>CM031859.1:91243027-91516468 GCA_018697195.1 Certhia americana
ATCCATCCATCCATCCATCCATCCATCCATCCATCCATCCATCCATCTGTCCTCCCTCCCCTCGCCTCCCCTTTCCCTCGGGGCCTTTCCCTCGGGCGCTCTCCTCCCTCAGAAGCAGCAGCAGCAGCGGCAGCAGCGGCGGCGGCGTTGGCGGGGGCACTCCGGAGCCGCTCCAGGCGCTGCTATTTATAGCTCAGCCGAGCTATTTTTAGAGGCGATCGCGGGTCTGGCTCGGCAGGCGAGGCTGGCGGAGCGGGATCGGCCGGGAGCGGCGCGGCCCCGCAGCGCTCGCACACGGGCTTCCAGGAGAGACCCACGGAAGGGTCCGCTTGGCACATTAAACATTCGGGGCTCCAGTGCGGCGTTCAGCCCCTCAGACCCAGAGGGACACCTGCACCAAAAGTCTGAGGTGTGAGCAAAGCCAAAGCGACCAGAAGCTGTCAGCAATACTGGCGGTCAGCAGGCAGAGCCTCAGTGCCCTTCTGAACCGGCCACCTCCTTGAAAGTGGCACAAAAACACTAGGCCTGAAAGCAGGAATGCCTCCCTCACATTTGATGTTCAGAGTGATGCTAACGATGTAAAAAGCTGTCGAGTGAGATAAACACTTGAACAGTAAGGATCAGTCGTAAAAGTGCTTAGTTATCAATATTTAGTCTTCGGAGCTGTCTTAGAAACAGGCATTATTGTGGGAGTTCGTTTGCTTTTTTTGAGAGTGTGCACTCAGCCTGAAGGGTATGTCCTCTCCTTCCTTGGTACGTTAAATTCACATTAAACTTAAAGGGAGCCACGTGTGTGTAATGAACCGGAGCACAGCCCAGGGCACGCACTCTTTATCAACGGGTTCCATTATCTGCATTAAATGACCAGAGGATAAATTATGCCTGTTGTGAGCACTGCCCTGATATTTCCTACAGTTTTTAAAAAATGTTTTTATCCAGAACTCTGTGTCTACTCCCTGTCAGATCATGCAGCTCCCCAAGAAGCTGTTGAGAAGCTGTGTGGCAGTGCAGAGCTGGAACTGAAGAAACCTCAGTGGAAGAATACGGGTCATAGGATCAGGCAAAAACTTTATACCAAAGGAAAGCATAGGCTTATGTAAATTTGAAGCAAATTCCTCACGGGATTGTTAGCAGGGATAAAATCTAGCATTTTCAGAGCCCAGATAGTGTTTTAGCACTTCACCTGAAGGAGTATTTTAATTAACAGGCTGTTATAGTACACTCTTACTTATTGTGCCCAAACCACTGCAAAGGAACAGCTTTGTTTTAGCCAGTGGATTTCACCCACTGTGGAGTAAGAGGTGAGGAAGGGCACTCTGAGTAGAACATACTGATCATTGGTGCTCCTTTATACCTAAAGAGGTTTAAACACCAATACCATGCTCCAGAAAAGAGTAAAAGTTGTAGTACATAAATTGTTGCAGACCCTTGCCATCTTTTATGTAGAGAGTGATCTGCTGTTCCAGAGTCATCCTAGAAGTCCCCTCTCTGAAAGCCATCTTTAGCCCAAGTGGCATATAGAGTAAGAAGGGATCTAGAATGAAGCAGTAATTGTACAGGAGGGAGGTTAAACTTCCAGCTTCAAAGAATTTTTCAATATGCCCATGTGGCAAGTGAAAGACAGACTCTCTACCTAAAAGTCTACAGATTAATTAAATCAGGAAACTAAACATTTTGGTATGCTAACTTCTTGTCTTCTAGCAGATCACTACAAGTGACAAATGTTCTGAAGAGCAAGCTATGTTTTAAATTTCACCTAGGCAGTTAATTTGCATAGAAATAACTGAGTAGTCCTTTAATTATCCCATAGTTCTGTTGAAGATAGACAAGAGCTATAGCTCACACTCTCTCAGTTACGTTGGTGTAGCAAGAATAACAAGTAGCTAAAAAAAAAGCATTTTTGTTATTGAAGTCAGGACACGCATGTCCGAATTCACACAGGGAACAGATGTCATAAGTAAGGAGATACCATTTCTCTACAGTCGCTGTTTGGGGTTGAACCAAGAGAAAGTTGCGTAGATCACACGCCTGCAATGAAGAAAAGTTTCTCTTAATGTGCTGTTTCTTTTACAACCAAAGCAAGCCTTTTACATCCTTAAAACACAGACTTTTCTCCCATCAGTCATTGTTTTGATTAAAGAGGAGGAAAATCAAAACAAACATCTTATATAGAAGATATAGAGCTATTTTGAAAAGCTTCCTTTACAAGTGCTCCTCTTGAGACCCCAGTCTCTCTCATAGAGTGGATCTCTAGCCTGAACTACCCTTCTCTGTGAACAGGTAAGTTTGTATGTTTCTATTTTTATTGCCTTTTCATGTAAGGCAGGTTTGTGGCTTGTATTTAATTAGCATATCTTATGCTGGCACTCTTGAAAATTAAAAAAAAAAAAAACTTTGTTGAAAGCAAACTATTAAGGAAATTCAGAATGCTGAAGAATAAGTAAAAGATCATCAAGGAGCAAACTGCTTGTTATCCTCACAAAGAGAAATAAGGTGTCTGCTGTTCTCTCTTCCTTTTCTTTAATTAGACTTTGCAGCTTCTCTTCACGCTGACCATGGTAGAGTTTTGCTTACAGCTTTTTGTTAAACTCAGCAACAAGATTTTTTTGGAAGACCCAATTTTGCAAGAACAAGGCATTCTCAATCTTACTGTACATAGCTTCTGATTTGATGTGTTTCTGAACAATGTTTGTCTCATACCTGAAGACAAAAACACTGCTCTTTCAAAGTGATTTGATTAAAGTTATACTTAGTGTTTGGGTTTGCAAACATTTAAGAGTAAGCAACTTTTTTATTTCAGTTCACGAGCGTGAATAAGAAGCTTTGAACTTCAAACTTGATTATTGTGACATGCCAGTTATGCTGTTGTTTTCACTTTTTCTGATACAATTTGGACAGGAGACAACATAAAATAAATATTGGTCTGGTTCTGTAACCTTTTACTGGAGTGAGTAATAGCACTGAGACTGGAAGGACTGGTACTCCTACAGGTAGAAGAACAGTGATGGGAACATTTTGTTTCTTAAAGATTTAATTCATTAATAAAATACAAGAAAGGTGCATAAAAATTCAGTGTTGCTGGACTTTTCAAGAGGCGCACAACTAAACAAACAGTTGAATGATCTAGCAGCAGCAGGAGACCTGCTAATGCAAATACTTAGTGGTGTGACTCATAAAAAACAAGCTGAAAGAAAAACATTAACCAGCTTGCCCTTTTCTCCCTCTCTCCTTCCCTCCCTCCTTCCCTCCTATCTGTTTCCCTCTCCCCCTATCCTCTCTATCTTATAAGCACAAGCAGATCAACACCACAGAATTTTTCCCTACTTCTGTGTGGTAGATCCAAAAGAATTGGTAGGGAAGGTAGAAGTGTAATGTCATTCTATATTAAATTGTAATCCAATCTATGTCAGTCTCCCTCTTGCTGGATCCCCAAAAGAGGTCTAAAGAGCTTTTCTATCAGTCTTACTACATTGGTTAGTCACCATCTCGGTGTATAGGGCAAATCGAAACACGGAGAACAATCCTGGAGTAAAAAAAGCCATCAAGTCTAAGACTTCAAATGTAGTGGTGCAGCAAAAACTCCTTAGAGGCTTTAGAACCTGTTTTTCAGAACCATAGCTATCAGACATAACTGTATAATCCCAACCTTCAGAAATCTTAATCCATCTGTGGGATTTTCATATGAATTAATGTGATCCTTTGGTTCTCTGCTTTCTTTCTCTCTGAGTTTTTTCAGTGGATGCTGTTAAAACCTGGGTGTACTGTAATGTGTTTGGAGTTTTCTCTGCAGTTGTCTGTGGCTTTATTATTCTAATTTTTTTTTCCAGGAAGCTGCAGTCACATGAGTTTAACCAACATACCTCTCACATTGCAAAGTGGTCACACTAGCAAAAGGTCACATTTGAGTCAATATGAGATTCAAATTATTAGAATTAAAAAGTATTTATTGATTGTGGTTGCCATATACAATTATCACTCAGGGAGGGGACCATTCTCTTAAGGGGCTCTCTAAAGCACAGGTTTTACCTCTTTAGAGAAATTACCAACTGTCAATGCTTACACTACCCTGTGAACATCGGTGGAGATTGCGCATATTGCAACTCCAAGCACACCATAAAGACTGCAGAATTAAGATGCTGCTGAGATTATTCCAGCATCTTCTTTTTTTATATGGAATGCAAAAAATCTGCATTCTCACTCATCACCAAACTAAACTGATGGGTACTTAGAAATGTACTTACATCTGCTCATTTTTCTCCAGACTATATCTTAATGGCACAGTTATAAATTACTCTTGTTTTTGTTGAAATTTAAAAAGTAAGATCTAGCCTTACTGTTTCTCATCTAATATATAAATAGCCTGATTTGTTTCTTGGAAACCTTAATTCTCACTGAAATAAACTGGTGGAGGAACAAGTTCCTAAGATACATGTTTCCAACCACTGGGAGGAAGTCTATCTTACTATTATATTTATCATTAATCTGCAGTAATGATCCAGAAACTCAAACCAGCAGGAAGGATAAAAATATAAAGGCAAGCCTTAAATAACTTGTTGATAGAGAAGATTTAGAAGTAAATTTAACCTCAATCTCAGCCGCAGTCACCACCTGCCACTCCGATTTAGCATGGCATTTTATTTTATGCTTTTTACTGGTTCATCAAACATCTGTAGAACAGACACTCTGCCTTGAGCCTTCATCGGAAACTACACAGCTGAATGCAGGACCATAAGAGAAGGCAGGATTTGGGAGTCTGTTCTCAAAGCCCATTTGAGGGTACACCAGCAGTACCTTCAGCTCGTGATATGGACTTTGAAGCCAGGGCTGGTTGATTCTACAGGTCCTGAAGTCATGGAGCTAATTAGAACTTCATTACAGTGATGAAGTTCCTCAGCCTGGATGAACCCATCCACCAGCCATATGGAGCACTGCAGGAATTCTGTGTCTGGAGTGACACTCAAGATAGAGATGTTCAGTCTAATAAAGGCGTGTGTCTTGAGGCCATGTGTCACGTTAGGCTTGGAGTGGAGGAGTTGATGTCTTCACCTGAGACTCTGCTGAGTATTGCTTTCCTGTTTACACTGCAGACCATGCATCTGCACAGTGGAAGAAAGGATGAACACAGATTCAGTCTGTTTAAAAAAAAAAAAAAAAAAGCAAGATCAAATATAGGTTTACACTCTGAGCTTCATTTTTCCAAAATAAAACTCATGATCCTGCGATTCCAAGATCTTCACATTCAAAGGAAAAACAAACAATATAAATGCTATGGACATGTATGAGATTTAGTTCATGGTATTACTAAGAATTCAAAATATTACTGTCATTGTTAGTAATGCAATTATTTCATTAACAATTTTAAAAATAATTAGATGAATCTGTTTTGTAATATTTTCAACAGATCTCAGTCTGAATGTAGATGGATGATCCTTGTTGAAATGCAGGGATATCTGCTGAAATATTTAATACTTGTTTCAAGGGCACATTCCATGGCATTGCCATATCATGTGTTACCTTGGCTGTAACATTATATTGCCTAAATCACTATGAAAGCACAGTTCAATGCATTGTGCAAGAGACCTGGTGACTGCTTCCCAGCAATGATGAGAATGAGTTATGAGCCTCTCTGCTTCTTCCTAAAATAACAGGCAATGAATTTCATGTGGGCAAACACTTGACTCATTCTTCTTGGAACTGATAGCTTACCACACAGGACTTGGAGGCTGCTCAGTGAACCAGTCCACGGTTCACAGGAAGAAGAAGCCTCCAGAGGAGCTCAGACACTCAAAGAATAGCATTCTTTGCCAAAAATAACTCTGAGCACTGAAAACAAATTGAAAAAAAGTGTTGGTCTACTTGTAAATCTGTTGCAGCAACATGTACCTCCAGTCATATCTGAGAGATGAATGGTACATCCATCTTCGTCTCTTCGCTCTTCTGTTTCCAACCATAGCTTCTTCCCAACCAAACCAGCACTACATAGGATATACATAGGCTTGTGACCATGAGTCACAGGATCTATGTCAGCTGCTGCTGGTGAGGACCCTGGTGCAGGATGTGAAGGTAAGAATGGCTGCCTTGGGGCAATTGCAATGTTACAGAGGGCTGAGAAAAGCAGGAGGGCTGAGGACGGGCTGGAACTGTAGCAATGGCAGTGTGTGAGAGGGATAGTCCCACATGGGATGCTGTGCAAGCAGGATGGATAGGTATCATCCTTGGAGTGTCCTGAATGAATGTGCAAAGGATGCAATGACCACATTGTGTTGGGGGTTTCAACAACGTTTCCTATGGATGTGTGTGAACGTGGGTGTTGGGGTGAGACATACCCAAAATAGCAGAATCAATACATCTCTCCTATCTGTTCACACCCTCTGGTGAACTAGAGGTCACCTTTCCTCCTGCATCCTCCACAGATGCTGTCTGGCTTGCTTTTGGGTCTGTAGCAGACTGTGAGGAATGGCATGGCCAAGTTTTTGAGTCTATGTGTTTTGTCTTGACTGACAGACTTCTGCAGACACTTTGGCACAAAGTAGAAAATGGCTCATTGACAGCAGAAGGAATATGTCCTTCTTGGAGATGTGAATTCTTCCTTGGATGAAGGAGCTGCTGTGTACTGCCAGCCAGAATTCTTGCTGAATGTTAAGTTTCCAAATTAAAAAAATGATTTAACTATACACAAGGCAATATGTGCTATGAAATGCTGCAGTGCCATTAATCTTTATGGGCCATTGTGCGGATAGGGAACCAAACCCAAACCTACATGGTCTTCTTTCCTGCATTTGTGTTCTCTTCCCTACTCCCTGTGCAACCACTCCTTCATGACAGGAATAAAACTTTCATTCCTTACTCAGGAGTTTAGATAGGGGGATAATGATCAGCCTGACAAGAACAAGGGAAAGGATCTGGACAACTTTGCTGATAGTAGGAAGAAGAATAATAATTGATTATTCTGCAGATTGTGCTCACTCCTCATTTCTTTTCTTCGAAAATATATAATTCCAGTACTGGTACCAGGGAAAGTATAATCTTTGCTATCTCTGGGAAAATTTCAGGTATGCCTGCTCTAAGTAGTATACTTAACATCCTCGTTTGTAGGCTGACAAATGAGCCTTCGTTCCAGAAATGGCACGAGTCTCCAAGAAAAGAATAACTTTTCTCTTCCAGAGTACTCGTGGCCTGAGGCTGATCTCTGTAAGCCGTCTACAAGTGAGGTTTCTCTGCACTGGGAAATTATATTCATGTTGGAACAGGAATGCAGGAAATTAATGTGGTGACAAACACTCTGCTAAACATAACCATCTATATTTGGAATTGGACTCTCCTTTGTGCTAAATCTGGCTTACCTACACAGGAAGCTATAAAAGGATCTTGAAGTGGACAAAATTATTAGAATCAGAGCCTTGAAATGATACATAGAATACACCAATTTTAAAGAAATGTTTTAATACAACTTACTGGTGTAAAGACAGCATAAACTAAGTGATCTAAAGGAGACTTATCATTGTCTAAACTGATCATAGTAACTTATGCTGAATTTGTTTGTACTCAATAACAGAGGTAAGTAAAATAAAAAACCCAGTGAGTATCTTTATAGATTCAATGAGGATCATGGTTTTATTTAAATATGGTAGAAGAAATATGATTAACATGGTTATGTTTTCCTGAAGACACATGTGACAAAAAAAACCTTCCTACCTTGGGAAGGTAGGAAGCATCCAACACTATTTGCCCATTCTTGCAGAGGTTTAGGAAGTGCCATTTAAAAATGGCAGGCCCAGAGTGACATGAAAAGCCCATTTGTTAATTGTTTTCAAGGACCAAACTGCCTCTCTTTTATCCAGTTGCTAGCTTTGCTAGGACCTGTGCATTAGGAGTGCTTCCTGTTACAATATGTTATTTTTGAACAAAGATAGGTTTCATTTGCCTTCTCTGAGAACTGCCATATCTAGGTACATGTAATGCATTTGAGCAAATCATAATAAGACTGAAAACATTAGACAGTAACTACTTAATCCTGCAGTAATTTTATTAATGTTTTCTTTGTTACAAAGGTAGTAGAAGTAATTGAAATGTTAATCTAGAGTATTTACTAGGGCATTAAGTCTACTCTATACTCAATTCATATTGCAGTGCTGTAGGTTAAAGACAGAATCACTATTATAAGAATATGAAATTCTTGGATCTCTGCAGTTCTGAGTTAAGGGATTGAGCTGCATTAATTGAACTTGTTTTCTGCCCACAGGGTGTAAAGCAATGATCAAACAGTTGGCAAGCCTTATATGACTTTGATATTGTTGTATTCTAACCACAATGGATCTGCAAAAGTAGGAATTTCTCCAGAAGCTAGTCTATAGAGTAACTATTTTTGCAGGCAGTGTAGTACAAGTGTAAAAAACCCGGGGTGTGAGGGTGTGACCTTGGGGAGTTCTATACTTGGTGCACTTGGATTCAGATCATGGGGTTCTTTTTGTGGCTCTTGGATAGAGTTACATGAAATATTTTTAAAATTAAGGGATATACATAGTACAAGGTGGAAGATGCTGGTGTTATTTTAGGTCTGTTTTCATGCAGCATAGAAAGTGACACAGTGTTTTGGATATTGTCCTGAGAAGAAAAGCCAAGAAATTCTGTTTTTAAATCCTGATACTGACATTTACTCAGAGCCAGAAAGAATGAGGCAACTCCTGAGGCACAGTTAACCCACTTTTGCTAGGGAATTGCTAATTCCCCTGTAGTTACTGTATTTTCAAAATGTAGAAACAATTCTTATTTTATGAAGGTTAACCAGATCGTGTATGACAAATTGCTTTGAAGACTTAATATTGAAGAAATAACATATTTTTAAAAAGGGCTCAGTATTTAATAACCTATCAGATAGCTGGCTCCTGCTCCCTCTCCCTTGCAACAATTTTACAATTTGTTTTAATGACAGTAGAACAACCTCCAGCTCCGTGAAGAACTTTTAGTCCTGTGATGATTCAGGAGACAAAACAGCTCCTTAAGCCATAAGACACTTAGGCATTTGAGATATTTTATCATGTATCCGAATTCCAGCATTATGTCAGATGCAGATTTTCTCTACTTTCATTGCTCATTATCTTCTATTCAAAAAGAAAGCCAGTGGTTCCATCAGCTGAATACTTCAGTATATAGATGTGATCAAAGTGAAATCTTGACAAATAAACAGTATAAGAAAAACATAATTGTAGAATTGCAGGCAGAAGAATCAAGCGTGTGCCCACTTACTGTATTTGGACTGGAGAGAACTATTGTTTTGTAAGAATAATTTCCCTGCTATGGGAAAATGAACTTAAAATTTCTGGCATATCTTTTAATCTGAAAGTTGAGGGGAATTTAGAACTGCATGAGAAATTTTTGGTTAAGACCCAGCTCTGGGGAAAGTAGAAGTGTTGATGAAGTCATGGTAAAATGATGACAGATAAATCTGTGAGATAAATGGTGTGATAAATCTGTGAGGGTCTGCCAAGAGAGATCATTTTTGTTTATGCCGTTCTAGTAATCTGTTGGGTGTGCATACTTGTGTCAATTCTCAAAGACAGGTGCTCAGGTGCTGAGCTGACTGTCTCATTAGTCTGGGTGGATATGGGTGGATATGGAATGTTTTGGAAGTTGCACCAGTTCCCCCCTGCATATGGGAATAGGCAATGCTGCATGCTACTCTTCCACATCCTTAACCTGAACGCTTCACTTCAGGAGTGGGGGACAGCAGGGGTGGCCTCAGGTGCTTGTAGCCTGGTGCTGAGCCCCTGGCCTTGTGCCATTGGCATTTTGGCTGATTTGTAGCTCTTGCTCACTCTTGTTTACTCCCCAGCTCATTCCAAATGTCACAGTTGGATTCTAGCTTTATACTCTTACACAACAGCTTCTCTCACACCTCAGGTGTGAGAACATGGTCCATGTTTCGTAATGTGCCAGAGCCCCACGCAGCAGGTAAGCAGGACATTATGGGACTATAGTCTTGCTGATGGACACAGGGCTATGCAGGATATGTCTCTTCCCAATGCAAACCTCCAGATACATTTTGGTGGGAATTCCTCACCATAGTTGCAGAAACTTATAGGGCTACAGTAGTACTTAAAAGTTCTGGGTTGCTCAAACCTCTGGAACAGAATTTTTGTTGGTAACAAGTAAATTGTATTGAATTTAGAATCTGTTGACTTCCAGTTAAATCAACAAATACGAATGAGAAACAGTTAAATACATTGCTTGTTAATTGCACAGAAGATGTATGTGTTCTATTACATCTCATTCTGTTATTTTTGTCCTTTGGTTAATAGGTATAATAAACATGCTCAACCTAAATACATTACTGCAGGATGCTAATACACTGAGGATATTGAATATAATAGTTATCCTGGAGAAATCGTCCAACAGAACAAATAAGAAAATACACAAACAATTTTAAATGATTTGATGTGATTATTCTGTCTTAAATTTCTAAGGACAACAATTATCACTCTAATTACTTTCTCAGAAATCTTAAATAATAGCAAGATAGAGGAACAAAGGATTACCACCAGAGCCACAGACCAGTAACAGACTTAGAACCTCTGTACTGAATTTCGCTCTAGTTGGGTTTACACAGTTGATTGTGTTGTATATGCATACCTAAGGGAGTCTTCCCTATGAGAAGTAAAAATAGTAATGAGTAACATACTTGTGCTTTATAAAGGTATATATTCATGAACATAATTCATCTGACCTTGGTCAAGCTTTGTTTATCTGTCAGAAGACTTCTCATCTTTTATGAAAAATGTATTTTCTGAGAAATAAATTACTTATTTCAAAGCAAGCCAGCTACACTTTTCAGTAAAACAAACAAAATTCCCAAATTCAGAGCTTTCAACCACAGAAGAATGTTGAACCAATCAGTCAGTATTATTTTGTGTTCTTTTGTGAAGGTTTCAACACTGCAATTTAAATCAGCAGGCTACCTGTTCAACGTGATTTTGAGAGAGATTCCAACTGAGCCCAGATCTGTAAAAGTATATACTTTAAAGGGTCTCATTTTTGCAGTGCAAGTGCTCAAGGATTGAATGAAAGAGTGAAATCAAGGTCTGTGTGAAGACCTATTTTTAGTTTTGTATTTTCCATAGCCAAATTGGTTACAAATAGGATGTGTGAACTCTGGAGTAAGGATTGAAAAGCAGACCACAACCATGTATTTCTTGAAATGCCACATGGTTAAATAGATGTTGATACTTTTACTTTTGCATGAACAATGCTCCTTGGATTACTTCAATAAATAGAAAAAACCAGGAAATCAATGCTTTGAGCCTTCAGTGGCTTTACACATCCTTGCAAGACCAGTGCAAGCAATCCACTTACTCTTTCTGTCATTTTTCTGTTATCAATCATGTAATTCATATCAAAGGAGTTGAATCAGAGCCTCTTATAAATATACATAGAGCAGATAACTCTGAAACCAGCTGCCTTGAAATACAAAGTTATTCTTTGCAGGGAACAGCTCTAGTCTTGTCTGTGTTGAAGATATTCCCATATAAATAATATTTCCTGAATTTTCCAGTGGTTTTTCCTTAAACTTGCCAGGCTTGGTAGGTTTTGGGGTTTTAGGCTGTCATTGTGTTCCATTTCCAAAATATGACTGAAAGAGGCCTGTTCCTTAAACTCCATGTGACTGCTGGATTTTTATGTTCCATACACCCACCATCCCAACTGCATATATCTAAAATATGATCTATAGCTTCCTGCAAATTTACATACAAGTTCACAAATATTAGTCATTTTGAGGAATAATGTTCATTTTAATACCAACAACCATTATGTGCCAAATAACTTCATGTCTCCTTACCTCTGCACTAGTATTGGCAAAAATTATTCGTATCACGCAGAATTGCCGAGCAGTCTAGATGAGTCCTTGTATGGCCTCATATCACTTTTAAGTTTACTGCTTGAAGGCTGTGCATCAAAGCATTTTGTGCATCATTAGCTTGTTCCTTGCCAGATGACGTGGTACCCACACAAATATTACCATCTGGTAACTTCTGCTTAAAGCAGCTGTTGTCAGAATATTCCAGAATTTTAATCAGTCTCTAGATTTGGAAATGCCCAAGTCAAGGTACTTCAGCTCTCATTGCAGGCAGAAGAGCTTCTTGGATGACAGGGCTGCACTACAGCTTGCTGATCTCCTCCTTGAGCTGTGTCCATGCACAAAAGGGCCACGTTCCAGATATAAGTCCTTAGATGACAATTGACTTGCTCTAGGATAACTTCCTGTGGGAACATGCTCCAGGTCATACTGAAAGAACTAAGGAGTACAGAATGGACGAGAACAAGAGTTGTCCACTAGATTGTGGTGGTCTAAAAGTTTCTTTGGCTCTTGAGTTTTAAGGTAGGATGCAACAGATAGTGTGCTGTTTATTTTGGTGTGATGCTTCTTAATGACTGTGTGTTGATAAAAACAGCTACTTTTAGATTTTGGGATATTTGGGTCAGATAAAAATAAAACACTGAAACAGCCTGGGCTAAAAAGGAAAGGAATCTTGTATACAGCTTGGCTAATGGGAAAATCCTAAAGAAAAAATATTCAGTGTGTGGGGGGTTTTTTCCACAGGGATTTATCTATAATTTCAAAGGACACAGTAGTGGGAAGATATTGATCAAAAAACTGGCAAAAATAGGTCTTGCATTGCTGACATATAACAGTTGTGAAAACTTATCCTCCATTTCCTTGAGATTGCATTTGAAGACACAGGAATTACTTGCAGAGATTTCTGTGGAATATAGTAGCTAGGAATAGTATTGATTTAGCTACAGACACTGGATGTAATTATTTCTTTACCACCACAAACATGGATTTTTGTCTAGTGAATTTTATTTTCAGTGGACTTTTGTCATTGATGCAGCATGTAACTAGTGTGACCCATAGCTGTAACTATAGAAAACAACTATGTGTTGCTGAAAATTATGATTCCTTCTAGGAATTTTTGGAGGAGAGAAAACTGGGAGAATTATCACTGCAACAGTGGGTAAAATGTAGTCCTCTACAGAAGAACTTCATTGTGATTGGATTTCTATGAAACAGCAGAGTATAGGCAAAAAGTCAGTGTGTACTTTCTTTAAAAGTTTAACACAAAAGAGTTCAAATATAAAATCTCCATCACCTGATTTTACTAGTTACCAAGACAAACAAACAAAACCCTGCCCCCCCCCATAATTCTGTAGTAATTTATTTCCCTGAACCTTAAAAATTTGTGTGCTGTTGCTTTTTACATCCCCTTCTTATACTGGTCTAAATTTGTGTTCATATTTACCATGCAGCCCTTAAAAGAAACACCTGCTGCAGAGGCTTAGCTAGTCTTCTAGAAAGTGTAAATACTAATGTTGTTCCTGGGGAATGTTCTTTGGAAGTGTTTTCCAGTGTAGACACCAGTGTGTACAGATATTACAAAGAGAGAGAACTGTTTTACTGTGGTTCTTTTGTTCTGTAGATTCTCAAAGCTCTCCTCTCCTACTGAATTCTTATTGATTTTTTTCCACATTTGTGGCAGCTGAAGTTGTGTGGGATTGATATCTGTCTGTCCCATGGATTCTAGGAAAAGATGGAACACTTTTTTCTGCAGAGGCCATATACTTGCAGACAGGTGGTTGGTGCCTTCTGCCCTTGGAACTGCATGTTTTCTGCTATTTGTGGTAAACTCCCTGCTCCATTCTGGCAGTGGCTGGATACCCTTTTACCTGACACTGCCACTTCTCAGGTGATTAAGGGACTGGATCTCCTAGTTTTTCACAGTTATTGTCACTGGTTTGCATCATGTCAGAACACAAGTCAAGAGCAAGCCTCATTTGTTCTGTGTTTAATGACTACACAGAAATAGTACAGGAGATTAATTTGGATGAATACGCTGAAACAGAGTATATATGAGGACATATACTTCCTGCATTCCACTCACTCATGTTTAATGCATATTCTTTATTTTGTATGCATATCAGTCCAGGCAAGAGAGTGGGTTTCTGCAAAGCACTTTGTTTTTCCTTTTCTCTGGCTTCTCTGAAGGCAGAGACACACTCGAGGCACCCACACTCTTTTATGCGTATCTACTGCCGTTCATCAATCAGAGCGCCACTTCAAGGCACTTTGCAACCTTTGCCATGTGCAGTTGCTGGTGTATCTTTTTCCCCTTCCAGCATATAATTGCTCAGTCCCTACTTTATCATAGATTTAATAAGATATTTTTCTCAACCATTCAAGTGCTCTAGTTAAAGTACGATTATGGCAATTATATTGAGGAAAATTATGACCTGAAAAAATGTACAAAGACTTGTTTTGAAATGAGGTAATATTAGCAACCAAAATGACATGAAGCTTGGAATTTGACCAAGATAGAGCAGATTAAAGAAGACTAGATTTTGTACCATGTTTTTTTTTTTTAAAACATAGGTGTGTTGAAAGAACTGGGAGTATCACAACAATGTTGATTTGGAAAAGACAAAGGAATGAGTTTGTTTTGTTCTCACACTTGACTAGATCAAGAGTGATTCCATTCAAGCAAATATAATTCTTCCAATAGAAAACCAAATGAAATAGGAGGAGAACTGACTTAAAGAATCCTTTGAAAGCATTATGCACAAGTCAACTCTGACATTTTCTAATTACTCTCTTGGAAAAAATCAAAACAAAGATGACTTGTTTACTTTTGTGCCCTAAACAACACAGGATAGTGTGTGGATGATAAATGTCATTTCAGTATAAATTACATATATGCATGCGCTCTACTGGTACAGAAATCATGGCACTTTGTAGGGCATTCTGCTGCCTCCTACTCCTCCAGTTCGACAGATTAAACTTCAGAATAAATAGTCATCAGGAAAAGGGAGCCTGCAATGCCATGGCATTTCATCAGTACTTGGCTTCCCTTTGCAAAACTCTCCATAGGCAGAACACAAACAACAAGCTGTATGTCTTGAGAACCATCTGATATGATTGAATTTCTGCTTGGTACACCAGCAGTGGTCTGCCTTGTGCATTAGGAATAGACCATGACAGTAGTCTGATTTTGTGCAACTCTCATATTTCTATGAGTTTTAGAGGACATTAGGATATATGACTTTCTGAATCATATTTTGACTGTTGACTGATCAGGTCTGATATCCTGCTTCCTACAATGGCCATGACCATGATTTCACACTTGCAAATACAACTATTCAGATGTTGCCAGTTTAAAGATAGAAAGTAACTTCTAACTTCTGTCCGCTCCTGTAAGAGTTTCAGGAATTTAAACTAATTGTCCATATTCCTTAATCAAGAATTAACTTTGTTTCAAAGCCAGCTCCACATACTGAACTTCTTTTACAGCCAGCTCCACATACTGCCTAAACTTCTATGCTTCTGTTATCACAACAAAATAATGCTATAGAAGAGTCTCTTTTTGTAAAGCAAAAAGGCATCTATTGTCTTTGAACTGCAAGTTAGAAAAATGTAAGTCCTCTTCTCCCCCTCTCTTATATAAGCATGATAATAAGATCTTAACTGAGTGTATCTCAAATATGAGAGAAGGAGAAACTGCAGCTTGCTCTGCAACACTACTGATGGAACTATTTCTAGTACTAAATTTTGTTCAGTTGTAAATCTGTGTTGGCTTGAGCCCTCAGCCACCAGCTATGGATTTAATCAGTGTTTGGAGCTGGATGAATAATTCAGTATGATCTATTCTCTTTCAGCTTGTGAAATCCATCTTCAGGTTTCATCTCCCTCGTGTATTTTTCCAGATACTACCTGAATCCTTTGAAACCTGTTCTTGTCTCCCTTTAGGATAATGGTTCAAATAACATGAGCAGTCTCTCAAGTACTGCAAGGAGTTCTGCTTAAACAGCAACAAATAAAAAATGTTGTGCAAGAGCAAACCTGCAAAATTCAGCCCTGATGTTTTAGTCCCTTAGTTAAATGGTTACAGAGGTGATATTCTAATGTGAGTGAAGTGAATGGCACAGTTCCCATGGACTTGTAAAAGAGAGTGGTTTCAGATTAGGTCCCAGTTCCTGCATGTGAGAATGTGAAATTCAGAGTTGTGAACACAGTTTTGAAATGTGTTTTCCATGTTCAACCCCATGAGATATCTCTGGTTGGTTTAAAGAAAGAGAATAAAAAGATAACTGCAATTGTTGAATTGGAAATACTTGTATGAATGCTTATTCAAACTCTTTTATATAAGTTTCATGCAGAAAAAATTCAGATGGCATGATTGAAATATGACATTCTTATATTAAAGAGGTTAGATTAATGACCTCTTTGAATGACCTGGTGTAAAATAATAACAGATGATTCATTCCTCCTTCCAAAAACATGGCCTGACTTCATAGATGCAATACAAACTTGGTGGAAAATAATGAGATTTAGGGGTGGGGATGGTCATATGCAAGTTTAGAATGTCTTTGCTGGAGAAGCTGTCCTGTAGCAGTCCTATGCCAGGACTAAATGACCATCCTGCAGTGATTGTCTTTGTATTTTGGGCTTACTTCTGGTTCTGTTAGACCTCCACTACATCATGTGTTCGAGTTAATGTACTTCATGTTTTTCATTACCCATTAATAGAAGCCAAGGTGCAGTACTCAGTACTACTTATTTCTAACAGCTAAGTAATGTTTCCTTCTTTTTTTTTTTTTTGTTTCTGTCTACATTTCACCCAGAACCCACTCTTTTCAGTGAACACTTTTAGCTACTGACATCAAGAAAACAAAATTGTACATTTTTAAAACAATCAAGGTGTGACAGTTAATGGTGTTATGTTGAAATAGGCATAATGTGGTGATATCACGGGCAGCAGATTGATGTTCTTAATTATTCATTTTCATGCTTTTAGGTGCTTGGATTTTTAATGTAATGTAATTGGTATCATTTTATCACACTGTTACATTTAATGCCTTCAGCAGGATATAGGGATATGTGTGATGATTTGTTTTTTTCTTCTGGTAACTGGAAACATTTGGATGAAATGCAGAAACAACATGTAAAATGACAGGTTGGTGAGAAGAAAGGTCAGAGAGATATAATTCCCACATCATGGGGAAGATATAGGCTAAACAAGGTTGTCAAAGAGTTTTTCTCTAGCTACTTGTGTTGTGACAGAGCTAGTGCAAAGATTTTCAGTAATGTGGGAAGGAAAATTTATTTCTGTTGCAAAAGTTAATGGTTGAGGCTAAGGCTGGAATTGGGTTAACTGCTCCTTGTCATTATTGTAAGTGGTGGCAAGGAAATTGAATTTGGGTACTTATATTGCCCTTAGGGGTTGACTTACCCCTCAGCTTTCCCTGGGACAGTTGAAACCACCTTAGTTTATAAAGGATTTGGGAGGAACAAAAGGTGTGAAAGCTTCTATAGTTTTCCTGTCCCTGTCTTCAGCTTGCTTTTCCAAGTTGCTACAGTCCACATAGTGGAGATGTTGTCCTCTCCTGTATTTATCCTTGCCTTAAATTTTTTTCCCCATCTAGTATGACTGTTGCTGGCCTTGAAATGTGAATTTATTTGTCAGAGGAGTGGGAGAACATCTCTGTATTCACATAAGACTTTTCCTTGACTGTGGAACTGATGCCACAGGAGGAACAGGATCCATTTTTGGTATGACTCTTCCCTCACCTGGTGAATTGGTGAAGAGTGAATTCCCTTCCTCAAGCACACCAATTAGCAGCATCTCCCTGTATTGCTGTAGGAGGTAATGCATGCTTTCAACTATCTATAAAACCCAAACACCCGTAAGTCCATGGAAGAACAATACAGTTCACAGCAAGTTTGAAGTCTCTTGTCCTGTGCAATAGTTTAGGTACAGATTTAAACTGCTCCACTTTTTAGCAGTGATTCTCTATATTTTGCATAGAAATGGCTGGAAATAGTTCTGTTTACTCCTTTTGCTTTCTGGGCAAAAGATTGTATTTTGTTTCAGATCATGACCGGAAAATATCTAATGCCCTTTGTTTCAGTGCAATGGAGAACATTTTGATTTTCATGGATGCTAGTTTGGATTTAGCTGCTCAGTTCTTATTCATCTTTCAGACCATTAAATCTGACATATGTACTCCATGGGAAATAGAAATCATTTTGTTCCTCACGGTTATGAAATCATTAGAAAGGATGAGGTACATCTGTAATGGATGTCCATTAATATAATTATTGTATTTAATAATAGGCAACCTGCAGGCTTGGATTTTCTTAACGCTGTTACCGAGAAAATTACTAATACTGACCTTTTCAAAGGACCATGGAGCTTTTGCCTTCCTTCAGATGAAGGCAAATGAGGATGTTCACAGCACCCCCCCCATCTGGAATACACTGCCCAGCAGCACTGAAAGAGAAATGTAGCTATTAGACAGATTCTTGGTTCAACCCATTTATCTGTTGATGTTTCTTGGGTAAGATTTTTCACCTCTCTACTATAGAAATTTAGATTTGAATTTTATAGCAGAAATTCTGAGTGGGTGGTGGGATGTGAACAACTGAAGAAGCCAGTCTTGCTCCAGAGATGCTACTTGGATGGCAGTCAGACTCATCAGAAAAACTCATTACAATTTCCTAATGACACATTGCCATCATCCAACACAACAGCTTAATTGAATGCGAAGAACATGTGCGAAATGTTTGAGTGTCTGGCATCACCTATTTTATGTATAAGTATTTAAATATTATCTTATGGGGTATTGTTTTTCTAACATGCAGCTCTGTTTTTCTAAGACAGAGCAGCCATCCATCTGCCTCAAATATATAAAAGCACTCATCTTTTCTATAACTGAAATGTACTCTTGTATAATTGAAACAAAGTTTTAGTCAGTTTCTGAAAAGAGACAGTAAATAACTCCATTTTCATGCTAGGGATATGCATTTATGCTGTCTCTTTCTAGTGATGCAGTCTCACAGTCTTCAAATTAATCCTGGCTCCACAGATCTGTTGGGCATAGCAAGTTACTGCAGATCTAGCTGCAGACAGCATCCATCTGATTCTGTTCATCCAGGAGGAACAGAATCCAGCTTTCAAAATCCATCCTTGGCTGGGCTGAAATTGGAAGTTCACAAGCATGTATGAAGAGATCATCTGCTTAAGGAAGGGCTGTTTCTCTCTCCTTTGGAAGAGGATGATCTTACCAAAAAAACGAATGCAGTAAATAGTTGAAAGCTGTGCCAGATTAAAACAGGACAGAATTGGATTATTGGTTACTCAAATTTCACTTTTTGTACTCCATTCTCTCCTCCAAATTGGCAGCCTTTTCATGAGCACTCATTCCTTCCCCTAACTGTTGGCTAAGAGGCCATTTCTAAGACTGTTGCAATACCATTAAAGATGAGAGTGCTTTTCTTAGAAACATAAGTTGTCATGCTCCTATCCTTTCCCCTAAAAGCCAAATACATTCTCATGCCACACTGTTCCATGTAAAATGGCTGAAATAGTTCATTTTTCCTTCCTAGACTTTAATGGCCACAGCATAAATATTAATTTAACAGCAACCTGGTGACTGCCATTAACTTACCTCACAGTTGCATAGATTTTTCCATGGAGACATGGGGTGCCTGGGGGGGAGTCTCTTATTCTTGGGGGGAACTCCAGCTTAGCAAGGTGAGTAGGACGATGTTAATTGCACAGTCTTCCTTATTTCATTAGACTTCAACCTCTCTGAGTCATCTGTTGTTTCCTTTTTCCCTTGTGAAGTAATGAGTCTGTAATTTATTTTTCACTGAATTTTGAAGTATTAATTGAACCTCCCCTTCGTTGTTTTTTTTTTATTTCTATCAATCATTGCTTTTAAAATTCATTTTTCTTCTTAGTCTTTCTGATTGTTACTGTATTCTAGTGCTGTTTCCTCATACTTATTCTCATGCTATTTTTCCATATTCATCCTCAGACCTGAGCCTTTCTTACACTTTTTGTATGATTTATAAGCTTAAATATTAGTAAATATTTAATTTAGGAAAGAGTAATTTTATTAAGATTTGATACAAAATATTAATTTTTTCTGCACCTTTCATAGCAAGGACATGACTCTGGATATTCTTCTACAGAAGAATAATCACATAAATACTTGTAGTCTTTTGGATCTTTTAAATTATTGTCACACTGAGTGAAAAGAATTTTCAGTTTTGGGTTAATCACCTTTTATTTTCACTGCAGCTGTGGTTTTGTGTCAGTATAATACATAATATGAAAACACACAAAATGTTTCTATTGTTTAATAATACTTTTTTTGCCAACAGGTGCATATAGAAGTCTATGCTTTTAAAAATATTTTGCATCTCAAATTCACAATTTGGTTCCTGTGGATCTGTTTCTTTTTTCTTACATGAAGACAAAATCATCTTCGCAAGTACTTTAATTAAATCAAGAGTGGTGATACTACAGTTTTACCTGTGGTGCTATTGAAGGTGCTATATAGGTTCAAACACTTACCCTCTGACAGTATCAGTAGATCAGAATTTTGTAGGCATTGCATGACTTTTCTGTAATTGCAGTGTAATTGAGGGACTGAAGAATTATGCAGGAGCAGTTTTACCCCTAATTCTTTGAGTTCTGGCATAGTTAAGGTACCTTATTTTGCACAAGGATTTCTATTTCTACAGTAGAATACAGTTGATATAGCCTCAGTAAAATGAGATTGAATAGAGAAGCACTATGGAACCTTATAAGCATCCATATATCTTTGAAAGAGAACAAATTTTTATTTAGAAAAATAGTTCACATTTCCAAGTCTTAAGAGTTGTATGTGGGAATTTTCCAAAGTGCTCTTTGTCATTGATTTCTAAAGCATGAAGTTAATCTGATAAGATTTGATATGAAAAATACTTGCTTTGCATATTTTATTCATGACATTATAATGTCACTCTTTCAGTGGTGCAGTTTATCCCTATAAATGGCATATCTGGTATGAATATATAAAACAATACACTTTTAGGAAAGTTGTATCTTCACAGGGCAATATAGCTGATGTCTTTATTTAAATAAGGAAAGCATTTGTCATTTCAATGAAGACAGCCACAGATTCAGCAAAACAGTGCACTCCTGGTTTATTTACCCATGCTCATTTAGGGCTTGCTTGCTGAAATGCTAAACTTACCCATTTCAAGGGTTAACAGGTTTACCTGTGGGACAATTTTCAGGCACTGTGTCTGACATGAGGAGTAATAGCTAGAAGCTAAGAGGCAACAAGCAACAGCTCACCAAAAGCTGATTCACTGTAAGGCAGCGTGTGAGTCACACAGTTTGGTTAAAATCAACACCTGCAATTCCTGAAACTCAGCTGGTTTTGGTCAAGAGGAAAAGGACATAACTTTAGGTGCAAGAGAGAGAAGATGTTGATGTTTAGGAAAATGTTGAGTTCTGATTATTGGGTTTTTATCCCCTTGACAAGGACTAAGTGTGCTCATGGGAAGAAACTTTGAGGGAGCAACTTTCCCAAGTGTTCAGGTGTGACCCTGGGCTACGTTTGGGATTGGCCCATTTTCTCAGACACTAGGCATTGATGCTAGTTACTCCAGATGATGGAGTAAGTTGATGTCTTTAGCCTACTATTTTTCATAACTGGCAGGTGTATATTGTCTTGTGGGACATTCAAGTGTTTCCTCTGTCTTTTTTGGTAGCTTTCCATGCCTTAGGTGTGAGGAAAACGTCTGAACTTTGCTGAACTTTGCCAGCAGTAAAGTCTTATTATCTTCTTCAAAGAGGGGCAATTTGAGTAATTGGGGTTTTTTTTTTGTTACAATGCATCGACTGGTTTATACCTCATGGTAGAAGGCAGAAACTCTGAATGCTTTCTGTCTTTTATTAGCTGATATAGCACTGTAAAAATGTTTCTGGTACATTAGGGAAAATGGTTCTGGGGTCAATTCCAAGGTTTGGTGTATTTTGCTGCTGTGCTCCAAAGCCTGGATTGCTGTGTGTATGCATTGTGTGTGGTTGTGGCACACCAGTCAAAACTGACTGTAATTTCATGAGCTAAAATTCTGCCAAGAGAGACTTGGAATTCATTCATGGAGTTTTTGATGAAAAAAGAGAGACAGGTAAAGCAGTTTTGAGGGGTTAAGAATATTCTTGAACTCTACTGTAATTCATAATTTGGACTTTTTGGGGGAATATATTCACAGCTGCAAAATTGCAATCAGCACAGGAAACAAAACATAGATAAATGGACAAAAATAAAGAAAAAAGACAAATAAGAGCCCAAAAGTTTTTATAAAGCAGATAAACTTATGGAACTAATTTTTGGGCTTTTTCTAAAAGTAATTTTCTCTGTCTTTAGGTGAAAATCTTCTGGACCATCTAAGTGTATTCTACAGCAGAAACTAAAGAGATCCTGAAATGATAATTTTAAGGAAAAAATTATATTAATATTATTTATATTATATTATGATTATAAATATTTAATTATATAATTATTATTTATAATGATATTATATTATAAAATATTTTTAGAGAGAAAAGAGTAGGGAAAAGAAAGGGAGGAAACAGACAGTAAGGACAAGATTGAAATTAATATAGGATATGTTACTATATATTACTAGCTGTAATATTTTTTTTAGTTTCTAGAAAATGCAAATTACTAAAATTGAAGATCATGAAGAAACTTGATATCAAAGTTATGGCTGCATAGTCTTAGACTACAAATGAGATTTGCATTATTTAATCAAAGGAAAGATAATTTGATCTGCCCTAATTCTCAGTGGAAAACCCAGCAGAGATCCCATTCCCTTAGGAATTCCAAGAAAACTTGTCAATTAGTCTCTTATTCATAGAGTCTAATTTTTCTCCTACTCTGGATTTACACATGAAGATTTTCATTAACTGTCTCATATGCAGTGAACTCAATTCATACTTTCCTAATTATCGTCAGTGCCCAAGTGCAGGCACACAATATTTACAGGGAGCTGTGGCAGTTGCTCACAGAAATGAGTTACACAATTTAACAGAAATGAGGCCAGGCAATTTGTGTGCTTCTGTAATAACCAAATGATCAAAAATGGCCTCAGTAAAGAGAATCAATCATCTGAAAGCGTTTTCATAAACATGCACATCAGACAAATGATCTTGCCTGTAGAAAAAAAAAGCCAAGGAATCAAAACAAAGTTAGAGCAGAAACACATGCTAGTGGAAAATCTCTCATGATCATTTATGATTTCAGGCTTTCTTTGACCACCTTTGGTGATTCTTGCAGTTCTGAGAACTTCATATTTGTTTTTTATGCAAAATTCCTGGGGTTTGGTTTTCTGTGGTATTGATTTTGGTTGGTTCTTATGTGGTAGTGTGTACAGGTTTATTTTCACGGAAAGACAGAAGGATGGATCAAAAGAACTATATCACTTCAAATTAAATGGAGCAGAAGAGCAGTGTCTATCAGAACAGTTGAGTTACTTACAGAGTAGCTGGGACCCTGTACTGTAAATGCACAAAAATAGAAAACATTCTCTGATTTAAAGAACTTCTTACACTAGTGATTAGTAACAACACAGATAAGTCTTGCTGCAAGGCAGATTTTCCTTAAATTTGCATGTCCATCTCCACTGTAGCTATCTGGCTCTTGGTAAGAATAATGTTTCAAGGTCACTTAAAAATACTATTGTGTTCCTGTTTTGTTTGGTCTTTGTCAACTACAAGTCATACTTCCAACTTTTAACTGCAAGAAAGAGACCAGCAATGAAAGAAAAAAAAAAAAAAAACAACTCTGGTGCTCAATAATGTTTGCCTGACTTCAGGGCTTTAAGTAAAATATTAGGGCTCCTGGTGGAAAGTTGTGAAATTTAGGTGTGTGAAACTACTGAAGTATCTCTCACAGGGACATATATCATATGTGATATATCTATCACATATAGCGCTTCTCCCTATTGAGAAGCTTTATAAAAACCTTAAGAAATTGCATCATATGACTGTACTTGAGCACTATGTTTTAGTTCTATCACTCGTGGTTCTATTTCTGGAGTCTGGGTCTGGATTACCAACCTGTGAAATTCATGAGAAAAAGTTCATTTTTCACTGAATAGCAGTGGGAACGAGTTCTTTGAGACACAGCCTTCAGATCAGGTGCTGTTTTTTTTTTTCTGATTGTATTGATTTTGAGTTCATCTCTTGGCCAAAAAAGACTTGGATATTAAATAGTGGCTTAAGAATGAAGCATGCATAGTTTTTTGGCTACATTTTAAAATCCCAGAGGTAAAGCTAGATTTTCTTTAACTGATGAAGATATTCCTTTGTTTGTGCATGCATATATTTACAAATTGATTATATTGAATATTTGAGAGAGATGGTTGCATTCATTCTCTTAATCCCTCATGATATCTCCAAATATTTAAAATGACATTCCAGAAATTTTAGAATAAGATCATATGACTGCCATATTGCCACCTTACTTAAAATGCTATTCTTTATCTATTTTGTTATTATAATCACAAATATTGTGATTAACAGACCAGATTTTCTGTGCAATATTGCTCTGTGATATGATTTTCTAGAATATGGAATAATTGCAACACATTATTTTCTTTAAAGGAATCCAATGAAAACGTGAGCAATATGCCTCAAATTAATGACATCTGAACTTGGCAAGTCTGTGGACAACTGAAGGTAATGACCTAAATGAATCAGGATCCTTTTTCAAAATGTGTATCTGACATATTCATAATATTGCAGCACATGGGGAGGGATGGGGAAGACAATTAAATTTCAAAAAAATCTACAGAAAAGAAAACCAAATTCTAAAGATTTTGTTATTCCCTCTTTAAAACCACTAGCTCCTCATCAGTGTCCTGATCAATAACTATTGATACAGTTGCAAAAAGATGCTTAACAGTCTATTTTGTGACTGCTCCTTAGGAAACTTATAAATAACAAAAGGAATTGTAGCAGCGCATGTCTCCCTTTTTTAAACAAGGGAGCAAATTTTCTACTTGGAGACACACCTGACATCCTGGGGGCCTTTCAGCAGCAATTAGACTGCATGCTGCATATGGTTCATGTGAATGATGTAAGAAAGGAAGAATTAATGGGAATGCTAGCTTTCATTTACTAATTTAAAGAAGGTATGATCTTTTAAACCTTATGGAACATTTCAGGTATAATTATTCAATCTTTTAAGAGACTATGCAGTTTTGGTTCAGGTTTGTAAGCACTTCCTTACCTGTTCTATCAGCTTCCCTTTGTAACGTACTATGAAAATTTACCACATCTACAAATACCATGTCATACTTAGTAACTAACCAGTTTACCTTTATTTATTTAACATTTTGGACAGAAAATACAGAGAGAAAAAAGTGTGCTTCAGAAGAGAATATGAGATGACTTGTTTAGAAGACTTCTTAAAGACAGCAATAAAGAAAATGCTTTATCTTAGAACAGAAGCATGGTGACTTCTGAATATTACATCACCAAATGAGGAACCCACAAGCAAGACATAATTTTTACTGTAAGTACTGCTACTAAAGACAAATACATTCTTTAGTTAAGCTTTACAGGTTTTAATCAGTCTCCATTACTTGTGGTGGTGAACTAGAATGCAGAATTAGATTGTTGATTAAGAATTAAATTGTAGAAAATGCTTTAATGACATATATATCTCAATTCTACATAAGGGCATCTTATTTTAGTTAGTGGCTTTCTTTTGAAATGTCAATTTTGTAGAAAAGTTGTTTTGACACAACTCTTGTGCATATATTGAAGATGTGCTATGTCTGCATGGTATTTAGGAAAATTAGACCAGTTATCCTGTCTGTTATTGTTGAGAATGCTTATTTGGGAAGCTGAAGATATCCTTAAGTTCGCCCTGATCACAAATATCACTTATAAACTGTGTGTATTTATTTACATGTAGCAAGGTGATGGTTAATTTGGAGCTTGGAAATTAGGAAATTGATGAATAGAGTGATCTTTATCCAGAAAATGATACTTAAAGCAATGCTTTTATTTAAACAACTTAATATGAGTAGTTACTCTTGCAGTCAGATATTGGAAGTCCTTGTGTTTTTACTTGGGAATTATCAGTAAGTATGTAAGTTTGGACAGCAAAATTTTTTCAGATCCTGAGAAAATCTTAGTCAAAATTTTAAAAAGAAAATATTAATGCTTCAGTGCTTAGACCACATGAAACAGGAAAACCTGTTTGCAGATTTCTATCAGACAAGGGACAGGAACTTGTACTGTAGGTTTCTGAATCAGAGATGAATCTTTTGAACTACTACAAGAAGGAGCTAGGTTCAGAATATTTCCCTTGCTTTTGTTAGGGGTTTTTTTTTTTTTCCTTTTTCCCCCCCCAAAAAATTTAGAAAATATTTGCTTCCTTCCAGTGTTATTTATGCTATGTATGTGCTTTTTTGTTTGTAAGCAGGAATTTTCTCCTCCTGCTTTTTTGTCTGTAGTACTCACACAGCATAAGAATTTACACAATCTTCAGTGATAAATAGCCTTGGATTGGACATAAACAATTTATTATCTTCACAGTGGACCCTTTAGTGCCATGCAACAGAACTCTATTCTCTGATGCAGTTCTGTTGATTGCAGTTTTGTGTCTCCTTTGAATCACTGTCTGCTGTTCAATATTTCTGAAAGAGAACTAGAATTTGTCTTTCTTTTAGATGTTTAATCATGCTGAATCGATTCCTTCCAAAGTACTTAACCCTCTTAACTGAAGGATCACTTCTCCTTGAAATAATAGAACCATAACCTTAGACTTAGAAATAATAGAACAATAACCTTAGTAAAAGCAGACTTTTACTGCTGCAAGGTGTGTTCCACAGAACTGGATGTTCAGTCTGGAGCTACTGATTAAAAAGTCCCAGCCTGCTGGTGATTCCTCCTTGGTTACTCCCTTTCCTGCTCTGCTATCTCTAAGTTATCAGTGATTACACACTTTTCTCTAGTTTTAGTATAACACTGCTTTCTCAAGCAATGCCAGAGGCTTTAGATGACTTGTCAATCATGCGCATTAAAGATGAAGAATTAGCAGTTTTACTTCCTTAGGAAGCTGAAGCACTCAATCGTTCATTTTTAAATACTGAAAACAAACACCATCACCAAGTTGTTTTCTATCAGGTTTTTATCCCATGATCAATTTTTGTCCCATGATTCTAAAAAGTATGGAAAACAGCTGAGGTAAGTTATACTGAGGTACCAAGATTGCTGTAGCATCCAAGTGTAGCTGTACCGTTGCTTGAGGCACCACTATAAAATCATGGCAAATGAAGAATACATTTGCTAAGTCTAAAGGAGACCTCAGGCAAGGTGAATGTAATTACATAGCTAGAATTCAAGTAAGGCCCCAGGACCACCGGGGAAGGAGAATGTTGCTCACTGTTAGTAGGGTGCCAGGCAAGAATTGTATTTAGATTATTTACTACGTAGAGTAACCTACAGTGCAGCCATAATTTAGAATGATAGAGTACTAAAGAGAAAAACATACTGTATGGGTAATTTCCAACATAGTAATGAAGCATAATGGAATAGAGCCATCATGCTATATTATGCAATCTGCATTTTATAGAATGTGTGAATATAAATTCAGTTATTTGCTGCCTATTGGGAGAAATTGCACCAACTTAATGTTCAAAGCAAAAAAGTACTTTTCAAAAGTAAAGGGAAGAAAGTAGCAACCCTGTCTTCTCTGAAATGAAGTGTCCTATAGGAGCTTGGATTTGTAGAACATAGGCTTTTTCTGTATCTTATCTGTAGCACTAAATCTGAGGGGTATGTTGGAATGCATCTCAAAAGAAAATTGCTGCACTGTATGGGAGGAATGCGGGGGTAAAACCCACAAAAACCTTTACATAGGAAAACCAAAACATAATGGGAACAAGTCAACAAGATCAGATGGGATTTGAAGATTGTTTGTAATGAACATTCAACATGTGCATCCTTACGGTTATTGATGCTATTTTAGTATTTGCATGACGGTTGTTTCAGAAAAGACATAATCTAAAATAAGAAAGGTGAACTAAGAATAGAAAAAAGGAAAAAAATCATAAACAGTCTAATAGCATAAACTGGAACTCAACGTCTTTCTCTGAGGATGCTGGAGAAGCTGAGGTGAAAGTCTTTTAGGAGAATGGAAGGAAAAATTATTTCTGGTATTTCTAAATGCCTTAGAAATAGGTATTATGTTGGAAAGTGGAGGAGAAGGAGTAAAAGGCTGCCCCAGAACTGGCAGTCATTCTAATTGTTCACCTTGCAAATATTTTTTAGAACATCCTAGATCATGCTCCAGCCAAATGAATGTTGTTCTGTTCCTGTAGCTTCTGTTTCACTGGTCTTTAACCTTTCCAGTTTTCTAGATTAGTTTAGGAGCTGCATCCATAAATACAGCCAAACATTTGTCAGCCTGCTACAGCTGTAAGGACTTAGTTTTCAAAGATTATTTAAATTTATATATGCTTAGTATGTGTGTTTGATGTTTCTTCTGGGCCTTGGTGAGAATTCCACTTGGTCAAGATCTTGAATTTGGAAGTATACCAAGTGCAGGAACAGGGGAAAGCTGAAAAATGTCTAGAAGAAGATAACGTGTCAGGGTTTGGAAAAGATTGAGCCAAAAGTAGAAGGAAATTAATTCCCAATACCTGTCAAGTATGAACTCAAAAAGATCTGTGCTACTGACAAATCATGTTTGAGAATTTGAGAGGCATCATGTTGAGATTAAGCAGACTTTTAATACTTTTAATATGATTGATTGACATAGATAAAGTAGATGGTAGTTTAACTTTCTTGTTTGTATAACCACTTCCCATCTAAACTAATCTGCAATTAAAAGAGAGGATTTACTTCCTACATCCACTTTTGGAAGAGAACGGAACCACTCTGTACTGACAGGCAAATTGACATAACATTCAACACGGTATAATGATGAAATCTTCAGTATGATGTGGTAAGCCACAAAGTAACATGAAGACAAACACCT
Organism: Certhia americana; assembly: GCA_018697195.1. Lineage (NCBI taxonomy): Eukaryota > Metazoa > Chordata > Aves > Passeriformes > Certhiidae > Certhia > Certhia americana. The sequence continues at coordinate 91,271,912 of CM031859.1, forward strand.
TTTTGGCTTCCTTCCACTGTTTTATTTATTACATCCTTCTTAATTTTTCACTGGTGGAGAGGAAAAAAGAAGTTCATGATTTAGTAGTTTTGACCACTTTTAAGAAGTTTCAAATTCTGAGACTATACTTGCTACATGAAACATTACAGTAAATGCATATGGTTATCCATCTATGATTTTTTGAGGTACTCAGAGAGCCTGTCTTTCTAAAGGGAGGTCAGAGTGAGCTGGGAGAGGGATATTTTTATTCCTGCAGTGTTTCCTGTAAAGATAAAACGGATGTTCACAGAAATGTAATATACTGTAGTCCAGGTTTCCACAGCACAACTTTGCTAGGCTTTTTTACTACTTCTTTCACAGTCCCAGGAGTTTAGGTCAGGATCTAAGAATTCCTTTCCTAACTGCTCTGCCTGCTCTTGATGCCTAAAGAGGCTCTACGTGGAGCAGAAGCTAGACAGTGTTAAAGGAATAAAGAAGGTGCTTATCAAAAAGCCTTCAGAGGATGCACTTTGGGCATTACAAGAGCCCATGCTTGGCTGCACCCAAGATGGACCACATGTCTGGGAACTCCTGTACTTTGCTGTGCAGTCACCATAACTCTGGCACCCAGCCCACTGTTTAGACACAAAAGGTGTTGGCTGACAAGCTCTTAAATTCTACAGTAGAATTCCACAAGCCCTTGGATTTTGTACAGTACACTTCAATAAGCTCTTAATTCTCACAGAAACCTTCTTGAAGGTGCTGGCTCACAAGTCCACAACACACTGCCACAATCTCCCCACTCCCACAACAAACTTCAGGATGGAGCATGGAGTAGAATATGACAGCTACATGTGGCCCAGGCAAAGCAAAGTAGGAGAGAAATAAAGACAGCAAAGGGAGAAAGAACAAAGAATATCAGCAGTCCTTAGATCTGACATCGATCCTGCCATGTGGGTGGTCTAGAGCTGGGCTTGCAAGATAGGAGTGAAAGAGCAAGAGAGCGAGTGGACCCAATCCCCTTTCTTTTGAATTCCACATACACAAACTAGATTATTCATGCATTCTGTTCACCTGTACAAAGACAGCCCTTAGAGCCTTCCTCCAGGAAGTGAGTTGAGGGGGGTGGACTGAGCAAGGCTCTCAAGATGAGCAGTCTCAGAGCAGCGTTTTGCCACCTCTGTGAGACCTCCTCCTCCCATTACATCTTTCTTACCATAACAGTTGTAAGCTTTGACCCAAAACACACTTATTTCTGGTTCTTTCCACAAGGTGAGTGACCCAGAGCCAGCAGTGACAAGGCTGTGACATACAGTGCTCAGTCTGTATGGTTTGGGGAAAGAGAGAGAAGAACTGAGTACTTATCTAGACAAACTAATCTGTCAAAAAAGAGACAGAACTTTCTGCAAAGAGCTTTTAAACTCTCACCTCTGTCAAACTACACCAAACTGACCTTTGTACAACTCTGCAAATTTTGACTCCTTATACTTTCTTTGCTTAAAGCTAAACAACCCCGCTTCAGTAAAATAAGAGAAAATTGAGGCAGAAAAAGCTCTGGATTCTTACTTCAATCTTTTTTGCTGAAACGTTGATAATTTACAGAGCATCATTAATAGTAAGCTATTTTTTCTTTATTAAGCTTTAGTGAAACCAGCATTCCAATAGGAAAAATGTATTTTAATTCTTGAAATAAATCCATAGCGTTGCAGGGATACTGCAATCTAAGTAATCAATGGGCTTTTTTTTTTTTTTTTTTAAGAAAGTCTTATGTGTTCTATGTTATATAACATTGAAAGAGGTTTAAATAATTGCAGTATAAAATATGCTTTAACACACATCCTGCCAGAATCTGGACTCCGAACAATAAAGACAGGCTGTTCTTAGGAATAAAAGCAATATTCCTTTACCAGTCAATAATGTTTCAAGCAGAAATCCATTTTCATGATTGCATTTACTTCAGAAAAAATATGAAATTAAACCCAAAACTCAGGATGCAGGAAACAGAAAAAAAAAACCATTAAATTGCCAACTAGTGAGCTTGAATAATCAAATTTTGCAAATTTCAACTTAAAATAAGTTGAAAAAAATACCCCAATATGTTTTTAAAAGAAAAATTAATATCTCTCCTTTGCTCCACAACATCTAAAATGCTTTACCTAAAGTTAAAATTAAAAGGAAGATGTTTTTAACCCTACCTAGCATACATACCAAGGTACATGGAGTACCTCTTTTTTCCTTGAATTAATGCTAACACTGAAGAACTTCTTAATTTTCCTGAAAGAGTAGTTCTTTAGTAGAAGACAAGTTCACATTTTGTGTTCTGGGGACCACAAAATCACACTTCCAGACAGCATTTTTGTTTCAAGTGTGGAGTCACATCTTCAATTCCGGCTTAGGAAATGGATTTACAAAGAAGTGACAGTGGCAAAAGTCTATTTTGAAGTCTGCTTCCAGAAAGCAGGAAACTGCTCTATAAATGTATTTTCTATGTATGGCTGTGCTCTAGAAGTTTGTTGTCTGTGTAGGGCTGTGTTCAAATGTGATGCCACAGGGCTGGTAAATCTCTAGTGCCAGAGTGTAAACAGCAAAAGTGTGTGCATGTAAAGCTGGTTCATGTGCTTTGCCTGTTTTTGGTAAAAATTGGGATATTTTAATTTTTTATTTTAAACAAATGTTTTTATTTTAAACAAAGGATTTAATGCATTTATAGACCCACAAACATCACTTTTACACTGAATGGAAAACTCCTTTGAAATGTGTTAAAATTTGATTGTCACAAAGAGTCGAATTCATTTGATTGTCACAAAGAGTCATTGCTACAGGATATTTGTTCTTTGAAACAATACACAAAAGAATTTTGATCCATGGAAATTAGATACATGTCAGTAAAATGTCATCAAAACCTACAGGTTTGTGTTTGGGGTCAAATGAAAGGTTATTACCATCATTTGTAGTGTCCTTAGTGAAGGGATTTTCTGGGAGACCAGTAGATTCCACACTACTTGTTTAAACTTTAACCTGACTCTGTTAGATGAAGAATGCCTATTACTGGTTACATGTACCCAAAAAAAACCCCATTATTTCCCTTTAATTTTGAGCCTGGATATGAAGCAATTTAAAAGCCCCAAATATATCCTAACATTTCCTTGCCTCTTGATTAAGTTTTTTTGTCTTAGTCTTGGACTCTTCGCAAGTTAAAACAGTCACTTATTTAAAAGCCTGATGGCTAAACTAGGAAACTATTTTATTTACTTTGGGATCAGAATTCAGATTAAAATATAATGTTTTTTACTGATGGTATGTGGTGAGAAGACCAGAGAAGAAGAACATTTTTTCCACAAAATGAATTGGTAGTTTCAGTTGTTGTTGTTGTACTGGGATGATGCATTGGACACAAATAGAACAGCTGGAAAACAACTTAGGGGAGCTCACAACCTCACTTTTTCCTGCTGCCTGATAAGTATGTAAGCCTCCATATATAAAATCAGTGGGATTCTGCACCAATATAGTAAGCAGTTCAGAACTGACTGACAAATAGAAAAAACCTGCCAATCCTATGTTCTAAGCCAAAATATATTGCTTATTTCTGTATTTAACATGGACTAAGCCTTGCACCAAAACTTAAAAAAAAAAAAACAAAAACAAAAACAACAAAATGTTGTACATCTGTACTAAAGAAGGGTCTGTGTAGATTATTAAAGAGAAATATTATTTTGTCTCATTCTCTCCCTCACAGATTTAGAGTAATATATGGTGCATCATACTATTAACTGAGTATCTGTTAATACCAGAAAAAAATGTTTCTTAACAATCATTTGAATAATGGAGTGTTGCTTGCTGAACTGTTCATTTCAGTTTGCACAGTAATCACAGGATCTCCAGTTTTATTATCCTTTATGTCACTGAAAAATGCTTGCTGTTGTGTTGTTCTGTTTTCATTTCCATCACGTTCCAAACCAGAAATGTATCACTGTCTAAAAAATATGTTGGTAGGTAATAGAGAAAGGCAAGTGGAAGGTCAGATCTCTTGCAAACTGGTGAAATACATAACTTAAATTTATATAGAAACCACATTTTATGACCAGAGATAAACAATATATGGGTTGTAGTATAATTTATAAAATGAAGAATGTTATCATTAAGTGTGCCTGGGACTGTAGCATTCATGAATAAGGCAAAATTCCCATTGGCTTGGCTTTAGGTGTATGCTGGATTCTTGGTTCCTTGAGGTAAGGGCATCTGCTTGGATTTCCTCTGCTCTATCTAGTACCTTTTTTATTTATTCCCACTCTTAACAAAAATACATGTACAAAACAAAAACTCCTTGCTGGGAGACATGCCTACATAATGATTTTATCTTGCTAATGTTGCCATTATTCTCTCAAATAGACCTTTCAATTTTCCCACCTACCTTATGAGCCTTATATTTGCTCACAAAACAGCTTATCATATTGTGAGCACTTATGCACACACAGGAAAGTTGGTAGAATGGTAAACCACGCTTTGTTTCCTCAGGTTTGTAACTCTGCCTCTAAAGAACTTTCTGGAGGCTGCTGCAGGATCCCTTCAAAATCTTGTACTGCCCCCATTCCTTGGCGGACAAGATACCTTCAGGGATGTTAGAGCCACCCCTGAAGTGGCAGAAGAGATGCAGGGAATGTACCAGAGGTTGAGCAGGTTGATCTTTGTTGCATGGATGACAAGAGATCAGATCATATCCCCAACCGTAAACACACAGCTTGAGGCTGCGCAGCCTCAATAGCTCTGAGGTTTGAACCTTCACTCCCTTTTGGGGGAGCTCCCACAGTGTGAGGCAATGAGGCAGCTGTTTGCCCTACCTTGTCTGCCTTCACTTCAGTGTTCCTCTCACGTGAACAAGGAAGAGCCTTGAACTTGTGGTTGCATATTTGTAAGAGATTATATTTGACTGTTACAACACCACAGCTGCCCAAACTGCCTCTGGCGAGCTCTCCAGAAGAAAGGCAGGCAGATAGGCAGGGTCCATCTGTAACATGCACGTTACTGGCTGAGCCTTGTGCATGTAGTCTGATCTCTCCCAGAATAAGTATTCACTTCAGAAGAAGTCTAGGCAGGCAGATATTAAATGCTGGAGCTGAGTTCAATATTTTGAAAATCACTATTAACTTATATTATAAACTTTTTGTAAAGATGTGCTACTTCCAGAGTAACTTTGGCTATAGCAAAGAACAAAACAGAATTTGCAGATTTAGGGAGGTGATTCTGCCCCTCTGCAGCTCTCAGCTGAGACCCCACCTGGAGTGTTGCACCCAACTCTGGGGTCCCCAGAACAGGAAGGACATGGTCCTGTTGGAGAGAGTTCAGAGGAGGCCACTAAGTTAATAAGAGGGACGAGGCAGCTCTCCTGCAAGGAAATTCTGAGAGAATTTGGTTTGTTCAGCCTGGAAAAGGCTTTGTAGTGACCTAATTACAACCTGCACCTGAAGGGAACCCACAAGAAAGATGGACAGTCTATTTACAAGGGCATGTAGAGACAGGACAAGGGGGAATGGCTTCAAACTGAGAGAGGGTAGGTTTAGATTAGACAATAGGAAGAAATTCTTTACTGTGAGGGTGCTGAGGCACTGGAACAGGTTGACCAGAGAAGCTGTGTATGCCCCATCCCTGGAAGTATTCAAGGGATGGCTGGCTGGAGCTCTGAGTAGCCTGGTCTCGTTGAAGGTGTCCCTAGCCATGGCAAGGGGATTGGAATTTCATGGTCTTTATAAGGTCTCTTCCAACCCAAACTGTTCTATGATTCTGTGAATCTACTAATGCTAGTTTTTCTTGAGACCTTTTGTAGGATGCTCTGGTTCTTCAGATAACACATTGACTACTTTCAAATGTCACTGTAATAATTTTAAGGAATTTTGAAAACCATCGGTCAAGAAGAGTATAAAAACCACAGTTGCATATATAACCTGACCTGGGACTGAAGTGGAAAGATTTGTTTATAGAAATAATGTGATGAAAAATGACAAGCATTCTCACATTTTTGCCAAAATCATGTATCTTCATACCATCAGCAAACAAGGGCAAGACACTCAGGAGATGCCACATGCTACTGCTTCCTTTATTCTTTGTATGTGCTGATTGTAGTTGACTCCTTTTTGAGACTGCAAAAATTACTTCCTGAATGGACAACTGTGACTTTACAGTGGTTCTGTGAGTTACTGAGAAAGAGTCACTCAGCCTATGAAATAAAGGCCGCAGAACCAAAGGAGAAAATGAGAGTACTTATCCTCTTTAATGTGGGGCAGAATTATTGCCTTTACCAAAGTGTATGATACAAAAGCAAAATTAATTGTAAAACTCAATTGAGATCAGTGCTGAAACTCAGCAAAAACAGTATTTCACTGCAGATGTTTAACAAGACAGTTTTTCTATTTCATTGCCTGGGCCCTGCACATGAACTGTGAAGCCATTTGCCTGTAGAGCAAGTGTTCTGGGCATCTTACAACTGCTGCAAGAGAGTTGGTTCGCTTGCTGAATAAATAGTATCTGATATTAAAAATCCAAAAGATGGTGATATATAACCTCTGCCTTTTTACCAAAGTGAATAAAAGATTAATTTAATGAGCAAGGAATTTGTAGCAATAGGCATATTGCTGGTATTAATCAACAGAACACAATATATAAAAAAATTGCATCTGAAAATCCTATTCTTTATATGAATAAGAAGAAAAACCTGTTTTTGCATAATTAAAATCCCCAGTGAGAAGAAACCATGTTACCAACCTTGCAAAATACACATCTTTGGTCTTTTATAGGCTTCATTCCATTAATTTTGCCTTTATGCAGACTGTAAGGAGGCTGAGATACTTGTGTTCAAGAATCAAATTCAGGTTTCTATTCAACTGAGATAAGTATCCAGCAGAAGGGGACAGCCCCATGAAAAGCTCACCCAGACTGCTATTGTGTGGTAAAAAGAGGGCACACAGATGAGGAATGAATGAAGTCATGTATAGAAGTCTTCTATAAGTTAGAGATGCTACAGCTTCAATAGAAAACTGAACCCTTGTGCAAGGACTAGAACACCATCTTCACAAGTGCAAAGGCAGGGAGTAGGGTGGCTTAAAAGATCATATTTAAAACAGGTAGATGTAAAATGTCTCTCAATAGAAATATAATGACAGGAAAGAAAAATGCTTCTATATCCAGGAAACATTTTTATCAACAGGCTTTGATAAAGGTATTTGGGATTCCTAGGAAAAGCTCTCCAGAAATCCTGGGTTTAGGTGTGGGTGGAGAACAGCTTCTCCACAAAAGCTCAAGTGTATTCAAAAGTATAGGCAGACAGAACTGTAGATGCCTCCAGCTGTATGGCTGGAGGGTGTGTTGTAAAGCAGCCTCCATGACAGATCTCTAGGCAAAAAATCATCAGTACTTCAGCAAAGAAGAACTTAACCTTCCTTACACAGGTTAAGAATGGGGAAAGTCTATCTTTTCTTTACTTTCAAACAATCTTTCAAAACACTACAGCTGGGTAGGCTTTTGTCTGGAAACCTCTGTTTTGGTTTTTCAAAAATGTACTTACTGATTCATTGGGCACTGTGCACTTTTAAGCTAACATTAAAATAGGTATCAAAAGTCTGTTTCCTATAATCTGTGGGAAAAATGATGGGATGGGAACTTTTTCCTTTTACTGAGCTTATTCAGCCTTTCAGAGTGCCTTAGCCATGCACAGTTTTTATGCAAGGATGTAATTATACCCCATACTTAAGCTCTATTTACATCTCTGCAGAGAGAGCACCTAGGGACGTATGACACTTATGAAAGACCAATGCCCTCATCCAGGCTGGTGGCAGACAGAGCAAGGCACCAGGAATGCACATCTGGCATAGTGGGAACAAGGCTCTGTTTCTATTCTTTGCTACCATGAGTTGGAGATAGTGAAAAATTTTTTGTGGTGTATTAAAATATCTTTGATGACAGAAGCCAGTTCTTCAAGAAAAAAATGCTCACAGAAAAGCACTGGTCTAACTGAGGCTTCCCACGGGAACCTGCATTTCATGGAGGTAATAAGGCAATGATTTGATACTGCCAGGCCAGCTAAGGTGTTGGATGAAGCAGAGTAAAACTGTCCCTTGACAGTTCAATATTCCAGGTGAGGGCTTTGCCCTGCAGTAATCCATCTTCTGACCACCTAACTTCCCATGCAACCAGTGTGCCAGTAATTTCCTTCCTTTTTATTTCCTCTTCATCAAAATTGGCCTCTGATGCCCTTTGGTGGAAGAAGAAAAGGGTATTATTTATCCAAAGTGAGAGAAATAACTCTTAACAGCAGAGAAAAAGGAAATGGAAAAGTCCCGAAAAGAAAATATTTAGATAACCAAACAACTTGCAGTCAGCCCATACCCACTTTCCTGATTCACTTTCTTATCCACAAACATCTATTTTATTCTCTGTGGCTGCTCCAGAAAGCATTGTCCTCCTATTCCCAATGAGGTTTTTTTTTATTTTTCTCATAGGAACAAGCACAGACTCTTCTGCAGTTTATGAGCACATACTATAAACAGAAATATATGGTAGGAGAAAGTAACCTTGCTAACATATGCAAATATCAGAGAAGAATGTGAGGATTAGATTAGAAAGGGTAAAATCAGTTTAGTAATATGAAGAAGCAGCAAAAGCAGAAAAAGGGTGTTCCCACTGCTTTTTAAATTTGTCTTTAAATTATTTACTTGGCACTTTGACAGCTCACAATTTAAATTATTTCATTCATCTTAATATTTAATCACAGTTTTTAATTATACTAGTAACTTGAGGCTACTTCTTAACTCAGCAAATGCTTCATCTTCTATTAATAAATGGCATATACCCTTGGCTTTGACACTTACTTGCTGTGAGTGTTTCGGTTTCGGAAGAACATGCAGTTCAGGACACTGTTATTGCATCTTAAATCTCAAATATTCTTAAATTATCAGAGCAGGATTTAACCCTGATAATAATAATTTAGCATAAAAATGTTCAGTCTTTACTGTAGTTCTTAATGCTACTGTTGCTAAAATTGCAGGAGATCAGAGAACAAGTACTTACAAAAAAATCATATTCCAAGAGATATTCTTCCAGATGATTTTTCTTCTCAGTCTGGAGAGGAGACAGTCTGGTACCTGAGAGCTGTGGGTTGGAAGAATGTTACATCTCCATGTGTGGCTGGCAGGGTTTGGGATGAAGGACTTGGTTTTTTTTGTTTTTTTTTTTTTTTTTTTTTTTTTTTTTGAGCTGCATGTCAGATGAACTCCCTTGCTGGGGTTACAGCTCTCGTGTGGCACTGGGCTGCTTTGGTTTGGAGGCTGCTGGAGAACAGGGGCCATCCAGCCCAAACCCACCAGGGAACACTTAAAGATCTGGGGCTTGCTGAGCTGTCTACTCTCCCCACAGCTCTCTGAAGTCTATGTGGCTCTGTAACGACTAGGGAATGTGATTTATAGGTTCAAGAAATTTGACCATCTTTCCCCTGAGCCTCTGAGACCAAACTCCTGTTTTTGCAGGCAGCATGTCATATCAGTATTTTTTTCTATGAGTTGGCCACCCTCTATTTTGCAATTTTAAGTTTTTGTTCTAACCCTCCTTACTGAGAGATTGCTCCAAAATTTGGCTCTTCTCTTGCATTTTGTGATTTCCAGCCAAAATTTATTCACAGAATAAATTCTGATTTTTTTGCCAACATGGTTCCTTAGCTCAAAAAAGACTCTTTGATTGATCTACACACAGCAATCAGAGTCTTCTCAGTGTTCATTTTGCCAGACTAAGTGAGCTGAGCTCTTCCAATTTATTTTGACATGATTCATCCAGAAATCTTTACTATCCCTCTTTAGATTAATTTTTGTGGATTGCCAATAACTAGAACTAAGTCCACTTTTCCCATTGACATATCACCAGGGTTGGCATACAGCACTCTGATGGCACATGCTGGCCAAACCTCACCTCCTATGTACTGTAGATACTAACTAGAATAATTAGTATGAGCAAAATGTTGGATTTAACAGAACCTCTAAAAAATCTGGCTAAATCACACTACAAGGGCTGAGCTTATTATATGGCATATTTTTTGTATTTATTCAGTGGTAACATGAGGATCAGGAACCAGGACACAGCGGTCCACATGGGAAGTGTTATTTGATGGCCATGTGAAGGGATCAGTACTGCAAATATTTGGTGGCTTTCTGCTCAAGGAGCTAGTCACTTTGAGTTCTATTCATAATGTACTAACTCTCCTCACCTACTTATTGGAGACTACTGCTCATAAAAATTTCTTTCCTGTCACCTGTGGCAACAAAGATTATCTCAGACTCAGGCTGGAGGAAGGATTTAAACTGAAGTGGACCCTGAATAGTCTAAGTCAGAAGTGTAACATTTCCTGTGTGATGTGTTGCTTTGAACCAGAACAAATCAACACCAAGAGAAAGAAGAGAAGCATCAGCTTCCATTTCTTTCAAGCTCCAGCATTACATATCCCTGCTAAATATTTGTTAGTTTACCTTTTAACCATTAGAAAGATTCATCAGTGTTATAAAATCCAATCCAGGCACTTGCAGTAAATATCACTTAGAGCGCTCTGTGGTATCTGAAGAAGAAGCAGGAAAAATGACAAGCATTTGGTGTTAGAAAAGCAAAAGAAAATGTGAAGGATGAAGGACTTGGAATAGCAGGTAAGGACTACAGCTATTGCATCTGGGCTTCTCATGAAATTCATCAGACAGAGGGATTAAAGGAGTGGGGTTTCCCTTCAAAAAGAAAAGTTTCTAAAGAGCGAGGTGGGCAAAAGCTAGCTGCTCTTCTTTTTCCATTAACCTCAGGCCAGAGGCAGTGGATGTAATTTAATAACCTACAATTAAAGAAGAGCAGTCTAATTACCAGTTTGTGATAAAAAAAAAAAAAAAAAAAGTCAAGAGAGTCACACTCTTTGAAAGAATGAAATTCTGAGAGGATTAATTGCAAGTGAAATAGCCCAAAGAGAAATTTATTTAATATTGTAAAAAACTCCAGAATTTTGCTGTCTATGGGATCCTAATTTTGAGATCAGATTGCAGTAGAAAGATTAAAATTGAGGGAGAAATATGGAATGAGATTCTGACTTCCATTTTGAAGCAGCTGTTTTAGTGTGCCAGTCTGGAGAACACTTTTGCATGAGAATGCAAGTTTTAGAAAGAAAAGAGGTGATGCTACAGAAGATTGGGCTTACAAACAAGTCTTAGTAAAAAAGAAAATAAAAAGGGTCATCAAAATAATTAAAAAACCTTTCAACAATTCACTTCTAATATGGAGCAAATTTATAAGAAGTAATGTGAAAGTTTCAACTTGTCAGAACAAATGGGAACAAAGCAATGCCTGGCCTTTGATTGAGTTACTATTTTGCAAGAAACAAAGCTGTTTATGGGAAGCCATACCTAAAAGGAAATTAAGTATAAGTATCCTGCACAGCAAAGAAGCTTTTTCCATGGGGATTGCTCAGATTGAGCCCTATTTGAGATGAGTGAAATGTGCCCTTGAACATGAGTAGTATTGTTGCTTATAAACTGGATATTGATACCCAGAACAATATGAAACCTTAAATCAATTGGGAAACAAAGAAAAAACCCCCAGGTTATACAGTGACAAAGTCAGTTCAATAACAGCTGTATACAAACTACATGTAATTTCAAGACCTTGAAAACAGAATTTTACTTATTATTGAGGAAGACAGAAACTGGAAATATGTGTGGTGCTTCCTCTCTTAGGGAGAATGTATAAGCTAGAAGGCCAGAACCATCTGGAGACAGAAAGAAAAAACAAATTAGAAAACTCCAAGCTAAATTAAGATATAGGCAGCAAAGGAAAAATTAGGAAGGAAATTTCACATACACATACATAAAAAAGGAAAATTAAGATTGTCTTCATGCTTGTAAAAGAACACTGATAAAAAATGAAGAATGGAAATCACAAGTATTTAAAGATGTGCATGATGAAAGAAACTTTCTATCCACGATCATGATATCCTTTATAGGTTTTGGAGATTTTAGAAACAAATGTCTATTACAAAGGAAAAACCAGCCCAGTTCTCTCGATGCAGATTCACCACACAAAGAGATAAACCCTAGCCTGTTAAAGCAAACTCCTTATATAGTGTTCTCAAGTCACTGTTTTCTAGATCGCTTTGATAAAAATTGACAAAACAGCACTTTTGCACTTCAAAGAATTACTGAAACAGAGAACACTTCACAATGTTTAGCATATATGCTATTGTAATGAGGCCAGTGTACACACCTTACCTACCTAAACTTGGTAGTCTGTACAAGAGAGAAAATTTATATTAAAGAATAAATGAATAATTCACTTTGAATAATTGGCATTCTAAATGAATATGTGACTGTGATTTTAAATGTGATGGGTAAGCAGTTTCTATCGTAGTTCTGCTTTATCCAAACCCAAGATGCATACTCTTTTTTCAGGCACAGTTTGTGTTAGTGTTTGCCTTTTGTGCTTTCCTGCAGTGAGTATTTTCTGAGACCTGTGCTCTGCTGAACACCCATGGCAACTTCTTAAGTGGGCAGGCTATTCCTGTGCCTCAGTATGTGCAAGTGCTTCCCAAGTGCTGTGGTGCTCAGAAGCAGGTGCAGGCTGACTGTCACTGCTGTACTGGGCCAAGACCCAGGTGTGCCCCAGTCCTTTGTCCCTGAATCTTGCAGACCCAGTTCCCGTGGCAGGGGAAGCCCAGGCCCAGCTGAAGATGAGCCATGGCATGCTGTAGCCGGGTGTGGTCTGCAGGCTCCCTGCAGCAGGACCCTGGGGCATGCCAAGGCACGCAGGGGAGCGTGAGCACAGACACTGACACACAGAATGTGAGAACCAACTGCTCCAAGTTTCCAGGCTTCCTTTGAAGTCGATGGGAATTTGCCTGAGTAAGGTACACATTAAAATGGAATAGAAGTGTTCGGTTTTGGCCTGTTAGGACATGGGTGTCAATAGAAAATTCTTCATTGCTGAAATCATAAGCAGCTTGCTAAATATTTGGGGCTTAAGAATACTCCACCCAACGGCTTGCTGCTTAGAATGTTCACAGGGAGGTAGAAGATGCGAGCATGGATCTCCTCTCCTGTCTCCTGAGTGGATGTTTTAGCCACTGACTTGCACTAAATGGTGACTTTGTTCTTTCCCTTTTTCCTCAATCTCTCTCCATTTTTTACTCTGTCCTTGTTAAGCACTTAAAAAAAGCCCACCAAAATAATACTTGGAAATCTGAAGTGTGGACACTTCCTCCCTCGAGAGATTTAAAGAACATGATAGGGTTTAGTGCACTTCCCTTCCTCAGCATTGCTCAGTGCCTAGCTGCTAGCAGATCCTGGAAGACCACTGTGAGTGCCTCTAGTGTGTGACTGACTTTTCCCACACAGGGAACTCAGGCTCTAACTTTGGTCTGCATCTGCTGTGTTTAGCTAAAACTAAATCCATCATTGCAGGGCATGGTGACTCTTAAACCATTGTGTTGACTAAGCCTGAAATCCAGAGGAGCTGAGGTGAAATCGCAAGAGATAATGACCATAAGAGAGAGATAATGACAACTGATTTTATTTTAGTGATGTGAATAAATATGCTGCATCAATACACAGTAGCTGATGAGATGTGAGTGTGGACTGGAAGAAAGACAGGGTCAGTTACCCTTGTCCTCCCTTATTGAAAGCAACTAGACCATGTAATTCCTTTCACAAGCTGGTGGCCCTCCAGCCTCCAGCCTGACATTACAAATTCTGTATAAGTAATAACTAGAGCTTATAGCTATGGTGTAATTGTAGTTATATGTAGATAAATGTGTAGATAAAACAGGTGTCTTGTGCATGCATGTGGTATATTGAGGATGCATTGCTGTTAAGACAGCAGTAGTTGTTACATACAGCTTCAATGATACTTTGAGACAAACATGGCTGGCTGGGACACTTGAAGTAAGTTGTGTTTTTCCATATATAGCTTCCTGTTAAGTATTCTACACAGCAGCCACTATGCTTATGTTCTTCCCTAAGTGGTCATTTTGAATGGCAAGTGGTTCAGCACTTATTGGCAGGTTGCTTTCTTGTCCAAAAATAGAAGAATGTGTGGATCCTTGTACACAGCAGGTAGTCAAGTAATAACGAAAGTGATTGATGATAAAAAGCTTGCTTTCTATTCTCCTGTCATCAACAACCTATTGGGATCAAGAGAACACTAGGATAGAAATTAATCTTCCTTGAGTTATTCTAAACAGTCAACTGATAGGAGATTTCTTTGATCTCATTCAATTGAAATTGATTAATTCTGTTAATTACTCTGTTTGAACTGAGTTAGCAGGAATTTTCTGCGTGTTGCAGCATCCTTGATGGTTTGCCTTCTTGCATGCCAAACAAGTAAACTTGGTAAAGAATGTGAAAGCAGATGACATCAACCTAGTGTTTGCTGACTAAGACTGATAATGACTATCAGTGATAAATATCTGTAGAAATTATCAGATGTAATTTGTTTCTGTACTTGGATTTTTTATAGAAACTGTCATTGGTTAAAATAAATTAACAGTCCTTAGGGCAGGAAGTCATGAATTCTTCAGCCAAGGAAATGCATATCACTATGTTAGGATTATTTTCTCTCCTTCTCCCTCTTTCCATTTCATACCTCATGAATCCTGAATCCTGTAGGAAGAACTGGGATTACATGAGAGTTCTTTAACACCTGCTGGATTATGGGATTGTTATAAACCTAGGGTGGTCTCCCAAGTTTTATGCTTTATTTCTGATGCCTGATGGGAAGGTTCAGATTAACATTAATAATGCAGGACTAACCTCTTACCTGGAATCTGTTTTTTTATGGTTAGCAAACTGAATTTTATGAGCTAGAGGAGATATTTGGAGTGCTCGGGAATATACAAATAGACTGATATACAAAAGACACGGCTGATCCAGGTTTTTCAGCCATCCTGAAATGTGTCTTTGCTCTATCTAGCTTGCATTCAAAAAGAAAACTAATTTATTGTGCTAAAATGTTATTATTTAAAAAATATAAGTAAATATTTCTGGAGAGAGGTATGAGAAATGAAACAATCAAACGTTGTAGGTACATCTTATTCTAGCTAAGCTTCAAAGTGCTTTGTCTTTCCCATGTAGTTAGTAGGGGCTTGAGCCAAAATAATTTCCAAAATACTTACCACAGCCCTCTGGTGCTGGGATCCAGTTCTCTTGCATCCTGCATGATACAGGTCAGCCTCTGTTCTATAAAGATGCCTTCGGAGTGCCCTTCTGTGACACTGTAGCTCAGCTGGAAGTCAGCACCTAATTGACTCTGAAGAAACCCTTTATGCAATGGGAAAGCAAAACATCCTGATGAGCTCAGTACTTGCTCTGGAGGTAAACAGGTAATTTTCCTGTTTTCAGTAAAATTCTCTTTGCTGATGGCAAGGTCGTTGATACTTGCTAAGCACCCATGTGAGTGTATTGCTATTTATAAAACTCAGGTGTAAAACCACTTGTGCACAAACGTGTAAGTGAGAACAAAAAATACAGTTCAGTAATATTTCCTAGAGATCAGATAAAATCACAGGGCAGTGCCTTGGAGTCCAGTAAAATGCTAGGATCAGTGATCTCTAAGTGTGGCTTGTTTCAACTGGGCTTACTTAAACACTGGAGTGATAGGCTCTCACCAGGAAGGTTGAAGATGTGGATTTAAATGCCTTTATGCAGAAGAAATGCCTTTATGCAGAAGAAAAAAATTAGAGTCCTTTTTGCTTATCCTGAGAGAGTCTTGCAATCATTGCACTATTATGTAAAATCTGGAGGCTTTTCTTTTATTTATGTTTTCAAAGAAAGCAGTAACCAAATCTACTGTTTGCATAAAGTTTGTTCTGCTAGCCTTCCAAACAAGCCAAATGAAGGGCGAATTTCTGGATCAGTTGGGCATAAGAATTGGGCATAATGTTGAGCAGCATGGTGGGAAGCATGTTTGTGTCCAAAAGCAAAAATCTTGTTCAAGAACACCAGTGGTGAAAACTGAGTCACACAGAAATTAAAATGAATTGCTTTTTTCAGAGACCCCTATTCTGCTTCTAGACACCTCTGTCCATGTCACTTGTTATGTCTTTCACCTGCAAAATGATATAAAACACCCCCAAAGCAACTGACGAAAAGGTAACTCCAGAACTGGAGGAAACACTCACGAGCTGTGGAAGTACCATAATTAAGGAAGTTTGCCATGCTAAGGGGTCAGGGTTTCCAGTTTGAGTGTGCTGCTGGGAAGACCATACCTGACCCGTCTTTGGAAGCTGGCAATACTTTTGTGTTATGCTGCACAATCTTTTTCATGCAGCAGCTTGCTCTGAATTCCCACACAGCTCCTTGTTCTGCTGTGATGCACAGCATATATATCTAGGGTATCCAAAATCCATCACATCTGGATTACATGTATTTTTGTGGATTTGCTAGCAGGATGAAGGACCCACTCCCTGTGACCCTGTAAGTTAGGAATAGAGGGATGGGGTTCCAACAAATCTACTTTACTAGTTATTATATTATGATCAGAGATGACTTTCCAAAATATTCAAGGCAATTTTTATGAGTTAGTAAAATCACCAGGTCTTCCCTCTAAAATAAAGAAATTGCCAATAAGTCCCCAAGAATCTGGTGCAAATATTCAGCCTGAGGCTTCCTTACTCACTGCTTTTGTTTTATTTCTTTCATTGAGATAGTCTTACTGGATAAAGCCTTAGGTAAAGTTTTGAAGTCATAATCCCCTTAATATCCGAAGTTGTTATGAGAGAGAACATGAAAAGCTAAGAAAGCAATAATTTCAGGAATTGGTTTCTTTATGACTTTTCTATTAACTTTTTCCTGGCAATCATGCTCATTAATTTGGTATACTCCCCTTTTTAACACATACACACACAAAAACACAGACACACAAAATCACAGAAAGTTTGCATAAGTTGTTATAGGGAGTCACTTTTGCTATATTTGTTGCCAAAATAAATAATTTAGAAAAAGAATTACTTTTATTGAAGACTACCTTTTACACTAACATAATGATTTTTTTTCAATTTTACTCACCCTGTTATGTGATGGGGCAATTAATCTTTTTGGGCAAATGATTACAAAAATATTAAACTGCTGAGAATTTTAGAAATAGAACAGCTTTTATGTCCAGGCTGCTAAAATGTAATGGAAATTTCATAATATTAATTTTAGCTGTTTTATGTGAAGGGATCATACAAAATAACTTTCTCACCAGTCACAGCCCTAAGCGCATCTGGTTCTATTTGGTGCCTGGGGTATTACATCTGGGGTATATTTATATTTGCTGTGCAAAGAGGAAAATATGGGCCAATCTTGCCCTGTATTTTCTACCTGTATTTTCCTTGGAGCCAGAGTCCAGCTTTTAATGTACCCTCTACCAACAGAAAATAAAACATAAAATTGTACAAGCCCATGTTTGAGTTTCCTTGCATGCTTAACAGCAGTGGCGGGACACAAGAGAAAGACTTTTCTTCTAGCCATAGTATATAGATTAGAAGTAACTTTAAAGCTGAGATGAGTATTACCCTGTAGCCTGTGCTCCCGCCAACACTGTCCATAACTGCCAGTCAAAGATTAAATCACCAAGCCCTGAATTTCCAGATCACGCTTTAAAGAAAATAGAAGGAAGTGCCTTCAAGGATGGAAGCGCTGAGCAGTGCCAATGCATGATGCATCTGAATGGCAGGAATTTATGTTTCTTGCAGCCCAAATACCTTATGAAAACTGGGCTCTGCTCACCCAGCTTTCTGCCTGCATGGTGTTAGTGGCACCTTTGTCACAGCAGAAAGAACAAGCACTAGAACAAGCTGCTGAATTAAAAAAAAAAAATACCAAACGCCATCTTTCTTTAAAAAAATCCGTAACATCCTTTCCAGCCATACATATCTCTCTGTAACCGAACATAGAGTTTGCCAGAAAACAGTCTCTTGTGCATATTTGAAAATAATTCATAGATTTCATTACACTTTTATGGCTAAAGGCAGGTAGAGTAGAGTCTGGTGGTTTAAAAACATAGATGATACTTAATGTTCTCCTTTTTCATCACCTCATTTATATTCTTTATTTCTGCTAGCTAGTTCTTTCATTAGCCCTGCATGATACTTATGTAATATTGCCAGGCTATTTTCTCTTGTTTTCTCTTTGTTTTGATTTGTTTCTTCCAAATCTTGTTTGTGGATTACTCGAGAAAAAAAGCACTAATGATATTTTAGGTGATTTCCAGTGTTTTCTGTCTGTATTTTATTTTATTTTCAGATTGTGGTGTCATAGGTCTGTGTCACTAATTCCTGAGTACCCTAAAATGTACATATAGTATTTTTCAAATACAAAAAGTCCTCAGTTCCTCAAGACCTGTTTTAAAATTAAGCTTACTGACTCAAGGAAAATTCCCTTTAGAGTCAGCACAAACTTTGGCCATTCTTCTCAGGCCTGAGGTGTGCAGTCATATGTATGTTTTCTTCGTTGAAAATATTCACTGTGCTTTTCCTGTCTGCAAAGACAACATGGACATTAGGTTTCCATCTCATAAGTTATCCAGTAGCACCATAAAAATCAGTTGCATGGTTGGTGCTGTTGGGTGTGGACAGACAGATATGAAATCTAAATATTCTCATTGTCAGCCTCCTGCTTTGAAGAGATCACAGTGGCAAAAATGGAAAACAAATTACAAACCAGCAATTTTCTAGCACATTTTGGTGATTACAGAAAAGCATTTTGTAATCATCCCAAAGCACTACTAGCTGTCCATCAAGGAGATCAGTAATTCAAAGTTATTGTAAGTTTTTTCCGTGCATAAATAATCCATAATAATGGTGACATATGGCAATTCACATTTATCATTGATGAGAATGGCACTGAAAGTTAGTTATAATCATGGCTTCTGAAGCTCTCCAAGCATAATAGATTTGTGGAAGCAAATATGAAAAAACAGTGGCAGAATACGTGATAAATAAATCCCATTAGGTCCGATAACATGACACAGGCAGGGAGGAAACCCACTGGGAGATTTACAAGTCAGAAAAGAAAAATACACATTCACAATATTAATTACAACAGTGAATGCTTTACGGGTTCTAAAACAACTTCCCTCTTGCTGCAAGTGGATAAATAGATAAGGCTTACTAGCAATGGAAAGAATTAGAATGTAATTAAGACTGACAACTGAGCTGTATGAAAACAGATGAGCACGTGTATACATTTTTTCTAGTAATTGATGAGGTGAGAAACAATGGCTTTTCTGCTGGATAAATGATATGTCACACTGTAGGACTGATGCTCATAGTAGATATAATAACTTGCTAGTGAGGTAGAACTCATTAATATTGTGTGATGCAGTTGACACACTGGAGGGAAGGGATGCCATCCAAAGGGACCCTGACATGCCTGGGAGATGTCGCTCAATGTGAGCTGGCAATGTGCATTCATAGCCCAGAAGGCCAGCCAAATTCTGGGCTGCATCCAAAGGAACAAGGCCAGCAGGTCAAAGGAGGTGATTCCCTGTACTCTGCTCTGGTGAGTCCCCATCTGCAGTGCAGTGGGTGAGTCCCCACCTGCAGTGGGGTCCTCATCCAGATCTGGGGACCCCAATATAAGAAGGACAGGGAAGTCCAGAGAGGTAATGAAGTTGATAACAGGACTGGAGAACCTGCCCTAAAAAGACAGAGTGAAAAAGTTGGGGCTGTTCAACTCAGAGAAGAGAAGGCTGCATGGAGAGCTCTTAGCAACCTTCCAGAATCTGAGGGGGCCCTACAGGGATGCTGGAGAAGGGACTATTTGTCAGGAACTGTAGTGATAGGACAAGAGGAAATGGGTAAACTTAGAAAGAGAGAAAATTTAATTTAGATAATAGGAAGAAATCCTTGACTGTGGGGGTGGTGAAGCACTGGAACAGGTGGCCCAGAGAGGTTGTGGATGCACAGACCCTGGAGCTATTCAAGGCCAGGTTGGATACAGCTTTGAGCAACCTGGTCTAGTGGGAGGTGTCCCTGCTCATGGCAGGTGGGTTGGGACCAGATGGTCTTTAGGGTCTCTGCCAACCCTTAACATTATATGATTCTGTGATTCAGCAGAACATATTCTAGTTGCCCTGCATATGCTTAACTCATTTCAAAATGTGAATTAGAAGAGATCACACATTTTTCAATGGGTCTGTTTTGCAGCTTTACCATTTTCAGAGGCAGAGGAGGGCTGAGTATCATACAGCTGCAAGTGTTGCCTGCATATTGCCTTCTTCCCAGTGCTGGGAGGGTGTTTTCATCACGGTCACTCAGAGCAGCCTGGCATCCTTGCTGCCTGTGAAAAACGTGTTCTGCCTTCTGGTTTGCTCCAAGGAGATGTAGGCTGTGTGCCATTAGTCCCTCATTTAGTTTAAATTCCCATAGCAGGATACAACTAATGGTTTAATGGTGAAATGGCATGGTCTTAATGTCATAATTATCCATAAAGAACTGACAGAGATCTTTTAATGTCTAAAGTAGAAGTCAAGAGACAAGTAATTTGTAAGTCCTGCTGCATAAGTAAAATGAACCTTAAAATTAACTTACTATGCAAGTCCAGTAGTGTTTCTGCAAAGCTTTCTGGTAATAAAACTTAGAAGTAGCAGAGGTTTATCCTTGATTTTAAGTGGATGTACAGTTTGACCAAATCCTGAAGAGACACAAAGGTTTCCTGCTATCATGCGATGAGGAAGAGGGGATGCTGTGTTCAGCAGGTCCCAAAGCCTGTAGCAATACACTGTTTGATCAAAGGCACAGGTCCCCTGTGGCCAATTAAACAGGTGCCCACATGAATAAGCTGCTGTTGAAGTCAGTGAGGCAAATGTCTTCACTGGAACCCTCGTCATAACAGTCCCTTGGGAATGTAGAAGTTCTTGGCAACTAAATAAGAGTTAAGAAAGCTGAAACCTGTGGTGCCTCCCAATACACAGCTGGTTAAGGGAGAAGTGCATTTACTGCCCACAGAGGTGGGGCCTTAGCACAAGCCTCTTGCTCTGGGCACAAAGCAAGTGTTCTTCATGACCTCCCAGGGAGGGGTTGGCTCCTGAATTAGGAAGAGGAAAAAGAAAGTGTAAATGACAGGTAAGAGAACTTTTTTTTAGACTTTTAAATTGGTCTTTATAGGGTAATACTTCTCTGAAATAACTATTTCCTTGTAAGTAACCTCCTGTCCTATCAAAGCTAGGTTTAGATCATCTGCAGCTGTTATTTCCATGAATATGGGATTGTGATGTTTATCATGCAACTTTGACTTCCTCTGCATGCTGCATGCCTGTCTCTCTTGGCTGAGCCTACTTTTAACATTTCAAAGAGTTGAGCAGCTTCCAGCAGCCACCGTCTGTGATTATTGTGGTCATCCCAAACTCATGGCAATACATTTTTAGACAGCTTTTGACAGTCCTGTGCTTTGTGAGTTTTTCTTACGTTAGCGTGAAATACAGAAACCTGCTTATACTTAATCTTAGAATTTTTTTTCCCAATTTGTTCAGATAAATCTCCTTGGCTCAGCAGCAAATCAATTTGCTTGCAAGGCTGGAGCTTTGTGTTTTTGCCCCTTTTATTAATTAATTTTGTCTGTGTTGGTTAGTGGGAAGTTCTGTCAGCACTGCATTTAAGTATGTTAGTTTGGTAAAGCTCAGGCCTGATGTGTCAAGCTGGTAGAATGTCAGTTTCAAATTTGAGGGCAAAATGGTCACACACAATATTCAAATAATGTGTGGTGGACATTGCAGAGAAGAAAATATTGGTGGTCACAAATCCATAGAGTAAAGGCTGGTGCTGTAAAAGGCCTACAGAAAACAGGACTTGCTGTACATAATAGTTTTTATTGCAGACTACAAAAAGAATTACTGGTTTTCTTGCTGAATTTGAAGATCACTGCTGTATGCAGAGTGTTTGTATCCCTGCTAGAAATGAGAATGCACAGCTCAAGTCCACTTGAAGTAAGTGGTAAGATGAGGATCCAGCTGAGGATTGCATCTGGGATCACAATAGGTAGAAAATATCAGCCAACTGGAAGTAGACATTGGAGATGTTTACTAGGTAATTAATGGAAATAACTGCTTTCTCTGAGATCTTCATGTCTTAAGGTTAAGGCACAAATGCAGTCATTCCTGGAGCAGGTCTTAAAATGGTTTCTTCCCATTGGGTGGAATCCCTAAATTTAAGGCCTGCTCCAAACCCTCCTGAAGCTATTGGAAGGCTTCCCATAGATTTCAATTTGTAGGCAATAAATATGACCCTTTTTAAGCTTTTAATAATAATTCCTTCACTCAAGGAAAAACAAACTCTCATTCCAAATATTTAGATTGCTAAAGAAAGGCATGAAGTACTGTTTTCCACAGTATTTTATGGAGACACAGGTCAGCATAGAGGAAAATATTCATGCCTGTTTTCCCATAGGATGTTCAAAGAAATCCTGCAAAATTATTCTTTTCCATGAGATTGGAACAGCCAATGTTTACACAGGCTAATGATTAAGAAATCTGCTGGAGAGAAAGGAGAAAAGATGATGGCTTTTTTGGAGGATATTTTATATTAAAAATGTTCAGGTGTGAGAATCTTTCATCTTAGAATTCCTTGAGTGAGGGAGTATCAGTAGTCAGAAACAGACATTTCTCTTGTGTTTGAGTATTGGAACTGTGTTGACAAAGACAACCCTGTGACCAAAGATCTGCTTGCAAGGGGTTATTGGACTGGGCCCAGCAGCTCTCATTACTTAACAAGTGCTCTGCTGGTTCCCAGGGATGGGCATCAATGAGCTACAGCTCACTCTGAAACAGCAGAGACAGCTTCCTGCCCTGTGCTGCATCTTGTGGAGGCTTGTGGACGCACAAGGGTGAGAGTGGTATGATTGATGTTGCTGAAATTGGAGTCCTAAGGAACTCAATATTACACTCATTTGTATTATGTCACATTGATAGGGAGAAGTGTTAAAATAAGTGACTTCTAAAGTGTTTGCTGATGGTGCTGCTGATTTAAGGGGGATTATAGCCTATTAAACACCGGATGTATGACTGTCTTTGGCCATTTTACAGATACAGCCTATGGCTTTAAATGCTTGAGACTTACACCCATTTGTTACAGTGAATAGTATTTTAGGCTTTTTAGAGTGGTTGTGGGAGCAGTTTTTGGTTTCTCTTGGTAAATCCTCTTCTAGGATTTGTCTTCAAATTTCTCTTCACCTTTGTGTGAACAACTGAGCCATGGATAGTGTCACAGGTGACAGATGACTGGAAAACAGGGAAGTTGGCCCACGGCAAAGACAGCAAGGAAAATTTCAGGCTTTTTAGTGGCAGCGAGCACAGTTGAAGTAGCATTTCTGATGTATCTATCAGACTGAAAAGAAGGCGGTGTGCAGGCGGTGCGTGCGATAGGAGAGCAGCTACCATCCCTGACTCCTAGATCCCACCTAGTTAACTCCTTGCAGCAACACGCCAGGGCTGCCAAGCACCGGGTTAAAATCAGGCCGAGCCGGGAAGGACGGGACCGCCCGGCCCTTCAGCCCCGCGCCGTTCTCCGGCGAGGGCTGAGGTGTGCCCGCTTGTTCCCCGTCTCCTGTTAATTCGGTGACATTTCGGACAGTTCAAAAGTTCACGGGGAGGCTCTGGCGAGGCCACCGGGTGTGGGGCTGGAGCGGGGACTGCCGGCAGGTCCAGCCTCGCCGGCGGGGCTGGCCGGTGCCTTCTCCTCCTTCCTCTCTCCCTCTCTCCCTCTCTCCTTCTCCTCTCCTCTTTCGTCTCCAGGCGAGACCTTGCTCTCCGCAGGTACCGACCGCTCTGCCTCCCGCCGGCTCCCCTTCCACCTTCCCCCAGCGCCCCTGCAGCATCTGCCGGCCGCCCAGGCGGGCGCAGCCTGCGCGGAGGGGCGCGCACCGCCGGCGGGCCGGGAGCGGCGCGGAGCGGCTGCCCCCCCTCCGGCGGGGGGCGCGGAAGGGGGCGCGGAGGGGCGGGGGGGGGGGGGGACAAGCAGCGGTGCGGCTGCTCGCCGCCCCACAAAAGGCACCGCCGGGCTCGGGCTGCTCCGCACGCCCCGCGCACCGGAGCGCGCACGGACACGCACACAGACGCGCAGGCACTCACACACACACACGGACACGCTCGCACGCACTCACACACACGGGAGCGCCGCGATGTGCGATGCGCGATGCGCGACGTGAGGCACCTCGCACGCCGCGGGGCCGGGGGGAGCCGGCGGGATCCGCGTTGCCAGCCCGCCCGCCCCTGCCGCTCCCTCTCCTCCAGACCCATCCATCAGCCTCTTCCTCTTGGTCTGCTTCTGCCTTTCTTTTATTTTCCTTTTTTTTTTTTTTTTTATTTTAATTTTTTAAAAAAATTTGCTCTAACTGTATCTACCCAAGCATAGAAAAAATGCCTGCCCGTGGAGCGAGGAGAGGGCACCGGGTCGGTAAATAAGAAGTGAGTACGAGCACAATGGCGTGCCTCCCCGCTCCCAGCCCTGCGGATGCTGCATGCGCCCCTGCTTCCCCCGCGCCGGACCCCGGGATGCTCCCCGCGGCGGCCCGGGGCTCCTTTGTACCTTGCCTGGCTCCTTTCCCCTCCTTTCCCGGCCCCGCTCGCGCCGCGCCCCGGCTCCGCCGCCGGCCGCCTCGCCCCCGCGCCTCTCCCCGCGGCGGAGCATCCCAGCTGTCGGCAGCTTCCCGGGGGCTACCGGGGCTGCACCCCGCGGGGGCGGCGGGCGTCCCCCGGCGCATTGCACCGGCCGCGGGGAGGGGGCGGCGGGGCCGGCGGCGGAGCGGCGGTGCCCGGTGCCCGCTCCTTTGTTCGCCGCCGGCGGCCACGGCGGGTCGGCGCTGCTCCGGGCGGGCTCGGTGGCCCCGGCCGCACTGAGAGCGCTCCCCGGCACCGGCTCTGGGGGATGGCAGGAGCTCGGGGGATGCCACGGGAGAGAAGGCGGCAGTGGGAAAGGGGCTCCCCGCGCCAAGGTGTGGGACGGGGGGGCTGTGCCCGACCCCCGGGTACCCGTGGGGCGGGGGCTGGAGCTGTGGGAGGCGTGACCGCGGCGCGCGTGGAGTACCCGGCACCCACGCCGCGGGCTGTGAGGGGTGCCCCGGGTCCCCGCGCGGCCCGGGCTGGGGCTGCCACTCTCCCCCGACACCTTCTCCCGGCGCCGCGGGGTGCGCCGGAACCCGGCGGGTTCTCAGGCAATGACTCTGCCAAGTACGACCGCCTTCTCTGCATCCCATCTCCGCCGTCCTGTGGGAGACTTTCCTCTAGATTTAGATCTGAGCTTTTCCCACCAGCAGCTGGAAGAGCTGTCTTGGTCATTTAAAACGTACTGGTTATTCAAAACAATTTAAATATAGCTTGTGAGGTCACTGCTGTGACCATCTTCCCCACAGGAGACCTTTACCTGCACTTGATGTGGAAGATTTTTTTTTTTATTGCCCATGTAGTTACTGGTAGTCACATGAGTTATCCAAGTTCTTGATTACCACACTCAGCTGCTCCTTTCCTAACCCGATGGGTTTTTGTAGCTGTAAATAGAAATACCTGCTCTAACAAGTGCATGACTCTTCCAGTAAGCACACATGTGTTGTACCACTGTTTTCTGAAAGATGTAATCAATAAACAATTAGCCCGCTAAGACTGATAGATGAGCAACGTCCTATTTTTACGGCTGTGTCTGCAGAGTTTAGAAATGATCGCACAACTGTTCTCCGAGAGCATTTGTTGGAGCATAGGACAAAATAGGTGAGAGAGAGGTTTTGTATTTTCCTGATACTTCTGTAATGCTGAGGTGGAACACAGCTGGAAAGCTGCTTAGCAGTGCTTGAGAGAACAGCGGATGTAAAGAATTTCTGCAGCAAAATACTACCTTAGAGTAATTTAATGAAATGCAAGGGTGTGGGGGAATTCTGCTTCTGGAAATGATTCAAGACATAGAAAATGTTGCCAATATGTGCTTGCATGTAAGATGGACACTACTATTCAGAGCAACAGATAAGTTGTAAGGTGTCATGGGGCTAAGAGGAAGATTCAGCAGTTTAAGAATTCCATTTAGAAGCAACAGAATTTGTGTAATCTCCTGGCAAGAAGTTTAGTTAGTGAAATCTGAGTGGCACTGTAAACATTAACTTTCTTTTTCTATTTTTGCCAGTGGCGGCACCTGACTTGCTGGATCCCAAATCGGCCACTCAGAACTCCAAACCAAGATTATCATTTTCCACCAAGCCTACCGTGCTTGCTTCACGGGAGGAAAGCGATTCAGCCATTAATGTTATGAAATGGAAGACAGTCTCAACAATTTTTCTGGTGGTAGTCGTATATTTAATAATTGGAGCAACAGTATTTAAAGCCCTGGAGCAGCCTCATGAGACCTCCCAGAGAACCACCATTGTGATTCAGAAGCAGACGTTTGTATCTCAGCATTCCTGTGTGAATGCAACAGAGCTTGATGAACTGATTCAGGTAATCCATACCAAACCCCTCATCACCTTGCCTTAGAGGAACAAATTATATATGGCTGTACTGCAGTGAAAAGGGGCAAAACCTTTTTATGCAAAGCTCTGTATTGGCCATGTGATGTAACAAGTGTTAAGAGCAGAAGTTGAGCATTTGCATTTTCATGCAAAGCCTCTTGGTTGAAAAGCTATTGCTATTTTTAGGTCCAGTGTGCTTGGTAGAGGCCTTTTCACTGAAGCCTCCCATTATGCTAATTAAATGATTATTCATCAGCAATATATATAATTAATAGTTCACAGAGGAATTGGTATATTGATTGTACTTTACAAGTTCTGTCAATATTTGAAGTACCTAATTCTGAGGAAGAAGCTACACCATCCATTGCCTTAAAGGACTCCTAATTTACAGTGATTTTATCAAGCTAACGTTCCTTCCAGCTGTATGTTTCTTTATATTGATTTTGTTTTAAGTACAGGAAAGTACCATGGACTTCCTACTTTGATCTTAAATCTCAATTTTCTCTGCTTCTTAAAGGCACATCCACAAATGATGTACATTGTTGTGTTCCTACTAACATGACTTTACCCTTGCAGGTCACCTGCCTCAGAACCGTGGGAGATATTCATTTGCAGTAGCACAGAGCTAGATCCGGAGCCTTAGAAATCCCCTTCCAACTTAAATCCCATGTTCTTATGAATATCCAGTGGCACTGGAGGTATAGCATAGGGCTGCCAAATCACATCAGTTCTGGGCATGGGACAATGAAATGGGAGACTGGAGTGAACAGTCAGGAGTTGGCGAGGATTGACTCCTTCCTTAACAGTGACCATGGGGCTATCTGGGTCTCCAGAGCCCAAGGTGGGACAGGGAGGGCAAGAGAGGGTGTTGGGTACCCAGACTGTGGCGAGCAGGAACCCTTGAGCATGCCAGATGCACGGGCAGAAAAGATTTCTGCAAGTGTTTTTTGTCAGCAGATATGGCTGGGAGTTTAGAAGTTGATTTTACCTCTCTAGACCAATCTGCCTTGAGCATCAGCATGGACATGTTTTTTATTTTCAGTTTTAAATATAGAGTTCTGATGTGCTGAGTTATTTTTATGGTACACTACTTCTGAATTTTAAAGGTAAGCTGGGAAAATGTCTTGTATTTTGTGATTTCTCCCCTGCCTTGTTGTTAAAATGGGTTCCAAAACAGCTACCCTATTATTGCCTGTCAGACAGCTCCTCTCTCCATGAGTCCAACCAGGCATGCCTGAGGAGATGCTGCCGATAGTGATTTAGATGCTGTGTAATAACTGTTCCAGTGGTTTGACCAGCAGAATGTGAGATAATCTTTCAGAGAAATATACAAGCACATTCTGATAAAAAATAACTCTTGTAGCTACTATAAATATCCTCCTATGAAATTTTTAGGTCAGATACTGTACTTGTGAAGATAAAAAAAGAAATTTTGAAGCAATAGTATCTTACATCATCTGTGAGATGGACCTTAAGGCAAAAGCTGTTGAAGTTTGCTCTGGAGTACTTAGATATTTTAGCATTTATGACTCTCTGCCCAGAAGCACAGATTGATAATAAAAAACCACTTCATCAGCATTCAACGCCCATTTGATGTTCTGTGTAAAATAAATGAGTTTCGGTACAACCATCAAAGCACAGACAACCATATCAGCATTAGCTTCAATCTCCACTAATGATCTTGCCACAACCAGAAAAACACAGGAGTGTGAAGCATGGGGAGGTGACACAGCCTCCCACAGTACATGGATGAGAGAGAATTGTGGGAAGAGTTTGCTCTGTGTGCTCTTGGGGTAAATGGAAATCTTAATTTGCCCTTGTTCCCTTCTGCTTCTCTGTAAAGAGCACCACGATGTGGAGGTAGGAATGTGCTGTTACACTCCTTTCATAGGAGCAGAGCTGGGGCACAGGGAGCCTGTTTGGGTGCCTTGCTTTATGCAGAGTAAGTGTTAGTGGATGACATCATGTTGTTCAAGGGTTGGGAAATTCTGCTTGCCTGAAGTAAAATGGGAAAGCAATGATAAAAGAGAGTCTCAAATTCATTGTTCGAGGTCTAGGCTGCTATCTTACACATGGGGTCATATTTCTTCCCTAGTTACCCCTTTGTCACAAAATCTAAATTAGTAAAATACATTTTGTCTCCCTGGGATTTTGTTTTACTGCTATTACAATATAATGCAGTGTTTCTTCAGTTTTTGTTGGATGTCTGTATGAATAAAAATAAATAATGCGTGCAAGGAAAAAGTAAATGTTATTTAAGAATTCACTGAAAGCTATAAAACTGAAAATTAATATGTACTAGAGTAGAAGGGAGCTGGAATGATTAGTTTGTGTGAAGAAAATTACAGAGCTTACAGACTGTAATGTCTTCTTTAATCAAGTATTTACCTTGAGTCAAACTATAATGAAATTCATTGCAACTGTTCTTTTTGAACTTTGTGTTCTGGGAATCCAGATACTGTTTTGGCTCTTTCATGCTAGTCATTGCTCAAGGTGCTTGTCATACCAGGCTTTTTCAATCTTCACAAACTTCTGCTCTGTAATTTAATCCTTACTCTGAAGCAGGTTTGACTACCCCAAGACTGTCCACAGGCAGTACAATATGTGGTAGCTTATGCAGGTGAGCATATTAGAGACTAGTTGGAGAACACAAATTCAGTTACAAAAAACACGAGTGGAGTGAAAGTCCAGTTTCCAGCACCTTGGCTAAAATCTTCCTTTTGTCACAAAGCTGCTTAAAACAGTGTTGTGTGTTTCTGTAAATACACTCAGGATAGGGATTCTTACCTTCCTGTCTTCTCCATCCTTATTTTATCTCACCAATCCCCAGAACCTCTCCTGGTACAACAATATATACTGTTGCCAACTCTTCAGCAGGCACAGGTTTATTCCCTGGATTTTGAATTCCTGAAACTTTGTACTGTCTCATTGATCATGTGGCTCCTATGGGTGTACTAGGTGAGAATTATACATTTATAGACATCATATATTTTCTACAGATGTAAAATATGGGGCAACAGAGAGCTGCTATGCAGCCTAGAAAATGTGTAAAGGTAATGGAAGAGTGCTTTGAGGATGGCAGTGAGGTAAATTCAGCTGCCTCAGAAAAAGGACCTGTGTTTTCCTCATAACTTTTCAGCCCAGTCTAGCACCATTGTACCTGTGCTGACTAAAAACAGGCATAGTCTTCATGACCTCTTCTTTCTCTGACTTCCATGGTCCAGTATTACAAATCTTACAATCTAAAGCATTTCAGTTACTTGTTGCCTCACTGTCACAGAATATAGCTGCAATGAGCAACAGCAATACATGACCCTGAGAGGTATATCCAGGTACATAATTTCTTTGGTATTTTGTGAGCACTTCCATTAAGTACCATATTCAAAATGTGCAGAAGTCATGCAGAGCATATCTGTACACCCAAGAGATCAGTTTTTACAGGCAATTTCAATTCCTTTTGCTGTAGCCTGAAGCCAGAATTAACAACAGCATTAAGTGGATCACTGGATGCTGTCCCCAGTGGTGCTGAGGTGGGCAGTGCACAGCACTCAGTGGTGGTATATCTAAATTTACAACTAGAGAAATACTCCAGAAGAGAGACTTGTAAAAGGACAAAAACTGCCTGGGTGAGTAATGAGAATACAACAGAGCAGCAATCAAGCTGCGCATGGTCTGATGTTAAACTTCACTTTTAAAAGGTTTCAGTTAGAAGGTCTTGCAAGGACCTCATTTGTTAACAGATGAGAAAGCATTGGTTTGGTAAAGGTTATTTGTGATATCTAATACATTATAAAGCTGCAGAAAGCAATGTGGCCATTTCCTTCCTCCTGTTTCTTCTTTTGGAGAAGAACACTCTACAATTCATCACGAATGGTGTTTTGGTTTCTCTGTCTATGCCTGCTCTCAACTTGGCCCTACCATGCAAAGAAACTGTCAGGTGACAGAATAAAAGAGTAAATGTAGTTCAGACTGCGTGGATTTAATGAATGTGTGACAAAGTGTACAAGCCTGATCTTCATTTACACTAAGGATTTTTTTATGTCTTGCATCCAACAATTTTTCCCTCTCCACTGAGCTTTTTGTTGGTAGAAGATGATAGAAACCTGGGAGTAATCCAGCTATACACACAAATAACATTAAGCATTAAAGAATGAAATAATTCTCTAAATGGAGCACTTGTATCTAATTATTTCTATCTATTTCTAATTTTCTTTTAGTTCTTGACTGTTTCCTATAGCAAGCTTGACACTAAGCATTTAAAATGTTAGAGACATCTTCCAAACTCAGATGCACAAAATGTATTGCCAAGAACTTGGACAAATTTTATGCTGTATTTATGCACCTGTGAATGGTAGCAAATGTAAAGATACCTTAGGTTAGACTACTGATTTTCAGGTGGCACTCATGTCCTCATGCAGGGCTGTGCAGTCACAAGATATTTGTGTCTTCCTTCATGACTTCTCCTGGGGTTGTCTGTGGAAACAGGTGAGCCTGACTGAATCTGATATTCAGCAATGTCATAAAATTGTCATTACTGTCGTTTCATACACCTTATTCCCTCTGGAGGACCCTGAAGATCCTGTGGAGGAAATAAAGTGCACGAAAAACCAGTGAATTTGCTTTCTCCTTGCCCAGAACTCATGTTGTTTCTAGGACGTAGGGATGTAGCCAATATTTTGTGTTGTGGGACATCTTGGCAATTAGCAGCAACTGTTTGTCCCCCTGCCAAAGAAAAAGCTGGTTAGGAAAAAAAAAAAAAAAAAAAAAAAAAAGAGAGAGAGAGAGAAGAACTTTTTACGTAAATACCACCTAATTATATGTTGCTCAGCAGTTACTTGTTCATGTTGACCTTTTTAAACCAAAATGGAAAAAAAATTCCTTTTAATATCCAAGCAAGTTGTTTAATGCATTATTTTTGCATACAAAAAAGGGAAATAAAAAAATTCTAGTCACATTATTTTAAATATGTAAAATGTCCCAGCAAGCTGGTGTGAATTATTATAGTTATTTTAGTGAGTTAATTCTGAAAATTAATAAAACATTTTCAAGTGAAGGTACAATGGAACATAAGTTAAAAATAGAACATAGTTAATTTCCTGTTCCTTTAGCAGAAAGATCCTGCAAATATATTTATTCTGTAACCCTAACAAGTGGAAAAACATTCTTACACTAAAAAGCACAATCTTTTAATGTGTTCCAAGTACTGTGTGTGGTAATTCTTGTCTTATAAAGCCTTCATTCTGAAATCTGAACAAGTTTTCAGTGTGCTGCACCAAGCTGTCTCAATGGTGATACTTTTGTAGTGTTTTAAATCCAGCTCCTTTCAGGGTATGTGGCTTCTTCTGAAAACTGAATGCCCAAAATAATGTGCTTGCATTTAAAATAAACAAACAAACCAAAAAGAATTAATGAGCCACCAGGATAAGCTGAATTGACATCTGGATCCCACTAGTCGATCTCCTTCGGTTCTGTGGGCTTGTGGCTAATGTGGGGAGAGCAGCTCTTCGTGAAGGGGTCCAGAGTTGTGTGCCTTTCCCGTTTTCATCTCACATTTGTGTCAGCTGCATTGCCCCTTTTCTTTCCATTCATCTCTTAGGTTATGAATGAGACCAAAATGGGGATTTTTTTTTTAATCTCCCTTGAGGACAAATGCTTTTTTTGCCTATCTCTCTCTTGAGGAAAGTCTGACATAATTATGAATGACATGGGAGCAGTGTTTCTTTCTTCAAACTGGCATCACCAGAAAGTCATCATGGCTTCTTAAGTGATTAATTTATTGTAAAAATATTTTACTTTAAAGTATGTATTTGCTGTGGCTTCATTTTTATAGTTGGAGGCAGCTTAACTACATTAAGTTGCACCTCCACCAGTAACTGATTTTGTTTATTTCACAGGCTTCTTTACAATTTGCATTGTAGCCACAAGAAAATTATTTTTGCCTGAGAATAATTTTTCAGGTATGTATTTAATTTCAATCAGATAAGCTCCTTGAGCCCTGATTATATAGAAAACTGTTAAAATAAAGAAGTGTAAATCCTTTCTGTCCAAGAGATTAGAAGGTATTTGAGTATACTATATAATTTTTATAGATAGGAAAACACAGAGATGCAAAGATCTTGTTTTCAAATAAAAAAATATTTAGACAAAATTAAAATTTATTAACTAAACTTATTAAGCTTGAAAAAATTTTATTAATTCTTTGAATCACAACATTTGTAGACATTTTCAGTCCTGTGAGCTGTAGCTTACAGGTACTCTGAGCAGGACCTTTTTGAGGTAGTTTGAATGTACCAGCTTAAACCCTAAATGTTCTTAGTCTCTCCCCTTTTGCAATTCCTTCCACACTATTCCAAAAGAAAGCAGGAACTATCCTATGTTAGGATCCTGGCCTGGAAGCAGCATTTATGCTTTGTAAAACTTAAAGCCTTGAAAAGATTGATAGGCCAGCACAGAAGAAATTGAGGCTGTGCTATATTGTATTTATTTATCTGAGGATGCAAAATACCATTGCATCAGTTTTTTTTAATGCACCATCTGCATTTCGGTCATGAAGCTTATGACAAATATCAAATATCAGTAGCAGAGCTGCTGTTGATGTTGTTTTCAAAGCAATGAAAGAAGAAACAAAGGACTTTCAAATAAATTGAAACACAAGGCACAGGAGGTGTAGTTTGAGTTGTTGGCCTGTGCATGTGTCTGTCCTTAGTAAGGTGTGCGCCCATCAGAGTAGCTGGCATTATGTACTCTTAACTCTAAGTGTCCTGGCAGTCCTAGCTTGTACAGTAACATCCAACATCTCCTTTTCTCTTGTTGTGTCTGTGTCTCCTTTCTTCTTCACTCTGGCCAGAAATGTTCAAGTGTAGTTGTCTCCTTCCACAACCCCTCCCCGCCCAATTCTACCTGAATCCCCGGATCAGAGAAATATTTATTAAATGAAAGATCTCTGTGAAAGACCTTTGATAACACCCTTACCCAGATCTGTGCTCCACACAGACACCCACCTGCTGTGGTTGGGTCTGGATGGGTTGCAGAAGCCCCTGGACTGTGTGCACTCCTTGCTTAGGCTCCTGATGTTGGTTTTGTACTCAGCTCCTGGAAGGAGGGATATTTTTGCCAAATTTTCTCTTGCCTGGGAGCATTTCCTCCAGAGACAGGACAGTTCCCTTTTCTGTAGTAATTTTCTACATAGTGCTTAAAACAGAAGGATTTTTTTAAAGTGTTTTTTATCCTTCATGAGCATTATCTGGAGGGAGAATAACCAGTAAATTCTAACTGTCCTTGTCATTCTTTGATCAAGCAGATTGGTCTCAAAATTTTTTTACTTCTTCCGGTGTTGAGATCCATAAAGATAACATTTCCTTCAGATGAACAGTTTTATGGACCTAGAACTTAGCTTAGCCTGATTGCATCTGAATGCCAGCTTTTGTCTTAGAAAGGGTGGCAGATATGACTCATTAGTAAGTCAGTTCTGCAGAACAGCTGTTTGCATAATTCCTCCAGTCTGTAATCTCAAGAAGCAAAGAAAAGCCTTCTTCCCTAAACGTGCATGTGTACATACATGCATATAGATGTGTATGTACACACAGAGAATTTATATACTTAGAAACCCATGGGGTGTGTAATGCATATTTAGAAATAGAAATGTTCTTCATCGTGTTTCTGCATGTTTTTAGTTTAACTTGCTGTGAAAGAGGGTGAAAGAATCCTTCATTTCTTTAGTATGTGGGGTACTAGTCTTCAGTGTAGAGCACACTCATATTTTATACAAACTAAAAAGAAAAACAAGGAGACACAGAATTAGAATACAAATATTACTGGAATCTCTTTCAACATCAAGACCCAAACTCTTGTGTTTTGTGGCTGGAGAGTTGTTTGCTAAGTGTTAAAAGCATCCTGGTGTCCCTTTGAACTGAGAACAGGGATTTCCATTCCTTGTAAACCAAACCTAAAATAAAAACACAGGACTTGTGCAGTAGCTAGGCCATATGAGGAGTATCTTTATACTGTAAAGGGTGAGTGCCTTTGTCAAATGGCAGCAGAACTGTAGAAATGAAGGAAGAAATGCAGGCTGAGAAATGGTTTTCAGAAACTTTGAGGCACATCTGACTTTTTGACATCACTTGTCAAGTGACTGCCAGGAAGCACAAGCTAACTCCTGACAAGCTGGGTAACGAAAGAAAGCACGCTCTGGATTTTATGAGAAGCATAATTTGAGGTGCTTCTATTTTAATCTTTCAGTAGAAGACCTGAGAGTAATGAACTGTTGTGTTACATCATTTCATAGAAGTGAAGTGACTGGAAGATGGTACAAAAACATGTATTCAGAGCCTGGTGTGGAACAAGGAGATGAGCATTGGAGTGACTGGTTTGACACATACTTATTTCTGCCTGATTTCCATGTGAGACAACAGTTGACTACCAGAGGCCACCCTTCATACTTTATAAACTCTCCTTATTTTCCTGTGTCTCTGCAGACCCACTTAGTGGATGTAGCTCTCTGGCCAGCAGGCTAGTTTTTGTCAGTCAATGCCATTGACTCCTTGCAGAGTCAGAGCACCAGAGGATGAAATCTCTGACCTAGAATTGTCTTCTGTTCTCAGAAAATGACTTTACAGTTAAAAAGATTGTTTTCTTTCTTGTTTTGACTGAAGAAAAGTCACAGTATTCTATGTCTTAATCTGCAAAGCAAAGTTCAGCATGGCCTCTACAAAGAGATGTATGCATGAACACAGGCATAACACAAAACTGCACAATGATTTACCAGCGTTTCTAAATTATATCAGAAATGAAAAACTGACACTTAATTAAAATGTGATTTGTGTTCCCACGCTCCTTTTCCCAGTGTTCTGATTTCAAGCAAAAAATGTGGGGTGTGAAAGCCATGTTTTTGTAGCTCTAGTCATGCCTGTCCACTCTGGACTCAATCATCTCTGTTCCTTTTCTCTGATACTCTACTAAAGCTTGTTCCCAACTGTGACTGCAAAGCCAAGTAGTTCGGATGTGTGGATGTAGCACAAGTGAGGACTTGATCTCAGACCCACTTCATGCCTGTCCTAAGATACAGTACAGAGGCAGCCTAAGAATTCACCTAACTCAAAAAATGCCAATTTTAAACAATTTTTAAATGTGTCAAAATTTGATCTCAATTCTCTTCATTATTAAAAAAAAAAAGTCCTGCTTTTTTTTTTAACCATTATAAAGATAATTAAAGAAAAACCTCTTACTGTAAGTGTAACCATATACTATTATTTTTAAAATTGTGCATAGAGGCCTTAATTTGGTGCCATGTCTTGGTTGACCCACCCTCTGCTCAGTCCTCAGTCACCTCATATGAAACAAGTACTAGACAAAGACTCTGAAAGAAGGTAAGGCACATGAAATAATCTGCATAATTTAAGAATTTAATCTGTCCATACCTCCATTCTAGTGCTGACTGATTCTTTAGTGTTAAAACAAAACTGATTTTTAAACTAATTTATTTTGTTTTGTATTATAAAAAGCTAGAAAAATTGCCACTGAGGTCAGTTAATTTTAATAATGGAAAATAATTTTTAAAAGTCGAGAAACTCCCATGTTAAGATCACACAAAGGGTTTAAAGGCTGCAACATATTATGACTCTACAGTTTATAGGGTTTTCATGATTCTGCTTTTAGATTCAAAATGCACAGAGTTACTGTCATTACTGTGTCAGTTAGGATAAGCCAAAGGTCTCAAGTGACAGGAAGAATTTAGGGAGGAAGAAAAAGGAAGAAAAAGGAAGAAAAAGGAAGGAAGGAAGGTGCAGAAGGAAGGTGCAGAAGGAAGGTGCAGAAGGAAGGAAGGTGCAGAAGGAAGGAAGGAAGGGAGGAAGGAAGGAAGGAAGGGAGGAAAATGTCAAACTCATGACAAATGAAGTTTGGTGTAGTAGTAAGACATCAGTGAAAAAATTGGCTGAAAGACACGGAAATAAGGTGGCAGAGAAGTGAATCTGACAGCTCTGACAGTGAAAAATAAGCCTGTCATTTAAAGGCTAAGGCTGAGATCCTGGCCCTTAGTGAAGTTAGTGGAGCCTGGGTTTTTATTCTGGGCTAGAGAAGTGTTAATATCCAATCCTCCAGATAAGTTTCTGTGGTGGATACAAGTCAGGAAGATGCTATCCTGCAATTATTGCCCTGACATCTGTAAGTGTTAGGAATTATGCAACACATTACTTTCTTCTTAAATTTTTTGGGGGAGTAGTCTTTGATGAGGATCTTCTTATGATTGCTGCCCAGACTAAGAAGAATCTCTGATCCAAAGAACTGAAAATGCAGTTATCCTTCCTGAAAAATCTGCAGGCAACATTTGAAGATTTTATGACAGTAGTATTGATCTCAGTAAACCAGTAACCTTACCCACCTGTTACCCTTGTTAGTCAGGAAAACTCTTACGGATGACTCTGAAGGAATAAAATGCAGCAGCTTTGTTGGTATCTAGTCTGGCTTCTCCCAAACATGGTCACAGCCCAAGAGAAAGCATAACATTTTCTGTTTGGAAACAACAGCCCAGTGATGATGAAGGCATCATCTGGCCCTTTATGACTAAAACAATGCCTAAAACAACCAATAAATTTACAAATGTGAATTAGTAAATGTGCAAAGAAAGTCAATGAGAAATACTGGCAATAAAAAAAATACTTACTTAAAAAAATACTTATATGTGATATACAACAGATTTATTTAAAAAGGTGAACATTATTTATTTTTTATTAATTAATAAAAAAGTCTTCAATTTGGAATGAAAGAAAGTTAAGTGATCTGTAAGATCATTATTTTCTTGAAGGAGACAAATCAGAAATTAATATTTAAGTGTTCCTCAAAACATAAGAGCTTAAAAAAAATTACTTTAAAGCACATGCAAACTCTCAAAAGACAAATATGTTTTAAATGATCCACAAGTAATTTGTAGATCTTACTGCCACAGAATGACTTGGCTCCCAAAATACAAGTGAGCTCCAAAAGTAGTTAGATAAATTAATGGCAAAGCAATTCACCCAAGCCAATCTAAACACCATGATGCAGATGCAGCCTCCTACTCAGTAAGTCCCTAAGAGTGTGTGTAGTCAGAACCTGGGAGGCTGTACGAAAAGGAAGCATCTCTGAAAGCAGCCCTGATTATTTTCCTGATTAGCAGTTGGATAAAATCAGAGACATAATAATAGCACCTAATTGTCTTTTGTAGCCATCTGTCATGCTTTGGGCAGTTTTGGGTTAAGTTGCATTTTTTTTTTTTTTTCGGGAAAAATGTAGGTAAGGTAGATGAAGTCAGGAAATGCATAGCTGTAGTTGTAGTGGATCATTGAGCAGTTTAGATTGGAATGCCTTTCATATAAAAGGCCTTGAGGTTACATATGGCTTCAAAAACATGCAGTGATGGTAAAAGCCCTGGAAACATTTCACATCTGGATTTGTATAAAACTTGGTCTTGCTAGAGCATTTAAACAGGTGCATTGCTCTGGGTAGCACCTTCATCCAGTACAAGAAACTGTAATCAAATAAGAATGTTTTGAAAAATTATGTTGATCCAGTGCTATATTGTATAATGTCCTCACTGGAGAGTGTTTCCCCACATGCAGGTACCAGGACTTGTGATGGCAGTTCTTAGTCCCCTGAAATGTAACAGCACTCAGGCTGTACTCAGCGGGCTCAGTACAATGCAGCGCACTGATTTACACTTCCTTGTAAATCAAAGGATTATCTGTGTTGTGTAAATTATAAAATCAATTCAATGGATGGTTTTCATATGCCTCTTAGTCTGATGCACCTCTTCTTACACTGATGGAAACACCTGTCAGTATCAGTGCTGCTGTATTTGCTCCTGCCAAGTTGTACATCACGTACAAATGTAGAAGATGTATCCTTCCAACACAAAGGAAAATTAGACTCTCTTCCCACTCACTTTCTACATCCTTTCTCCTTCCTCAGTAGGATTCAAAACTACACTTCTTTGATGTTTGCCTTTCTGCTATTAAAAAAAAAAAAAAAAAAAAGTTAAAATGAAAGCAGTTAAAAGTTAGTGCAAAGATACCTCAGCAGGCATTCTGCTGACAACCCTGGATGGTGGAAATGGTTTAGGTTTGGCAGCAAGATTCCTGTGGCTGCAGAGTTGCAGCAGTGGACTTCAAAATGGTTACTTTGTGCATCTGAGCTTTGAAAATGGCAAACTGGAAAT
The DNA here is from genome assembly GCA_018697195.1 of Certhia americana. NCBI lineage: Eukaryota > Metazoa > Chordata > Aves > Passeriformes > Certhiidae > Certhia > Certhia americana. The sequence continues at coordinate 91,310,543 of CM031859.1, forward strand.
GTTTGATTTTATCTGGATTTAATGCTGGATTTAAGTCCCACAATAAAAAATAGATGTCCTAGTTAATCCCACATTGTTACTTCATAATCTCTGCCCAGATCAAGTGACTTCTGTGGGCACTGTTTAGTAACAGAAATGTTTTCATTTCCAAATTATCAATGTATTTTGGGACTGAAAAAAATTATTAGTACTGTACAACACTGTTCCTCTGCAACAGACTGCCCAAATGGAAGATAGTTCTGGCTGTCCTATCACTGAATATATTTATGTACCTAATTATTGTAGTACATCTTGCCAAGCAGGAACTACTAGTTAGTTAAAATGCTTATTTTCACTTTATGGTATTGCTTCCTCTGTTTTTCTTTTGTTAGACACCAATTATTATAAGTATAATGATTAGAAATAAATCCTGTTTTAAAGTTTCAGAATGAAATGCAAACTTATATTCTTTAAAATATTTATTGCAAGTTTAAAAATACTTTTTCTTTAACTCAAATACCAGTATATATCTGCAATTGTGATATAACAAAACAGGAATATATTTTGTAATAAGAATTTACAGCAGTTGACACTGCTGAAAGAAGAAAACTTTCCTATTTCTTGAGACTATGAAAATATCACTAGTGGCAAGTTTGTTGATTTAATTTGCTAGAATGGAATTTTTCAAGAAAAATGTTTCTGAAGTATATTGTTGTATAGAGATACATGTTTGATATTTGACTGAATTTTTTGTTGCTATAGTGAAAGTTTTATAATTGTATGTGTAATCACTTTAATTATTGAATTGTCTATGATACAAAAGTGTTTTCTTTATTTGGAATTCATTTGATACAGAACAATGCATGGGCATTTTTTCTTGGTATTTTAAAATGACTGTTTTTAAGAAGTCCATTTGCTTGCCTAACACAATACAGGAACATTGTGGGAAACTCTCATTATAAATTTTGTCTAATGCATGTTTTTCTTCATCAAATAGTTGCATAAAAATAATTGTGTTTGCCTTCCAACTAAGATAGTAATATCACAGATATTGTGGATTTTGCATTCTCCCTAATGGTCTGGACTTTACAGCTCTTCTGAATTGCCTGGAGTGGCTGCTGAAGAATAAATTGTAGCCTGACTGAGTGATATAACACAACACACAGAAGCAACACAGATCCTTTTCTTGTTTAGTGCTTGGATCAAATGAGTGATTTAATCAATTTATTGTATAATATATGTGAATACAATTGTTTCATGAATATTGACAAAATCTTTTTAAACTTGCAGCAAGTAGTGGCAGCAATAAATGCAGGAATCATACCTTTAGGAAACACATCTGCTCAGATCAGTCACTGGGACTTGGGAAGTTCCTTCTTCTTTGCTGGCACTGTTATTACCACCATAGGTAGGACACAGCTTATTATCTTTTCATAGTCAATGAGCTGAAACTCTTTTGACTTCCAGTGTGTGTATATATCTGTTAATGGTAAATGTTCCAAATCTCCTGTTTTAAGTAGAGAGTTATTTTCTAGCTGCAGGGGCAAAAATAATAGCTGTCTGTAAAGGAGACCTAGCTGAGTGATTTTTCTGTAGAAAAAACAATGTTGCTGTACATTTCTCTCAGGTGACTGAAAGAGATTGTGGAAATATTTTCTGGGGAGAATTTGGTCAACTGTACAGTCACAAATGTTAAATAGGGCATGATTTAAAGCACATGTGCATTAAATCATGACTGACATACATGGAATTTAAAACCTGTGTTCTCCCATTCGATATTGTTATTTTATCTAAATTCTGGAAGAGTCACTGTCCCTCTGAGCAGGTGTAAAAAGAAACAGCGTTTGGTATTTCAGTTTCTCCCCTTTGACTACAATATTGTACACATGGTATGGAGTTAAAATTTTTCATGTGGCTCATGGATCACGAAAGGGTGTTCATGAAGACAGATGGAAATTTGAAGATGAAATCATGAGAAAAAATTTGAGAGTAATATATAAGGAATTGTGACATCTTTGCAATAATTACCTCTCCGTAATATTTATATGCATATTATGGTGGAAGAGGATGTTCTTTTCAAGTGTTATCTGAACCTTTTTTCTTTCTTTATGTTGAAGTGCATAAATACCATATTTTTTGTGGTTTTGTGTATAAACATATCTACATTTTTATTTATACATATTGTGCCTATGTGACAATTTTCCACATCTAGAGTAACTGAAACACAGGTTTAGTGAAAACAGAGAGATTCTTACCTCCTTGATTTGTAGCAAACTTACTGCTTTTATAGTAGTACCTCCTCATGGTGATAAAAGCCCTCAAGTAACAAAAAATCTAATTAAAATTAAAGTTTATAACCAAAAAAAGCAAGCACTTTGAAAGGACAGCTTTGTGATCAGTTTTATGTCATCCTCTTTGGACAGCACTAAACTTTATGTTTGGTTTAAGCATCCATGGTCCTATAGAAAGTGCATAATAGTTGTTTCGCTTCCTAATAAGGATAAAAGTTAACATATGAAAGGTATTCAAGGAATTAAAAGTTCAAAAATTACTTTAAAACAGTGGAACATTTTGTCTCACCATTTTTTTTTCCAAGTAAAACTAAGGCTTTTCTAAATCAAAATGTTTTCTGATTCAATTTACTGACCTGATTCTACCAAGCCATGTGTGAGTCCAGCTTAGAAGAGAGCAGGGATCTGCAAAGGCATCCAGGCCTCTGATCCACTGTTCCCAAGAGGCAAGATAACCCAATAGGAAATACATTTGAAAATTAATATTTCAGGTCATTTCTGCAAACCAGAGTTGTCAGAAGCAGGTCAAACTAGGCAACAGTAAATATTTGTTTCAGGTTTTGTGATAGCAGCCTGAGAAAAAAAAAAAAGGGTGAAAATAGTCTTCCATAAAATATTTTGGCTTTGGAGTGACTGGGTTTCTTTCATCATGGACCTTTTCTGATGGGAAGCTCCCAGCCAGCTGCACTTTTGAGCTTTTCTCAGGATACAAGGAAAGCAAGTTTATATGGAAGCTGTAGTGTGGTTGGTGTTGTCTTAATGCTGTGAACCACCTCTCCCATGGTTCACAGGGCTTGTGGTGCGACAGAAGGTGGTGCTGTGGTGAAAAGTGCTTGGAAAAGTGAATTACCTGGGAAAATGGTGGTGAGCAGAACAGCTGGGTGTGCTTTCCCTTAATCTTGGTGTTATTATGTGCCAGCAAGTGATGTTGTGTTCAGAACAGTACCTTTTCGTATATGAGTAACTTTTTGAAAATGAAAGCATTTCTTCCACTTAGAGGGCGTATGGTAATAATAACTCAATTTCTCAAGAGAGTCAAAATGTGGTTTATGAGCATCTCCAGAGAGCTGCCACAGGTTTCAGAAAAACACTACAGATATTCTCTGTGGACAAAAACAGGACCTTATAATTTCATAGAAAAACTTTATAGAAATAATTTGTAAATGAGGTTTGATAAATATGAATAAAATTATATTTTGTAAATATAATGTCCCGTAGTCTGTACACCTTAAGAAGTACTTGCAGATAAGAAAAGGGATTTCTACCATTTAGAGACAATGATAGATTTTCAGTGTTGCAGCAGATTTTGCAGCTTTCCAAACCACTTATTACTATAATTTTACCATCTCACTTAGCCCACACTCTTCCTGGTGATATCTAAGAATCTAAGACATTCAAATGGAGCCAGTAGTCTATGAATAGAATTTCTCAAACCTTCCTTTAATGAAGGCAAAGCCTTTCTTTACTGGCAGTAGCACTTGCATCCTACAAATATTTGGTTTCTGGGGAGAGGATAATAAATAAAGCCTTTAGCATCTGCCTAAGCAATTGCAAATTATTGTTCTGCAGTTACTGTTCTTGTTGTGTCCCAGTAGTGTTGAACACTGACCTGAAAAATATCGACTGTCTGTTTTGGTGGCTGCTGGAGCAGACTAGAACCATCTTCTGGATGTCCTGTAGGTTTCTGAAAGGCACTCTGATGGTGCCATTATGTCTAGAGAGTTCCAAAGCCAGCTCACAAAAACAGAGGCAACACTTCAGAAAACGTGGCTTAGTATTTATGTAACATTTTTTGAAGTCTGTTATAATCCCTCCTGCATCTCAATAAATGTTACAGTGCATAATATAAAATTAGCAAAATCAGTTTAAATTGAATATGATGTGATGCTGCTACTAGATCTTTTCTAAAACGTGGATTTAGTTGGGAGTCATGATCAAACAGTTTCACAAGGCTTTCTTTAGAACAGGTCCTCAGTCTTAGCTTTGCATTTACTACCATGCTACAGCACAGAACTTGTTTCAGGAAGGGTTATGGCTTTGACTGGCTTAGTTATGTGTTCTTGCTTGTGAATATGCTTCCAGAACAACTATACCTCATCTCAACAAAGAGATGTGAAATTGCATGGTTATTAGTCTGTGCATATGGAATGGTTTCAGACAATCTCTTAGAGGGAAAAGGGTTGAAGAGGGAAATAAGAATATGAAATTATCTATGAAAAATATTGTTGCATTGTTCCCTGGGATACTGTGCATGCTGCAAAGCACAAAAGAACCTCTTTTTGTCTACCTGAAAATGTCATTATCCAGTCAGTCCTGCTCTAAGACCACATGACCAAAGGAAAGAAAAAAGAGGGTTGAGGAGAAAAGCAAGAAAAATGGTAACTTAATCATAAAGCTGGAGATCATGCTGAGGGGGAGGGAAAAATAACCTTTATGTCTCCTCTTTTTGTTCTGAGAGCTCATTGCTGGCACTGTGCATTTCCTTCAATAGGTATCTGAACTCAGAAATGGGCATACAGACACAACCTGTACACACCCCAGTTTCCCCCAGATTTATGTTTTAGGGGTGGGGAAGGTTTTAAATTGGCAGCAAGGTAGAAAAGCAGACCTGTCATTTTGAAGCTTAAGACCTGTGTCTAGAAAAATCGAAAAACAAAGAAGACATGTCAAGGCCTTGAGCTTAGCAAGTTGTGTTCCCAAATGTCTGGTGTCTCAGCACATGAAAAATGTAGTGTCCTCTGTAATACAAGAAACTGCATCACAAGAATTTCTACTAGCCTGCTATGGATCTTCATCTAAAAGAGCTGCATTATTTCCACGCTTGTTTCAGCCAGTCTGTAATGATTTTTTCAAGCACTTCAAGGTAGACATGTGGGAAGAGTGTTTATTCAGTCTCCTGGAAGATGGAGTGTCTTGGATGGCAGTTGAGAGCACGGTGGCAATGCCAGCAACCTCGCTAGTGGCTGTGGTTTGCCAGAGTGCATCCTTTCAAACAGAGCACCCTTAATGCCTTGGCACTTGTCCAGCAGTTGCTAAAAAACTGAGTCCAACAAATCCAAAAAGGAAGAACACATCAGTTCTTTTTGTCCTTTTCCACTTCCATTGCAACCAGCCCTTGATTCTGGAACCCAACATCTCATGTTCAGTGGAAACTGAACCTCTTGAAAAGTTCGTTCATGACTAGGTTCTTTTATTTAGGTTCATGCAGCTGGCTATGGCAATATGGGAGTTTGGGGTCCAAAAGCATAACAATTATTATTGAAGTGTGCAAAGGAATGTGAATACGAAAAAAAAAAAAAGGTAAATATTTACACTTTAGGGATCAGATGTGAATAGCAAGCAGCTATTTACTGAAAAGTAAATTTATGTTTCTGATTAGAAATTTCAACCTGATTTGTCATTTTTAAAGCTGTAATTAGTTATGTAGCCTCAAACGCAATTTCACTGTAAGGAATTATTCCTCCTGTCATTTTCCCACTGGCTGGACGCAGGGTTTGCTCGTGAAGGCAGAATATTTTAGAAAGTCTTATTACATTGCTTGTTGATTTGAAACAATAATAAAATCCTGCTGCTAAAACTGTCCCTTCTGGCACTGTTCCATTGCATTTTTGAAATACAAGGTAACAGAGTAATGTGCTGACAACTAAAACATACAAAACACTTTTGACGTTATAAAAAGACAAATATTATTCATAATGAGATGTGTTACCTACTTTATCAGATAATCATAAAGCTAAAAATGTGCAAATGACATTGAAAAATTTGTTCTCCTAGTTCAGAAGAGTAAGAAACATCACATGCTTATCTTAGAACATGTTACCATTTTTTATTTGTGCCACCAAAGAAGAAACAAGGATTTTGAGGATGAGCATAAAAGTTTCATTTTAAAAGATTGCAACTAATCAGAGTGTAAATACTAGGATTTCTGTGTATATATTTGTAAGGGAAGAAAGAAGCAGCAAGCAAAAGAAAGTGAAGTTCAAATGTTTAGGTGATTGAGGAGGGAATTGGAGAAAAACTCCTGAAATTTTAAAAAACCTTAAAATATATTTGCCTGAAAAATATTCTGATATGTGACTTTTCTCCATCATTACCAGTAATTAAATCTGCATCTGTGTCCCTTACGTAAATGAACTTAGCTCTTGATGGACATCGGAATATAGGGCTTCTGAGGACCTGTTTCTTTTATTGGGGCTCCTCTACTAGAATAATCTTCATTAAGGCAAGATCAAGGATCTCAGCCTCTGTTGATAGCCTGGCTGTACATGTCCAGACTTCACAGAGCTTCTTACAGGAGTGTGTGTGTGTGGCAAGGCTGAGTATAACCAGCTGATAAGACCACCTGCAGAGCAAGGCAGAAAAAAGAAGTGGTTAAAATTTATGGTCTGTGAAAATGTGGTAGTAAGAGACATGCTACAGAGGTCACTGGGGAATGAAGTGGAAATGCTTCTTCCATCTTGCTCTGCAGAGGACTCCATTGAAAACTGCTGCTCTCATGAGAGTCACATTGACTGTCAAAGTGTGTTAAACATGTATATCTCATCTGATAAGATGTCAGCAGAAAGAATTTTTAGTTTTTAAAAAAGTCCCCCTGAGATCTCTTCAGAACTCAATCTTTCCTCTAGGTTAGTGTTGTGCTTACCTTCCCGTCCCTGTGCTGCTGTCCTTAATAGTTGTTGGAACTAAATTAGATTTTTAGTCTCTATTTGCCCCATTCTAATTTATTTTCTTTGCTTCTTTTGTTGCGCTTTTGAAGAAGTGTCTGAATAACTGACCCAGTTATTGGCTGTTGACAAATTGTGCTTCAGTTGTGCTCTGGAGAGACCTGTTAGGATTTGGCAACACAATTCTCCAAATATTTCATCTGAACTGAGCATACTCTGTCCCAGGGCAGTAGCGACTAAACAAGATTTCCTCTGTAATTATTTCTCCCAAGAAGAGTGAGTTGAAAGTATATTACCACTATGCCCTCAATTTTCTACTGCATTTGCTCAGGCAGTGGGAAAGAGGGCTTATCTGACTTGAATGCCAAAGAAATAATACTTGGACTGTACAACATACAGGAGCAATAATTAGTTGAGAGCTAGGGAACCTGGGATAGTGGTGAAGGAAGGATGATGGTGAAGAGTTGAAAGGAAATTATATTAGATGAAGAGCTCAGTTAGAGACATTGAGGGCTTGTATATCAGAAAAATTGAATTAAATTGAATGAGCAAATCACAGAAAACAAATTGAGCCTCACTGACCAAAATGATTGAGGCTAAGAAAATACTCAACAATGCCAAGGGTAGCTCTGAAATTGAAAAAGTGAAAGTTTATGGGATGATACACAGCTTTAATTACACAGAGAAGGGTTTGTTTTTTTTTTTTTCCTACCAGCTCTGGTTTGATACGCAGGAATCTGATGTGCAGTCATATGGTAAATTGCAAGGACTTGCATGTTCTGAGGGCCATATTCAGCATCTGATATTTCTGGTGATATTGTTCCTTTAAGTTATCAGCTGTATTAGAACAGGTCAGGGTGATGTAGCCTCTTAGTTTTGTGAATGTACAAGTAAGTTTTATTATCTGGTAAGTTCTGAATTCTGGAAAAGAAATTTGGTAATGGATGGTATGAAGGGGTGCTGTCTCTTTAGGGAAGGTGGTGGCATCAGTGACATTTCATATTTTTTTTACCCTGATCTTTCTTTTTACACATTTTTATTCTTTTAGAATTTAGATTCAGAGCTCTGCCAGCTACTTACTTTGCTTGTAACACCGAGTTTCTGACTACATTCATGTTTTGGAATATTTTTTCTGACCACCTGGAATGTTCTTCTACACTGATGTGACATCATTAAAATCGGTTTTTCATAAAAAAGCCTTTTAAATTTCTTTTATAAGCTTCCTGCTAGGCAGCACTGACGGTTTTGTTTTGGTGTGGTGTCTATTTATTGCTGGATCTTGCAAAGCAAGAAGGAAGACGGACAATTTTTGCAGTTTGATGTACTTGCACTTTTATCTTGTTTTTTTTCCCTCAAAACCTGAAAATAGTTGTTAAAACAAATTGCCACGTTTGCAGCTTTCCATCACTCCATTACCTTTGGTAATTTCCTAAACAACAGGCTATGTTTAAAGCAGTTCTGCTTAGAACTTCAAGTCGTGCTGTGGAGTGAAAATGTCAATTTGTCAGTTGTGACAGTCCCCAATTTACACTGCAAATGAGCAGTGAAGTTTTCACAGCTTACTCTGTTAATGCCAGAGTGCTAATGAAACTGAATTTTGTTTTCTTTATTCAGATTTCTCATCACTGGCTGATTAGAAAAGGCTTTCTGAGCCTCCTGATCATGTCCATTTCCATTCCCAGGTTACAAAACCTTGTTGCTATCAATAGAGGAAAGGATGAGAGGAAGAATTACCAAGTAGGGTTACACTGTGTGCAGAATGCTTGGATGAATGGAATTATTTCCTGCTCCATTTTTGTTTAGTTTTGTAATTGGATAAGGAGTGATGCAACCAATCATGAGAACCTCAAATCCTATAAGCAAACAGAGGCACAGGATTTTGGAAAACACTGAAAAAAGCGAAAATTTCGTGCTTTGCTTCTCCATCGGTGTCACTGAGTGGGTGAGGTTTAAAGGCCAAAACAAAAGCACCTGTTCAGAGTGTACATCCCCTCAGGATGCTCTGTTAGGAAGTTTTGACTGTGTTAAGCTATTATCTTTATGTGCTGCTAAGTTTAGTCACAGCTGTTTCCAGTTTGTTTAGTTGAGCTGCTGAGCAGCAGCAGCTTTTCAAAAGGGAAGGGCAGCTGTCATCCATCATAGATTTTGTATGTTTGTTTGTTTGTTTGTTTTTGTGGAGGCTTTTTTTTTTTTTTTTTTTTTGTGGAGACTCACAATATAAAACTAGCATGGGGGCATATAGCCTCTTGAAAGCAAAGCTTGCTATCTGCTGGAATTTTTGCCTACTGATTACCATAGAAAGTAGGCACTTTTAGGTACTTCTAGCATGAGTTCTAGATGTTGAGCAGTTTTTGCAGATCTGGCTGAATAGCAGGTGGGTTTTACACCAGGTAGGCACCTGCCTAATATAAATCACACTCTGTTCATCTGTTGTGTAAATCTCAGTGTAGGATGAGGGAGTTTATCTCCCTGGCAATTAAGATCTGAAGAAGGTTGTTTGTGTTGTATTGAGGCCTTGGTTGGTGTACATATCATCTGTACAGTTTCCATGTGCCAGGAATGTCCCTTGGCATTCTGGCTGGTCAGAGCAGGGCAGGCACTAGAGTTCATGGAGCATAGCTGGGCCTCAATATTCCAGTGGTGTGCTGGATTGGAGAGTTAAGATCTGCTCAAAAAAGGGGTCAGTTGGCCTAGGTAGGCCCTTTACCCCATATTCATCCAGATGTTTTCATGCAAACTTGGATGTACTATTGCTAACAGCTTTTAGGATGACCTGTTGATTCTATTTCAATGACATCAGGAAGATAATATTTTGTTTTCCCCCCAAGAATATAGAAAGATTGTAGCACTGTTAGCCTAAAAGACTTTAAAGATTTCTTGAAGTGAACTGCCGCTAGTATAAAATCTGCTGCCTTGTGCCACCAGCATTATGGAGTAAAATATTATTCAAGTATCACTACAGCAAATGGGGATATCCATTAGCATTTTATGAAAGTGTTTCTTTTTTATACAATGAAAGCTCTCTATATTTTATAGATTTCTCATTACTGCCAGCAGCTTGATTCCATTAAAAAAACCCCCTGAAAACCAGAAGGGAAGCTGGGTGGAAATACAGGCAAAGGGGAAATTAACAAAATCCATTAACTTTTTCCAGTGATTTTTGTCTGTACTGAATCCTCTTGTGCTTTGGACAATCTCACCCTCTGGTGTCATCCTTTTCAAGAGCTGCATGAGTATCTATGGATATGACTGCAAGCAAAGTTGTAGTTTGCATCACAGTGTGTGTTACAAATCCATATTTTCCAAGTGTACAATTATTTCTACAGCAACAGGCATTGCATATGCATATTGCAAGATCAAGAGGATAAAAATTGATAAATTTCGATTTATCTGTTTCGAACTGCTAGTGCAAATATAATTGTTCAGTACAACATTACAGTCTGATGACTCCAATTTTTCATTTGGCAAAAGCAAAGGGTTACAGAAGACATGTTAATTGCAAATTAAGAGTAAGATAGGTAGTAAGGAAGACTAGGGGGTGCATAATTTAGGTGATGGTATAGAAAAGTCCTGTGTGTGCATTACCTACCTTCTGGTCATGCTGAGTTTCACCAATGAATAAATGCTTTTCCAGGTGTGAAAAAATGCAATGTAAGCTAAAGGGAGGATAATTGTCTACTACATACCAGCTAAAAGCAAATAAATTGTGTGGTAGTACTGCCATTAGCCTGTAAAATATATGATGAGTTGCTCTCTTGCTCAAGGTGTTCTAATATTGAGTAATAGTGATTAAAATTTTAGTCTGGGCTTGCACAGCAGGGATAACACCATCTTTTTCCTTCTAGTTAATTTACTTCGTGAAAATCATTCTCTTCTAGGTGAGACAGTTTCTGGGGTTTTTTTTAAATTTGTTTTGTTTTGGTTTGGTTTCTGTAAAAGCAATTAGAAATACTGTTTGATGTTTGTAAGAAATTAATATCTTGAGTATTTTGATTTTTGGTTCTGCGGGGATGAATCTGCAGATTGTTTCTCCTTCATGGCTTCACTGGAGATATGATTTCCTCCCTTTTCTGCACTTGTGATGATCATCATTCTGATGAGTTTTCCTGGACCATACCAGAGCATGGAGAAAGCCAAGTGCAATTAAAGACAAGACACTACTTCATTTGGACATCTTTTCTGTGGTTGCTTCATAGCAACAACATAAATTGTGTAAATTCAAGTCTCCCTGGACAGAAATTTGATCATGTTTCAGTAAGCCTACCTTACCTGTAGGGATCCTTAGTGAAAACCAGTTGTCCATCTGAAATCAGTAATTCAATATGCTCAGATACTCTGGCTATGGGAGTATTACTCTAATATTTAGAGGGATAGTAAGGAAAGTATTTAGCAGTGTGAGCAGGAAAAAGAACTGCAATCTTGAAAATTTAAATACTTTGCAAAATCCATCTGTGCTGAGGTGGCTTTTAACACTTTGAATGTAAGCACTGTTTTCATTCCAAAAAACTTGGTATTCTTTATAAAATGTGTGGTTTAAGTTCTAATATACAGTTTTAAACCTATTTGTGGTTAAAGATGATTTGATTTGAAAACACTGGTGGTATTTTGTATCTGCCAGAATGACATGAGGATTTCTGAAGCTGTAGCCAAAAGGAAGGATGAGGTATGTTGGCTTAGTTCTTCCTGTTTCTGATAGCCAGGCTCCAACTGTGACTTCTAAATAATTGCTTCCTTGCTGTCATCATGTGTTGCTGTATAGATTTTTCATCTCACTTCCTTTCTCCAGGCATGTAATCTGAATTAAATATGTCTCCAAAACGGATTGACAACACTTGTTACTTGTGGGCCTAACAAAAGCTATTCTCTGTCACTAGCATTAGTTGTGCAGCTTATTTTAGTTCAGGAAGGATTTTTCTTTCTGGTAAAGATAGATACTTGAAGGATCAAGTTGCTTTTAGTATTTGTTAGCATTTTGTCAACCTGTGAAAACTTCTGTCTGAAGAGGCTGCATAGGAAGAAATTCTCTCTTCTCTTTCTCCAATTACTTTTCCAAATTCAGAACATTTCAGTTGTCTTTTTCAACTTTTCAACCACCAGAATTAGCCATAGTGACTATTATTCATTCACCTGTGAATTTTGCAGACTTTGATTCTGAAGTCATGTTATTGGATCACATATCAGGGGTGACTTGCTCAGTTTAGCTGAATTCTTTGGAGTGTGGCACCAAAGTGGTACTAGGGAAAACACGGATGGATGACTTTGGCTTGCAGACCTTTAAGGCTTTCTTGCTGTGTGATGCATGGTGCTTGCCATCCACGGAGCTGGTCTCTGTGCTGTTGTGTTGTTTCCTGTCCTGTCTATTTTGATAACAAATTCTTGGAAGCAATTATTTTGGGTCATGAGGGTAACAACAGAGCCAAGCATCCCAAATGTCTGTATGGCTCAATTTCACTGATGACATGTTAGAGCGATACCTTGTATTCTATGGTTAAAACTGCTAATTTTTATCTCCTACCTCTGCAAAAAAATATTTTGGCATCAAAGTTCTCTCAGATTAAGGATCTGTACTACTAATTTACATAATCTATTTTTATGTGATACTTGAATACTATTTTAAGAATTCCACAACAAACTAACTCAAAAAGATTGGAATTTTTTTCCCCTGTAGTGGCAAATCTTTTATTCTTACTCTATAATCTTTTAGTTAAATAAGATAAAGTAGTGTCAGGGGCTATTAGAGCTTCTCATTTCAATTTTTAAGTAGGTAACATCTTCTATAGGAAACAACTCTGTTAATTTTAATTGCTTAAAAAGGTCTTTGATTATACATTTTTGGTACCCACTCTAAAGGTCTGTTGGCAGTCTGAATATAGTCTTAGATTTGGACATAAATATAGAATCATATAATTATAGAACAGTTAAGGTTGGAAAAGATGTAAGTTCAACTGTTAACCAACTTAACCGTGTCCTCAAGTGCCACATTTACATGTTTTTTAAACACTTACAGGGACAGTAATTCCCCTGGGCGGACAGTTCCAGTTCTTGACTGGAATATGCTGATATCATCAAATGCTTTTAGAAATCTGCCAGCACCATTGCTGGGTTAAACTGTTTCTTCAGACTGGTCTGCAGATACCGATTCATGTTTTTATTGCACCACAGATTGATAAATTCCCTCTGGTCAGAAAAGCACAGATTATTTGCAAAAAGATAAGCATTTGAGCTTGTTGAACACCCATGGTTGCTGCTTGGAGAAATGGGTGCATGAAAGTACATTTCCTAGATTTTGGCATGTTTTTGGGCACAAAGAGTCATGGCAGTGAGCCTTGTGAAGGCCAAGAGACTTTTTCCTTCTGGTTTGCTCTGTTTTTTCCCTTCTTGTTGGAAGAAAGGTATGAAAGGACATGCATTGGGGGTTGTAAACTTTGCTCTGTGCTTTGGACAGTACAATTGGAAAGTGCAATTCAACAGCCTGAGAAAGAACTTCTCTGACCATATATCTTTCTACTGTCTAGGTAGGAACTGGCCAGAGAAAATGTTCTTACCAAAACAAAAACCCGTTACCTGATTCACTGCTCCATTATAGATCATCCAGACTGAGAAATTTTTAATTGTTGTGCCTCATTATGGGATTTATTGAGCTTCATCTGAGCCCTGAAGAGATGTTTTCTTATGATACATAAAAATGTAATTTAGGTTTGCACTTGCCTCAAATGCCTTATTTTGCTATGAGTTGGTTTGTAGAACATCTGTGTGAAGAGACTTCTATAAATTTGTAATGACTTATGACGAATTGCTATTAATAAATATTTTTCACCTTAGTAAATAGCTTTCAAATCTGTACTTGCAGGCATTTCGTGCTCTTGTCTGAACTTTTGACTGCTAATTCGTCCCTGTTGTTTAATTGTTAAGAATTTTCATGTCTACAGACAAATATGAAAGATAGATTTGATTGTTCAACTAAACCCATAGACACTTTGTCTACTATTGGTCAGTGAAGATTTATTTGGTACTCTTTGCTCTGTGACTTTCTCTTGCAGATTTCAAGCTGTGCTTTAGCTATGATTGGGGTAAAAGGAGCAGTAGCCAGTGTGGTTCTGCAGCAATAATTAGAGAAGAAATGAGTCAGTGCTATCAGAAATGCACACACATTATAACTGAGCAATTGCTGCAAGTAGAATATTAAGATCAAGATACTATCAGATGGAAGAGAAGACACTGAAATGCAAGAATTAAAGATTTTATTGCTAGGTATCTTGTTAATTACATATTCACAGGTAACTCTGAAGCTGCAGAGTGGTTTTGGTAGGTCTTGCATAAATAGGAAAAATATCCTGTCATCCCTGTGGATTTTTGCATTAGTGTACAGGGTAAGATATCAACTTTTTCTTCCTTATTTTCATTTCCTTTGAATTATTTAAGTAGAGAGCAATGTTTGCATGGAGGACCCCACTGCTGTGGTGAGAAAGCTGAATTTCTTTCATGTCCAAATGTACACTGTCAGTTTGACTGGAGCTCAGTGCAGAAAGGTTTTTTGTATGAAAGAACACCAGTGTGCTGTAGACACCAAGGATTGTGCTCTGTATTTTATGTGATGTTCTGCCACCCTTCAGGTTAACCAGCCCTGGTAATTGCCCCAGTGGTAGTGAGCTTGATGAACTTCCATAATAATTTAATATGGAGAATATTCAATCCTGTACAGTAGAGAGATTTGCGGAGTTTAAAACACATTTGGATATCAATGACAACAATAGGAAAGGAGAGATAGACAGAAAAGAAGTAAAACCCCCATTTAAAATTAATTTTTTAAATTATCTTTAAAATTAAAATTCCCAACCAAATGCGGGAATGGTTGTATGCAGGGGTAGATTGCAGTGGGGTAAGATCACTATTTCTCTGTGATGTATTAAGAGTTTGGAAGAATGTGTTTTTAGGGATTTGTTCTTTTATGAGCAAGTCTTACTACATACTGATAAAAACCATAGCAAATTATGATTGAGAAAAATGGCTGTAATATGACTAGAATTCACTAACAGGTGATTATTTTGTCAGAAGAGGTATGATTTGCAGGAGAAAAGGACTATCTTTTACTAGAGCCACTCAAAACAGCTGGAAGAACAGATAAGCTTTTGGGGCTTGGCCGAGGAAGGTCTAATTTCCACAAAATACTGTTGTTTTTCTAATTGTATCCAATGTTCTACTCGAAGACACATTGCTTTCCTATCATTTTACTCCACTTATGTTCTTTTACCATCCTCATAATAAGAGGACTCCCTATGAATTATTTGAACCATCTTGCAGGTATTGAGAGGCTTATGCCTCCACTCTCACAACAAAATATTTTAAAATGTGTATTGTTTCACTTTATTTTTAAAATCAGATTTCCATAATGGCATGCTACTGGATCAACCTTAAAATAACAAGTACAGAACTGACAGGGGAAGTGTAAAGACCCATCTGTGCTACTCATTTATTTTCACCCACCATGTTTTATATTTGATATTTAGAGCACCCCAGCCTTATCTATTAATTGTTACTTCTCTGAGTGGTAACTCATGGAGACTAATTAAAAGCAATCATCCTTTCTGTAATTTGCTGAAAATAGGAGATCAGATTAAGAATAAATTAATTTGGAGATATGATAGGTAATGAAGCAGTCAAAATTACTTGTCAGTCAAGAACATAATTTGTAATACTTTGCTTTCATGTTAGAGATATCTCTTATCCAGGCTCTGCCTGGCTGAACAAGTGCTGTCCTGTGCTCTGCAGCCTTGAGAGGGCAATGTAGGTGGGAATCAAAGAAATTCCAAAACATTCCCCTAGAGTGTTTCAACATTCTAGGGGAATTCAACAACTAACAATTAGATGTTGATGGTAGGATGAGAGCCATATTCAGCTCTCATTAGCATTGAGAAATTTTGTATCTGACTTTTAGAGAAACCAACCCCACATGAGTTGGTGGGAGTAGGAGGCTTTACACTGTGGTGCTCTGTAAACCCTACGTTTGACAGACATCTGAATGTATGTGCATGGATATGAATATATAAAGTTATCCACTGTGGAAGTGGCCTGTCAGTCTTGGGCATGGCCTGTTCCCTGCCAGCAAAGATGCTTGCAGCAGTGAGCAGCATGTCTTTGCTGAGGACACATGCTGTGCTGTGTTTCAGAGGAGTGCTGTCATAGCATTGCCCCTGTCTGGCCACACTCTCCTGCGGTTGTAAGATGGTTCATTCACTGGAAGCAAAGACTGAGCTGCTTCATTCTCACCCTCATCCAGAGAGTTCAAGGTTTTCCAAAAGATAATTTTTTGTGATCTACTTAAAGCACTTGTTTGATGATGGGCTAGATGAAGGAAGTACTAAAAGCTGTTGAAAGACATGAAAGATTGCCAGATGCCTGCTAGAACAGCATGTTGCTAAGTCACACAGATGATGGGAACTTCAACTGCAGCCCTCCTTGAAAATGCCCCTCCAGAGATCTTATTACTAGCACCAAAAATTCATAGCAAGGGAAGCTGAGAAAGCAGCTGGGATGGTGAATGCTTCATTGACAAGAAACCTTTGAACACAGTAGTGCAAAGTGTGTTCTGTCTCTGGGGATGTTATGCCTCTGTCTAGCATATGGCTTCTGAAAAAATTGTAAAGAGTATACATGTACAAAAATGGGATGGATTGGAAGCCCAAGTGGGGGTTCATCATCCTGTGCTGTCTGCTTATTCCAGCCTCTTTTCTTCTCTCCCCATCTTTTGATAGCTTTTGATAACATCATTGTGTTCTATCGTGCACACCCATCTTGTCTCCATTTCCATCTGCACCCCCCTCTGAACTCACCTGGAAAAATAGCTACAGAACTAACAGAACCACCTTACCAGGGAAGGCTGCAGCCTACATCTGAATGAGGAAGGGACCTTGAGATGGCAGGGCTTCATTTTATGGCTTTTGTCACCTATTTCTTGGGCTAGTCCAGTGATGAGTAATATATCTGTTGCATGATACATTGCATATGCAACTATCATTAAATATAGCTACATACTAAATCACAAAGAAATTTCTAGAGAAATTATAATCTAAAATTCCAGAGAGAAAAGCAGATTTAACATTTGACAATATTGATACACGCAGCTAGTATATCTAAACATGAGTCAGATAGAATCCTATCCAACCATGGAAATTTAAAAATAATGCCTGTGTGACATGTGGTGGAGTTAAAGTGCTAGGTCCTGAGCCTACAAACATCTGTGTGTATGCCTGGTTTGAGAGGCATGAGGGAGTTCTCTGTGAGTCACAGCCTTGGAGGGCTCCTGTGGAAAAGGGATGATTTCGAGGCCAGAAGGCAACATGTGTGTGGAAGTACACCTGGATTCAGTATTTTTGAGTTCAGTGATCCTAACACCAGAGTTTTTCACTCTTCTGTTTTGATCTGTGGTGGAGACATATGCGTCTCAAGACTTCCTGTAGTCATGACATTTTGTTCTTGCTGTGAGGCACTCTGGTAATATTAATACAAATTAATTCAAATACGCTGGAGAAAAGAGTACTAATTTTTTCCTGCAATCTGGGAAAAACCACCAGGGTCCAGAGTAAATGTACTTTTACTGAAACTGCTTCAAGGTTTCTTGGCTATATGTATTCTTAATTTCTTCAAATCTATGTCATCCTAGTTTTCTGTTGTTTAGATTTTTATGATTTTATTTTGATGCGGCTAAACTATTCTCTGACAATATTTTTCCTTTCATGCAGAAAAGTTTTAAATCCAAACTAGTAATTATTCCTCCACTGAGAGCTTTTAAAGACTTTCTTATCTTTTCCAAGAGGGTAGCTGTGTTGTAGGGCAGCTGGATATACTCCCATAACTTACCTCAGCTTTCTAAGAAGGAAGGAAGAACAGTATGACACGATCTGTGTACAATAAAATTCTTTTTTCCCTCACAGAGCAAATAATGTATATTTAAAGGCAGGAACATATGTTTACACATATGTGTTTACATCAAGATCTTTTAATTATATGTATGTGTTGGCATCTCTACAAGAAGTATATGGCTTTACCTTTTAGTAGTCACTTACTGTTGCCACCTCCGGACAAATAAGTGTATGTTAACAACTTCTGTTCATACAGAAATTTCTCTTCAAATTGATGTGTTTTCACAGCTCAAAACAGCTGTGAAAAATCAGATCTCCCTTTTTTGTATTTTGTGTCTAAGATCATGTTCTGGGTGATGTTTTATGTGTAGGTTTACATATACCTGATACACCTTGGTATACATAAAGTCTATTGAATGTGTTTGTCTCTGGGATGCAAAGACAAAAATGATCCCTTCAGCTGGTTTATATATAAGTAGACACTGATTTGAAACCTCTGGTATTTGAAGTTCTGGTCTGAACCGGGGCAGCCAAATGGCTGCACCAGTGCTGACCTGTAACTTCTGGTGTTGATGCGGTGGCATTTTGGTCTTCCCTTTGCTCTGATACTTCACTGAGTGGTGGGAGGGTGAATGCTTTGCAGTTTTATCCTTATAAAGCTTTTGGCTGACAGGTAAGCTTGAGTTTTTCTGATTTGTGGTTTTGAGTGATAGCAGCAGTGATCTTGGATGCATGTAATCAGTCCCTTTGAGAATACGTAGTGTTATGCAATGTCTCTGAGGGATTTTTCAAGAGTTTTGGGAGGCCTACCAAGGATCTAGTTTATGCAGGTCTAATCTCTGGTAGAAAAACTAAATAAATTCATCTTCTAGAAGATACTATCATAGCAACTTTGCTGAGGATTCATACTATGGTCAGAGCTTCTGGCTGAGCCCTGGATCCTGGTCTTGGTTTTGGTCAGAAGGCTTCATGGAGCTAAATTCAGTGGGGTTCAAGAGTTTGTCAGACTTCTCTGCAGGGGATGTTATGAAAGAAGTGTGGGAGAAAATAAAAGAAAATTGACTCAGTAACTGTAGGTGAAAAAGAATTTTCTGCTTTTTTTTCTTGATGTTCTGAGGTTTCAAGGTTCTTCACCTAGGACATCTCATGTCATTTCTTTAAATGATGCAATTCCTCCTCCGTGTTATAGAAGATAACAAGCAGCACAGGGGTAGCTGGTAGCTGAGGCCAGAAACAGTTGTGGGGAGTAACATCTGAGGATGGTGAGTGAGCAGATGTAGCCTTGTACCAGCTTAGAAATGCAGTGGGGCAGAAGGACACCACTCATGGTGGCTTCCCTGAAAAAGAGGAATTGAGTTAGCAGTATGTCTGCCTTACCTTTTGTCAAAAAATGTTGAGAAATTTTGAATAGCTGATTTTGTTCATCAGGGAGCTCTTACAGGAAGAAGTTGCATTATAATTTATATTCTTAGTTTTATTACATGACAGTCCAAAGGCCAGGGTATGAATCCAGTTTTAAGCTCTGTATTTTTCATATGCATGACATTAACTTTGCAGGGTGCTGTTTGTTGTTGAATCAGCTTTAGAGATAGTAAAAGGGAAACATTAGCCACTTAAAGAAGTGTGTAGCTTTTAGTTCAATCTTAAAAAACTGATTTGAAGTTCCTTCTCTCTCAAGCTGATTTGAGAACAAAGTTTCTCCTAGTCTTGCACCACTGTTACAGGCAAGCCCGGATCCAAGAATATTGATGTCAAGCGAGAAATTAATTTTTTGTTGGCTAAATGCTGCCATGTGCAAAGATTTGATACTGACTAGAGAAAACTTTGGGGATATTTTTTATGTGGAAACCTGCATTTCTTAGTCTAAATTGTGTGGTAGTCTGTAGATTCTCAGTTGACCAAAATGATGGTTAGCAGTGAGAAGCAGTAGGGAAGACTGGCAGTGCACTGGATGTTTATTAGGACTCTGTAGTGTGTACCAAGGGTTTATGAGCCCAGGGTTGAATGACCCAGCTGAGGCACACCATGGAGTTTTCAGTTGAAGAGGGCTGCATGGAAAGCTCAATTCCTGCCTCTGTATTTCTCCACTGCAGACATCACAGTTATGGTATATATTTTTTTCCCTCCAGTTCTACTGATATATGAAAATGAGCATCTGGAGGCTATTGTTCAGGAGAGAGGAGGTAGCATCAAGTGGCTTAGTCATATCCAGTAGCCCTTTTAAAGATGTGCAGGGAAATAATTTCGGTATATAGAGCCAGTTACTCCCCCTCTAGCATTGCATACACTTATTTTCAGGTCACTGTGTTCTTTGCATGAATTGGAAGAGGCATTGACTATTTAGAAATAGATAAATATATAGTTAAAATGATCCTAACTTTTTTTTTTTTTTTTGTCAATACATACCGGAAAATATATTTAACCTCAAAGGCAGATTATTTTTATAGAGATATTTGTTGAAAATGGCTATGTTATTCTGGTAGTTGACTTGCATTTTAGTTGACAAAAACCTTCTCAAGATAAGGAAGGTGGTTTATGTTTCATGATCAACATTTTGTGATGTCCAGGTTCTGAGACATCGCACCAGCACAGGCAACCTGAAATTTCACTTTCAGAACTGTGTCCAGTAAATGTTAGGGTTTTTTTTGAGGGGTTTTATATACCACTGAAGATTCTGATTTTTAAATTTTATTTTTCTCTTCAACAGATAAGAGATTGACCCTTTTTATGGAGACTCAAGATTTGGTCTGCTTTCATTATAGTCTGAATGTATTTGTAACATGTATAAGTGTATACTGAGGGCAAGAGTGCTCAAAGCTTAATTTTACTCTCTTTTTGGAAGGATTCAATAAATGTTTGTTTCAATAAATGCAGCAATATGGATTCATAAGAGTTACTGTAACTGTATTTCTGGAACACTTTGATTTAGCTTGAGCTAATTTCTGGAGCAATTTTCTTGACACAAGTAACAAGGAGAGGCACATCTGTTGCACCTAATTAATTTTTGTGTGTGGATGCTACATTAGTATAATTGAAGACATGAAAAGAATATGATACTATTATGTAGAATCTTTTTATGTTCTCTCTGTTTCCTGAGTGTGGTTGTATGCAAGTCCTATGTCTACTTATTCTCGTAATGGCAATTTCAATTAGAGGCAGCTTTGAATCATTCAGCTTTACTTGTGTGCTTTCCTCTAGAAGGTATTTTTACCCATTTTATTCTACTGAAGGATGAATTTGAGAACAGTATTTCTTTTGAGAATAGGTTCCATCTGTAGGTATTTCAGTAAGGATTTATTTAAGCTCAAAACTTTTTGTCTATATTGATCCTTCTAAATTATAAGTATAAATTAAAGTAGAATTGTTTAGAAAAAAATATTTCTAGTCTGATTGTTCATCATTTTAATGTATGTAGTGCTCTAGACTTTATCTACCAAGGAGCTCAAATTACCAGCAGTCCCTTCTGGAAGAACTGTTATGCCCATTCATGCACTTATAATTCTTATAGTGTGGGATGTTCTCAACTTTTTTCTTTCTTTCATCATGTTCTGAATAAAAAGCACTGCTTTAGATTGGTTTTAGAAATTACAGTATGTAAATCCTTTAGATCTCAGGGATTCATCCTTTTGATTTGAGCTAGTGTATGTTGGACCACAGAACCACATAATTTGGACAGTAACTTTGCAGTCTTATTCTGGGGAGAAAAATTTGCTGCTTAAATACTTTTTACTTAAATACCTGGGATGCAGGTGGGTTTTAATTAATGTCTTGGTAGCCAGCTGAGAGCCTGAAGATATTTTGGGTTTGGTGTGGAAAAATTTAAAACGTGAGATGATAAATACTGTAATATTTGTAGATGATCACTTAAAGAAAGGAATCAGAAGATTTACATTGTTGAATCCCACTTTGCGAATATGAATAGACACATAATTTATAGACTTGTAGAAGGCCTGGGTTGGAAAGGACCTTACAGATCATCTGATTCCAACACCACCACCATGGCCAGGGACACCTTCCACTAGACCTGGCTGCCCAAAGCCCCATCCAGCCCAGCTTTGGGGTGGGGCATGCACAGCTTCTCTGGGCAGCCTGTCCCCAGTGCCTCACCACCCTTACAGCAAAGAACATCTTCCTAATACCCAACCCAGACCTGACCTCTGTTAGCTTAAACCCATTCTCTCTTGACCTACTCCTACATGCCCTTGTTACAAGTCCTTCTCCAGCTCTCTTGTGGCCCCCTTCAGGCACTACAAGGTGCTGTAACATTTCCTCAGGCCTTCTCCAAGCTGAGCAATCCCAGTTCTCTCAGCCTGTTTACATTGGAGAGGTGCTCCAGCCCTCTGATCATGGCCTCCTCTAGACTTGCACCAGTGCTTTCACATCCCCCTTTTGGAAACTCCAGAGCTGGATGCAGAAATTCAGGCAAGGTCTCAACAGAGGAGAGTAGAGGGGATGGATCACTGCGCTGGTCACACTTCTTTTTGATGCAGCCCAGGGTGTGGCTGGCTTTCTGGGCTGCCAGCACTTGTTGCTGGGTCATTTAGCTTCCATCTGTTGGTGTGTAAACATAAATAATTCATTTGATGGCTCTTTTCCTACCAAGAGTCACAGAGCCGTACTGAAAAAGCAAAAATGGCAAAAAATATTTTTTCCCCTCATTTTTGTGTTGACACGTTAAGCTGCAAGATATACCAAACTGACACACAATGCTCCTACAAATATTTCTGGTCCCCACAAAAAAAGCCCTGGTTAAAGCAAGCTAAAAATTGTTAGGCTTCAATTTGATATCTTAATGCCTTTCTGGAAAATTAGTTCTTATAATCTGAGGATTATAGTACTCTCTTGATGAATAATCTCCACTAATATGAGACAATTGTAGTGTAAACAAATTAATGCAAATTAAGGTTTTAATAGGCTTTGGGTGGGATATTTTTAAAACAGTAACTGTTTTCCCAGCTATAACAGTTAGGTACCATTCTGGTTGCATGAGGAAAATGAGATCCTGTAAGCAAAAGCAGCTGGAGTTGCAAAATGTTTTGAGTAACATATTTCTATGCTTTAAATCAGAGTCCTATGTAGAATAGGAGACAATGTTGTTTTCATATTTGGACACTAGCTACTAACTCTAACTTCCTTGTTCAAGCTGAGTATAAAGCAAGCAATATTGGGGAGGTATATATTGCACTATTTTCTCTGTTTGCAATTGTTACACAGGCTTCAGCTGTTGCTATTTGCCAAGAAGATTGAAGAAACTAATTTGCAGCATTTTACTATTTGGAAACCCTTTGGGATAGACATTCTTGCTTATGTTGGTGTTATTTTCAGGATCACATTCCCAAACGAAAATGGAAATCTTTGTAGGGAGAGGATGACATCTAAATTTTATTTTCTGGCAAATATCTGTGTGAAAATACAAATGCATTTAAAAATAATGAGTACAGATTTCCTTCTCTAGTTAGATTTTTTTCCTGAAATACATCTCAGGGAATTTTAACTTCTATGCATTTTCTTTTCCAAACTGACCTAGTATGGAATCCACAGCAGCTAAAATGTTGATGAAACTTCCCCTATAATTAAGAATGAGCTTACTACTTGCATATTCTGGTAGTAATGGAGTAGTGGTGACCTTCAGTGGGGCTAATTGGCAGGTGTTTTTTTCTGCAATACATTTCAGAATGTGATATAACAATAGAAAAATTAATATCAATATATGCTATCTGCTGAAAATGCCATTAATAACATTACTCTTCTTATAAGAATATATATATAAAAATTACTGTTCTTACCTCCCTCTTTTAATCCACCTTAAAAGGCTTAAAAAGAGCATGTGGCATGCTTTAATTGATGTGTCTTCTCAGTGCTGGGACAGTTCTGTTTAAAAGTCATTAAGATTTATTGTCCTTACCTTGAATAATTGCTGTGCTGTCCATATCTAGATATGCTTTCATGTTTTAGGGAAGAGAAACAATATTATTTTATACTCAGGAAGAAGTTTTACTTGTCTTTCAGTTCAAAGAGATATTGTGCTTTTGATGAAAAGGGAGCTGTGTCTTTAGAACATGTACTGACTTAAGGAGAGACAGAGAATAAAGTAAATGGAGACTTTTGTGATTTAAAATTGGCAAAGCTATTTATTCAAAGTAGGAACTAGATCAAACCTTCATCCATTAAACTTAAAATTTTTATATTGAACAACATCAATATGCACTCCTCAAAGGCGATTCCTTTTTCTTTTCTGCCTTCATTTTACTGTTTGGCAGTGGTAATGCAGTCCAGGACTTCATTAGCTTCTGGTATCTTCCCTGGGTCATCATTTGCTGTCAGGTGAACTGTCAGATTCTGCACAGTATGAAATGCCCTTGAGAATTTTAGATTTAAATAGGATAGAAGGCTGATAATCCCCACTGGGATCTAAAGTTGGGGGAATGCCTGAGGGCCATTCAGGAAGACCAAAGAAGAGAGAGATCATACCTTGTGCCTCACAGCCATGAGGTTGAGAAATATTAAATGTCTGAGCTGATGATTTGAGGTCAAGTGCTCAAGTTGTTTTCCTTTTGATTTTCCCTGTGCTTAATAAATATATATTTTTTTGAACTTTAGGTTTGTCTGAGACCATTCCACACCTGACTAGCCGAGTGGATATACATATCCCAAACAACCCCCAGAGCTGTGTTTGTAAAGGCAGATGGCTCAGTCCATACTAGCTTAGCTATCTGTAGTCCAGCTCAGGGCTTTGAAGGGTAGGAAAAGACATAGAATAAGGCTTCAGAAGTATCTTTACATGTAGCTAATTTTTTACATATTTTTGTTTTAATGTTTCTTTCCCCCATGAGCTGAAATAAAAGAGCTTCAAGATCTTTAGCTGAAAGCCACCTTCTCTGTCTCATGAAGCATTCCATCCCAGTTTCAATTACTTCATATATGCAGGTGACGGTGATTAGAGACTCTAAAAGATTCCACTTGCTTTGTAAAAGAAAAATCATAGCCTATATAGTTAAAAAAAGGTGTGAAGGAAATAATTGCACACAATTGCTCTGTACTGAAATTCCTGTAAATCTACTGTAAATCACACTGGCTTTTTTCAAAAGCAAGCAGGGAATATAAACAAAATACTTCAGCGTGCTAAAAGCACAAAGTTTGGAATTTATTTTGCACTGCCTGACAATAATAATTGTCATGAGGTATGCGCAGAGGTAATTTGATGTTCAATTGCTGCTCTGTTAGGAGCTTCTGTTTAGAATCACAAACTTTTATAAGAAACTTCTTTTCTGTGGATCCCTGTCTTTACACTGCTCTCTTTGCCAAAGAATCAAGATGAGAGTGTCTAGGGAGGTAGCTCACTGTGTGGCTTGGATGAAGGCAAGAAGAGGCATGGCAAGACCCTTCTCTCAGTGAAAAATGCATTGGTAGGATGCTGTTAAGGCACAGAGGGCTCATCTTCCACTTTTGAAACACTCTCACTGCAGAGGAAAATCCCACACACCTGCATAGTTTAAAGTCACTAAAAACTGAAAACTGTAGAAGCAGAAATTAATTCTTGTTCCTTAGAATATTTTTACAGTCTTGTAATTGCACTTTCTTGAATTGCTTGGATAATGACATTTTATCAAAAATCTTTTGTTACATAGTGTGGAATTCTGTGAAATTAAAGAGCTGGTGACAGCATTCTATCCTGGCAGTGTTGAAAAATCATTTGAAAATTTGCTAAGAATTTCCTTTGACAAAGTATGTGTTTGTTCATCTTTGCAAATGTATATGCTGAAAGAATGAGTATACTTATGCTCAGTTATTTAAATGTTACCTGAATAGAGATAAATTTAAACTTTTTAAAGTTAAACGTGCTACTTGCTTTGCTGAATCAGGCATGTAACACATTAGTAGTTGGAAGTCAATGGGGAAATTCAGTGGAAGTTATTTATGCATCGTGCTTCATTTTTTTTTTCGGTTTGTAAGATTCTATATTAGCCTTAATTCCAAAGATTACTGGAGGGGAGAAAAGAGAATAAGAAATAAGAGACTGTTTTATACCTTCATGCACCTGGTGAACCTCACTGGCAAAATATTAATTTTCTTTTGAAAGAAAATAATAATATGAGTAAAGATCTTCAGAGCATTTTATTTTGGAAACTTGGTAGTATTCCTCCTTTTTTAATCTTAACCTTTTTTGGTTTATAGTATGCTGATAGGACTGCATAGAGAAGGATTTTTATTAGTAATAAAATACTCAGCCATTTGGCATTATGGACGAAATAATGTACATATTAAAATAATATACATTTTCCTTTGAAGATATATATTCTC
Organism: Certhia americana; assembly: GCA_018697195.1. Lineage (NCBI taxonomy): Eukaryota > Metazoa > Chordata > Aves > Passeriformes > Certhiidae > Certhia > Certhia americana. The sequence goes on from CM031859.1 coordinate 91,336,637, forward strand.
TGCTTATTATTTGTCTTACAAATATTAAGCAATACTATATTCAAATATGGGCAAATGAGGAATTTTTCTATCCTGGTATAGATATCTCTATAGATACTTCTATCTTTGCCACCCATCTCTCCTGGACTGCAGTTTTTGCCAGGATTTCCCTGGATACATGGGCTGTGTATATGTAGCTTACAAGGAAGAACAGACACAGGAAGAAAATGATGATGCAAAATAATTGTATTTTTGAACACCAACCTGGAGAAAGGCTTCTTGAAGTGAAACAGGGTGTGTGGAAAAAAAAGTTTAAAACCACAAGGAGGCTTGTATCTTACCTAACAGGTCAGGATACCTGTACTCCTTTTGACCACTTGTATTAGCTTGACATGCTCTGAGATCCAAATCTGCTGAGTGATTATGGAATTTGCAGTTCTTCTTTTAAATCTGTGACTTCACTGACACCAAGGTGTGTTTACAGTTTGTTGCTCTAAGTCTGGCATAGCTTTAATTTTTGAGTGCTTTTGCCACATTTTATTTTTTGTATTTTATTTTTTCTGACAGAAACATGTACAGGCTGGATAGTATTCCACTCTGCAGGAAAGCATATGGATTGCCTTGCCCCTAGGATGAAGAGGCCAGCAAGAGCCTGTTTTACCCAGCACTCACTGAGAATTGATTTATTTGTAAACAAAAATACAAACCTGTCTCTTCAACTGTTTCTAGGGAACAAAAGGAAAGTTATATTGTAAGAAAGCCATCAAACTCTAGAAAAAGAGATTTCAGATTTCCTTTGAAGTTGTAGCATTAGGTTGTTTTTGTCACTACATCTAAAATTCGCCATTTTTGTTTTTCTGTGGGTCACCTGGAACAATGTATTTTATCTACACGTCAGTATGTTGCTAATGAATTTTTTTGCAGAATGAATGTTGCTTTGTCAGATTTGATATGTGTTTACACTTGATAAGAATATGCAGCTGGTAAAATTTCATGAAATGGTGGATTTGGATTGCAAACTTTTTACTTTAAAGTACATCATGTTTTTGCTAGCTGTGTTAGCCTGGCATCTTGTTCCCATGATGCAATCTCACTTAGAGGAAATAAGTAAGTGGGAGTTTTTGGGTTTTGGAGCTGATTCAATATTGCTAGAATAAGAATTAGAGGTAAAATTAATGCAAGCAATAACAATAATAAAAAAGGAAATAATTGAAAAAAGCACAGAAGTTCTACTACTGATGAGATGTAGATACTCTTTACTGGGCGAAGTGACAGCTGAATGAAATGCAGAATCTGTGCTGGGAGGCAGCGCCATCTGAGTTGATGTTTAAGCTTCTAAGAGTATTTTAACAATTATTACCCAGCTCCTTTAGAGATTGCCTTAGCAACTCAATGTGAACTATTGAATACTGCCGTATCCGCACAGAGACCTTTCTTGGAATACTCTTTCACCTCTCCAGTACAGCACTTTGACTTGAAGGAAACTTAGTTTCTATGAATATTTATAGCCTGTTCTTTTACAAGAAGTTTTATTGATTTGATTAGTGCTCCCACAGAACATAGATGAAAAGAAACTACTGAAAGGAGATCAACCTTTGTCTTGTCAGTTCTTGAATATTGCACACTTTATTAATGTCAGTCTAGGCTTTCCTGTTATTATTCCTAGTTATAAGAGAAATATTGCTAATGTCTTTTTTTCAGACAGATTAAAAATCAGTATTTTTAATGTCTTTATTTTGAGACAGAACATCATAACCCTCTAAATAATCTATTTGCAGTTTTGTGACACAGAATTATGGGCTAGTGCAATAAATGAGAATATTGTAGTTTGGAATCCAGAGACTACCAAACACTCAATAAACAGCAGCAACTTGTGACAATATGGTTCCCAAATCACTGACTAAAGCTGTAAGACTTGGCTTCTAGAAGCTGAAGTGGGTGAGAGAAGTGGTTGAGTCACCAACCCTGGAGGCATATAAATGTGTAGAAGTGGCACCTAGGGACATGGTTTAATGGTGGGCTTGGCTGTGTTAGGTTAATGGTTGGACTCAATCTTTAAAGGTCTTTCACACCCTAAACAATTCTATGAAGAAATTACGCCAAACTTCTGTAAAGCAAAGATTTTCAGTTTCATAGCAGACCATGGTCTAAAATAGAGAGTGCTTCATCTGTTATTGCACAGGGCTCTTCCATCGGGAGAGGAATTTCTTAAATTTAAAAGTTAAATTATTTTCTGTACATGCAATTGATGAATTAACTTGAAGGAGGAACACTGTCTGTATACTCATAGATGGGCTCCACAGGCAACAGCTTGTGAGCGAGGGCTGTAACACGTAGATGTGTATGGGTGAAGGAATTCATGTGTATATATAGCACAGAAATGTGCTTTCAAAGTGAGAGTATTTGTATTCAATTCATTTGGGGCTTAGATTTTAAAGCAATCTTTGAACTTGTTCAACCTTCGGATTCTTCTGCTTTATGTTCAGCATATGTATATACATGTGTTGGCCCCGACAGGAGGGGAGTCCAGAGTTTGTAGATATTGGCAACATCTGCCTCTGTGTATCTCTATCTTGAGAAAGCCTGAGGGTCTTTCAGGGCTTCAGATGACAAACTTTCATTTGACAAACTTTCATAATCAAGCATCAGTGTAATGCATAGTCCTCAGCCACTGATTTGGACCTAAATCACATAGGGAATTTTGGACTTTCTTCTGGGCTTCAATTACCTGCCTGTAAAAAGTGGAATAGGGATTTTCTACCTACTTTGTAAATATGCAAATATGCAACACAGGCATATGCAAGCTTGTCAAACTGGGACTGTTTGAAAGAGTGAAGGAAAGGAAAGGAAAAGGGACCAGTGTAAAAAGGTGGATTTGTTTTCCACACAATGAACACAAACACAGAAGTTTTACTATTTCTGCAATGTATTCAGGGATTTCCCCATAGTCAGTATGGGTACAAATATTGCCTTTTTTTTAATGATTATGTCTAGGCCATTATTTATGCTAAAAGAGATACCTTATTCATCTGTGATTAAGTGTACATCTCTGCTTTGTCACTGTTGGGCAGGGATGTATTTAATGCTAATCTCCTGAGTTCAAGTGGTGATCCAAAGGGAAAAAAGCATTTTATCTTCTAGAAATTCAATGAAGTACCTTTTATAAAGATTTTACCAGATAGCTCCTCAGGGCCTGGAAAAAGCATCTTTTGATCTCTTAAAATCAATTTGACATTTGGTATCAAAACCCATGTGTGCTCTTTGAAAAGGACAATCACTGCAATTGAGTGGGGTGGTCAGGGTAGATGTGAACCCACAGCAACACTGCTGCCTGTGGCACACAGAGTTTGGTGGCAGCTGCTTCCCCTGGTTCCACCTCCTGGAGTTAGCAACCAGGAGCTCTGCTTTTTCTCTGTGAAATCTCAGTATCAACATTCTGTAATCCACTTCTGTGTAATTAAGAATGTGCCTGTTCACCAAATCACTTATCCCTCAGTATTGAGCTGCACCATCAATGGACTGCATGTCTAAACCTACTGCTGAAAGTAGTTTCTCCTACCTCAAAATATATGATATTATTATGAGATAATTCTTACTTAATTGATTTTTGATACCTCATGAATGATGCCTTGTTTAACCTGAGGTTTGTCATAAACATGGAGAAAGCATTTATTTGTATTTGAATTTACATTTGCTTGCAAAGAAAGAAAATGTTTCAGAACTTCCCCAGAACTTTCAATCCCACCAGAAGTATTTGAAATAAATGAATCATAGGTAGTGGCACTCTCTTCCTGTCAATTCAGCAAGTAAAATCTAGTCTTAGAAGTCTCAAAAACACCTATAATCTCTCACATGAGAAATACTTAATTGCAGCTAGATAGTTTCAGTAGATGCCCTGCTTTGTCTAGGAATTTTATGTAAAAACATGCTCATTTGGAGTCTCTATATTTCTTACTCCACTTTGAAAATGTGTATCTGCAAGAGTTTTCTGAAGATATCGGTTAACTAGAAAGCAAAGGGATCTCTTTCTCTAGTTAAAACAGAATAAAAAATTAAATTAGTTTTCAGTTTTCTTTTTTATGAAGGTTTGGGTACAAGAATGCTTACCATCTAAACAAAAGTGTCATGTCCATTGTATGAGAATTTATAGGATTTCAAGCTTTTCTGTATTGGCAATATAATCTATTGCTTGTCATGGAGGAAAGACTCTACTAGAACTTGAAACTTCAAACATTGTTTTGTTCAAAAGCAGAAACACATAGTTACATGTATATATAATAATTCATAGTTATTAAAACTAATATCTGTTTCTCATGGGAAAATTACTGATGCTTTAATTCTCCCAGAAATATGTCAAAAAAGACAGTATGAAAGTAAAGAATCCTACAAAATCTCACTTTGGTTTTTTTTTCCTTTTTATTTTATGTCCCCCTACTTCCACCTCTATTTCTGACTAAAGGGGTACAGATTCCCTTTAGACCTGATTCGAATCTCCAGATTTTCTTGAGTCTCCTAGGAGTTTGGAGCTGAATCCTTGGAATATGTTACTTTGTTGAGTGGCATAATTAGTTGCAATCTACTTGCAATTTTTATACTTGTATTTTTATTCTTAATTCACTCAGGGGTTACTGGAAGCTCCTTCTAAAATGCATTTCTTGTCCACAACAGCTTGTCAGAGACAAGTCCTTTGTCCATTAAAGGCACACTAAGAATTTAGCAGAACATGAAAGGGATTTGGTGAAATTAGGAGGCAAATCATCCTCCTGGTTATGAAAGTGAAGTGGGGAGGGTGCATTGGTGAAGAACAGTCTGAATAGGATACTGACAGTATTTTGGATGAAACTGATCCCTTTTGGCAAGTTAAATTCTGTACTTTGTACTGTTCATGGCAGATAGAATTGGATAAAAGCTTTGAGGGAAGCTTTCCAATGAATTTGAAAGTTTAAATCAAGCAACCTAATTTCCACAATCAAACCCAAGCACATTGATTGAAGTGGGGAATGGACCAGTTCTAGGATCTTCCCCCTCAGAAACAGAGGGAGGGATGAACTGCACAGGACTGAAAATGTGAAGAATAAGCAAGGTACTGAGGCTGCCTGTGCAGTTGCAGTGTGCACATCCTGTCCCCATCCCATCCAGGCAAGGAGCTCTGAGGCAGGGAAAAGGCAGCAGATCATGCTGTGGCTGATTCCCTGAAGTTTCTCTGTCAGCAAGGCAGTCCTAGCCAGACTTTATGCTGCCTCTTGAGTGGAAGGGAGAACTCAGAAGTAAAAACATGCCAGGGAAGATACTGCAGTGGGGCCAGACATTCCTGCCTCCACATGTAGGAGCTCTGTGGTGCGCAGGGATATGCAGTGACATTCCTATGACCATGTTCTCTTCTCCCAGCACAGTGCCCAAAATTAAGGTTTCCTTGGTTTTTACCTAGCAACAGAATTCTTACTTTTTGTCTTTATAATAATTATTTAAAGAAAGAAATAATACTTTTCTGACACAAACCTCTTGGGAATTACATCAACCATATGAAATATAAATACGTTTCCTTTCCCGTTGTATAAATAATGGATTAGGTTTTCACTAGAGAAGCTGAGAGTAGGATTTAAGGACAACTTGTGTAACTCACAAAGTAGGCTGTGGTGTACAGCAGCAGACTGTTATAAAACATGACACAATAGGAAATGTGATTAATGTGTGATGGAAAACCCTTGGTAGATCAGGTCACTAAAGTGTGCACACTACCCATGGTCTGTGCTATGTTCAGTGAGCATCAGAAATAAACTGCTACCTGGTGGACTGTTATTTTATCCAGTAATGTGTGATTTTATCATACAATTATCACACAATACCTTTTCTGTGTTTTTGTTTCTGGAAGAAAACCATCTGACAGTTTTTTAGGATGAAAAACAAGAATTTGAGTGTAAAGGTGAACTACCATCCTTCCTTCAAGGAAGACGTAAGTCAGATTTAGGGAGAATCTGCAGAGCTGAGCTTGCACTTGGTGTCCTCATACCAATTAGCAGCAGATGAGAAGCATGCTGCAGAGCAACAGCCTCTGTAAGAGCTCTGGGATGCTCACAGAGTGCCTGCTTGTTTTATAGGGCCAGCCAAGCAAAACTGCCTGCTTGGCATGTGCTCCACTGGGCTGGTGTTTTGTCACCATTGAGAGACATTGCTTTTGTAGAGGAGTAAATAAAAAGTGACTGCCAAATCCCCTAGCATGAGTTTTCTAAATCTGGTGTATCCAGACCCCTGATTCTGAATTGCATTAAGACCTCCCAGGAATTATAACCTGGAACAATTCAAGCTTCTGTTGATGCATAAACAGACATGTTTATGAAAACAGAATAGCCTGGATCTGTTTTTCCCTTTTTGATTGGTGATGAGCTAATTTCATTTTAAAACTTGAGTCTCTACTCCTTGGTGCATGAAGGGACAGGGTGAACTCAGTGGAGCTGAAATTCCCTGAATTATAATTTTTGCCCTTATTAGAAGCATATTGGGTTGGTCTAAAGTTGCTGTGACTTTTTCCCAGTGTTCTGAGTCAGGTTTCCTTTCATATACTAGTGCAGGAAACATTTAAAAAAAATTGTAGGACTCTGCAACCTGTAATTGATGATTCCTATGATTTTGTTAGGTTTTTGTGGTTTGGTTTTTTGGGGGTTTTTTTTTGTTTGTTTGTTTGGGTTTTTTTGACAAGGTTTATTTACAAGATTTGGGGAAAATTTTAATATTAGCTTTCTTTTCTCTGATTGGATTTTATCAAAATTGCATTGTTGTTTACATGAGTGCAATCTGGAAACTGATTTCAGAGCAAATTATCTAGGAGTAAATATATTCCCAGTGTAATTTATTTTTATTTTAATGAATCATAGAATATCTGGGTTGGAAGGGATCTTAAAGATCATCCAGTCCTTACTTTCCTGCCATGAGCAAGGATGCCTTACACTAGACCACATTTCTCAGAGCCCCATCCAGCCTGACCTTGAACACTTCCAGGGATAGGGCATCCACAGCTTCTCTGAGCAATCCATTCCAAGTTAAGAGAGGGACAGGTTTGTCTTGAGTGTTCTGAAAGGAAAAAAGTAGTTTTAGCAACAGAGCTTTGGTGTAGCTTACCTAAGTGAGAGCAGAACCAAAAATAAAGATAATAGATTTCATAAAGAAAATCTATATGTTAAACCATCATGCTCAGAATATTTAAATCCAAATACTGATAAATAGCTAAGACATTCATTAAATGTGCTCTATATTGTGGAAATTCTGTCACATTGTGCAAAAAAATAAAGATACTTTAAAAATTTTGTCAGATTGTTTTTAGAAAAATTGGATTTTCTTTGGAGGACTTGTGTGATGTTTTTCTTATGAAAAATTTAAGAAATGAAGATGAATGTCTCAATTATATGCTAAAACACTTTGCTTTTTATTTGCAAGTTATTTTTCCAACAAGAAGGTAATGTTAAAAGAAGCTTTTGTCTAATTTCTAAAAATAAGCCTTTTTATGACAAGTTTTCCCTCTTGCTGCCTTTGTAGGGCATATTGTTCTGCTAAAAAGTGAAAGAATGTCAGAAATTCTGGGGTGTTACTGCTACTGCTCCCTCAAAACATGAGTGATCCTTTGGGGGAGAAAAACATTTGAATTAAAACTGATGAGTTAAGCTTCATGAGATAAGCTCATGAAACTTGTCTATAGGGTTCTGCCTATGTGACCTCATCCAAATCATTAAATACTGAGCCTGGGAGATGTACTTGAGGGAATTCCACAGATGCTGGGCCCTGTGCTGTTGGTATTTCACTTTCTCTGTTCTAAGTGGACCAGCAGCTACTGAGCCATCTGAGGAATTCGGGGTGCTCTTTTACATAAGCCTATGAAGACAAAATGATTTCCACTTTCAAATGGACAGAGCCACGAAATGTATCTCTGAGCTTTGTTCAAAGGAAGCATAGCCTTTAATAGTGAAGAATCTAGGCAGTCCCATTTATGGTAGAAATACCTGTTTTGTTCATCCAAGTGGTTTGGGCTTTTTTAAACTGCTTCACTTTGAAACTTGGCCCATGTGAAGGAAAAGTGTGTGTTGTTTACAGGTGCTGCAGATTGTTAAAAGCCCAGTGACAGACGCTGGCAGGCTAAGGCATAGATCAACCAATTGCTATTAACTACATGTAGCAGATGATAAGAGAGTAGCTCAGCAAGGATTGTATGACCTACATTTTCATTTAATTTCTCACAATGTTTGCTGTGTCATATGGTTAACCTGGTTAGCCTGTTTTAAATTGTTCTCTTCCTGCAGTTCTTTTAAAACGTACAATGTGTTATGTGTAACCTCTTAAACATCTCAAGCTGTTTGTAATTTAGGCTTTGGAAACATCTCCCCACGCACACAAGGTGGAAAGATATTCTGTATCATCTATGCCTTATTGGGAATTCCTCTGTTTGGTTTTCTGTTGGCTGGTGTTGGAGATCAACTAGGGACAATCTTTGGAAAAGGAATTGCCAAAGTAGAAGATACCTTTGTTGTGAGTATGCTGACTACCTTGTTTGGTTTTTTTGCTGCTTGTTCTGAATCTCACAAGTGAAATGAAAAGCCTGAACAACAGGGGATAACTCACTGTTGGAATCAGACATACAGGAAAAGGTAGGAAGGACTTGGCACAGTCTGAACTTGCTAATGAACACCTCAGAGAATTGGCACATTCCCTACCATGACTACAGTTGGGAAGAGGAATAAGACCCAAAGAATTTTGGTTTTGCTCTGCCCTTGTTACTCATGAGCTTGCTGTGATGCTTACCCTTAAAGGTTTTTATACAGACTGCGTTAAGAAATGTATTCACTAAGATTTTTGAAGCAGTGAATGCTTCGTAACCGACTTTGTGGACATTTGCATCAACACTGCAAGTGTTAGGACTGGTTTTCCACATCCAACCCTACCCTTGCATGCAGGATACCTTTTCTTTATAGAAAGGGTCTGACATGGCTTTGTTTTTGATGCAAAGTAAACTGAGCCTGTGCTAAGTAGCCTTATGCAATCGGCAAACACAAGCTTGAGAGCTTTTTAAGAAAAGGCATGCATTTTCAGCTTTGAAACATCAGTTCATGTCCAGACAAGGTACTGGTGAATAACAGATTTCCATTGAGATTTGCCTGAAAAAGACAAGAATATTCCATAAGAACATTTTATAATTTATGGGTTTTCATAACTGATTCTTTTTCTTAAATGTATAGAAGTTCTGAGATCAATTTGTTCCTCCCTTTTGCTCATACATACAGTGATTTTCCTTTTTTTAATACATGATGTGTCCCTACAAGAAGAATGCCCCAACATAAAAAGCAGTATCATCCCCTCTTTTGACAATATCTGAGTGAAAACACTGATCTAGATGTTGCAGTCTGGAACACTGACTAATTCTGTTTATTAGCTTGCATAAAGAACTGGGAGATGCTGATGGGTCAGAGCAGGTATTTTTATGTTGCCATAACACAAGCTATTACTCTGATTTGGGTTACAAAAGCTTGACCTGGTCATGCTGACTGTAAACACAGTTCCCACTGGAACTTAAAACCAAGAAAACATCCATTGTGAACAACGAGATTTCATTTTCAGTCAATTGCTGTGAAAGTTTCTTGTATAATCCCTTCTTTTAGGTTGAACTGACATGCATTGGATGGATGGAAAATATCAAATTGTCTGGGCATGCAAAATGGAATTTTGCAGGGGTCTGTTCTAGCTTTAGTGCAGTTTAGAAAAATGTTAATAGCATACACAACAGCTAAATGATGTGGTTCATTAAATCTGCAGATGGTCTCAAGCTGGGGAGACAACTAAAACTTGGAGGATCAAAATGATCTGAAAAATTTTGAAAAGCAGTCTGACTAGATAGAATTAAATTCAAGCAGGACAAATTCAAAATAATATATGAAGGAATAATAATATGCAGCTGCACGTCAGGAAACAGTTGTGTCTAGGTGCAATTTCATGGAAATGTTCTGTGGACTCTAGAAGTTAGCATGCTAATATGGGTTAACGTCATGCTGTCATGGAAAATAGGTTAAACTGGAAATAGGCAAAGCATAAGAAAGGCTATCTTTTCATATTTACTTTTGAATGCAACACTTAATGAAACATGGGCTAGTTTGCTGGTGCCAAGGGATTGCAAGAAAAATAGGAAGGGAAAGAAAAGGAAATAAATTTATTTGGTTTAAAGAACATGTAACTGAAAGTGAACACCTGTGAATGTTTTATGGAAAGAGAAAATTAGAAATTTCTTTATTTGTCTTGGATAAGTTCATAAACAGTACATTTAAACAGAAGGATTTGAGATGTAGGTTAAGCATTAGGAAAATTATCAGATGACAAGAGCATGATCACATGTTGCCTGGCCAGTAATGTATTTGCAGTGGCTTAGGTGGGTTTGTTTTTTCTTTAAGCAGGTTTGGCTCTCTTACATTTGTTCCAGCTCTGCTTTGTAGGATTTTGTTTAGCTGATTATTTGATTGCAGAGAACTCTATGGCTAAAATTCACCTCATGTAGTTAGTTATTTGTGGGTATGAAAAATTAGAGAAATTGCAGGTGCATGCATTGCTTGTAACTCACTTGAATATCTACAGAGCCCTCAAAAACTTTACGTCACCAGCTGTTAGTGTTAGTGAATGTTATACATCCTGCTCACCTGTGAAGAGTTCAGCCCTGCTCTGCATTTATTGCTTGCAAATGTTTCCTAGGATAGTCATGTTTGCTTTAAACCCTTTACTGAATAAAATCCTGCTTGAATTTTCCTGTTTATTTGAAAATTATAATGCAGTGTCCTGTAGAGCTATGTAGTGCACACTGGGGAGTGATGGGTGCTGATGTGCACTGGTGCAGTTTTATTAATAATGGGTTTCCTCTCTTTCCCCTTCCCTTTCCAGAAATGGAATGTGAGTCAGACAAAGATTCGCATCATTTCAACAATAATATTCATACTGTTTGGCTGCGTGCTGTTTGTTGCTCTTCCTGCAGTTATATTCAAGCACATTGAAGGCTGGAACACATTAGATGCAATTTACTTTGTGGTTATAACTTTAACTACCATTGGATTTGGAGACTATGTTGCAGGTAAGATTTTTTTCGTAACTCTTTGTCTTACAATGTTTTGCACAGTGATACTTATTCTGCATTTTTCCCCTTGTTTTGGGACAGATGTATCACTCTTGTAATGCCTTTCTCCCAGTCTTATCCTTTATCATTCATGTGACAGGGCTTGTCCTCATTCTGGGTGATTTGAAAGTGTAGAGACAGGAGGTGGGACAGTGAAATTCGTGGTGCATGTCTCTGCCTACTGCTTTTTTCTCTTCCTATACTATTAAAAATTAAGTAGGGTATCATTTCAGTCGGGGTTGTTTCTTTTTCTTACAAAGTGCAAGCACTAATAGAGCATTTTAATCTGAATATATGTTTTCAGCTGGATTTGGTTAAAATGCCTCACCCTGTGAAGTGATGTAAGTTTTATGTGCATCCCTTACATTCAAAATATTCCAGAGCTCTCTTTCTGCCATTGAAATGTTTGTATTCTGTAGATCTTCTGGATCCTACTTCTGCGACTTTGTCAGTACACCCTTGCCCATGTGTTTTTTGTAATGTCAGGAGAAGTTTTAGCACAACCTGCAGAAAATGTTTACAATTTTTATGGTTCCATTAAGCTGAATTATTGCAAATAACTTTGATATGCTGAGCTAAAAAAAAAGTCTGGGCCACTTCTGTGTCAAATTTTTCCTTGAAAATGTATCAGAGGTGTTAGTTCACTTCTTAGATTTCAGTAAGTGTACACTGTCTGTGCTGAGAAAGCACATTGATCTGAGTCAGTGATGTGTAGAGGTGAGGATCAGGAACTCACAGCTTTGTGCTCTGAGCCTGAGACTTGCTTTCCTTGGCCTGATCTGATGGTTCTGCTGACACAGAACCATCATCTGCTTCATCTGAAACTCCTCTCTTCCACCTCTGAATTCCGTGCAAGGCAGAGGTGGCCGACAAGGCCCTTTGTGCTGGTCTGCTCTCAGTGAGAGATTGCTGGAGGGAATTGTTTCTTGTAGACACTCACATGTTGTGGGCTCCTCCTGTGTCTTGTCTGTGCCCATCCATGGCTGTTGTGTGAGTCCAAGTATGCCAAGCCAAGGTTCTCAGGTTGGGTACCTCCTCCTGTAGATGTGCCTGAAGTTTTGCCTTGATGGGTCTTGGGTCTTGTCACTGGCAGAATTTTTTCAGGTTGTTGAGGTCCAGCAAGGACTCTAAAGCGTCAGAACTGCTTGACATATTTGTAAATTATGTGGGTAAAATAGGGGTAAATTTAGTTGCTGTTGAAGATACTAAGCTACTCAGGCAGCCTTCATTTTTAGACTGCTTGCAAACTTGCCAAAGATTCTTGTAAATTATAGAACAGAGCTGTAAAATGGCAAATCAAATTTCTTTTGACTTTTGCATAGTCATTTGTGATGTTTACAAATGTCTTTGTATGTGTCTTGACTTCTGCCCTTCCATTTTCTTTCCCATACTCTTTTTCTTGTTTTAATTTTGTCTTCGGAATTTGTGATTCCAGTCAGATAACAACTAGCATGAGATAAAAAATCTGTGCTGTTTCTAAGTCAAGAATCTGAGTGTTTTAGACTTTCATTCCTGAATGGTACGTGTATGACAGGGAATAAAAATGATAGTGTATAAATGCCTGGTTATATTTACTGTAAAGCATTATGTGAAATGGCCCACTTGGCTCTAACTAGAACACTGAGTACATTCATCATGACTCCCATTTTAAATTTCCATAGACTTTTCTATTTGTAGACCATTTGATATCAGAATTTTTTCCTATATCATCTGCTTTTTAATTCTACCAGGAAACACTTTCACTTTTTACAGAATGTCCTTGAATTATATTGCTCTATAGCTGATGGCCTCTTATGGCTCATTTGAAAGATGTTTTTTATTTAATTTAAAGTCCTACTGTAAATCCATTACTTCAAAGCATCAGAAATGTTTTCTAGTTTCTTTTAGCAACATGCACAAGATTTGTATTTGAACTGCAATATGTTATTGACTTACAGGGGCAATGGGATTTGTACTTGCAGAGACAATGCTCAAGAGAACAGGGTTAGATGGCTGTCTCCATCGTAATTGGGAAGTTAACATTCCCATGGGACTATATTCTGGGAGGGATGAAGTTAATAATGTTATCATCTTTGGGTGAACAAAAATACCCTGGTTTTGCCTGGTGACTTGAAGGATTTTTCAAAAATATCCATCTGTTTTCTTTGCAGCACATAATCGTCAGTAAAATAAAAATTTTGACAAATAGGTAAGGTATTAATTGATTGAGCTTTGCATTGTGGAAGTTTTCGGTCATTGTTGTGTACATAAGTACAAAATTATTTGAAGGAAACTGATGTCGCAATTCTCAATGGAGCTGATAGAATTTTATCCTAAGAGCTAGGCTTCCTTATTGATTTTGAGGAATTATGCAGAATTTTTTGCACCCTAACAAATTAGTGCCTTTTCTTCATGATTTTTTGACTTGTTTCTCTTTTAGGTAACTCATAACTGCAGAGCAGACAGTAAGGGACACTGATATTTTTGTGGTAGGCTTTGTCTGGAGAGTTCTCCTTGAAGCTGGGTGTCAAACAAGGGAGAAACATGAAGAGCTAAGACCTGTGATGCTGTAGAAGGCTGTAATATATATAGGTAATGATAGAATATTGTGATTCTAGAGCATGCTGGTCTTGCTTCTGATTTGCCATGGTGAGGCAAGAAACAGCAGACAGAATGATGTTTCAGTCTACTTGGTGCCTAGATGCAGCACATTTTGAAAAACTCACACTGGCAGTAATTTATTAATTTTTTACTTTCTTTCCTTAAGTAATACAGTGAAAATTACCTTCTTCGACTTAGCATTATAGTCAAACTTAAAGCATAATGGTGGGCAGTGATGCTCTGATTTGCAAGTACATCAGAGTGTCTTTTTGCAATAAAAGTCAAATTGATAATTCTTAGTGTTCTGGAGGCCCACATGATAATCCATAAATGCGTATCAGTTTTGGCCTATAAAGTTCCCTGAAATTCCATTAATATTAGAAAACTTTCACATCTTTTTTTTTCTGGCAGCTGCCATCTCAGAGAAAAAACATAAGTTTACAAGCCCCACATAATCCCACAGTTGTGTTAACATGTGTATTGGTATGTGGGGAAACCTTTCTGAAATACCTATCATTTTTCACTAACATGAAACTTGCTGCTTTCTGGTGCCACTGCAAATAAGAGCTGAAAAGAAGCCCTGAAGAACTTTCAGGAGGTAAAGAACAGTGTGTTACTCAATAGTTGTACCAAAAGGGAGCCAATAGCTGAACAGGGGATTCAGGAATGTAATGGTATCATTGATTATTGTACAGGCTGTCATATTAGAAATTCTTTTAGAAATTCTCCAGGATTTTTTTTAGAACTTTCTTTTTTGTCTGGGAGACCATGTACTCTCTTCCCAGAAACCAGAGTGAGGAAAAGTTCCCTATGTTAGTCAGAGTCTAAGTTGTTATTTGGAGATTGTGGAAAATTTCAGCTGGGGTTTCCATCAGTAAGAGTTTAGGCACACATAATAGAGTGATCACTCCTGGTGCAAGGAAGGAAAAGATGAAAAGCCTTTGTAATGAATGTTCAAGAAAATATATGAACTGTTCCAGAAAAAATTTGCTGCTTCTCTGTCTTATGAAATTACTTGATTTTTCACATTTTTGGAATGGTTTCATTTTTTTGGAGGGAGAGAAATATTTCTTTTTTTTTATTTGAAGGAAGATATTGGATTATTGTAGCTTTTCAAAAAAAAAAAAAAAAAAGAAAGAAAAGCTGTACTACAGCCTTCACTGCCTTATGAATATCAGGACACAGCCAAACATCCCTTTTCTTGTTTTCAGGAGAAAACATTAACATGACAGAAGAAAACCCAACCAAATCTACTATCTTGTGAATGAGAAAAAGAAATCTTATGTTGAATGTGTCATGGTCTCAGTACAATGAAATATATTTCTGGGTACATAGGTTAGCACTGAGGCACGTGACCAGATCTGTATAATTGACACTATTGTTCATATGTGCAAATAAATTCTTAAAATTGCAGTGCAGTTTGGAAGATATATTCAAGTATTTCTAATGGCAGGTTTCTAATCTAAATTAGGTGACATGTCCAAAACTTGAGTAAATTAAGTAGAAGGCAATAATATAAATCAGCAGTCTGTTTCACAGTGGGGCATGATGATGATATAAGGTTGTCTCAACAGGTTCAGTGAAACAGATCACAGAATTCTGAAAGTGTTACCTTAAAAGCATATTCCAACTCTTGTTACTTTTGCATGAGTTTTTCCTGCCATGGTTTATTTTCCATGTTTGAATCCTGATTCTTAACTTACTGCTTTTTCACTGTTTTATCCTGTAATCAGTTCTGATGTAACACTACGGGGACACACCTATCTGGCTCTGCACTGTGATGCTTGGCCTGAGACCCAGTTTGTAGAGAACTGAAATATTTTAGTCTCATTTAATGTCACTGAACTGGGGCACTTGACCTGGTGGTCATAGCAGCCCAGTTGATCTGCTGTCACTGTGTGATCCCACACAGCAGCAGAGAGAAATCACTGTCATGCTGAGTCAGGGGTGCGTCCACCATCCTGGAGGAGAGCTGTGTGCCCTCCCACAGGCTCCCTGTCTTTTTCTGCCATTTGGAAGAGCTCTTTGCCCCCTCAGAACTTGGTGTCTGTAATAGGGACTCTCTGGTGTGAGCTATGCTTTAAGCTGAAGATGGAGCACTGACTTGCTTGGTGTCTGTGCAAAACAGCATGTGAGGAGTGTTTTAGATCTGTACTTTGTTTTCTGAAGTAGCTCTCCATTTTCCACTGAGTGGCATCAAGTGGCTCCTATGGCCTACTTACATTCCATCTCTGACAGTGCCATACTATCTTATTCCCAGCCTTCTGTGTTTTCATATTGCCACACATGCTAGTCTGTCTCTTTCCCCTTTTTTTGCAGTCCTCAGAGGTAATTCCTTTCAAGCTGCAGGACTGAACCTCTGTATTTCTTTGGACAAATGACATTTTAGGATTAATCATGTTTGTCAGGTTTGTCACAACAGGGATGGTGGACAGCTACTTGTTATTCTGCAATTAAAACTGGCTTGTATAATTTTTCTATATCCGGAGTAATTTGTACTGCTGATTGAAAATTATAGACATTTCCTTGTTTGCAGTCCCAACTTTTGAATAACCCAGAATTTTTGCTGGTCTGGAATTAAGATACTCAATGTTGAAAACACTTTCTATTCTCTCCTTCTAATTTCGAAGTAAAAATGCAAAGCCAACCAACTTTACAGAAATAATTACATGTTTCTATTTTGAGCCAGTTGCTGTAGAAAGAATGGCAAAAAGAGTGGCAACAATGAAGAAAATTATTTATTTTTAAAGTACTTGTTTTACATAAATAAATAAGTAAAAAACATGTATTTGTAACCCTGATCTCTTACCTGAGAACCTTAATCTGTTCTAAAGCACACCTGAGATATTCACTAATGCCTTTCTTCACTGAAACAGAGTTCTTGCCCTTAGAAAGGAAGATATTTGGGCCATAGAACAACTTACATTTTTCCAAAGTGTTGAAAATCTAAAATAAAATTTATTTGGCAGATGTAAGAATGGCAGCAATATAGCAGCCTGTGATGATGATGGATGATTTATCATAGAGCTCAAACAACTTTAGATCAAATCATCACCAGAAAACATCTTGGCAATAAACTGTGGCTGCTCTTGGTAACAGATTATGGCAGTGAGACTGCTAGATTTCTTCTTCATTGTGGTTTTAACTTATTTTGGGTAGAGGCTAAAGAAAGCTGGGAAAAGTTTTGTCCCTCAGCCCACAAAATTTGATTTGCCAAACAAGCAACAAAATTAATCTTCTGCCTTCTCAGCATTTTGCTTCCTACAGGGCTACATAAACCTATTTTCTTTGCAAAAGAAACATGACAGTGTATCATATTGGTAGGCTTTTAACGATGTTGCCCAGAAAATCATTAGATTATCTCTTATACTTTAGTACAAGAAGATTTAGCTATGCATACTCATATCCACATGCATTCATACCCATTTAAGTGAATATGGTAGTTAATGAATTCTTGGAGTTTAAATTCAGTACAGTTGAGTTGTGATCACATTTCTCTTGAAATCCCATTTAATGACATTTCCAGGTAACTTCATTGTGGCAGCTTGAGTACCACAGGAGACAGTAGTTGTGTCAGGACAAACATCTTCAAGTATGTCTCTCTCTCCCTGAGATTGATTAAATTGCAGAATCATCCAAGGACTCCTTGAAATTCAGAAGCTCATCAGCTAATAAAGGTTTTAGCTTTGAAGCCTTATCCTAGAGTATTTCTTTGGATACCTTTTCTCCCTTTTACTTCAGGAAAGCTGAACTCCTTTGGGCATGGCTAGATGGAGCCACCTCCTGGCCAGACAGCATGGAAAACTTGGTTGAACATGAATATGTCCTAACTCTTGCCCCGGTGATTAACTTTGCTGTAAAGAAAATAAGTATAAACTGTGAAGAAAGCGCTTCCTGCAGACTGACAGAGTTAGATTTCAGTTTATAAACATAATATGGCAAAAAATAAAAACTAACCATGTGGATGCTTTCTACGATGTGCATTGTATGAACAGCTGAAGAAGAGGGTGAACCACCAAATGTGGCCCATTACTTTAGCAAGACATAGTGGTAATCAACCATTGTTTTAACTACAACCAGTTTTGGGTGACTCATCCCTAAAATACTGTTTTACTTGATTGACTTGGGATAGATGTTGTTAATGAAGGATTGCAGTGTTTTGTTTGTGTTGTGTTGTGACAGACTCAGCCCTTTGGTGGCTGGGTGTCTTCTGTTCCAGAGCCCTGTCTTCTACCTGTGCTTGAGGCTACATAGGCATCAAAGTATATCTACTTTCACAATGTGTATTCACCTCTTGGATAGTTGAATAAACAATTGCAGCTCAATGCTTTTTTTTTTTTTTTTTTTAATGAAAAGATGTGATTGACATGAGAATAACAAAATTTCTGTCTGCGAGGGCTTCTACACAAAGCTAGCCATCAGTAAAATACTTTATTTTCATGTAATCTCTGTGATAATAAAGCTAAGTAAAAACATTTTCCATGAGAGTCAACCTCAATCAAAAATCAATACAAGGTGCTTGGTATTTTGGGGCCAATTTTCCTTTGATTTGTTTTGGTATAGGATGCAGGTACATGAAACAAAGTACTGTGTACCTGTACAGGCTACTTTCATGTGCCTGAGAAGATTTTGCTGTGGAGTCTCTTCAATTATGGATATGCATATTATTATCTACACACATCAAACTTCATGCAGCAGCCCAAGCTAGAAGTCTAGATTTATTTGCTGTAACACAGCTCAATTACAAGTTTAAGGCTTTTGTTTCATTGCATGGCAAGATGTAAAATGTGAGCTATTTGGTGGTGCCAAGCACTCTGGATGAACATAACTTTTTTTGTGTGGAAATAAGACGTCTGTTCGTTATAGCTGTATTGTACCTGAAAGCTTTATTATAGACACCTCTGAAATTTATCCTTTTTTATATTTTAATACTGAAAAGAAATAACTGGTGCTTATGGCAGTGGGATTCAGAAATGTTGCCTTCAGCAGACTTCTTTTTTCCACCTTTTTTTGGGGAGAGGTTAGATCAGTTCAATTCAAGTCCCTGCACTCTGGTTTCCTTGTGCAGAATGGAGATGATAATGTTTTCCTACCCGCCAGTGACACTTGTTAATGCAGGTGCTACTCTTTTTTTACTGAAATTAAAGGTTTTATATAAGCATTGAGATGTTTTAAAGTTCTTGCAAAACCAGATTTCTCAGGATGTGAAAGCATTGCATACTTTGGAACAATATTTAAATCTCTGATACAGCATCATTTTTTGGAGCAGATGGGAAGTCATTTCATTCAAGCTGTCTTCAGTGACCTCTATCCTAAATGACAGTGTATCAGAAGTTGAATCAGTTTCTGTTCATTCAATAATTATTATGAATTGTTAACGTATTTTGTCTAAAATTTGCATATCCAGACATTACTTTCAAGAGTGGACTAATTTATATAATTTGTTTGAATTCAACAAAATATTTCACATGGATAACAATATGAAAAATGTAAAAAAATTTAGTGACTTTTTTTGTAGGAATAATAATTTTAAAACATCATTGCACCTATAGCTATTAGGTCTGAATTAATTTTTACTGTATTGTTTTTCAGGGGGATCAGATATTGAATACCTAGATTTTTATAAGCCAGTGGTGTGGTTCTGGATCCTTGTTGGGCTTGCTTACTTTGCAGCTGTCCTCAGCATGATTGGAGACTGGCTAAGGGTCATATCAAAAAAGACAAAGGAAGAGGTAAGAATATTTTGAAAAGATAAAAAATACTTGTTTTAAAAATTTTGAATATAAGTCAGGTGAGCTTATAGCTGCTTTTGCTCTTAGAGTGCATAGGTCAAAGCTGTTTTTGTATAAACTGTAATGTTGCAGCTCAAACTGCAGGAAACTATGTGGCAGTCCTTTCAAACATAGTGTTTTAGTTTCACATGTCTGCATAAAAAATTAGATTAAATGTATTATCAAATTAGGTGTGTATGAACAGTTGCACTTGATTTATGGGATAAAAACCCTTAAACTACTGTTCTAGGTAGTAGAATGTAGGCCTAAATTTTTAAGGCAAAAATCATTCTGCTTTGTTTCTGGGATGCGGGTATGTAAAGAAAGTACTTAAGTGGTTATATTTGAGATACCATGCTTTATAGTGGTAAAAAAATAAATTTTTCGTATCATGCAAGATATTGGAATGAATTATCTAAATATTCCTGGGTGTATTTTACCATAATATCTTCCATAGAATTATTTGATATTTGTAAGTCAAGTATATTGTTTTCAATTGAAATATGTTTTCTCTTGTAAATTTCACTTGTTTTTACTTGTATTTATTATTCCAATGATGCAACAATGTTTTACTTTAAGATTTGTCATTGAAGAAAATGTCCTGGCTTTGAAAATGTTAGAGGGTACATAAAATTTCCTTCAATTGTAGCGTGCATAGTTCAGGTTTTACTGGAAATCTGAGAAATTAATTTTGTTTGAAGCAACATATTATTTCCCTCTAATTTAGCTTGAGTTCCTTTGCACGCATCAGTTGATTTATGCTACTCAAACATAAAAACTCTAATTTGGTTTTGATGGAATGAATATGTTGGCTACTGTGCAGTGGCCTGCTACTTACATTGTTTTGAATGGCTTTCCTAGCTGTAGGGCATGGCATCAATGCCTAGATGTATTCCTGGCAATCCTTGAGTTCCCAAAGCCTTTGCTCTGAAGGGGAGCTTACCCTTACATTCTCTCACTGCCTGCAGCCCCTCAGGGTGCCTGCCACCTTCTGAGCAGGAGCAGGGGCACTGCTGGCAGCAGGCAGGAGGGTGGGAGCTGGGATCTTGGGCAGGATTAAACCAACTTTGTAAGGAATGTGGGGTGGGAAGCTCTTTTCCATTGCCCTTGCTGTGCTCATGGCTCTGTAGCTAGAGACAGCACAGTGACAGGTCTGCTGTAAGTACACTTTCAGCAGGCAATTCATAACCACTTAGCCCTGAAGCAGAGGACAATATTTATTTAAACACTTCCAGTTCAAGAGCGTCATCTTTTGCCACATGCTGTAAGTTTGAAAGGGTATTTATGACTTCCCTTCCACAATGAGCTTTACTAGTGCCTTCCACAGATAGGGAGCAGCAGGTATTACCTGAGTGTTCCCACTTGCAGGATCAACAGGCAGGACCTGTTCTGTTTTCAGAAACAGTTCTGTTTTCTAGAAAAGCACTGAGGGCGCCTTTAACAGCCAGACTTACATGGCTTACACTGGCTGCAGGGAAAGCTGTGCATCACTTCAAATGCCAGTAACCTGCATGGTTCTACTTGCTTATTTCGAACTTCAGGATTAGGTTGATCTTGCCCACTTTCCCCTCTGCAATAGGAAGAAGTAGGAGAACAGTGGATCAAGCTCCCCAGGGAAGTGCTCATAGCATCAAGCCTGCCAGAGTTCACAAAGTGTTTGGACACTGCTCTCGGGCAAACATTGGAATTTTTGTGCAGGACCAAGAGTTGGATTTCAATGATCCTTGAAGGTTCCTTCCAACTCAGGATAATCTGTGATTCTAAGAGTGCTGTTTCCTTCAGGCAGTCTCCTGGTGTCTAACTGTTCTCAACTTGGGGCATTTTCTAAACTGTGTTTAGTTTCCCTGGGTTACTTGTGTCTGGATGTTTTAGAAAAAATATGATGTGATAGAGGCACTATGACTTCAAACTATGCAAAAATATTCTTCAGACTTGTTTTTGCTGTATTTTCTTAGACACTGTTGACACATTTTAGTTCTTCACACTACTTCCTAGAATTAATCTGATCTTTAACCTCAGTTTTCTCATATTCTTTTCTGTTATCCAGGCAGCATCTATTCCAGAGACCTTAGTATCTTGACTATATAACACACTGAGATTTTAATCTTATAATGATGACAATATGTTAAGAAGGTCTGAAATTTGTAGCTCTTTGTGAAGCTATTTCAATATAGACTAACTCTGGAAAGGATTTAAAGACACGTGAATTGAAGAAATCCAAGAATACCTCTAACACACCAAAAGCATTCGTATTTTTATCAGGGAAAACTGTTAGCCAGGTTATGCAGTGCAGTGCTGAGCATTCTTTTCTCAGGCACTGGGAATGTGTAACCTAGTCCATCTTTTCATTCTTTCTCACCTTTATAGCCAAAACAAGCATATTCATTTTGTCTACAGCAAGGAAAACCTCATTCTTGAGATATAGCTGAATTCTCTTGGCTGAAGCAGGTACTGGGAATTCTGCTGTACACAAGTCTCATGTGTAAAGACAGACATAACATAATTTGTGCCATTTTTTCAATTAATCATATCTTTAATGGTCAGAAATCTCCCTCCCTACTTCTTAACCCTTTGCTCAGGCATATGTGAGAATTTATAGCAGGAACAAAATGCTTTAGCAGTTTAAAATTCTATAGTTTTAACAACAGCGGAGACCAGTTTGAGAATTGAATTATGCTATATCTTAAGTTGTGTGATAGTTAGAAAATACAAAAAAATTTTCTGTTTTCTATCCTAATGAAACTTTGTAGGAAGAAAGTAATATAAATATATTGCATTTTGTTATGATTGGCGATAAGCATTTTACAAATATTCACTTTTTGCAGGTTTTATTTTATGAAAAAAACCCACTGCTCTTACCAGGTTCTTACTACTTGCCTGGGAAAATGAATGAACTCCTCAGCTGTACTGAAGGAGTTTAGTGGAAATGTAGTTATCAAGCCTCTTCTGTGACAGCAGAAGCTAGATGAGACTGAATTTTTGTCTTTTTTTCTCCAGTTAAACCTAAATTTACTGTTCCAGCTTCTATGGATGCAGTTTAGAGCAGAGGAACCTCTGGAGTTCCTCTCTGGAGTTATCTCTGAGTGCAATGAAAAACCCTAGTTGAAAGTATGGGGTGTATTTTTTTTTATCTGTTTTGGGGAAACATTGTCAGTCCTTGGGGAAATAGCTCCTTATACCTAAAAGTAGCCTTTGAAGTGGGAAACAATGTTGTATTTTAAAACCTATTGAGATACAGAGGCCATGAAAAAAAAATCCACAGAACTGTGATCAATGCACTCTGAAAACTGAAACAGTTTAATGCATTTCCTAGGAAATAGGATGCTGAAAGTCTTCCTGACATTTATGGGGATAGTTATGGGTATCGACAAATAAACAAGGTTTTGTATAGGACTTGTATCCTACTTTCCATGAAGAAAACAGTAGTCTAACATGTTTTAGATACAGGAAGGAGCAGATCATTCAGTAGTGATCAACTGGGCTGGTTTCAGCAGTCGGACTAAACAGCAAAATCTAGAGAATGCTACCTGAGTCCAGAATGAGACAGAGGCTGCAATTGCTGTTCTTCGCAACAACCGAAACTATAAATCATCAGTTATATCTCTTTTGATAGGCAGCTGTAATCTCTTTTTTTTTTCTTTTTCCTTTTTCCTGTAGCCTAAGGTTAAAAGTATCAATAAGTATGAGCATATTTAGGCCATGAAGGGAAGTCCTTCTTATTCCAGGGAGGAAGCATGCCGTTAATGAATATCACCTAAAATCTATAGTTCTATTCATATAATTTAATGTAGCTGTGTTGTTATTAGAAGCAGTTTATGTAAGACTTTGAGGCAATAATGCACTTCACTTTTTCAACAAAATAAAACATCTATCTTTTTTTCAGTATACTACCAGGAAAGTTTGCCATATGCAAGGGGATCTGAGAAAAAAAAAAAAAAATCTGATCAGAAATGTACCAATGCAGAGAACTGCTGTATTTTGATATTAAAATCCAGGTAACCAGTATGTCAGTCAGTTTTTCAGGTGGCTTTTGTCTCCTGAAACACTCTGGAGAATTTTGAATGCATTAAATGGGGAGGGAAGTGAAAGACAAGTAGAGACAGAAGTGGGAGTTTTAGAAGGATAGATCTGGAAGCAGCTCATACAGTAAGATAGATGAAATGTCAGAAAGTCACTGGAACATGCTGTGTGCTATAATCTTAAGTAGGCGATCTGTCTCTGAAGTTCAGCCTCAGCTATGCTAGCTTGCCTTAAACTCCCTCCTCTTCATTATTCTCTATGCTCTGATTACTCAGAGCACTTGTAAAGTCTTCTGATTTTAGTCTCTTTGAAAGGTAAATTTTCAGCAAGATTTTTTTCCTTGTCGTATTTTTTCTTTTACTTCTGTATGCAGCAGCTTCTGAATTCCAGCATTTTCAGCAAAATGTCTACCCAACAATTTCAGGCATTTGGGTTATAGGTACTGGAGGAGCCTGTTCTCTTTACTGTGTATCAGGAGTGCAGGTGACAGACTTAAGTTAGACATCAGCTCAGTTTGGACAAGTGGTTTTTTAATGCTGCTTGTCTGTCTTTTGAATTGAACAACATGCACCCAGCTTTAAAGACCAAGCCTAAAATTCCATGAGAAATAGCACATTCACTTCTTGTGGAAATTCAAGAGGCAGTTGCTATATTTGATATTTATAAACAAATTCAACAAATTTGACTCATCTGAATCATCATTCAGTTTAATCTTCTTGGCACCAGTGACAGAGCTGTCACTCAAGTCTGTCAAAACAGAATTAGACTTGTCATGATGATGCCATGGAGATTATTGCACTCCTTATATTAATTATTGTCTTTTTATTAGCTTCAGGCTGAAGGTGCTCACCCAGCATAAGGGACCCAGCGAAAAGAGAATTTGAGCCCATTTCTTGTATCACCCAAAGAAGGACCCTTGATGTAGGCTGTATGCAGGAAAAGATGAATAAATTAGTGGACTCAAGTGAGAAATAGTTTTGAAGGGTTTTCACCCTCCAGGCAAACAGATTGTCCTCAGAGGCTGTGTACTGAGGGTGTATGAACAAAGAGGAGGAAGTTGTTCCTTTGTTCAGTGAATTCTTGATCTGGCTCTCCCTGTTTCGAGAAACAAAATCTATACACTTAGAAATAAAGATGGTAGAGAATAACTCGTCAGGCTGGTGATCAGTCACTTGCTGGTCTATTTTGCTTTGTTTCAAGTGAGATGGGTCAGCTTCTGTTGAAGCTGGACTCCTTTTCTTATATCCACTCCCCCCAACCAACAAACCCCTCCAACTCCTGACAAAAGAAAACAGACAAACAATCAAAAACATGAAAGAAAAACAGGCAAAACCCAAAAAAACCCCCCCAAAAATTCCAGAAAAACCCCCAAACCCCAACCAATCAAAGCCCCAAAACAAAACCGAACTGCAGCAGTTTTGCAAATTTTATATCCACAAGTTCACTGAATAAGTCAGGTTGATGTGATGGAAATCTGTTCCTAGAAAGCACTGAATTGGAAATATTTGTGTAAGACAAAAACAGTGTCAAAGTCATGGTGTAAAGTAATTTTGCAAGGCAGTGATTAATAAGGGTAACAATTCTAAGCTGTGCAAGCAAGGAGTCATCAAGTTTCTCTAGGAAAGTGGTGCTACTGCTGAAAATGTATATTAAAAGATATATAAAAGGTATATTATTGGAAAACAGCCCCTAGATTTGCAGTCTAAACTTGAGGAAGAATGCAGAGAGCTACAAAAATGGCAAGGGAAGCATCTGAAGAGAAATCTGTCTTGGATTAAGAGGTGGTTTTTCTTCCAGTACATCCAAGATGTGCAGAGAAGTCTATTTGAGAAGGAACCGCCGTATTCAAAAAGGTGATTGTTTTTAATAATTTCTGTGAGATGGGGAGAAATATAAAATCCTTCTACAGTCAAAACAACTACATATCTTCAATGAAATTTGACTAGCGACATGACAAAAAACCCAACCAAAACAAACCCAAAATAAAAGGTGGGAGTACAGTCTCTCTATAGCAGCCAGAGTCTCAGGGATGTATAAAGAGTGGTATTGGTGTAAGAAGGAGATGGAAATGACTGACCTGGTTCAGAATGCAATTTGATCTCTTCCTTTCTATGAGTTTAAGTTATCCTTGTGATGTTCCTGAATCTGCCCTAGCAACAGTCTGTAATACTGAGTTTCTATATTGATCAGTCTTTTAAAAGTCTGCTGTAGTAATGTGTGCAATAATGAATAGGAAAGAACATCTTGTTCTGTGAATTCCAGGAAAATTAAACAGCTGATGGCTTTTGACACTTTTTTTGAGATCTTTCCTCGTAGTTTTGTGTACTTTGGACATGTGATTCTTGCTCCACTTCAGATTCAGCTCACACACAGATAACATCTCCACAGTTTTGTTGCGGTTATATTTATATTTGTATCACGCCTCTTAGCTGGGCATACCAGGCCTTTAGAAGCTGCTGTTTCATTATTGCACATTGAGTACCAGGTCCTGGTGGGGTGCTGATTACAAAAGATGTGCTGCCAAATACACTACCATGAGGAGCAGCATGGCCCAGGGCATGGGGACAGTCAGTGTCTCTCATGCCAGCCCCTGTGCCTGGCCCTGCTCTCCCACAGTGTTCAGGGAAGAAGAAAATTACTCCAGTGAAGGCTGCATACAGCCAAGGGAGTTGTGGTAGTTTGACAAGAGCAAGAGCTATTGAATTTGCAAAAATGAAACTAGAGCAAGAGACTTATACTTCATAATAAGAGAAATTGATTAAAGTGAGATTAGTTATAGAAGTGGCATTTCTTGGAGTTAATTACCCATGAAAATTCTCAGAATGTATGTCATGATGGTCTACATTGAGAAATCTTAGTTCTTGAAGACAAGTTGTAATTGATCCTTTATTACAGCAATAAATATATCTGTGGGTTACTTTACTGTGGGCTGAAAATATTCCAGATTAAATATCACTGACATCTTCATGATTAACATTCCTGAAAACTTTACTCTTTTTTTTTTTTTTAGGATAATCTCAGTGCTTGGATATTGTTAGGAAAAGACAACATAACATGATACTAATGCTGAGTATATGAATCTGATAGCTGTCTTGAGGATGAGTCCCCAGACAAAGCAAGTTCAGCAGAATGCCCTTGCAAGTAGGTGTGTTGACACTGAGGAAAATGCTTTGCAATTGCAGATAAAAGGGACAAAGAAGCTCTGGAATACTGCTTTTCACAAAGGATAGATGCAGTTGTAATAGTAGTGTTGAACAGTCAAAGTCCAGCTTTAATATTTCACACAAATATCACTCCAGATATTGACATTGGATAGTTAAGAAATAAACAGTTCTTGCTGGGACCTGACCAAGTAGTTACTATAATCATTCCTTACTACCAAATCAAAATTAAAAGTCCTTTTTTTATGTTTGTTCTTTTTTAGCATGTCTTTATAAGCTAAAAAAAAGGTCTAGCGAGTTTATGAAAAAGTTGTCTCTTTCCTCTGGGAGAAAGTTGAGGCAGTCTTTCAGCTGCCTGTGGCTTGGGTTTCATTATGCTTCTAGAATAGTTCTTAAAATGTTTTCTATTCCTGGCTGCAGCCAAGTTGTTGTCTGTATAGCACAAACAGAAGATACACACTGTTCCCCTGAATCACCTTAGGCTCAGCTGGTAGAGAGCTTTATGCAAACCTAAGTAGTTTCTTGTGGCTAATACAGGTGCATGTCATTCACTCTCACCAGGTTGAAAGAGGAGTTGGATAGCTCTCTGAGGCAGCTGAAACCACTAAATAGAGCTGATTTTTAAAGGAAAATGTCAACATCTTTTTTTATTTCTTATCTTTACCTTTGGAAGTTAATAATAAAGCAGAACAATAGAGAGTGAGATAATCAGCCCATAACTTGCCTACACTACTGAGACTACACAGATGCAGATCTATGCAAAGAGGTATCTGATGGGCAATATTCAGTAACAGTTCTGAGGAAATACCTATCATAGCAGTCTTCATATTTATGGAAAAACAAAAGGTAAAACAAAACTGTGTTGGCTCTTAGTATATCTGGTTCTGTTTTGCAGGCATGATTTTTTAGCCTGTTTTTATTTTGTTGAATCAAACCATGATAGGCCATTTCTTGCATCTGCCATCTGTTACATCTCCACAAAACATATTCCCACAGCTGCCACCATAGATGTTCCTCCACAAATAAAATAATCAAAATTTGTGGGCTCGCTGCATTCCCATTGGAGAATGTGGTTTATTTCATCCAAGCATCAGATGTGTCCATGGAAGTTACGTGGGTGAAACCAAACAATCACTGCTTGCCAGAATGGACTCAAAAGCATTGCTTATTATAGGACTGAACAATCCCGTTTCTATCGGGAGAGAATTGTTCCCAAAATGTTTCTGACCACCATGGCTACAAAAGTACAATTGTCTGTGTAATTGAAGCCTTACCCCAGAAGATGGCAATTTCACAAAAGAAGGTCTTTTCCCTACTGATATTTATCTGAAAAACAGAGGGATGTGTATACCAGTGAGTGGAACCAAAAAAGATATTTATTGGTTATGTGTGTGCCATTCACCTTGAAATCAAAGTCCAGTACCTTAGAAGAGCTCCCTGCTACAGAACTGAGGTGCTGACAGGATGAAGGCATAGAAGATGGTGGACCTGGGAAAGGTCAGCATCAGTATTTCACTAATGCCTGTGGTATTTCTTGCATTTTGTGGCTGTTTACCTTTACAGACAAGTAGACCACACTCTTCTCTAAACACCTGTCCACAGTTATTTTGGGTACGTACTAATAACACTACAATAGCAGAAATACAGTAAAGCCAGGTCATTGGGTTGAGAATTTTAGATGGACTATAAATCACATTCCCTTAATGTGCAGCAAATGCACAGGTTTCAACAAAAAAATTTGTGAAGCGTCTCTTTTTCTCTTATTCACTCTGGTCTTCTCTAACCTATAGAAACTGAGGTGGTGAATGGAAATTTGTATCCAGCAGCAACTTGGGTGGGAAAAGGAGGCATATGCTTGCTTGCTTAGAACTGCAGGAAAGTGAGATGGCAGGCAGGAAATTCCTCTGATGCATTCTAGGATAAAACCACCCAGCGGCTGAGTTGTTAAACCCATCACCCCTCTCTGCACCTACTTTTCTTTTTTAAAGGAACTTTGTGAACAATTTCTGTGAACACTGTCTGAATTTCCTGAGAGCAAAGACAAAATGTTATGTTCTGTGTTCTGCTGCCTGCATAATTTGACATGTAATGCACTTTCTAGTTTTGTCTGAGTAGCATATCATGGAGAGGTTAATTGGATGTGTTATTTTTAAGTAGCAGGATAAAGTACACTGGAGAAGAAAAATGAAGCTATGAAAATTCAGAGAATGCATTAAGGATAAATGTGAGAAGTTACATACTGAGGAACATCTAGACTGTTAAGAATATCTGTAAGGAAAGGCACCTTTTTCACCCTAAAATGTAGTCAAATGGATACCTCCAGCTCATCTAATTGCTTTTTGAACTCAGCTTTTTGGCTTGTATTAACACTCTCATCATAAAACATATGAGCCCTGTATGTTAAAGGGAAACAACATAGTGCTCAGTTATGATAGAAAAAGCTGCACACATTACTTAGAAATATATGTTTTCATTTGCTTGCATGACATATCTATGATGCTATTTTTTTCTTATTTGCTACTCAGTGGTTTACCTCCTCCTGATTATATCATAGCTTTCATGTCATGTATCTGAGCTCCATCCAAGCAGAATATATTTCTTCCCCCTCTGTAAGCAGAAGTAGATTAACTGATTATACTGTGACATTGGGATTTTTCCAAGATCATCTCTGAGACAGAGGAGAAAAGCTAAGGCGAAGTTAAGTTAGTCAAGTGCATTTGTCTTGGTCTATTTAAGGATGTCCTTAATTATGCCTTTGTTTGTTTGTTTTCCTGCTAGAGCACAGATGTAGCTTAATTCAAAATACAGATTACTTGTGTATGGCTACATGGCTTATGTTTTCCAGACACTTGATAGGATGAGTGGTCTTCCTGAGTGGTGGGGAGTTTTGCGTGCATTAGTATTTGGATAATTTTGTGAGTGTCCAGAAAGATTCTCAAACTCTTGACAAGTATAAAGAATTAGAGCAAATGTACTGAAGGATGAGGCTGGTGCTTCAGTAAGTTCAAAAGGTTTTTTGGTTTCAACAGTAGCATCCCCTTAGATGTTCTTGCATTCTGGCTTATGCTGTTTGCCTTTATCCAAATGTGGAGCTCAGCTGGACAGAAAGCTAAAATACAGTAACAACGAAACTGAATAGGAACTTTTGATCCTACTAGAGATATTGACTGAGAGCCAGTTCTAGGACATTATTCATTTAGATGGATTTTGGCAGAAGTAGGTGAAGGAATGGTGGCTTAACATCCATATTTTTTCCCTAGTTCTGTCAAATTCAGTATATCTGTCTTGAAGTTATGCTGGTGATTATGTATGTGTGCAGCCTGGGAATTGTTTGGTCATTCAGGAAGTTCATGCAGTACTTTATTGATATGTGTTTGGTTTTCACTACTAAAAAACCCAATAGTGGCTTTAGCAAGAATGAGTAGAAAACTCAGCACAAATGGTTCAGAGGCAGATTCTCATTATATCCTAAAAGAGTAAATATGACATCTCCACCACAGGTGGACACATAAATTGGCACAGACATTTGGAGGTGTTACTAAAGATGACCTGTGGTATTTGAGACATCCTCATAGGGTCTTGGATATGGTGCAGATCCTATGGGATACCCTGGCAGTGGTAGCTGCAGGCCAGGTAAACTGGGCTGGGCAAGGAATTGGGTAAATACTGTTCATTTGTTGGAAAAGTTGTGGGTGCTGTTTTTTTGGGTTTTGTTGTCCTTTTTTTTTTTTTTTTTTTTTTGGTTGGTTTTTTTTTCTTGTTTTGTGGTGAAGTGTGTCTTATGGAATACTTAGTTGTGTTACTATATACCATAATTCTCAAGAACTTGTTATTGAGACTTGTCTTCCCTGAAATCATAAGGCAGCAGGGTGCTGCTTCCTGCTTCTTAAATACATAATAAAGCTACTTGCTGTTGATGTTCAGTGTAGCTAGGTTGATACTCCTTGTGAAATATGTCTAACACCTTGCAGTCTAATTTGGATTTTGATGTGGAGGAAGTCAATTCAGGAGCTTGGATAAGGACCATGTCCCCATTACTAGTGGCATTTCTCTTCCCTGAAGGTTAAAGTGAGAAGCATCACCAGATTAGTGCTGCTTCTTGTATGGCTGTGTCAGGTGCTATTGCTGTGACATGTTTTTCCTATTGCTTCTGAAATATTCTGTGACAGTCAGCCTTATGTTAAGTATGTAGTTGTCAATAATTTCTGTGACTAAGAAGCTTTGTCCTCATGTTACACTGGCCCTAACTGTGACAGCTATAAGTTTACAGAGCTGCTCTATAATGAGGCAAGAGGTCTGGAGAAATGTAAATTGTTATTGCAGTAGGTAGGTATGCCAAGAATTTAATTTTTTGGAGCAGCATAGGCAACTGGCATTTCAGTAGCTCTGCATGAGACATTTTTTGGTTGTCAGAGCCCAGATGAAGAGGAGCTGTAATGCAGTGTGTTAAAATGTCATAATCTAAGGACAGAAAGAACCTGAACATATCACAAATATGTCCCCAAGGAGGGATCAAATTACATAAGCAAGTTACACATGTACACTGGTAGTTAAAATGGCACATTTCTTTTCTTACAGCCCATTTCTTACAACCTTGCTTGAGTCTGTAAGTGCTAAGGAATTCAGAGTTTTGTTTTAAAGAGGCAGCACTTTTGAAGGCACTTCAGTTCACATAAAAAGCACGGGCCAAAAGCAGTGATTTGGGGCATGCGTAGTTCAAACAGCACTGGATGGCTGCTTCTTAATGTGTTCCAATTCCCTCCGTTTTACTGCTGATGCATCTTGATTCTACTTAGCTATGGCATTAATAAAAGCTTGTTTCAATTTATATTTTTCTCCTACAATTTTAACATAAACCAACATTACAACTTTGGTGTATGGGCATGTAGAATTGTGTCCACCATGTCAGTGCTCCACACCACCTTAATTGGAATGAGCCTATGTCCAAAGGCACATTTATTGATGCTCTTCAGCTGGCTGCATAAACTTGCTTTCCCAAAGAAATCTCACTGGAATTAAGATATCAGATATCCCAACACTACACTTTTAAGATTCTCCTGAATAAGTTAATAAAGCAAGCAGCTTGCCTTGTGCAAGACAGGTCCATCACTAGGAACTATCCTAGAGTTCACATAAACTTGCTTTCTTCAGAAGCAAGGCCAGTTGATTTTTCTCTCCTGGGCAAACATGAAATCATGTGGGAACTTAGGAAAAAAAAATTATGGGGAGACACAATTTTAAATCCTGTTAGCATCTCTTGAATGTAACCACATGCAATGCCAGACAGTAAAATACCTGGTCTGTTAATATATATATTAAAATAGAAACCCATGTACTGGCTCTTTGCTCCCCTAGACAGAGCCATTCTCCAGGACCCGGGCAGCCTGCCTTTAATAAGGCTTAGGAAAAGGAGAAAACTGCCTCAGGGTGTGCACTGATACTATTTATCATATTTTTATTACTTGTTTACTACAAGTAAAAATATTGGAGCAGCTGAGATGTTTCAGCATTGCAGATTTCATTATTTTCAGATCTGAAGTGCAGTGTGTCTGATCCTAGCTGCACAAATTAAATACTAATAATCTTTCAGCTAGGTGAGTCCTCTGTGTATTGCAGATAATTACCCTTGTTTTAGAAAATAGACATTTGTCCACATTTGTCATCTGTGTAATTTACTGAAGTGGAGATGAATGTAATAAAATGACCCTTGGGTAAAGAGATCTTTTTGTTTTGTTTCTGGAGGGGGAAAGTTTTCCTGAAACTCTGTTACTCCTGAACGAGCTGATTAATTTTTACCATCATTATATTCCTATTTTCCACTGCACTGCAAAGCATAAATAAGCTTGTGGCTTTTTCTCTGATGGTTTGCCCCCTTTATTTCTCTGTGTAAATTCTTTTTTCATTTCTGTACTTACTAAGTCAGAGTTTGCTTGCCAATGATTGAAATTCTGGACTGAACAGCACCAATTAGACTAATTTATGTGGGTTAAATTCTCCTGAAATGTTTTACTTTGGTGTTATATTTATGAGAAGTCTGTATTCCCTGTGCTGAATCTTCACAGTATTAAACTGTAGAGGGAAAAGAGATTTAAATAGAAACTATCTATTTCCTTGGGAGTTATAGCAAGATGATATCATCAAAAGGTGCCTCCTTTAGTTACCTACATATTTATATTTTTGCCCCTGTATTTCAGTCAAACCTCTGTTACATGACTTATTTAATGTAACAGAGGTTTGACTGAAATACAGGTGCAAAAATATAAATAGAAAATAAACGACAGGCCATAGTTTACCTCAGACTAGGTCTGCTCAGTCTACCTTATGCCATATCTGGGGAAAAAACATGATTTGGGATTCAGGGTGGGAAGTAGACATGCCACTGAGGTGACTTTTAACTGTTGCTATATTGGTGCTATGTTTGAGCAAGCACAGAAAAGAGGAGGCAAATAGCTGATGGTTTCCTTTAAAAAAAAGTTTTTCTATCTAAATTTAGAAAATTCTTTGCCATGTTTCCCAAGGATCTTTCCAGAGACAGTGAAAGTGCTCACAAATAACCCCTCACCCAAGTAACAATACATAACACAACCTGGATTGCTGGGACTTCAGCATCCCCTGACCAGCTGGGTATTGTGCAGCTGTCAAGCCTCTGCAGCTTCCCTGTATTGCTGACTGCCTATGAAAACAATTAAAAAAAAAAATCAGCAAAAAAGATTTATTTGTGTTTTTGGGATTGTTAATTCTTACTAGTGCAACATTTCTCCTTTAGTTGCTGTCAATAAAAGAGTGAGTCTGGCACTGAGAAATTTCTGGCAGTGGCAGCTCTTTGGCAGCCCTGCACTCTCACCAGGCTCCTGAAGATAAACAGAGTCTGAAGTCCTTGGTGCCATAACGCTTCCTTTTCACTCCTTGTTTTTGCTGCAGGTCGGGGAGTTCAGAGCCCACGCTGCAGAGTGGACAGCCAACGTCACTGCCGAGTTCAAGGAGACCCGAAGGCGCCTGAGCGTGGAGATCTATGACAAGTTCCAGCGGGCCACCTCCATCAAAAGGAAGCTGTCTGCAGAGCTCGCCGTCAGCCACAACCAAGACCTGACCCCCTGCAAGAGAACACTGTCAGTGAACCACCTGACCAGCGAGAAGGACCTCTTGCCGGCTCTGACAAAGACAGACAGCATTTACATGAATGGTTTGACGCCGCACTGTGCAGCAGAGGAGATAGCCGTGATCGAGAACATTAAGTAGCCATGGGTTTGCATCCCAGCCCTTGGGAAGCTCTTGGCTTAGACTAGCCATACACCTTTTCTTTTCCACCCTGTTGATGACCAGTGCTAGCAGCATTTTATATGTGTGCATGAGTTCCACAGAAAAACTACAGTCCCGAGTTACCATCGCATCTCTTCAGAGACACAAAGACGAATGGCACTGCTGTTTCCGAAAGATGCTGGAACAAGCAATGTTTTCTGCCTTTATCTGCCCAGACTGTTTTTCACTTCTAATGTGCCATATGGCCTCACGAATGAATCTCACTTGTTTATGGTAACAATGTAGCTTTGAGGGATCAGTCCTTAAAATTTCAGGGTCTACCTTACTGAGCCTAGGAATGGACCATTTCTGGACTACAACTCATTTGTAAATGGCAAGAAATTCTTATGCAGCCTTTTACCTAAGAAATTTTGGTCAGTGCCTTATCTTTTGAAGAACCAGAACCTCTACAGTTCTTGTACAACTTTTGTTTGTTTGGGTTTTTTGCATGAGAAGTGTATTTCATTTAAGCCTTTCGTTCTTCTTGAAAAGGTGGTGGTGTTTCTAAGGTGTCTGTTGTGAAGATACCAACCAGCATGAATGAATGCCAAAACTCAACAATCATCAATTGATGTTCTTAGCTCCAAATTTAAAGGCACTGCAGTTTCAAAAGTTGCAAACCTGTCCCCCAGAAGCATTTTGTTTTACTCAGGTCCAGCTGATACTTGTTCATGCTGACTTGTGGGATTTGCAGATCCTTTTCAGGTCTTAGTTTTCCAAACAGTGTTCAGCAGTTGTTTTTCTCTGCACCAGATATACCAAAAAAAAATCTGCAGCTTATCTATCACTAAATTATTTGGTAGATGACAAAAGCAAATAAAAATTACTGATTTGATGAGAGGCAGGGGGAGGCTTTAAATTGCTATGTTCTTATAATCACATCCAAAAAAACAATGCAGAAGAATGCAGCTATTTTAATAAGCATAAACCTTCTGCCAGATATTTGGTATGAAAAGGATTCTTAATTTCCTTTTTAAGCCAAGTCACCCCAGAGGCTACATGATATTTTACCCAGGAATTCAGGTGGAGTGCTTTCCTGAATGTCATGTGGGCTGCCTGTGCCAGAGCTGTGGTTAATGTGGGAATGCAATTGAAACTGGTATCACTGTGACTTTCTACATTTCAAATAGAGGTGGCTCTGAATATTAATGCAGGTATGAAGAAGAGCTGATAAATAGCACAATCTGAATACAGATGATTGTTCAGACAGGATAGGCTGACAAGAAGCAGATCTAAACCAGACTGCGGGTTTTCTTGATTGGTTTTAAGAAAACACATTAATTTTGTAACTTCTGTTTTGCTTATAGGTGTACATGAGATTCAGAAGAAATGCAGGATGGAATGGATAATTTTGCATTTTTTTCCTTATGTTAGTCTATTGTAACCTGGCTGTACATAAAATGAATAGAACAGGCCTTAAAGAAAAATTTAGGCTCTGTAAATTAAAAAAAGAATGGGACTTTGCTGATTGGGCATGATTCAAGTGGCAAATCTTACAGCATCTCTGACCATTAGATAACATGCAAGATATGAATGTTCATGTTTTTTGGATGCTTAGCTTGTTTTCTAATAAATATAAGTTAATATGTAAATTCAGTGTAAATATCAGTCAATTAACATTTACAGAGAGTACGCTTTTAAAACTAAGAAAGTTCCATGACACAGCACTGAGCAATGCTCTTATAAAAAAGACCCTTGTCTCCCCAGCACAGTGTTCTGAATGTCCACATGGCAAGGGTTCTTCTTGCCATGTATAAACTGTGAATTGTAATGAAAAATAAAGTTTTTAATTAAAATAAGCTTTCCTGATCTCCTGCTTGCTACAACTGGAATGCTGAGGAATAATTTGTGAAACTGATTTTTATGCTTTCATTGGTTACAGAGTATAGCAGTTTGCCACCTGCTTTAATTTAAACTGGTTTAGCAATAAAGGCTTGACTTACCCAGCATAGAAATTACTATTTTTTTTTCCCCTTGATATTAAAAACTGCTCCTTGGTTGCCATACCTGAAGTTGTGTTTCTTGCTATTTTGTTTCAAAGACTTACCAGGATTCCCTTTCTTGCGCCAGATGCTGCAGAGCTTCTGGCAGTTGCTCCATCCTTGCTCTGGGGCAGGTGCAGGGGGCTCTGCCCCTCTGTGCTGCTGGTCCTCCTGTGGTTGCTGGTACCTCTCTGCAGTGTGTGAACAAGCAGCCATGAGGGACAGCAGCCTTTCATACTGCTGTAGTTTTGTCTATAATGAATATTTGACAGGGGCCTCTTTGATTAGGTCTTGGCCAAGGAAATGAGAGCCCACAACAGCCTGGTGGTAAGTGAGGAAGACTGGGGGTTTTATATTATTTCAATCTGATTTGTGTGAGGTGTGTTTTAGTACCTTTTGGAACCGATTTTTGAACATGTGGTGTTCAAAGTTTATTGTCCTTGATTCCCTGAGATATCTTAGGTTAATGCCATGTATCCAGCTTGTTTCCAGTTATCAACCTACAGAAGTGGTTTGCTTTGTGGTTTATTTCATTTTAAAGAATCTCAGGACCTGTTGGAAAGAGCATATTTTTTGGAGATCCTGTGATAATATTTGAGATACAAGTGTGAATACTTAAACCCATTCAGTTTTAATTTCCTTTGACTTTTGAATATGATCTCTGGGAAAAAAATCCCTGTTAACTCATATATATTTCTTCACCTTTGTAACAGATCTAAATTATTCTCCCTTTTCAAAAGAGATTTACCTGTGGGGAACAAATCATGAATAAAATCCTTTATTTAGAAGTTTAATAACTGCAGGAGAAAAGATGCCACAGTCCAGATGGTATAGGTAGGTAGTTATCATGATCCAAACATGTTCAGTGTCATTAAAGTTATTGGAAAATTTTTTTCTCCCTCTCCCCACGCAGAGGACCACAAAGGCTGGGGATGGTTCAGTTAATTTACAATACTTGATGAACTCAAAGGGTTTTTTCTCTTTATTCCCAAAAGAGCAGATTTTTGTACTAAAAACCTGTCTTTCTTGCCTCTGGAAATTTTTTGTAGCTCATTTTCCCTTCCAAATATGGAGCTACCAAAGTATGAATTAGGATCCATTTGTACCTTCTTTTCTGTCACCCATACATGGAAACATTTCAGACTGCTAATATGCTTGGTACTTAAGCAAGCTTGTGAAAATGGTAAGGGACTGTTTTCTTTTATACTGGAAAAAAAAAGCATTGGGAAAATGTTCTGGATGAGAGACAAATTGTGGCACATAAGAATCTATAAGGACACGTGTGCTACCTGACAGAATAATTTATTTCTCAGTATTACAGTAAACACTTCATTAATAAAACCATCTTGAAATCCCTTGAAGGGGTAGCTAGAGGTGATCTGTATTGTTTACTGTTGGCTGTGATAATCTTGTCTTTTTTTTTTTTTTTTTCTTTGTATTCTTTGGCATGCTGTACCTGATCAAGTGTCTATCTATGTTGATAAAACCCTCAATTTTTGGGTAGCTCTGCATGAGAAAAACAGAGAGATGGAGTTGCAGAGAATTTGTATCATGCCCCATTCTTGCTTGGGTACCAGGGCAAGAACTTTCTTTGGTAATCCCTCCATGTGCTTTGCAGCCCCAAGCTGCCTCTCCCCTTTTTTCCAATATTTTGGGAGCCTTGAGGTACTACTTTCAGAGCAGTGAAAAGTACGGAAGGATCAAACCCAGAAGATTTCTGAATCTCATGAACATCCTAGCCATGTCTACCTCTCTCCACCTCTTCCTGATTCCATAAGAGGAAAGCTTGAGGGTAACAAAAATCTGCAGAAAACTAAATCTCTGAAGTTTCCATCCTTGACCTGAAATGGACCTCCCTTAGGTCCCTCTGTGTAACCAGGATGTCAGATGGGAGATGTATACATTTGTTTGGAGTTCTTGCTCCTCCAGCATTATTCCTACACCGATGACCTCTTAAGAGGAACACAACACACCCTGCAGAAGAAGAAAGGAGGCTGCTCTACTTGGTCAAATCTACATGAACATCAAAAGTGGATATACATTAATAATTAATTCCTGGGAAGGAGATTTTCCTGTCAGGGAAACTACAGTGTTGAAATACAGCAGTAATGCTTCTAATAAATTCCTGTCATACAGTTATGTGATAATTAACTTTTCTTTCCTACCCTGCAGTACTGTTTGAAAAGAAAGGATTTTATATAAAGAGAGAAATGCACATTTTGCATGAATTCCAGAGTTGATTATTTTGTCATTAAAAAAATATTTTTTTTTGTTTCTGTTGCCCTGCAGATTTAAATGAACAGCGTAACCTTATAGTGAGTAAAGTGTTCCTTTTGGGAAAAGTAGACAAGATGCTGATTTACTGTTATTGGAAATAACAAGCTGTTGAGCTGCACAGAGATTAAAAATGTCAGCTTTTTCATTTGAGCAAGCATTCTCTGCTTTGCAAATTATTGTTACAATTGTAAAGAACCTTTGTGGGACTCAATAGGCATAGTTTTATTGCACTTGGAAAATTTGAGTATTTCAATTTTAGACCATTGCTTATCATGCTTTTATGAACTTTCAGAGGAATATATCGAATAAGCTTGTAAAAAGTACATTATTTATTGTAGAACAATAAATCCCCTTCATGCATAACAACAGATTTAGTAGCATATGCAGCTTTATGTTCTGGACCCAGATATATTTGTGCCTTCAACATGTATTGACATTGTTGCATCTTCTTAAATTGTCTAAAGAACCCGCTTTGGTTAATGACTGTAATTTCATGTAAACTCAGTGATTTGAAAATATAGCTCAATTTTAAGTCAGTATCCTAGAAAATCAATAAACTTCACAACTTTTTTAATGAATTATAGCAGCCTATCAGCACTGGTGATGCAATAAATAATATCTTATTGATTGCCTGTTTTAGTTATTTCTGAATATTAGCTGTTTTCCTACCCTAGTTGCTGGAGACAGATAATTATGAAGCAAGCAACTCATCTCCATGGTTTGTGACCAATACACTTCTAATACCAGGGGCTGCTGGTATTAGAATTCTTAGTGAAACTGAGGTATTATTTTCTGCCCGCACTGTTACTAATTATTAGTAGTAGCATTCATTACATTCTCTGGGTGCACTGATTTTTCTGGGAATGTCACAAGAGTGTTTATATAGACGTCTCTAGTTTGAATTTGGCAAACAAATGTTCTTAGTGAGAAACTCCTTTAGAAGGATTGCCTGTGTTAATTCAATTGCTAATAATAACTAATTCTCAAGACTAATTATATGCAGCCAGATCTTCATCCTCTAGAGAAAGGCATATAACACATGCATAACAGAGACACTGTTGGGAATGTACTATTTGTCATTAGTAATAAATAACAATATTCTTCAGAAGATAATCATCAGCTTGAAATGATTCCTTAAAAAGCAGTTTAGTGTAAGCTCCATTTCTTTTTCTTTCACTGTTAATTTGATCCTTCAAATTAAGCAGGGTGTTCTGAGAAGTGTTGCTGAAGCAATACACTTGCTCTGAAAGATGTATTTTAGTCTTATTTGGCTGAGGGCATGCTGAGACTAACTTTGCTGAGTGACTAGAAAAGTGAACATACATGTTGGAAACTTCCTTATGGGAACATGGGAGAATACATCGCTGTACTGCTGATTTTGGCTTTTACACCAGTGACAGGTCTGCTTGTGTTTTGGTGTGGATTTTGCTTTTTCTGCAAAATTATAGTATTCAGTAGTCATGCACTCAAGTGTACAAAGCCCACTAGATCTGGTAGGAAACGTAATAAAGAGAGGTTCTGCTTTAACTCTCCCAGTTGTAGTTAGCATACCCTTCTCCTTAATGTACTGGCATTCAGAACCATTTGTCAAGTTGCATGTTCTTTAGGAGAAGAGAAGAAATTTACAGCTTTGAAGGCATCATATTGCACATCTGGACAGAATAATAGCCCAAGAATTGAAGGCTGGGCCCTTCTGAACTGCAGACTGATAAGTCACAAAGTCTGAATGCTTTTTTAATAGAGAATACCACAGTGGTTTGTGGCAAAAAAAAGCATAAAAAATTAGGCTCTGCTGTGAGAAGTGAAAGTGGGAGTAGTGTGTCATGTACTATTGTACTTCACGAAGTGGAGGTGGTACAGACACAAAGACCTTTTCATTTCTCAGTGTCCTCAGGGACTGTCAGGAGAGAGTCAGAGTGTAGCCTGCATTATATCACTGTACTCTTGCTCTTTTGCAAGACCTGAACATGCCCCATCTGTAGAGGTACTGTACCTTCCTGGGTGCCACTTGGCTGGCAGTGGTGGGGTAGCTTGGGGGAGGTTCATTTTCTCTTCCTTGTATAACACAGGTGGAATAAGAAGACATGGGTTTGGCTGTTGCAGGAAAAACTTGTCCTTTAGAAAGAGGCAAGACACACCTGAATGCTGGACTAATTTCACTTTGGCTAATATAAAGTCCTTAAAACTGTTTTAAGTAGAGAAATTTTGGAAAAAAAATTATTCCTATTTGCTCTACCAAGATCAGAGCAGAGGCTGCAGTTTTATTTTGTCACTGCAGCTGCATGCTGCTTTTGAGCTAGGCTTGTCTCTGAATGAGCAAGACTATCACAGAATTAGCACTGGAAGTGGTTTCTGCTGGTGTAGGCAGAAACTACAAGAAAATGGTTCCTCGAGAATTAGAAATGAAAACATTCCTCCAAATTCAAGCTGCTGGCTGGTGTCATGGAATCAGGTTTAGAAAGGAAACATGTATTGTCAGTATAGAAGGACTGCATTTACACATTGCTCCATAATTACTGTCCTTTAACAGAGCTGCCTGCTTCAAGAGTAAAGGATTACAATGGAGAACATGTAAAGCCCTTAACTACAGAGCATGCTATAAACCTTTCTTCCTTTTTATTACAAATCAAAAGACAGTTTTCTGTACAGAAAAAGCAGTGCAGAAATGCACCACTAGCTACAAAGATAAGTCAGGATATTTTCCTTTCATTCTTTTTGTTGTTTCTGTTTATGTCTGCAGGCTAGAGTTAAAAGATTTCGTACATTTTAATATGGCATCTTGCATAATAGATGTAACTCATAGAAGCAAATTTATGTGCTGTTTGCCTCTGGTTTGAACATTTTGGTCCTACTAGAAGTTAAAAAACATTCGTCAGTGTAGGTGGAAAAGGGCTATTTGTGAAAAACATACGTGAGAAATGGTCGAAAAGGAATGAGCATCTGACTAGTGTTTTCCCAATTAATATGCCAGAAATTTTGAAAAAAGATATATATTGCTGTGGAGACCATGACATGACACAGTGCTTGAAGAGGACATGATCAGGTGCAGATCAGCATGGGATTGCCCTGTCCTGCAGTACCTAAGAGAGCTGTGGAATTGCATGCAACAAGCATAAAGCTGCTTTCCTACCTCTTCCAGCATGTCTGCCTGTCAGTTTGGTGATTTAGCAGCAAAAAAACATCTTTAGAAGCCAGTTGTAAGAAGAGGAAGACAGGGGATACTAACCTGAACAATGGGGACTGCAGTGGTGATTATATCAAGTTCTCAAGTGTCCTTTTCTCCACCTGTGCTATTTGGGAGCTGTGTGAGAGACATACCTTGACAATTGAAGTGCTGTCTCATCTCTGCAGATATATAGCTTGGGTTTGAAACTGTATGCCTCCAGTAACTCAGAAATACAGAAACTAAAATTGATTTCAAAAAAGTAACAACAATTTTTTGGAGACAGTTATTATCTTGGGGGCTTTTGATGGTCTGTCTGTATTTGTGCTATGCCTGAGGTAAGGGATTACAAATTGGCATGAAAAATCAGGGTACTATAAAATCAGGTCCTTTACCCCTGACTTTGTATTCCTCTGACATCTTACAGATAATGATAAAAACCAGAATTAATAATCACTAGCTTGAAAATTCCTTTCAAAAATCCCCAAACAACAAAACCCAAACCCATCCAACAGTTTGGTAAATTCATTCTTTCCTGAGTACTTTCCAGCAATATCCCCCCACCATAATGTGACATTTTCCATCTTTCCCTTTTTCCCATTTTATTTTACATTTTTTGTTTTGTTGAGTAGTCAGAGAGGAGTTTGAGAGTTAGGTTTATGTACTCTGTTCCAGTTTGGGGCTTACTCAGGGAGCAGCAAGATTAACTTCTTTAGCATAGGTAACAATTGAACTGAGATGTCTCTTTAAAAAAAACAACCAACCAAACAAAAACTTAACATGGAAAGCATTCTGGATTTGCTTTTTTATTTTCCTTTTATTGTTGCAGGTTATAGAATGACAGAATATTCTGAGTTGTAAGGGACCCACAAGGATGATCAAGGCCATTTCTTAAGTGGGTGCTCCATCTGGAGTCTGAACCCACAACTCTGTGTTATTAGCACCATGGTCTAACCAGCTGAGCTGATCTCAGGGTCTGAGTTCCAGCACATTCTTGCCTTTGTGCTTGAAACTCTCAACAAGTATTTTATCCTGTTTTTTTCAATCTCAAAAATATTCCCTTTTACAGTGGTAAAAAGACAGACTTTATGGCTGCTGGCATGCCCAGAGCACATTTGTTGTGGTCACTCGTTTTGTTTCTATTTTGCTGAGATATTCCATATCTCTCTGTATCCTTTTCTTGTCCTGGGATTTGGAGACAAGGGTCCCCTCTTTGCCCCCTGCTCTACTTCTCTGCCCTGCCCAAGGAGATTCTTTGTTCATGGTTGGTTCATACTGTAGAAATGCAGATTCCTGATTTGATCATACAGCTGTTATCTTTTCACTGGCTTAGATACCAAAATGTCTCATTTCTCTCTTTTAGCAAGGCAAAAGAGTCATCTTGAATACCCCCACCATGTAGAGAAGTACCAGGAACTTCTCACATTCCCTTGATTCCTTGGTTTGTTTATTGCCTTGGACATCTAGTGAAGTGCAGGATGACTCTGAAAGAAGAAAAATTGTCACTCATAGAAGAAATCTTTTTGAATGAGTATATTAAAAAAATTGCTGTGTTGGAGCTAGGATGATGCTATAATTCTTAACTAATGCAGTTTACTGTGAATGATTTATTCCTATGTAATAAATAAATAAATACTAGTGAGATGCATGGGAACCACAGATAAGTATGTAAATTTTGTTTGTAAGGTTTATTTGAGAGCACTTTAAACATCTGTCAAGTCATCATAATGACAAGCATGTAAAATTAAAACCAGTACTTGGGGTTTGAACTTCTCCCCTGAGCAGGGCTTCTGGCTTACTGCAACTTCCTAGTGTTATGCTGGAAAATGAATATCCTAATTTTTCTTCAGAATAGACAATCCTTTGAGTACAGACTCCTGGAAAGTGCATGAAGAGGAATAGACTGTGGACCTGTGCTTTAGGCTGGAGCAATGGTTACCTCCACATTCCCTTTCATGGGAGATGACAGCAATTATTAATTTACTAAAAGCTATGCTGTCAAATTTCAGTAAAATGCTGGACATGAATCTGCTTTGATACATGAGGTAGCCAGATTGGTGGAGTGCTTCAGGGGGGAAAAATCCAAGTCCATTGGCAGGTACATGAAATTAAAAAATATACAAGAGAAAATATAAAAGGAGAGTCTTGCTTTGAGTTGCCTCCAAGAATCAAAAGCCCAGAAGGCAGAGTCCTGTTTTTCATGTCACATAAGCTGTCACTAAGGGCAACATGAGAGATTTCTCACAGAAAGCAGTTATTTAAATAGATGTCTTTCCATCTGGGCAGAATATGAGGCCACAGTCATACTCATCTCTATACCTCTTTGACTAACTCTATCCCCCAGTTTCCTCCTGGAGTAAGGTAAACCAGGGTAGTTCCTACCCAAAGGAACTGAAGGACTTGGCAAAAAATAGGAACACAATGTTTGTGGAGAGAATTTCAATGCTGTGTGCCTCTCCAGGGTTCTGAAATTTGGATGAAATGTGTTGTTAAAATGTCTTTCCAACCATTTCCTTTGATCCTGTTTTTGAAACTATGTTATTGTGTAGTTTCTGAATAAGGGCAATACCAACAAAAGTCTTTTCTTGTGGTTTCATCTCGCTTGTTCAGTTGAGCCTTGCATATAAATATCACAACTGCTTCTGCTCCAATAACCCACAGAGATATTGTCTTCAGAAAAAAATGGGAGAGTGAGGACATTGCAGGAAAGGCTTTGCTCTAAACCAAGGCTTAATAATTGCAAAAGCACAATTTATGCAGTGAGTGGGAGCTTAATACAAGTGCAATTAAGTGTAATGACATCACTAATCTGCCTGAATGTTCATTCATCTTGGCAATCAAATCTACAAACCCAAGTCACTTTCAGGTCTGTGGGGGCCAGCAGCCACCTCAGCTCACTCTCCCTGTAGCTAAGTGGCAGAAGGGCCAAAAGCTGCTGTGGACATCTTGCAGCCAACCCCTGTGGTGATGAGGGGCACTGAACTGGAGCTGTCCTAAGCTGGCCAACATCTGTTCCCTTCAGACCTCTTCTGCTGGCTCTGTACTGGAAAGATGCACCCTGTGTATCA
This sequence comes from Certhia americana, assembly GCA_018697195.1. Lineage (NCBI taxonomy): Eukaryota > Metazoa > Chordata > Aves > Passeriformes > Certhiidae > Certhia > Certhia americana. The sequence goes on from CM031859.1 coordinate 91,381,071, forward strand.
CAGAGACAAACATGAATTCAGGCTGGGAGCAGAGCAGTTGCTTTACTGTGGCATCTCAAATCACCTGAGCTTCTGGGAAATTTGCTGGTTCAACTGGCAAATTTCTGAATGACAGTGAATGTCCTGAGCTGCCTGGAGGTGAGGGAACAGCTGCCTCAATGCTCTTTTGAGGTTCTTCATTCTGCAGAGCAGCCAAACCATATAAAGATGTTTTTTTCACCCAAGAGAGTGCTTGTCCCATCTTTGTCACTCTTGGTTTATACTCCATGTGTAGGAGTATAGATAGGCTGACAGATGAGGGTCAGGGTTTTTTTAAAATATATTAAGCTAGGAAAAGGAAGTGGATGAAGGGGAAGAACTCAGCTTTATCTTCATCCTTCTCCCATGTCACTCCTCACGCCACCTGAAAATCTTGTCAAAGCCTTCAAGTCCCATAGAGGGAAAAAAGTGGTCATGGTATCACTTGTCTAAAAGAAAAAAATAAAACACTCGCCCTGAGAAAACACTTTCTAAGGCAATCTTTATGTATCTAAGACTCATAAAGGAAAGGACACAGTATGCCTAAATTTTGCTTTGCAAGTCACATGGAGATGATGAGCACAAGAGATGAGGCTGAAATATCATGTGGTGTGACTGATCCATTTAGTCTTGCCTCATTTTTGAGTGACCTCTGTGCAGCTGAATTCTTAGAGTATGTAAAAGCACATGTCAACTACTAGTTTGGGGTTTGTTGTGGAATAAAATATACAGTTAATTAGCATACATTGGAATAATTTTTAGCCCTCACTTTTATTATATTAAAGAACATTTTCGTTCCAACTCATAAATCCTCAAGTTTAAAAGATCAAACTTGACATAAATAAATCTGAAATGACAGAGAGAGACCTCTGATCAAATGAGAGAATGCTAAGCTTTTCAGATAACATGAAAGACTAATTACTGAAGTGAGACTTAATAATTGATGCCTTCATTCAGTACAGCTCTGAGATTTAGGTCCAATAAAGAATTTATGTACCTAAAAATAGTAAATACAGAACCTAATTTTCCATCATTTGGTCCCCAGATAGGAACCCAGAACCCTGTACATATTATTGAGGCCCTAGAGCAACAAAGCAGTCAAGAAAATTTCTCAGATCATCAGATGGGGGCTGAGCTTGGTGCCCTCAGCCTGCCCACAATTAGCCAGGCAAAACGTGACTCGGTTGATGATGCAGGGTAGTGGCAGTGAGGGGTGGCTAAGCAGAAACTCAGCTCTCCTGCCATCTGATAGGAATCATCAGGATTTGCTAAATTGACATTTCCTTTAGCTCCCTATTTAATGCTCATGTCTAGACCTGGTTTAAGCGATAAAAATGCCAAAAAAGCAGAAGGAAGCCTTATATTCAAGAAGTGTCTGAGGATGCTGGGACATGCTTCTTCACAGTCCTTGAACTAATGTGTTACTGAGGTTTTTGTCCCCTCAAAGCACTTTGCAGGACTTTTTACTGTGCAGTCAAAGAAGGCTGAAGTGGGTTTTGCTTTTTACACAATGGCTCTTACCCAGAGCTCTCTGGGAGACTGAACTTCATTAGCTGGAGCAGATGAGTCCATACATCCCTGAAGGAAAGCTGAACCATGGGGCAACAGCTCAGGCCATCAGAGCAGGACTTTTACTTCTCCTGCTTGAAACAAAAGTGGAGAATGGCAAAGGATAGAGCTGAGGGGTTGGAGGCCCTGCTTTGCAGGTACAGGGTAGTGAGTCCCACACAGCTGAGCCCTAGTGCTGGCTCACAGCCCGTGTAAAGCAAAGTGATGGAGAGTTAACCAGGGACAGAGATTGGCAGACAGAGTCTCCAGTTTGGGAGACATCCCTGGATACTTGTGGTAATGCATATTCTTCTCTCCATGTGTCTCCAGGTATTCCCGCCCCCAAGTATGACGTGTGTATCCCCTCCCTTCCCTGTCCCTGGAATGTTTATCCCATTGGCTGATGCTGCATGCCTCCCCTCCCCTATCCCGAGGTTTGAAAAAACCCGGGAAAGCCTCTCTGGGTCTTTTTCCCTCCTGGACATCTGCCAAGAATAATCTCCAGTTCCATCCCGAAGGAAAAGCAGCCCTTGGTCTGTACTTCAGTTCCGAAGGGGATCTCCTGCCTTCCCCACAACACAGCTAGCTAGGGAAACTTGGGAAAGACAAGAAAGGGGGTTCCTTCAGATACTGGCCTAAGGAGTCAGGCTGCACCTGGAAAGCAGCCCAATCCCAAAAATGCAGTTCTCCAGGATGTAAAGGATCAACCCAAGTCTTCTGGTGAAACATGGTAGAATTGGAACCAGCAGCAAGGCGTGGTTCAAGCCTCAACAGTCTCTGATCTGGCAGCTGTGGTGGGGCAGGTGACACCAGGTGGTGCAGGTGTTTGTGGTGGTGGATCTGATTGTGGTGGTAGAGGTGGTATCAAGGGGTGAGGGTGGCTGTAGTGGTGAGGTCTTCTGCTAAGAGGGTTGCATAGAGAGTCTGAGCCTGGATAGGGAAGCGTGAGGGTTTGAAATGCCCTTGGATCATCGTCACTGGTGCATCCTGACAAAGTGTGGTAAGAGAGCTAAAACTAGGGGGGAGGGTTGCGTGTGGTCACTTGCTCCTGTTTTGAGAGGGCACTGACTTCATGCCATATTGGAGAAAGGGGAGGAAGGTCATGACTATTGGTGCTTTGCTTTGTTTTTTCTGTTTTTTTTGTTTGCTTGCTTTCTTGGCTTTGTTTTAAATAAATGGATGAGGGTTTGCTGCTGTTTTGCTTCCCACTAAGATTGCCCATGACTGGAGGGACTGTAGGTTTATGTGGCTGCTGAGTAGAGGGGTCTTTCCAGAGGTGGACTGAATCCAGGTGGGGAATCAAGGGATGGGAGGTTGGGAGTTATACTGCTCTACAATTCAAAAAACTAATATTTTCTAACACACCATGTTGCTGCTTTTCTCCCAACCTAGAAGTGAGAGTTTTTATAAGTCTGATGTTGCTTTGTACTTGAGCCAAGTTAGTGATGCCTGCTGCAGAAAATATTATGACTAGTGGTGACAAGTTAATATTCTTCCTACAATTATGGCATTCCTGGAGAGCTATAGGAAATGTCCCAATGATATTAAGTAAACTAAATGGAAGGAAATCCAGCAGCAACCCTGCTGCAGAGAGAGAAATTGAGCAGAAGCAGCACATTAATCAAATGCTTAGGGGAAAAGAAAATGTGCTGTGCAAAATCAGATGAGTTGCCTGTTATAGTTCTTCATAGTTTTTATGTTGATAGCTTGCTGAAAAAAATGCTTTTTAAAGTTTATTGCTGAAGGTTACTTAATGAATGTGGGGTTTTGCAGGATATAATTACAATGACAAAGTAATTATCAGTGTGTGCTACTGCTTCTCAGAAGAGGAGACAAGCCAGTCCACATTTTAGTCCATTTTCCTAAAGGAAGAAGTCCTGTGTGAGTCAGATTTTCTTCAAGTTCCCTCTTTGGCCCTTTGTTTTCTATTCTCTTTTGTCTTTGATCCAAATTCATCTGAACTGACGCAGTGTATAGAATGATACCTAAAAATACATCATTATTCCATCATTATTCATTATTATTTTTGTGTCTCTGTTTGCATGTTTTGTTTTTTGGGTTTTCAGGGGAGATTTTTTTGTAATGGTTTTGTGTGTCTGTTTGTTTTCTGAACAAATAAGGCTCAGGTGAATTTTTCAAAATTGGAAAAGCTAAGTGTGGTTTTGAGAAAAGGGGCACTAAGTTTTGGTACACAGAAACAATACTGAGATAATTCAGGGAATATCACCACAACCAACCAAAACATTAGATGGCTTTTTTGCTCTGGCTCTTAAAAAAGCACAGTGCAAGCCTCCTTTTTTGAACTGTGGTGGGTTGGCTCTGGCTGGATGTCCAATGCCTACCAAATTTACTCAATCACACTCCTCCTAAGGTGGACAGGGGAAAGAAAGAATGTTGAACGGCTTGTGGCTCAAGATAAGGAAGGACAGGAAGGGATCAGTCTGCAATTACTGTCACAGGCAAAACAGACTCAAGGGAAAATTAATTTATTGCCAATCAAATTGGGGCAAGGTAATGACAATTAAAAGCTAAGTCTTAAAACACTTTCATCCCACGCCACTCTTCTTACTGGCCCTTCTTACCTTACTCCTGATTTTCTCCACCTTCTCCCCCCCAGTGTCTCTGGGGAATGGGGGCTGTGATCAGTTCATCACTCATCGCTGCTGCACTTTCCTCCTTGGGGGGAGTACACTGAGTACTCCTCCCACTCTTCCCCTGCTCCACAAGAGACAGTCCTCCACAAACTTCTCCAGCGTGTGTCATTCCCACAGGCTACAGTTCTTGGTGAATTGCTCCAGTGTGGGTCTCTTCCACAGGGTCCAGTTTTCAGGAACAGGCTTCTCCTCTGTGTGTCTCTCATGGCGTCATAAGTCCTGCCAGAAAACCTGCTTTAAGTCAGGCTTCCCACTGGGTTACAGCCTTCTTTCAGGCATCCACCTGCTCCAGAGTGGGACTCCTGCATGGGCTGCAGGTAGAGGTCTCCTCCTCCATGGACCTTCATGGGTGGCAGGGCCACAGCTACCTCACCATGGCCTTCATCACTGGAATCTCTGCTCTGGTGCCTAGAGCACCTTCTCCCCCTCCTTCACTGACCTCAGTGTCAGCAATTCTGTTCTTCTCATTTATTCTCACTTCTCTCTCCAGCTGCAGTTGGTGTTGCACAGGGTTTTTGTCCCTCCTTTCCTAAATATGTAATTCCCAAGGTGTCACTGCCATTGCTGATGGGCTCAGCTTTGGCCAGTGATGTGTCCATCTTGGAGCTGGCTGGCTATGTGGGACACAGGGCAAGCTCTTAGAAACTTCTCACAGAAGCCACCCCTTCTTAGCCTTCCTACAAAACCATGCCTTGAAAATCCAACACAGGGTTGTAATAAACAAATATATAGATTTAGTGATTGAAACTTCGCCACAAATAACTGTTGGTTATCACTTTGTCCTTCTGTGTTGGTTTAGTCCCCTGGTTCTGTCCCATACCCCTCTGGGGAAGGTTGTGTTCCCTCCTCACTCAGGGCACTCCAGCTCTCACCTTCATGTTTGCATGAAGATTCCAGTCCTGGCTTTGAATCGACACTTTATTGACACTGACGCCAAGCTATGGCAATAGGACACAGAAAGCGTGTGCAGGAGACCACAGTGTCTGGAATCAAGGGCTTTTGGATGGCCACATGGGAATGTCAGCTGACATACTGTGGGCAAATAGAGTTAGAAATGTTTTGTTTACTTTCCTGCAGAGAAATGGATTAAAAAGCAGACATTGCCAGGTTCTGGTTTGCATCTGCCAGACGCTTGTGCTCTTGATTATAATATCTTCTCTTTTGCATTCGGGAGGAATAGGCACTTTGCCTTCCTTTTATTCTACCCTGCCTCAGCCTGCTTCCACTCTGATCCTCTCTTTGCACTGACTACACTGCAGTTGGTTGCTTTGGGAGCTGCAAATGCTCCCCTCTAGCCCCAAACAGATCTCTCCTCGAGAGTCTCCCTCTGTGCAAAGCTGTCTGCTTGGGCATGTGTGTGACCCAGCTTATCTACCTTCATCCCTGGCACGAGCAGAGGGAGCCAGGAGTTCTGGGAATTCCCTTGGACAGTCAGTGAATTGTTTCTCTGTGTGTCACCCACTGGCAACTACGTGTTTATGTCAACCTGCAAGATATTTCTGGGGTCACTCCTTGCTGATTGTCTGACCACGTTTTTATCTCTGCCTGCAGAGGTTTGTAAGAAATTTTGCATTTTTGCATGAATGAAATAAGAATTGAAGCATGCCTCTGTAAGTGCTGGAAGAGTCATCAGACCAAGGACTAAAAGAATGGCCTGTGCCCAAAAAGAATCATGCTGCTGCCAGGTTGCTGTTCCCAAAAGTAAAATTGAGAAATGAGGTTTTTATGTTGCGACTGTGCTGGCAAGACCACAGCACAGATGACTCCTTGGTGAAAGATCCTAACAACAGGAGGCATGTGGCATTCTTTTTCATGACAGCTGAATAATAAAAAAAGCAGTTCCCCACCCTCTGTGCCTTTTTCTTTTTTCTCCACCTCTTTCCCTTCCTTCCCCACATCTTTTTTTTTTTTTTTTTTTTTTTTTATTATTTTTTACTTTTATTTTAAAATTTCTATACATTTCTATATCACTCTCTCCCCTTACCAGGAAAAGTCTCTTCTGCATTTCATCAAGAGTATCTTAAACTAGACCTCTTATCAGAAATATGCAAATATTTCTAAAATATTGAGAAACTTAGCAGTTGTGTATGTGTTTCTCTGGTAAATTTTAGAAGGTCTGAGGGATTTTTCTATTGTAGATTTTGGATAGCTGGGCTTAGTCTACAATATTCCTTCAGGCAAATTTCTTGATCTTATGTATATTTATATTTCTTACTGCTGTGGCCTAATCCCAGCCAGCAACTAAGTACCATGCAGCCACTTACTTACTCCTGTGCCCCCAGTGGGATGGGGAGGACAATCAGGAGGAAAAAAGGAAAAACTTCAGGTTTTACCCAAGAATACATTGAGGTTAGAAAAGCTTAATGGTTGAAGTAAAGTAAAATATAGTAATAATAATGAAAAGGAGATAAAGAGAGTAATAAAACTCAAAAGAAAAAAGTGGGTCACAACTCAGTTTCTTACCACCCCCTGACTGATGCCCAGCCTGTCCCCAGACAGTCATCAATGGCTCCTGGCCAACTCCCTCCAGTTTATATATACTGGGACTGTCTCACTGATGAGGAGTTAGACTGCTTAAAGAATCACCATCAACAGAATTGGCCAAAAGCAGGTTCTAATATGAATTTATGAATCAACAGCAAAGCTCACTCTATTACTTACTACATAGAGGAAGGACACATAAGAAAATTGAATTAGAATTGATTCGGAATGATTTACATGAGGACTGGGGATGCAAGAGGGAAAGGGTGTAAAGAATATGGGTACAAAAATATAAGAGTTCAAAAGGGTATATCAGTACTTAATCATCAGTGAATTCAACATTTAAAAATGCAATTCTATAGGATTTACTACAATTATAACCATGACTTCATTATAGATTCACAATAGCAACACTCATACCATAATCAATTCCTAGGCAGAGAGGTGTGTAAACATCTGCATAAAGATAAAGGTACCTATCCAAAATATCCCTAGGGTTCAGGGAATACTCACATCCAATCCCCTGGTGTTTCTCACCGGGCATAAGCTGCACTAGGAGTCTCTGTGTGGCAGGGGTACCAATCTATGCCTCGTTGTTAGTGCTGGTCCTTTGAGTGTGGCAGACTTGAGGGCTTCCAGGTTCTCAGAGGTGTTCCAGTCAGGGGGAGGTGCTGGCACAGCCAGCTGCAATCCAGGAGAGCTCTAAGGGCCTCATCTGGGACTGCTGATAATAAGATCGCAAGATGATTATCTTCAGCCATCAGTAAGTTTCCATCCTGACCATATCCCAAGTTGGGAACAACAGTCCTGTTTCACCTGGGCTATGATTAGGGTAGAGAATGTCCCAAGGCTGCCAGTGGATGACTGATTATCTTTTGTTCGCCAACTTGGTCAGGCAGCTGATGTTCTTGTGGTCAGGGTTGTTTCCTGCACTGCCTGTATGCTCCAGGAGCTCCTTGTAATGGGCAGGGATCCTTGCTGCCCAGCTGGTCTGGTAAAGGGGCAGTGCAGTGCTCAAGTGGTTCAGTCAAGGCCTGCCAGGGGCACCTGGAGAGAAGCACCAGGGGCACAGGGAGAAGGATGCACCACCACAGCATGACATTCTCTGGGATGGAATATCCCCTTGGCAAGTTTGAGTTGCTGGCAGAGCATGGGAAACTGAAATCTCCTTGGTTTAGGCTATTTCTACAAGTATTTTAGGCACTATCTTATTTCATTACTCAGCAACAACTAAGCCAGCAGTGTGTCAGCAGCATTATTCTCATCCTAAATCCAAAACACAGCACTGCACCAGCTACTAAGAAGAAAATTACCTGTATCCCAGCGGAAACCAGGACACATATATTAGGCTTAATATGTAGTCAAACTACTGGCAAACAGGACTTCAAAATTAAATCAAGATTGTTTAGAATAGGATATGCAGAGCTGCACTCTGTAAAGAAATTAAACTGTATGTTGACTCTGTCCTTCTGTAGCAATGACCTGAGGAAACCTTCACCTTTAGTTTTCTGATATCCACAGGGATGCTTTCCCCAAAACCCTGTATCAGGTAGTTAAATATTTTTAGACTGTGTGGTTATATAGAACTTGGGTTTGGAATTTAATTTCCGTGTGATTCTTGAACAGCCTGATTGGCAAATCCTTCAACAGGGTCAGGTTAACCAATAAAACCTGATTTTTTTATTTTGGTGACTGGCAGCTAATGACTTTGGGATTCCAAGCAATGAGCTGTAGCACTAAAAGATGCATTGTAAAAAAGATAGCAGTTTATTTTTAAATTGTACTGTAATCTTGACATAAATGAAGAAAAAGAGGGGTGGATTTTGAACACCTGCACATTTTTCCCTTGGTTTTTTATTATGTCTAAGGGTGTTAGCATCTCAGGATAAAAATACAGCAGTGTTCGGGCCAGCTTTGAAGGGTGTTAGCACATTTAAAGATAAAATATTTGTCAAGAGAAGAGAATAAAAGAGGAAACACCACCAGCAAGATGGCCATATGGTCTCAATAACAGTACAGCTCTGAAAGGAGCTGCAGCTGTTTTCAGTGTATCTGCTTTACACTGACTCGAACAGTAAGTAGAATTCAGTGTAACTGAACTACCTAAGAGGGTAATTGTATTTTAATATGAAAAATGTAACAATAGAATAACATGCTGGGGTTTGAAGCAAGCACTGGATTTTCAGCAAGCAGTCTCCCTAAATATAGCTTTATATATTTCTATTTCTGCTAATAGCAAAGAGGGTATTAAAGATTGAAATACGGAAGCTTTTAGTAAACAACATCCCTTTTTGGTGTCTTCATTTTCTAAACTATATCCAACTAATTCTCTATTTGTAAAACCTGAAACTTGGCAGAGTTTCTTTCAAACTTCAGTGACACTCTTAAACTCTGGAATAATTATCCTGTTGAAGTAATAAAGAAAACTGCAAACCTACTCAGCTTGCTGCTGTCCTGGCATGCTGAGTCTGGTTTCCAATTTTTGTCTTTATTAGCGTAGGCAGACAAGTTGGTAGGAATTAAATGTGAGATCAGTTACATAATGCATTTCTGGATATTCTAAAGTGCTGATAAAATCTATTATGGATTATGTGGATCAAACGTCAATAGATGCCAGACATCTTTCAAGTCTGTAAGCTTTACGTCAGGCTTTTGGCAATGCCTTTGAGAAATCTACACCTTCATTTAGAGCTACTTTTAGGTTAACCAGTACCAGAAGAGTACTTGAAAAGCAGTAGTCCATTTACTTGCAAGTCATGACTTTATTTACCCACTTTCCTCAAACAGAAACGACAAATGCTTGAATGGAACTCTAAGCAGAGACATATCTGATCATTTCATCCTACCATTATAGATTAGATGAAATGAAACCCAAACTAAGCTTTTAAACAGTCACTTCTTTCTTCACCTAGTTTTAATTTTATTGTTTCTGAATGATGTGAAAATATCTAGATACACTGGTCATTTTTCTTGTGGGGAAAACTTTTGGCTCCACTAAACCTGCTTGGCCTCTGGAGCTCATCTATAGCTGTCAGAGAAACTTTTGCAGCTAGACAAGAGAACAAATCTATTCATGGGACATCCACGGCCGAAGCAAGTGACTAGAGAGACAGTCAAAGAATACGGAACACTAATTACAGAAATTTAATTGTTGTACTATTTTTCTCAGTCTTCCTCACCTGAAGAGAAGACTTTTTAAAAATTATGGCCTATGCAGGAAATTCTTTAGTACAGCTGATCCCAGGATGCCAAACATTTCAAGCAAAAGTTTCATACCTCTGAAATCACCACCAAAATTTCTCTTAATGATGTGATTGACCATAAACCCTTCTTAGTCCCTTAAAAAGAAGAAAGACATTGATATTTGGGAACAGGAGTACTGTTGTATGATCTACTGTCTATAGTGGTTTGGAAATGGAGGATGCATTATTATTATTATTATTGTCATCATCATTTTTAGGGATATTATACTGGGAGCTCAAGATTCATTTGAGTGGGGAGAAAATGGAGTTGAAATCCATCTGAATTAATAAACCATGTGAATTTTTTCAAAGTTGTTTGCTCTTTCGATATTTTCTGAGAGTAGGACAACAGAGAAAGCTTCCAGCACCTGTCTGTGTTATTCCTGCCCTCTGGATAAAATGAGGCTTTTCATCTCTCAGAATATCAGTATTCTGTCAGGCTAGAAGCTACAGGTATTCCTCAAACTTGCTTTTTATTTTTTGAATCTTCAACCCCTTCCAGGAGGGGATGATAATATAAATGTGCAGGCACCTGTCTGATCTGGAAGGTAGCCTGGGTAATTGGTGAGAGTTAAATCACGTTTCCAGAACTTCTGGACATAGCCAGCCTAAAAATATGTCCTCTCTTTGCAAAACATGAGTTTGTATGAAACAGCATGAAAGATCTTGCAATAGAAAAGAAATTCTGCTGTCAAACAACACAAAATTAGGATTTTTTTTCTTGTTTCCTTTCTAATGACCAATTATCCTTAATATGTTTTCATAGTTCTGTCTTCAAAGTGGCAGCACTCAGCCATTCGTAGCTGGGCATGGTTTGCTACTGCAGTAGCAAAGAATCTCAGTGCTCACCTTGTGTTGCAAATAGAGGTGTCTTTCAATGTCTTTCTACAGCTTGGTCTAAGCCAGCAAAACTTGTCTTATTTGAAAATCATGCTGAAGTGACAATGGGTTTTTGCTGTTGTTGACTGGTTTTGCTTTTGTATTTCCCTGATTAATGTCAAGGTATTATCCTTTGAAACAAAGAGGTAGAAGTTCAGCTGAGGGTATGTGCTTTTCTCTGGAGCAGGGGTGGCATGTCTGCTTTAATCAAGGATTAAGCCCAGAATACATGTGATCTTTTAGAAAGGTTAAGAGAGTTTTGATGCCTGTACTTTTTTTTCCTTTTTCCTTGGGGTATTTTTCCTGACAATTAAAAATATAAGTTTGGAGAATATTTCTGTTTTTATTGAGATGGGAAATAATTTGCTGCCTCCTAAAGATCATCTCTGACTAAACTTAGAGACTTTATGTCATTGGATTTACCAATTCAGTGTCTGATTCTGCTTTTAATTTAGTTGTAGGGACAAGCAGTACGATTTAAATTTAGGGGCTTATAGTTGGTAATGTTAAGAGCTGGATTCTCCAAGGATATGCAGGCCTTTTCTTCGTCATTTGAAGTCTAAATTTAATTACTGAGCATGTAACTCTTGAGTGGGTATTGACAATTTTAAATGTGACTTATTTTTTTCTGTTTGCTTTTGTAAGTAGCCAGTAGAATAATTTATATTTGTTTGTTAAAAAATTAGTTTAAGTTCTAGAAGTGTGCCCTGGAGACGCATATCAACTAAACTGGGCGTATTCTCCTTTTTCTCCAAGTAAGGAAATATTCTATTTGCCTTTCAAAGAAATCAAATTATTTCAGCCATTTTTTGGAGTCATAGACGATATAAACTTTCTAAATCAGTGCTATGGATCCTAGATACACAATTTAGATCTTTCTAGAAATAATTTTAAGCAAGTGGATTTTTAGCTGTTTATTTCTGAAAATTTAAGTTTAGTTAGTGAAGGTTTCAATTTTTGGAAGTTGCATTTTGAATTGCTGTTTGTAGTAGGAATTTAGAGAACAGATACATAATGCCAAGCAGTCTCCCCATGTGAACTTTGAGGTGAAGAAACAGGAAGAGGAAGAGGCAAGGTGAAGAGCAGGGTGTCCCACCCTGTAAGGAATCAGAGGATTTTGGAATTTGAGCTGGCTAAGGCCATTTGTGTGATGTGGACCTCATTGAAGGATTTGTGACATTAAAAGGACTTTCCTTTCAGGTATGCATATGAAGGTAGAAGTTTTCCAGCAATTCACTAAAATTAGACTGAGGTTGACCTAACAGTAAATACCGCTACAATATTAATCTTAAATGGAACTACTATTAAAAAAAAAAGAAGTTTTTGAGGATTAATTGTGTATTTCAAAGCAAAGACTTGAAAAAAAACCCCACCTTGTGTGCTTCCTCATAGAGGGAAAAGAAAGCAGGGAAAAAATCTTCTCAGGAAGACATTGCTGTTTATTTGGCATGTATTTATTATATCAGGTAGAGTTTACCTCTTAACTGTACTAATCTAAAGTTACTTGTTTTTGTTTTTTTTTTTTACTACTGGAGAGGAGAGGCTTATTTTGAATTACCCATCAAATTGACTTGGGTGCAAATTTTCCTATGCCCTTCTATATTATAACAGTGATTTTAGGGTTTTTTTAATAGTACCATTCATGCACAACATGCAATGCATTACATATAATAAAGCATGAAATACTAATGTAGTGTGCATATAAGTAAAACATGATACATTTTACTTTGCTCAAGAAGAAAAGAATTCTCTCCCCTTCACCCAGTTAAAATTCCTATCCTTCGCTGTTACTCTGTGAAGCACATGCTTTGTTTCAATAGGTAACTTACCTGGATGTGTCTGCATTTAAATTTGAATTCTGCTGAATTTTGAAACCATAAAAATATGAAAATGTGTTTAAGATCTAGTTCTAGAGCTTTTCTTGAGATACAAAACATTTTTTAGAGGCTGCATGACTGCTTCTAATTAAAGGATTTCTGATGATGGGGCCTGGGTGGTTTCAGGGTGCTTTTTTGCTAAAGTAGTATTTCTTGAGATCCTTCAGGGATGACCACTTAATCAAGCTGGTTATTTTCCTTGTTGAATTGCCAAAACCCCTCCAGACAGTTTACTAACTTAGTTGCTGACTACTCATTGCAAACCAGTAAGCCCAGCTCTTTTGCTAGTAAGTCTTTTGCAGAGTCAACCATAACTTCTGCTGATTGTCATCTGAGGAACTAAACATACAATGTTTAGAAAGGAAAGGCATAAATAAAGCTGCAGATTTATATTTATGTATTTTATTTATATTGCTTTCTTCAAAAATTAAGGACTTAATAAAAGGCATTCTGTGCTTGTCTTTTTTAGCAAATGAACAGAGAATGTGCAGCTCTCCAGGATTTCATGAACCTGCTGTCTTGTCTTCTTCAATTTTAAGACTTTGTAATTTTAATTTTGTTTGAGGTTTGCTGACGTTCAATCAAGATCAAAACATGAGAATACCACCAGCATAACCCTACACCTTTGCTTAAGGGTAGCTAAAACATTTTATTATTTTTTTCTCTTCTAACCCAGAAAAGAAAGAATGATGGAGGAGGGTTAATTATTTCTGAAAACAGATTTATTTTAAAAACTCATTTACAGAATTTTACACCCACATATATGTAGCTATTTTACAGATGGTGGTGATCTTATCCATAGGGCTAAAAAGTTAAGATGTAATTTCAAGCAACTCACTTCATGATTTTTCCTGGAATAGAATGCCTAATAATTGTCCTCTTTTTCTGCCACATGCAGTGGTGAAAAGGGAGCAATAGAAGTGCTCCAGTTATTCTATCTGAAATTAAATTGAAAATTAAATGTTCCCTCCTCAAAAAACAGCTTTCCTTAAGAGCAGGTTTCTTACCATTCAGTTCCTATTTCTTTTAATAAGCTAAAAAGCATTGTCAGTACTCACTGTACCTGTATATCCCAAAAAACACCATCAGAGTAGTGGTGACTATAAACTTTGAAATGTCTGATTTGAAACACTCCACCTTCTTTTGCAAAAGAATAAAAAGCAAGGGCTATTTATTGAAGGAGGTTATTATTACTAATGAATTTCTGAAGTGATGATTCCTGAAATGAGTAGCTGTAATGCAAAAATTTCATGGTCATTTGTGAAAATGCCAATCATAACAACTGATTTTTGGTGCAAGTGGTACAAAATGAGGGTCTGAATTTTGTGGGCAAAAGACTTTTTCCTTGAAACCTTAGCAATTAAAAGTGCCGTAAACTGTGCTGTTTTGGGGTCTGAACTGCTATGCTTGTGGTCCCTTCAGGATGGCACAGGGGAGGGGATGGAGATGAATAAATGTGCTTGGAAGGCTGTGAGCTTGGGGCTTTCCACAGAACCAGTTTTCCTACTTTTGTTTTTCATTGCACATCTCCATGATAAGGCATGGTTAAAATTAATTTAAGGAGCCTAGAAACTGCACAAACGTTTCACTGCTCTGGGAAGAGCACATGAAGGGGTTGTAAAGGGTTAGGGCATGCTCAGCTTTGGTTTTATCCTAATGAATGTGTGAGCCCTTCAAAAGGAAGGACTCTGCATGGTCACTCTGCACTCAGCAAGGTTTTTACACATTGTAGCTGTCTTTGCAAGTCTTCGCTAATTACTTGCAAACAAATGATTATCAAAGGTACTATTAATAGGACCTAGGGAGCCTGCCCTTGACACAAAATCCATAGAGTGATTAGGGCTTTGCAAAGTCATAACTAACAAAAAGAAGGGTCTTATGAAAGTTTCCTGACACTTTCCATTATAAGAGTTAGAACTATGCAATTCCATGAGCAATTTGGATTAGGAGGCTTGTAAACAAAAATCTATAGTGCTAGAGACTCTGGAAAAGAAATTGTTTGAAGAAGTTAAAATATGTAATGCTCTGAGAAATTGTTTTTTGTTTTATTTAAGTCTCAGTTGAGGAAATTGCCAGTATTTTGCCTCATTGGTAAATCATTTTGTGATCCCTCACTTCTATCTCTGGTCACCAGAGAAGACAGCAGCAGTAATGGTGCTAGAGGGAAGCAAGGCCTTGCTGTGGGGTTGGGCTGGAGCTACTTCCTTCCAAAAACCACTTTTTCCATTCAAGACATATCTCATCCTTGAGAAACACTCGAGGTGGGGATGGAAAGCTGAGCTCAGTTTCCCACCTTGTATCAAATTTCACTTCACTCTACACTGATGTATGAAATGCTGGCTATGAGCTACTGTTTGAAGGCATCACTGTATTCTGTACATTTTACATTCTATTTTAAGTAGTAATAGTACATTATATTTTAAGTAATAATAGTACATAAAAGTAACTGATACATTATTTAAATTACAAGCAACTTAAAGCAAAGTTGCTTCCAAGAAAATACACTATTTCTTCCCAAGTGTTGATGGTAGGAAAAGACTGCTTCTTGTACTTGTAGAAGGGCAAGAGAGCTGAATCCAACACTCTCTCTTTAAAGGCAGGAAAAGTAATATGCTCTTACTGAAAGGGATTTGATTACTTGGGACTACAGTAATGATCATTTAAAAAACCCACAGACATGCTAACATTTTTGGTGTTTTCCTGAGTTCCATTGTATAGCGGAGGGATATTTTCAAGGTATTTGCTGCAGACTAGAATATTTAGATGTTCATAAGGAGCCTCAGTACTCAGTCATTGCATCAGCCTTGCATTTGCTCTTATCATATGGAAATGGATGCTGACCATACCTAGACCCAAGCTGGCATGATCATTGTTCATAGTATTAACTCATAAGTTAAAGCTGCTGTGTAATTAATATCTGGTCTAAATGTATAAGGATCCTTTAATTTTCCTTCCCAATTCTATAGCTTCTCTGATAGCTTGTGTGCTTGGTTTGATTTTGGTTTTAATGCTGACCTCCTCCTGCTCTTCAAACAATAAAATGAGTTATGTGAAAAAGCAGAGAAGTAAAGGCAGAGGTTCTAAACACCTGTACACATAATAAACCATGTTAAGCAGAATGATGACTGAAATTGATGTTTAAACTCCCTCATTCATCTCCCCTCCAAAATTAATATTATCTCTCCAGAGAAAGCTTAGACACCTCTTCTCTGCTATTAAGGCATACTGGTCAGAACAATAATAATTTTGGAGGTAGCTGTTTTGGTTCCTAGGTGTAATTTGCAAATTAGAGGATAAGGGGGAAAAAAAAAGAAGCCAGTACCTTCTTTCTTAACTGATTTTTTTTTTATTCTGAAGCACTAAATGATGAGAGGAAAATATTAAAAACTTAGAAAAGGTGTAGATTTTGCTTCCTCTCTGAAGGGGCCAGGCAGTAAAGGAAAAAGGTGTAAAATGTGTTTGTCACATAAATCAGCTAGCCTGACTTATGATATTTAGATGTGCTTGATTGCTCTATTGACGTCAGCTGGCAGGGTGGGGTGGTGTTCTTCCAGAACACTTTTCTTTTTCCTCATTAGCAAGGAAGAGCTATCAACCTTTTTTTGATATTATGTCTAATTGAAGCTGCAGCTTCTGCACTGTGTTTTCATTTCCAGCTGCTTGAAAGGATCAAGGACAAACTAAAGAGCCTCCTGTGACCTGCAGAACATTACAGCTTATAACCTCTGGGACTGATCTGAGAACTGGATAGGGTTTGGTGGGGATTTTTTCCTCTCCAAATATCTTAATGCTTTACAGAGAAGTGTTTCAGGATCCAAACTGATGAGCCCTGTCTCCTTTCTTTCCTATTTTTTTTGTTTCATTTTTTTCCTGATCAAAGCATCTCAGCAGAATTTCTTTGATGTCTCCCTAGCTCTAGCTATATCATAAGCAGTTTGACACAGTAAAAAGGAAAAAAGCATTTGTGAAAAACATAATTTTCCAAACAAGACAATTTTTCATTCAACCAAGTAAGAAGCTCACAGAAGCAAAGGTTTATACAATTGATGTTGTTTTGATTCTATGCTCATCCTTCAAGAAATGGAGCACTTAGCCAATATAATTTTTTATATTCCTGCTGGCTTTTCTTCTGGAGGTTCCTGTATGGCACCTCTCAGGCCTTCCCCTCACACTGACCACAGAAAGCCTCCTTGTTCCATCCCAGTCGGGATCTAAACAAGCGTGAAGCCTTTTGTGTGGGAGAAGAAAATCAGGCCAAGTGTGTTTATATTGCAAGTTGTTAATAACAACAACAGCTCTTTCCTTTTGTGAAGCACACATCAGGCAAGGAATGTAAAGTGTTTTTAAAGCAGGCATTAATTAAGGTTGACAACCTCCACCTTCCCCATTCCCTTGCCATGAAATTAGTAATGATCCAGGAATGCTGACAGTCTTTAAATCTCCCTCTCCAAAACGGTGACCTGTCCCTTGCCTGGCATGGTGGCTGTGCCAGGGCAAGGTGATAGAGGAGATGGAACTTGTCCCTCTGTGGCTCTGGTGGAGCAAACACATGTCCTGCCCTCCTTCCCCATCCTGCCCAAAGAGGCTTCTGGCACCTAAAATTCCTGCACAATCTGAGACCCAGAGTGGCTTTGGTGGAAAAGCTTCTAAGGTGTATTTTGAAATGGCTGCTGTTCCTTAAATCAGCTTGCCCTTGCTCAGTTACCCATGCTGGAGAACAACAGGTTACTCACGAGGTAAAGGAAATGGTGAGGCAAACTGTTGAGCTGCTGCTCTTAATGGATTTCACCATCCTGTCTTTTCATTTAGCTATAAAAATCTTTGAGCCAAGTTGGAATCACCAAAAAAACCCAACCCAAACTGCCACAAATAACAATCAAACACCTCCCCCTCCCCAAACCCCCCCAAAAGAGTCACAACATCCCCCTCTCCCCTCCCCTTTTGGACTAGAGGGGCTAGCATTTAAAAATACTAATGTAGGGGAGCTGAAAACCATTCACACTATATTTTATCCCCTTTCTGTAACTGCAGAGGGAATTTTGTTCATGTACACTTAGAGAAATGTAGATTGACTGCTTTGCCAGTTACCTGTTGATGCTCTGTGAATATGATGCTCAAGTCTTTATATATAAAATTATGATGTTGTCTGTAGACTTCAGCAGCCTTTGAATTGGACTGCGATTTCACAAACAGAACTCTTCTCCCTATGCACAATCCATGGGCTTTTCTGTGGACCTGAGCTTTTCCTAAAGCTTCTAGGACTAGTTGAACCAGGTAACAAATCCAGTAGAAAACTGTGCTGTATTTGCCTGCTTCTTTTTCTTCTGAAACTTTGACCTGAAATTACTTGAGCAGGACCTAGATAAATTATATTTTGATGCATAAATAACAAAGCAAGTTTATACCCATTTGTTTATGAACAAGAGGGCCCCTTGAGATGTGGTAATATTCACCAAAGTATTTTTAATTTTGTATGCTGCCAGTTTTCCCATATTTTCACATTGTTTCTCTTACTCTTTCATCTCTTTGCTCAACAGCTGTTCCTTGATAAAAATCAGCCTGTTGAAAAATATGTAATTTAAAACCTGTTTTGAAAGCCTGCTCAGTGAAACATCAGCACATGGGGGTGTTAAGTGTCTCTCAACCAGACAATCTTTTGAAAGACCATTTGTCACAGGGGTTCACTTTTAAACACAAAAGAAAGCTACCTTGTAATAAGTAGCTAAAAATATGTACCCACACAGAAATACAAATCCCTGGATTTATTGTCCTAAATCCCTCAGTAGAGAGTCTTTCTGAATTGAGAAAATCTGTGAAATGCAGTGAGGGAATGCAAAATATATTAAATTAGGTTCCACCTTAATCAAGAGGTTCTATGCTAAATAGTCTTGTAAACATTTTAGCTGGGGCAGTCAATCACCGCAGCAATGGCTTTTTTTTCCTGTGCCATGGAAATAAACAATAGTATACTACAATTCCTGTCTCCAAGTCCAAAATCTGATTCTCTATCTCTACTAACTTCATCTAACTCAGAGAAGTCTGATTTAATAATATCAAAGTTATAATTGATAGACTAAATGTCTCTACCATTTTATGATATAAAAGTACCTTCAATATCAGTTTAGCATCTTTTTTTTCTAAAAGGTCTTTGAAAGTATCTTTTAACAGCCTAATGTAAAATTAGTACTATATAAACTTCCAGATTAGTTAAAATCTTCTAATATAGCAGTTATTTTAATATAGTTATGAATAATATACAAGAGTGTATAATTGTTAATCTTCCAAGGAGAGCAAGATCCAAACCATGGTTTCTAAATTAACAGCTTCCTTGGGAAAGGAAAAATATAGTGTTCAGTGTCATGAACATTAGCTCACTGCTTTCTTAAACAAAAAGGACAAGGAATTAGTTAGAAACTAGACTGACATAAAAACATAAGCCATGTATATTAAGCATTGCTGGGCACATCCTGGTCTTCTCTAATTGTGTTCATGTTGCAATCTTTTGCATATCTATAATTTTATAGGAAGCAGACCCAAGATCCATTTTGTCCTGCATCCTACCCCTACAATGGGTCATTGCTTATTACTTCTGAGGCGAGTATTCCACTAGAGAAAAGGGTTTTCTTCTGTCTTTAATCAATAATATCATTACAATCCATAGCTACCCTGAGGCTTGGAGTTCCAAGCCTTTGTAGCTATGGCTGATCTGCCTTTAAGTAGAAACAGTTGATTCCTTCTACTGCAACTGAATTATAGATGTAGTGTTTGTGAAGAACTTTTTTTTTTAATTGCCAATTATCTGAATTGCCACATTACCTATATAAACCAGTTCTGGACCAGACTTTTGATGTGCAAGGAGCTTTGTAAACATTGAATAAAGAGGTTTTCTCTGCTCCAGAAAGCTTAATATCTATGTAAATTCTTAAGGCAGGAGATGTTGATTGACAGGTGTAATTCACAGTGATGTGTGGGGACACACGCAACACACAAAACCACAGCTGGGAAAAGAGTGCTTAAAATACACAAAGGATTCACATACAAACAGTGCAGGAACATAATGACTTGATTAAGGAAGGCATGACTCCTGGAGCAGACTTTCACTGACTTGACTTATTTTCATGAAGTTTTTCCCTCCAAAGAAACTTTGGAGGGCAGCTGGCTAGTCTGAAGTTACTCTGTTGAGCAGTCTCCCCATTTCATGTTTTCTATATGTGGCACCTGAGAAAACAGAATTTTTATTGAATTGTCAAAAATAGCAAAATAGAAATCATGCTAACAGTGAAGGATGAAGTTCCTGTGGGTTATTTTCTGTCATTTACTGAGTAGCAAATTACAATTCACAAACCCATTTCTCTGATCTCAGTGCTCAGTGCCCCATATTACTAAAATCATTTGGTTTCTCAAATCTGATTATGTTCATACTCTTTCTGAAACAAGACATTTCCCTTTCTGTTATCTTGGATAATACAATTTCCAGCATGCATTTAGAAGATCAGAGAACATCAATGACTACAGATGCTCCTATTTTTATGGCACATATTGGTCATAGTTCTCCACAGCCAGAGATGACTTAGTTATGGGCTTCTGATTATTAAAGCTTATAATAACATAAGGCCAGCTATACAATCAATTACAATAAATGTCTTAATTGCCAATATCTACCAATTTCCCGTTATTCTTATCTCAATTATTTCCAAAAGAGCAAGTTGCCTAAGGGCGATTATGGCTGTTTTATGAGCAGATCTGCATGACTTTAAGGCTGCAGGGGCAATGCATGAAAAGGGGCAGAGGGAGCCTTGAAGATCCTCAGTCATACTCAGTCATTATTGCATCTCACTATGGAAAGTGGGAAAGGTCCCCACCTTGGCTGTGCACATCATGGCCCTGATCCCCTCAGTTTATGTGCTGGTTGACTGGCAGCCTCTTGGTGATCAAGGACAGATGATGATGATGGTGGTAGCTGTAATGCCCACCTGCTAAACACTTTTGGGTTGACTCATAAATCATTAAATAAATAAATAAATAAAAATCAATATTCAGGTTTTTTTTTTAGCTTTCTGATCCTTTGGTTGTTCCTCCATAGCAATGCAAGCTGGAACAGAAAGGACTGAGATTCCTCTGCAAACCCTCTGTGAAACAGCAAGTACAAAAGATCATAGGGATGATTATAGTGAAATAATGCTAACACTTGGCAACATCTCATGCATTGCTGGCTCTGAAGAAACAGGCTGAAGTCACAGGAGCATGCTGTGAAAGACCATCTTGTAAATGCAGGGAGAATATGTAATCTGAATTGAGGCCGACAAACTATGGCATTTATTTCTTTAAAGAAATTAAAGAGCAATGGAAAAAAAAATAGGGTCCAAATCTTGTATGCAGCAGGAATTAGAGCAGAACCCCAAAGCCCTTATTTCAAGTTCAGAATATTAACTACAAAAAAAAAAATTTTTTTTTTTCCAGCATGTGCTTAAGAACATGGAGAACACAGATCTAGGGATCTTTCTGGCACTCACAAATCCACCCCAGTTTGTGACTTTAGTGTGTTTTCTCCACTTGCATTCCCCTCTTTACCACGTTCATGTGTTGCTGCTGTGATCTTCTCTTCACCTGTCAACAATTTAAGGTGTTTTCTCTCTCCTGCACATTATCAGCTTCCACTGGTATGGGATGTAGCCACCGAGTTTAGTTAATAAACAACCTTTGCATGAGCTAGTCTGAGGTATTTCAGTGCAGAAATAATTGAATTCAGACCAGATTCTTAGATGTACCATAGATCCAAGGTAAATAACATTTGCTCCTCTCCTTAAGGAGCAACCCTGTCCTCAGTAGATTATTTCCAACAAAAAGTGAGCATTTGGAAAAAAAAATATTAGACTAGGATTAACATAATTCACAACAGAGAAAAATGTAATAAAAGCACCAAGGATGTCTTTGAAGCTACTCAGCTTTCAATTTGTTGTCAAAACCAGGACACTTAAATCATTGAATTGTTACTATAAGAAAAGAGATACTCAAGCTTTCCTGTTCATTATTAGAATACTTCAACTGGCTCTTGTACTATAGAAAATTAATTAATCAATTAGTGGGACAGGTCCTATTGTGACAACTCGCTAGATTTTTTATAGAGTGATAACTGAGGCTTGAAAATACAGTGCAAAGCATTTTTGGTCAGGTTTGAACAGGTTTGGAAAATATGCCACAAGAATATAGAACAAGCTGACTAGAAAGTACAAGGGAAATGATTTGTTATTCTCATAGAAAGATGAAGAAATAATGTTTCCATTGGTATAAAGCAGATGGGGAAAAATTATTAAATGAAGCAGGAGAAAGTATTGTAGTTTCAAAGTAAGCAATTTCGGTGACAAAAGGAAAATTATTGTTTGCTTTCAGTTTTCTGATGTATTTTTCAAAATTGAATTCAAAGTCCATTTGTAGGAAGCTTTTTACTCAATAAGGGGCTACCTAAATAGATGAAAAATTTAAGTTTGAAGGATGTTTTTTGAGTTTTAGTGGGTTTTTTTGTTATTTCTTTGCATGAATAAAGTATCTGTCATATAACAGCATTTGGTGTTCTGAAAACTGAGACAGAGAGTAGGCAGGCATTTAGAATTCTTTTTGGCAGAATAAATCATAATAAAAAAGTTATTGAAATATTATTTACCAGGTAAAAGGCTGCAGAAGTCAGCTTGCATATTTGGTTAAAAACTCAACGTACTGACCCCAGGGCCTGTTTTAGTAGCCCAGGTTCTTTGGGACGTGCTGGGTGGGATGAGTGCTCCTAAGTAGGCTTTTCCCATTGGCTCTGGAATATATCTGAACAGATGGGTCTGGGGGAACAGGGACCTCAGTCATGAGCTTCAGAAACCAAGGATCAGCTCTGAGAGGTCTTGATTCCCGATTTTCCCATGTCTTCTTTAGATGGGCAGCCTCAGTGATTTAAAATTTGGAAATAACTTTAAAAGTAATTTTATAGGTTTTAAATTTCTTTTTGTGGTATCTGCAGCAGCATGTGCAAGGTGGTAAGTGGCTGCTACCTTCCCAAAAGCGTCTCCAGTAAGAGGCGTTTGGGTAAGCAGGCAGACAAGCACACAGCCTAGCAACAGAAAGCTGACAAGTGAAAGATGAGAAGGGTCTTCTGTATGGAGCTGCAATGCATTTACTGCAGCCACACCCCAAAGTGGTCCGGGGACAGAAGACCATGAGTTACTGAGGGTCTGGGTTTAAGTATGAGGCAGGAGGGATGGATCTCAGGTCAGGGTCCAATGGGTACAAGGGGAAATGGTGCAAAGGCGGGGTAAGAGAAGGCAGGGATCAATGGGGTAAGCTGGGCAGAACCCTGCACCCCGTGGGGGCCAATGGGCATACAAGGAAGTGAGAGCATTCTAGGGGATAACCATGTAGGGTTAATAAGGGCAGTCTGGGCCAATGAGCCAATGAGGGGTACAAAAGTGTGATACATGTAACCGCAGAGGACTGTAGGGAGAAGCCTTTTGTTATGCTAAATTGAATGCCACTTGGATGACTCAGCATCTCTCTGTTTTGGTTTAAACAGCGAGTTTAAAGAACACGGAGCTTCCCTTGGAATGGAGAATTTAAACCCCCTCTCTCCAAATTATTATAATTTTGAAATTAAGGGGCTCTCAGGCAAAGATATGGGAATAGGAATAACAGTTCTTTATTAGGAGAAATTAAAAACATGGGGTATTACAAAAAAACCCAAACCCACTGACAGAGTCAGGATACAACCTGACTCCCTGTGGGTCAGGGTGTTGGTGGCAGTCCCATTCCATGGTGGCTGCAGTCCTAGTGGCAGATAGGGCTCTGTTGAAGTGATGCTCCTGTAGAAAGAGAGGAGTTCTTTCAGTGAAGGTTCAGTGGTGAGAGATGGGTCTGGTCTTCCTCTGAGAATCCAGTGGAAAAGGCTGCTTGGTGTTCCAAATCACAGGGTTTTATCCAGGTAGGAATGCTTGGCTCCTCCTCCTGGTTGGAGCATTTCCCAATGTGATGATGTAATTCTATCAGTGAGACTCAATGGCCCGTTAGCAGAAGATCTCTCCCTGGAGGGAGGCTGGGTTGTGGAAGAGATAAGAAAACTGCCCCAGATGTTTTTTAAACAGCTGACCCATGACAAAGGGTTACACACTTTCAACAGATGGTGATAGAATACACACTTTTGATTACATCTTGCACTGCAACCCAAGACACTCTCCTTCCAGGGCATAGAAATTGTTGTTTCCCCGGACCTCCACATATAAAAGTGTCAGTCTTGCTTCAAGCTGGAATTATTTTCTAGAGCTTTGGCTTTCTGGAAGTCTTAGGCTCGTTCTGATCTACACAGGTGGCCAGTTAATAAACCACTTGTAATAAAGAGGGTTTAAGGATTTCTCCTTTCCCTTTAGGCGTTTCTATATTCAGATTGATCTGGTGAGTGGATGTTTGTGCACTTGAGGAGCAACAGGAGTTCTTTATTTATCCAGGCAGATCTCATGCCCCCTTTTCACAATTTCTTGCTCATCAGGATGCATCATTCTTGGAAACATGGAAGTGATCCTTGACTATCAACCAACTCTCAGGCCTTTCTTCCATGAATGACTTTTTCCCATGGGATTACTCCCATGGAATCTCCCATGGAATTACTTCCCATGAGATTACTCCCAAGAAGATCCCGGAAGAGGCTAAATTTAGCTTTCCTGCAATCCACAGTAACAATCTCATTACTCTTCTTCCTTCTCATCCAATGCTGATCTCCATGACCTCATGGCCACTACAGCAAGAACTCCCTCACCTTCACATCTGCAATGAGGCTCTCAGTATTTGTTAATATGAAGTCAAGGAGCACACCATTCCTTGTGAGATCCTTCCCTACTGGTGTCAGGAAGTCATCATCGCTGCTTTCCAGGGATGTCCTGGACTATTTGTGCTTTTCCAGTGGATGTCATGGTAAGAAAATTCCCCCACAAGAACATGGGCCTGTGACTGTGAGGCCATTTCTAGTTGCCTGTAGAAGTTCTCACCCATTCCTCCTCCTGTTTGGGTGGCTTGGAGCAAACACCCACACCAGTGTCACCCTTCCCAGCCAGCTCTTTTGTCCGGACCCATAAGCTCTCACCTCGCTCTTCAGCCACCTAAGATAGCGCTCAGCACACTCCAAGTGTTGCCTCATGTAAAGGTCAAATCTGCCTCTGTGTGTTCCTGGTCTGTCCCTGCTCAGCAGTGTGTAGCCCTTGGTTACAACATTCCAGTCACGGGAGCTGTCCCACCACATCTCCATAATCGCCGTGAGGTCAAAGCCCTGTGATTGCACTCAGATCTTCCATTCCTCCTCTTTGTTCCACGTACCACATGTGTAGGTGTACAGAAACTTCACAGAAGCATTTGACTGTTTCCATTTCCCAGTAGGGTTGCAAAGGGGTGCCCCATGGTCCTGTCTTGTGGTTAGGTCTTTGGGCACTTGTACTCACTGAAGGTGTCCCCTCCAAAGCCTCCTTTTGCTGCTTGGCTGATCACTATAATTCTCCCCTTTGCACAGTTTATCTGTGTTAAGTCTGCTTACATCCCCAGCACCCTCCAAATCTAGTTTAATGCTATCTCAATAAGACCTGCTATGAATTTTTCTAAGAAGACAATCTTTTTATACAGCTCTTGACGTTTTTGTCTTCTAGGCAATACTACTACTACTACTACTACTAATAATAATAATAATAATAATAATAATAAAAATAAAAAAATACATCTTGCCAGCAGCTCTCTCTGAGGTCAAAGATAAAGGGAAAGTAGGAAGTGGATTGCTAACAGTAGACCATCCTCTAACTAAACAGGTTCAAATTTTGATTAGGTATAAGATGAGGACATGTTTTTGACACATGGTTCTATGCCAGACCTTGAGCATTTTGAAGGATTACCAAGAGTCCTTGATAGTATTTCTGTGTATGAACAGGAAAGAAGCTTTGTCTCACTCAAAATCGTGTTATTTAGGCCTGTATTAATATTGATGTAACTCTGAAGCGGCAAAAGCATGAATATATTGATTACTCAAAACGTATGTATGTAGCAATGAGTATAAGCACTTGCTTAATACGAAATGTTGAATGAGGCTTATTTCTTTGCTTAAAATTAACTCCTTTCCAATTATTTTATTTTCAGCCTAAAATTTTCTGGTACGTTTGAATAAAGGGTAAACCTGATTAGGAAAATAATAATCATAGTCTCCTGATGCAACCTGTCTTTGTGACATCCTGCTTCTTTTATGTTTCCTGTGTGTTATTTTTTAAGAACTATTGCCTAGCTATTTCTTCAGTTCTTTTCCTCAAGGATGCTGGTTATGACAGTACATTACACATTTACGTTGTGAATGTATCAGTGTAGATGTACCTGCTGTGAAATCTTATAGGACTGCCATGTTTGTATATGAAAATCTCCAAGAGGAAAACTTTAATTGTACCCCCCGTCACTGAACTGTCTGGTTGCCTCAATACCTTCATGGTCTAAGGCTGTTCTTACTGCTTGTGCGAGAAGTCAGTGGAAAATGTGTTTTGCCAACATTTGCTTTATTGGGAGTAAATTTAATCCATGACCTTCTGGTCTTTAGCTTGTAGGGTCCAGGATATGAATGCTTTATCAGAAATTTTCCAAACAGGAAGGTTCTTGTCAACCATTATCAAGCTCCTCAGTGATAAAGCAGAAGAACGTGGGAGTATTTAACTCTAAGCCTTGCACCTGGACATTGAGAGCTCATAAACAGATGGGGTTTTTTCCCATTTTGTAATTGGCAGTCTTTATTAATCCAGCTTAGACATCCGGAACACCTGGTATGGAAACAGCAGAAGTGCCAGGTGGGTCATCTTGGCTACATCAGGACAATTGCATTCACTGTTGGCAAGTTGGGGTTCTTTGGTTTTGGCTATCTGGTGTTTATTAATGTCTCGTGCTGCTCTCTTTAAAAGCAGTAAGAAAAGCTCATGGGCAATCAAGCAATTTTGCATTCCTGGGAAAGTGGTGAATCCAGTGCTAATATAATTGGACATCTGCAGTGCAGAATTAAACCTGCATAGAACATAAGATCAGTGAAAGTACTTTCATACAAGTTCAGAGCCTTTTTAGTCACTTCCTTTTTAACTCAGTGATCTCACTGAGCCTTAGGAGAGAGAACTCGCTCAGGTTTTCTTGAGTTAAAATCTACCCAGCCCTTGAGTCTATTTTGGCATTGTTGTTTTACGATTATATAAATTTGGTTCCTTGTAGTCATGATATTGCAGGCACCTTTTCATAACACTTAAGAAAGCTGGGGCCTAACTCTTTTAGGAAACAAACACAACTATGATAAAGCATGCTTTGTGTAGTCTTTGTAGCAATAAATAATGAATCTTATAATTAAAGGATGCTCACCACACTTCTAAGAGTACACAGCTGACAATACTATAGCTGATAAAATTATGATGTGGGTATATTGGTGCTAACATAATAAACTTGATTACTTCTCAACCTTTAATTTTTCATGTGGGTTCCAGCAACAATCTTATTTTCTCAACTACTCTCCTTGCACCAATATATGCATATTACTTAATACTTGGCCACAGTTGTGTTGGCAGGTCTTTACAATTAATAAAATATAAATCATAACAATTGTTGGATGAGTCCTGTGGCCCAGGATACATTGCAATACACTTAGTAAATATTAAACATGACCTATGGTCATGCATAATAACATCCCTTGATGGATTAATAGCATCTATCCTTGGCCTACAAGGTAACCATTCATAACTTTCACAGTAAATGTCCCAGAATATGGACAGTGTCCCCAGATGACTCCTGGCAATCTCATGTGTTCTAGAGATAGTGTGCATGTATTGTTACCATGAAAACAACACAGTTCTACTTTCTGATTTAGCAAACCCTGAGAACTGCTTGAGCTTAGCTGCTGAACTTTCAAGTGTTTTCATTTCATCACATATTTAGATTATTGTGCTAATGGAACAGAACTGATGTTAACTATCAAGTATAAAGGGGGGCTGTCAACACAGGAAAATCCCCCAGCTCAGCTATTTCTTTTCCACAGAAATAGCTGAAATTATGTACTCTTTGCTCTAAGTAGGTAGCAGAACTTCTACTTTTACACTCATTAAAAGAGTGTAATCACATGGAATGTAAGTATATATAAATTCTTAACCCCAAAATCAATGTTTTGGCCCAGTTCCTATGAGTTTAGGAAAGAAACCAGAGGGGAAATCAGTATTTCATTGTGATAACCAGCAGTGATACACAGGCCATAAAAGTGCTCCCAAGCATACTACAGTATAATCAAGAATATTCCATTCACTTGCAGTATATCAAGTGAAATCCTCACCTTTGTGAGGCTGTTGCAGGTTTTGCAGTCAATCACAGTGATTCATCCACCAGACTGCCTGAAACCCAACAATGAAATATGGCTCATTAATAACTGCTGGGTAGAGAACTATATTCAAAGGCCATACACTGTAGTTTTCAAAATTAAGTTATTCAACAACAGGAACAGGTACATTTCTGTTGGAAGAATATCAGAGACAAAAGTAACTTCTTTGGATTTTATATGCATTCTATGAGCCAAAATTTTGTACTAGTTTTTAGTAAGCAGCCTGGTTTTCACATTATAACTAGAAACCATTGGGTTCTTTTAAAATGGTGTTGCAAGGCAGGCTGAAGATCTCATCTCATCCCTGGAGGCTGAAAGCAGGAAACTTTGGAGCCTGTGAAGGATATCTGGAGGATTGATAATCTGTTGACAAAATTCACAAAGAATTCCTGTTTCAGGAAAATTCTTTCTCTTTTTATTCAGCGAAAGAAGGTTTCTGGAAGCAGGATGGCATTTGTAAATATTCCCAGGTTCCATATGTGGAAAGTAAAAGGAGGCTTGTGCAGCTGATTTGGTGTGCAGTTTTTAAAAGGGGAACTGAAACCCTAGGTGAAATACTAGACTTCCCCGTTATGCAGGAGAAAAATTGATGACTCAGTCACTAACAGATGGTAAACTTCCATAACCCATGAGTAAGGTTTTGTATTGCTCACACTTCACTGTGGATGGCTTAAAAACAAACATTAGGACCTGAAGTTAAGGTGGTAATATTATAAGTACATATCATCTTCCTCTGTATTTCAGAGGTAAACTTTCATCTTTTGAGTCATCTGTGGTTTTTCAAGCTTTCCTGGCTTGATATCAGCCTCCAGGGTGTGATGGGAGGACCCAGTGCTTTTCTGCTGCCTTGTGTGTTGCTCCATCTCCATCTCAGCCACACACAACCTGTGTTGGGAAAGGAGAGACATGGGAAGTCCAACCCAGGAAACACCACTCTATTCAGATCTTGAAGGTGGCACTAAAAAATCTAACAAATATTATCCAGTTTCAGGGCACCATTACATCCCTCAGCAACACCTGATGAATTCAGGACAAAGGCTTACTTGTTTGAGAGGGGGTAAAGAATATAAACTTTGTGATGTTGTTGTGCACCAGCAGGACAAGGCAAAGCAAATGCAAAGCAGAGATTGTATCTGGAGCGCAGTTTTAAACTAATTCTGTATTTACGTGTCCACCAGAAAACCCTGGTGAATATGTTGGAAAATGTGGGCAGATTAAAATGTCTGTCTTCAGGGAAAATCCTCCTCCCATTAAGCATGAAAGAGAATAAAAGCATAATGAAATTTTTGAAGTTTGGATGAGACTAAAATAAAATTACATTGCTTTTGTAATTTTTGAAATCAAATCCAGAGCACTCAAAGACAAAACTAAGGAAACAGGTCAGAGCAGAAGCAATTTGGGCAAAAATAGGATGTTACTGTTAATAACATGGGGTATTTCTGATATGGTGGTCACTTTTATCTGAAGTAGGATTTTCTACTTTGATAGTAGAAAATATCTTGTGGTATTGGTGGATTGTTGCTCTTAAGTTACATATATTGGTTAAGAAGCTGTAGATCCAACATCTGATGTTGGATGCAGATCATACAGATTGAATGCAGAAGGTACTATTATTTATTTAAACATTTATTCTGTGTTTACAGGTGTGTAATTAGGATAGCTTTGGGACTTCCTGCTGTACAGGTACATAAGAAACAAGCTGATATTTAACCAGTTTTTAGTGAGTAAAAACCTTTGACAGGTAACTGAAAGATTTTACCAATTCTCTTACCATGGAGGCTGAATGAAATCAAACTGGGAGAAGTCTGTACCAGGCATAGTTGAAGCACAAGGTGAAAAGTATATTTCACTTGTTCTTTAATTCTTTCCTGGAAAGAAAAAGGACTTTTCTATCCATGGTGATTAATTAGTATCCTTTCTCATGGGCTTAAAACAAAAAGGAGTAAGATCTTTAGAGGCAAGTGTGTCCATAAATTGTCAGCAGCAATTTGCATTGTTGAAGTACTTTGTCTCACAGAAAATGATGTGTGAGAGGCTCACCATGTGCTAGAAGGAACTTCATGACATAATGATAATTTATTTGAAGGGAGGAGAATAGCCATAATTAAAATACAACCAAAAAAAGCCCAAACCCTTACAACCTGAAAATAGCAGTAATGACAGCACAAGAGGCAATAGAATATGTGCTATGTGAGAGTTTTAATGCAATAAATCTTGGACTCTTAGCCATGTCCTTAAATGGGCTGATTACAAGTTTCAAACCTCCTGATTGCTGGGTGAACCTTGAAGCATGGAATATGAATGAGTGGTGTCCTTTCAGTTTAGCTATTCCAAATGGAAAACAAAAGAGGAGCAATACAATTTCAAGCACCGATCAAGCTGCAATCTCAGTAAAAGGAAGAATTATCCCCTTTTCTGAGCCTTAGGCTAGCTGCTATTTTATGTTTAGAGGGCCAAAGCCTGATTAATCCTGGCAGAGGCACTGTGGTTTATATCAGAGGGAAGGGATGTTCTGAATACCTCATTTGGCCTTTTCTGGCCTTCTGTACCAGCATGTATTAAAAATCTATCAATTCCAACTCTTAATGCTTGATCTTCTTTTTTGTGAGTGAAATAAAAATGGGATCCAAGTGTAAATGAGAATCAGTCCTGTCAACATTTACAATTCAGATTTTTGAGCATAATGGTGATATAAATATTTTTATTGTCTCGCTCCCATGGACTTTTGAGAAAGTGAAGAGTGCTTTCCATCAACGCAGAAAGATAACACCACCTTTAAAGGCAGTCAGACAGACTCTCCTTGAATGTCTCTTGCCATCAATTTCCTTCAAAATCCCAGTGTTTTATTTCTTCAGTTTGCAAGTGGATGCTTCTCTCTCTCCCCAGATAGCAGGGGATAATTTAGAATGAATGTCCACTTGGATGTGATGGTGCCTCTTGAAGGTTTATGCAGGTCCAGGTTCAAGAATGCAGAGCTGAGGGAAAGGTATAGCATGCTTTCCATAAAATGGTCCTCAAGAGTCTACAATAAATTTTAAACTCATAGTAATTTGCAGGGATGGACATTCTCAGTCTCTGTGAGGCATTTTGGTTCAGGGCTGAACCAAAACCTTTTTTTCTTATGTCCATCTGGAATGTCTTCTTCTGCAGTGTACAAAAATTGCCTTTCATTCTTTCTCTTTGTGCCCCAGGAGGAGTCCTGTCCTCTTGATAGCTCCCATTCAGCAGCAGATTGCTTCTAAACCTCTCTGCATCTAAGGCAAAGTCCAAATTATGTAATGATTTAGACACTTAGTCTCTTTATCTCCACAAAAAATGCAATTAATTTATAAAGTAATTATACACAATTTTGCATATTATTAAGCATACAGTATAAACTGGGTACAAAGAACAGTTCTGGCAGATTATCTGTTTAGAGTGATTTTCATTATTTTCATCTTTAAAGTTTAAAGTCACAAGCGTCTCCAAGAAAGATACATTATTGCATACAAAGCACTAGTATCTTTTGAAAATGTAGTGTTTGCACTCCATTGAGATGAAAGTCTAGAATAAGTATGAATAAGTGGTAAAAATTAGGAGTAAAATCACTCCATGCTCTATGACTTCAATTTTTGGATAGATTCTGACCTCTAAGTAATCTGTGATTTTAGGTTTTTTTAATTCTCTAGATCTTAAGACTTCTTTCAAAATGTAAATCCCAAATTATGAAGAAATCACATCAAAATAAAAAAAAAAATCTTTCCTTTCACTCAAAATGAAATATTATATAAAGCTACACTTCAAGCCCATTTTCATTGGACTTGTTTGTGCTTCTTGGGCAGCACTGGCAAACAGAGGCAGGGGCTGTGTGTTACCTGTGTTTTATGGAACCCTATGATTCAGTGAGCAGGCTGCTGCCGACAGTTGGCAGAAATCTGCTGGAGGATGCCCAACACCACAAGATTATGTGCTTATATTGACATACTTCGTCATCTGGGGCATGTGAAACTGCTCTGTGTGGCCCTCCTGCTGCATCCCAAGGGAGCCCTGAGGACAAAAAGGATCCTCCCTGCTTTTGTCTGTACCCTCTTCTTTCTGGTCCCTTTGCCCAGGGGCAGTTTTGGGTGAGGGATGCAGGACAGGAAGGTCAGTCAGGGAGGGCTGAGGCAGTGGCCACGCTCAGTGCCACGGGGACAGGCAGAATGCATAAGTGGGGTGCCATGGGAAATGGCCAAGGTCACTGCCATTGTCCTAGACAGGTTGTAGCAGTCAGGAGAGGTTTCCCATCACTGGAAAAGAACAACCATGTTCAGAAAAGAGGAAGAAGGAGAAACTGGGGAACTCTCAGCTGATCCCTGGGAAGATCACAGAGCAAACTCTACCTTCTTTAAGGCAGAAGGTATCTGGGAACAGCCTGTGTGGATTTACCAAGGAAAATGTTGCTTGTCAAACCTCATTGCCTTCTATCATGAAGTGTCTGTTCCAGTGGATGAGGTGGGAGCAGTGGGCAAACCTCCACTTTAATACAGCTTCCAGCATGATCTCCCCTGGTTTCTGTGTACTCAGACTGGATGGGTGAAAAACCAGGAGAGTGACAAATTGGTTGGACTGCTGGGTTTTAGAAGGAATGATCTGCAGCTGTTGCCTGGATACTAGTGATACTCTAGGCTTTAGCAGAAGTAGCAGTAATGTGCATTGTCTTTGTTTCTGGATGATGGGACAGAGCCAACTTTTACAAGCTCACCAATGACACTAAGCTGCGGAGCAGGGCTAGGAGACTCTCAGAACCTGGAGTTGCTCAGAACTTGTCTGGCCAAGGATCTAAGCAACCTGATCAAACTTTGGACATAGCCCTGGAGAGCAGGGGTTGGACCAGATGATTTGCAGAGGACCCTTTATTATCCCATTCTTCTATATATTCTGTGCAAGAAGCTCATGTGGTATATACACACAATAAATCAGGGGTTTTTAGTTAAGAAGTGTTCAGCTTTATTGTAGGGACATACCTGCACAAAGCCCTTCATTGACTAAAACTGTGCTCCTATGTGAGCAGGTGTATAAGGTTTATAATTTAAAAAGGCTTACTCTATTGCTTACATGAGCAGAATCTTCTCATTTTTAAATTACAAGGTAATTTTGTTCCTTGCAGAAGTAATGAACCACAAGAGATGTCATTAATAATGCCCCCTTTCAGATGTCCTAGATTAGAAACAGTATGCTAAAACAATATTTTTACCTATCGATCATCCTCGAGGCAAGAATTTATCATACTTTTACAGGCAGTCCCTTTTGGCTTTGCAGCTCTGTCTAAAATAAAATCTAATACATATTTGCCACATCTGTCAGCTTCTACCTTCTCCATGGTAAAATTTACTTTTATTTGATGCCAATTTGGACCATGGACTTTGTAGACAGAACTTCAAAGTAGTTAGATACAGCTTGTGCTGGTCTAGAAAACTGAAAACACTGGTAGGAAAACTTTTCCTTTGCCCAACATGCAAGAAAAATTGGTAGAGATTTGAATCAGGTGTAACCAAATTTAGCACTTAATCACCAAGACAAGCAGCTCTGGAAAATTAAAAAATGGAAGAAAAAACAAATATAGTAAGAAACCTACCAAAGAAGTTTCTCTCAGCTGGTTACTGAGCACTGTTTATCAAAAGTGGGGGGAAAAAAAAAAAAAGAGTGTAAAAAAAGGAAAAAGGGTTTCCTGAGAGACATGTGGAAAGTGACCAGGAGAAAATCCAGCCTTTAGTACTGTCAGTTCCTGAAACCATGACATAACATGAGGCCTCTAGGTCAATGGAGAGGTGAGGTTTTGTTTGGTCACATTTTTGGGTAAGGTGAAGTTTTCTTTGGTTGCTGTACTTTCCTCTCCAAAAGGTAAAAGCTGAGTGAGTCCCACCCTATTTCATTTTTAAGAAGGGTGGAAGGGCAGCAGTCAGGAGCCTGTATACATGCCTGGCAGCACCTTTTAGTGACCACAGCTATAGGACTTCTGGGGGACTGGGAACGGCACAGGCAGAGGCAGAAGAAGGTGAGGGCAGGAGATGGGACTTCCTTCAGAGTCTGCTCATGGCATGAGAAGCCCCAGGCTGCTGAAAGCAGTTGCCACTGATGATCTGTAGCTGATGGGAGAGTCAGAGGGCTCTCATCCTTTTCTTTTCTGCTCAGTCCAGGGAGCTGGCAGCTCTGTGGTTGTGTTAGATTCTGTTTTCTGTGTGCAGGGGATGAGAAAAGGACCATAAAGAAGACAGGTGGTGAAGCTGCCTTGCATGGCTTTGACAGGTGTGAGTTGTGAGCACACTGTGTGCTACCAGGAGGGCCCACACTCTTGGTTACTGACAAAGAAGTACTGGGTAATCTGTTGAACTTCGATTACTGCTAATTAGGTATCCATACTCTGATTCATTTGGAACCATTTCTGTTCCTTAATTTCTACAAAAATAAAATGAGAAGCTCTAAACCAAATTATTTTGTTTATAATGCAGTTACCACTAATGAACAGCTGCCAAAAAAGACAATTTTGTCTAAATACTGTAATAACAATTTGCCAATGGACAGCAGTGTAAATGAGCTGTCCATCATGCAGCACTTTCTTAAATTGAAAACAAAAGAAGGAGATATCTTCCTTCTCCTGATTTTGTTCTTACATAGACTGAATTTGACAGGTTTTGAAAAAAATCACTGTAAGCTTATATACAATATTGTGACTGATATATGACTTAGGAAAGGAGCCAGAGATGAGAGAATGCAACTGCTCAAAATGGTCCATGTGTTTTATGCTACCAACAATTCAGAGTAAAGGAGGTGACAAACAGCTCTCCACAGCAATGATTGTACAAAGTTAGAAGGTTGAATAGCTTCTCAAAAATGCTTGTAAGCCTGTGCCAGAGGAGAGAACCAGAACCCTGCAAGAAAACACAGGGCTGTTGCTTAGTGCTGTAAACCAGTTCCCAGCTAGTTCTCTTGACCTAGCAACAAAATGCCTAAATTCTTATCCCTAAACCTAAGCAAAAGAGGCAGGTAATTGGCTGTAAAAATTGAGCGGTAACACAATACATTTCAGATATTTCTTACGTAATTACTTTAGAATTGATTTAATCTGAAAAATACCTAAAAAACAACTTCTCTATGAATGGATCTGCTGCAGGGCTGATTTTACATTTTCTACATATTTCTTTTTCCACCTCAAATGCATCAGCTGTGTCGCTAGAATGCTTGCTTGTCTGCATATTCTGCTGGTAGCATATGTTTGAGAAAGTCTCAATAACAATCCATAAACAACCAGAGAAAAAACTGGCTCTTCATAACATCCTTCTGTGCTACTGTTCAGCAGTCATCGTGACAAAACTGCAAGGTGGTATGGAGTGGAGGGTGGTTGAGGTGCAAGATCCAAGTCCTTAAAAAAAGAAAAGGCAAAGGACAAACGAACAAAACTCCCCACAAAACAAACCATCTGAGTTATTTGAACTCCAGTATCTTGACTCAGGAATTTCTCTGTGTGGGTGTTTCTGATTGCATTAACATTTGGAGAGGTGGCGTTTTCCTGCGTACTGGCAGCAGCTGTGCCCAGTCTCTCCAGAGCTGGCGTGCCTTTCCAGCTTGCTGCTGACCCACCTTGCACTGCAGAGCTTGCAGCCTTGTCAGGGCACATCTCAAGGGCAGCTCCCAGCAGTTGCCTGCCCCTCGTTATTTTAGGTGGGATGGGACAGAAACAATGAGTGCACGTTAGTTCATCCCAGTGTCGGCTGCAGCAGCACGGTGTTGAAATAAACATTTCTATCCCAGCAGGAGTTTGGCAGCTGGCTTGCTCCATCCTTCCCTTGGAGGCCAGGAAATCCAGAATCTTTCCCAGGTTAAGCAGAAGCAGATATATTGTAGCAGTGCAAGGAGATAGATTTATGTGATTGCAAAGGACAAAACAGAAAGAAAGCAGTACCTTTAAAACAAAATCTAGAGGAATGTGTGTATGTTTCTTGTCACTGATTTCTACCAAGCAGTGTGGCAGGAGGCAGGGACAGCAGAATGGAGCTGAGGGGAGACTTCTGCTTGCAAAAAAGTGTTGCTTGCTGGTACAGGACTAATGTCAGTTCATATGGCTGTTTAATTCAGCATATTAGCAGCAGGACACATTTTTACATGTAGGTTCTTTTAATAATGTCCAATATATGACACTTTAAACTTTCCAATAGAGTTCAGACAGCACTATACGTATACCTTCTGCTGTTAAAATGTAATAACATTTTTGCACTTATTGATTTACCATACTATCCTTTAAAGCAGTCAAACTCTTTACCTGCGTAAAAATGTTTTGTTCAAATAATCTACATGGCAAATGCTTAGGCTTGAGAACTCATATTGCCACCAGATCCAAATTGTCATATGGTCTTCAGGAATCCTGTACTGAAGTCCACCTGGGTATAACCAGGAGCAGAAGCAAAGGGGTGTGTAGTGGGACATAGGACAGCAGAGGATGTCTGTGCGTTTAAAAAATTTCTGGGTCCTTTCCTACATGACATGATGTGGATGACCTGATTCATTTGATGTTGTGTTATTTTTATTCTACCCATCATGGGGTTTTTTTTTCTTTCCTTTCCTTTTTCTTTTTTATCTTCCCCACTCTGAGAGGTGGGAAGCTTATCTAAGCCTCAACCATGCTGTGCAGGACTGATATGCTTCTCTGTGCATCCATTCCTATCCGAGAAGCTTTTTTAGTCCATCGGTTACTTTCAATACAATTAAATGGTGAGGTTTCTCTAAGGCCCATGAAAACAGGTAGGCAGATAAAGATGCAGACTAACTGTGATTCTCTTACTGCTTAGTTGGAGCTTGTGCTTTATTAGGGAGTCCAGACAGAAGAGACCTCACAAAATCCCCCCTGGTAGCAATAGGTTCAGTCAGAACTTGTAGCTAAGACAGCAAGCAGGAGACAGAAATCAATAGCAAAGCTGCCTTCATTAGCTCCTCTGCTCTGCAGCTCTTTGTTTTCCCTTCACATGTTGAACACAGGCATATTTACACCACTGTTTCCTGGCAAGTCGTGACTTTTCTTTGACCTCATTTTGTCTCTCTTTTTATTTATATTGGATAAAGGGTCCTTTCTCCTCCATCATTCATTCCAAGTTATTTCTCAGTGTTTTGGGGTATTGTCTACCTTGCTTCTTGTTATAGAGCCAATTCTGATTATGATCTGGCACACATAAAAAACTTATTTTCTGTGTAAATTAGTTAATCTGGTTTCTAGTACCTAAAGGAAAGTTCCTTCAAACAGGGTGACAGAAAGAGGCAAAGAGCCTTGAAAAGCAGTCAGACATCAGAGACAAGCAAGACAAATGGCCCTGATTTTGTTCACAAGCTGTGTGGGATTTGAGGGAAGGCAAATTAACTCTCTCCTCATTTAGTTAAGGGTTCTCAGTGATGGCAACAGGAGTGTTTTTCTCATCAAATGAGGTATGAGTGAAAACATAAGATGATTTGGAACCAAACATATTTGCAGTTGTTTATGTTTTTGGCTAGCAAGATACTTCAGCATTCACAATCATTTGCCCTACAGGCTTAAATTATGAATTATTTAAGGTGGAGAAAATATTTTTCATTCCATTAGTGCAGTTCATAGTATGATGTGATGCTGATCATGGCTGTGGCTTGTACATTGCACAGATACAAAATAAGGCAAGAAAGCAGAAATTTTGGGGTTTTCTTCTTTCCTTTTTTCTTCAGAAAACAAATTATATATTGGGAAGTGCATACACAAGAGGCTGGGTGCTGAAAGACATTAGCTTGCAAAACCAGAAAGTCTCCACAGTGGCTCTGTGAGTTAAGCACTGCTTTTCATTTTTGCTATTTCTTTAGAAATTGGAATTTCCAGCTTAACATGTGCTAAACTCTACAACATGCAAAATATGTCTTGTGTCAGCCAGGAAATAAGTCCCCAGGTAGTTGTTAATGTAACAACCATGAAAAAAGGTGAGCTTTTTGATCTTATGTTTGGCCTGGAAATGTTTTGCACATGTGAATTGCCTTAGCACTATTTTCTGCATTAGCATTTATCTTGTAGAAGGCTTTAAGAGGGTTCAAGAAAATCATGCAAACACCTGCTTTGTGGATTACTTGTAGATAAATCAAAGCTAGTGTTAGATGAAATTTTTTAGAGGGAGGAACAACACCATAAGAGCATGGTGACCAAAAAATTAGCTTTCCTCATTGGAAGGACACTACATTACTCTGTTTTAAATGTATTTTTATTATTCTAACCCTCTGCTTACAGCTGCTCCTGTTTGGAGGTAGGGTGAGAATGGCTGGGCATGAAGAACACTTTCCTCTTGATCCAATATTCATCTCACTTTTTGTGAACCACTGCAAACCCACCCACAGATAAAACAAGAGGTGTTCCCACATTCTTTTGGCACCACATGCTAGATTTTTGCTTAAATGTTGATTGTTAAACTGATTTAGGGGCAAGATCAAACTGTCTCCCCTGACACCCCTAAGAGCCAAGCAAAGATGGTGAGAAGGTTTTTGTTTGTTTTTAACACTTTAAATGTCATGGTGCCATCCATTGCCAAAGCCCTCCTAGAGCTGCACTTAGGAAGTCTGAGGGGGTCTGAAGTGTGGCAGTGCCCTTGACAAAGCTTTAGCAGATGATGACTTGCCTCAATTAAAGCATTTGGTAAAACGTGCTGGGAAAGTGCTATATATTGAGAAAGGCTCCAAGGCACAAACTGTGCTACAAATACTCTGTTACTTTTGAGGAGGCTGCAGCAGCTCTGTGTGACAGTATGGTCTTGTGTGTAAGTGTGTAAGCTTGATCTAGATCCAGGATATTCAAAACCAGCATTTTGTTCTGTTCTGTGAACAGACCCTAAGTTTAGCACTGTTTTAGTTGGGGACTTTTTTTTTTTTTTTTTTTTTATTTGATTTATATTTTAACTGAAGTGGAAACAGTTTAGCAAACCCAGATCCTTGCAAACAGATTGTGCTGACTGTGAGGATAAGTTTGTGGGCTGAGTTTTGTATCTGCTGAAACTATAGAAAAATCTTAGCGTGAACTGCAAGCTAAGATGATGTTGTTGCTCAATTTGCTTTAACTAAAAGTGCCTGCGAAAGATCAGACTAATTAAGGCTGTCTCAGAGGGCCTAAAAATGCACATTCTTATTAAAATACCCTTGAGCTTTTAATTATTTTCAGGTGGAAATGCAATAGGGGATTGTGCCTGGATTTTCCTATCTGAAACCAGGTGGGTGCCTCAGAGACTGGCTGGCAAAAATACAGGACAGAAACAGGAGTTTAACCAGAAGCTGGGTCACAGCACAAACCTCCAAATATACACTGTCTCTCTCCTTATAGGAAATGCTTCACTTTGTATAAATAAAACCAAATTCCTGCAGTCTCTTCGGGAGCCACAGAGGCCCCAGCCTCTCTTGGTAGCCCTTCCTGTTGCCCTCCATCCAGTGTCCTGTGGAACCCAAAGCTGGACAAGCACACAAGAATAAATCTGTTGCTTTCTCTTGTCAATGAATATTTAAATTCTTTCAGCACAGAATTTATTTCTTCCACCCCTATGCATTTCTATTTCATTTGTGTCCATATAATGTGGTTTGCAGTATTTTTTTTTTCAGCTGTCAAGTATAGATTTATTAGGAATACAAGCAAACTATTTGTCAACACTTATTTGGGTTCAATGACTGAGAAAAGAAATGATAATCTGCTCTTCTTTGGTCTGTGTGATCAAATATGATGTGGGCACAAACAATTTCTGCAAGGGAATGCTGTGCTGATTCTTCAAGAATAATTTCCAGCTGAAAATAACAATAATCATGAATAGCTGTCAATACACAATGTGGGATATTGCTCTGTGATTCAGTTCTCAGCCTCTCATTAGTCTGGAATCTATGCAGCTCTAATCACCTTATTTTATAAATTTGGGAGATTCAGAAGACATCCATGTCATCTTTTTGAGGTGATAAAACATAGATTGCATAAAGCTCCCCATAATCTTTAAAAATAATCTTGATTATTCTGACACTTTGAAAAATCTTTTTTTTTTTTTTTGGCACTTCAGAGATCTCAAAGTGATATTGAATTAGTGAAAATTTATTGAACTTCTAATAAAGCATGAAGAAATGTACTTCTATTTTTATGGACTCTGATCTCTTCTAAAACATAAAAGCAAAACTCCAGACTTTTAGTGTTACTTTACATACATTCTCACAGAAGAGTATAAATATGAAAAGGAAGAGTCCAGTCATCTGTGGAGATCTGATTTTAGTGGTGTTTGTTTAGGCTGAAAAACAAATCCCAGGTGGTCAGCAGCGGGAGACTAACATGGCAGTGAACACTATGAGCCTAGGGTGCCCCAGAGCTCAACCTCGTGGCTGAAGAGCTCTGCTTCAGCAGTGCTTACAGAATTCTGTCAAAATTCAACACTTCCCTTTCATGAAGCCTTACAGAAATAAAGGGCTTGATACTTCTGATCGAAGATGAATTCCTCTGCAAGACTGACCACCTGTTCTTGATGACCCCAGAGCTGGAGCACCTCTCCTATGGAGACAGGCTGAGAGTCCTGCGGTTGTTCATCCTGGAGAAGA
This sequence comes from Certhia americana, assembly GCA_018697195.1. Classification (NCBI taxonomy): domain Eukaryota; kingdom Metazoa; phylum Chordata; class Aves; order Passeriformes; family Certhiidae; genus Certhia; species Certhia americana. Next base: position 91,421,728 of record CM031859.1, read on the forward strand.
GAAGGCTCTGGAGATACCTTACAGCACTTCCAGTGCCTAAAGAGGATAAAAGAGAGCTGGAGAGGGACTTTCTATAAGGGGATGTAGTGATAGGACAAGGGAGAATGGCTTCAGACTGGAATAGAGTGGGTTTAAATACAGGGAAGGGTGGTGAGGCACTGTAACAGGTTGCCCATAGAAATGGTGGATACCCTGTCCATAGTCCAAGACCGGGCTGGATGAAGCTTTAAACAACTGTGTCTAGTGGAAGGTGTTTCCTGCCCATGCCAGGGGGGTTGGGTTTAGATGATCTTTAAGGTTCCTCCCAACCCAAACCATTCTATGATTGTGTCACTTAGGATGCTGCAGTTTAAACATTATTGGTATTTTCAGGCTTCTAGAAACAGAGGCTGTATTACTATGCCTGTCTTAGCTGATCTCAGCTGATGAAATACAAAGATACAATAACCAATGAAAATAACTTGTTCAGCATGGATTATTCTTGAAATTAACTTCCATGCTAGCTGTATTTGAAAGTTTTATAGCATCTGTTAAGAGCTGACATTCAGTAACTAGCCTAAATTACGACTAATCATAAGGATTTAATAGTGTGATTTCTGTGCTTGTCTTGAGTGAGATGGAACCTGTATCCTATGGCAGATTTGCCAGCTCTTCAGGTCAAGAAAGTTTCTTAAATTTTCATGTGGCAACAGAAGGAAATTCTTTGTTCTCTCAAAGTATGAATCCAGGTTTGGTCATTTGGGAGTACTAGAAAAATACTCCAGGTCAAAGTGCTTGTCCTGCATGTAGGATCCAGTCAGGGCTTATAACATCAAATTCATGTCTTCTGAGCATGAGCTGCTCATAAGTCCATCAGGCAAACTGCCCTGTTTTTGCTGCCAGGTGAGTGATACATGCAAATACTTTATCTCACTAATCACTACACTAATTTGTAAATCTGACAGAGTTGGCCAAAAAAATCAGAAGCCTGTAGCTTCCATAGGCTTTCTGGTGCCTGCTGGTACTGCAGATAGACATCAGCATTAAAATTCAGGACCCTGTAGTGCTCTCTGGGTGAAAATTTCTGCCAAGATTGGCACTGTGATTTTTTTGACATTCTGGGAAATGGTTTTAGGAATGGCCAAGAATAAATATGCATGGGGGTCTGAAGCACTGCAAATGAAGGCCTGCATGGAGGTGTGTGCTTGAACTGAATGCAGATGGGTGTTTCCTGATGGCACTGCAGACATATCTGGGTTATGGTTATGACCCATGATTTTGTCTCCCAGAGGCTGCTGAAACTGAGAATTATTTGTAATAAGGCTGCTTATTTTCACATGTAAGTGGATTCTCAACAGAAATAAAACCTTTGAGGTAGGACATAATCAGAGAAAGACCAGGTTTAGGATTGCACTAGATGTCCTGAGTTTAGCTGGGACGATTTTGTCCTTAGAAGCTGGTACATTGCTGTGTTTTGGATTTAGTATGAGAATAATGTTGATAACATGCTGATGTTTTGGTTCTTGCTGAGTAGTGCTTGTTCTATGTCAAGGACTTTTCAGTTTCCCATGCTCTGCCAGTGCAGAGGTGCACAAGAAGCTGGGAGGGGACACAAGTCAGGACAGCTGATCTGAACTGTCCAAAGGGACATTCCATACCACAGAACATCATGCCCAGTATTTAAACTGGGGGGAATTGGCTCCACAACTGTGTTGTGCATCACTTGTTTGTCTTGGGTTCTCTCCCTCTCTCTGTCTCTGGTCATTGTAGTTATTTGTGGTTGTGTTGTAATGAGTAGTAGTTTATTTTACTTTATTTCCATAATTTAGTCGGGTTTTTTACCTTGTTTACCCTTTTTCCCCCCAGTTCTCCTTTGCATTCTACCTGGGAGTGAGGGGAGGTGAGAGAGCAGCTGCATGGTGATTAGCTGCCATCTGTGCTTACACAAAATTACAGAAGAATCCAATTATTTTAGTCAGGAAGTTCAGATGGCTTATGCCTCTTTTCTTCAGAGAAGTTGAATTATGATTATTATGATTTTGGTCTTTAATTTAATGCATAAATTTTAACATTTCGAGGTAAAGTTTCCTTTCAATCTATCAGAGAAATAAATAAAATCAGTCTGGCCTACCTGTTGATCTGGAGATTACAGTGATGAAATACGTTAAGACGTTTTAGTATATGTTGCTGGCCTCTGAAGAAAATGGCAAGTAGAATTTAAAAAAATTGATAAAACTAGAAACTACTGTTTTTTATGGCTTCTTTCTTCCTCTTTTCCCCTTTTCTTCTTTTCTTCTTTTCTTCTTTTCCCCTTCCCTTTTTCCTCTTTTACCCTTTTTCCCTTTTTCCTCTTTTACCCTTTTTCCCCTTTTCCCCTTTTTCCCCTTTTCCCCTTTTTTTTCCCCTTTTCCCCTTCCGTTTCCAAACCTTCCCTTCCCAAACCTTCCCAAACCTTCCCAAACCTCCCCTTCCCAAACCTTCCCAAACCTTCCCAAACCTCCCCTTCCCTTCCCTTCCCTTATATACAGTAAATCAACAATCTGGGGTTTTATTCCCAAGTCAGTAGGAAAAAACTGGGTGCTATTAGGCCTTATTAGAGGACAAAATAGTGCTGATGGTAGACTTGCATGGGTGAAATCAGAGCTGAGGCAGAGCAGTCAGATATAAAAACTGCAGAATTTGTCTGTTGTTTTATCTTCTACTGCTTTGTTATGCCGATAAAAGAAGCACCCTGTATTGGGGGGAGGGGGGGGGGGGGGGAGGATGATGTCAGTGTTTTCTCAGAAACATAGCCTTTAAGGTTAAATATCAGCAGAGACTAATCCAGGACATTATTATTCCTCGCAGACTTGAAATAATTTAACAGCCCTGACTGTACAGAATGCTACAGTAACAGTGAGCTAAAGCAGGAATTTGGCCTATAAAAATGGGGAACATAAAAACATCAGCATTCTGAGTAACCAATTCACAGGGTTGTTATGATGCCTTAGTTCCCCTCCTGTAAGGGAAAATATCTATGCTTTTAAGAGGAAATAGAGGCAATTGTATTTTTGGATTAATTATTTAACTAAAAATTTTGCTGTAAATGGGGTGAGATATGTCTTCATACTTTTATAATTGTTTATATTCAACTGGTTTTAGTAAAGCATTTTTTGACTACAGTCTGTTGTTTTCAAGTCTTCTGGCTAACTAGGTAATACTTACTAAAAGGAAAATAGTTAAATCTGATATATGTGCAGATAAAACCTATTACTAATGTGCTAAATGACACTTAGCATCAGAGAGACCATTCTCCAGATTAGAGAAAAAAATGGTATATTGAGATTAAAAAAGAAGTATTGCTTGCACCCTTGAGAGGGCTTCACTGAACAACCTGATAACTAAAATAGTGCAGAATGTTTAATTTCTGTTTGATAGTCATTTTAACCTGTCTGCTCACTTCAAAGTAAATCTGCAAGCAGGTGTCAATAGGTGAGCATGGACTGACAGCCAGCAATTGTTGAAATGCCACCAGCCACTCTCTAAAGCTGCCAGAGTCTGTCACGTCTTGACTGTGAACTGAAGTGAAAATGGCTGAACAGGGAAAATTTTTTTCATCAGAGTGAACATTTTCCAGTAACCTTCGTGGTTAGACCTCCAAAGAAATAAACACTGAAGCTCTGCATGAAGGACAGGAGCTCCTGTTTGTTTCATGATGTGAGCTCTGCTGCCTGGGCTATGTGAGTAGGCTGCTCCTCCCAGTGAAACAGTCTTTAAAGCTCTCTTTGAAAGCTCTGCTGTGCAACCAGGGATGCGACGTGCCATGGATTATAATAAGACCTGCCCCCCCCCCCCCCCCCCCCCCCCCTAAAAATGGTCAGCCACCCAATTTTTTTTTTTTTTTAAATTAAATCAATCTGGATAGTTCAGGCACTTGAACTATGTATTTGCTAGATAAACATTTGTGATAGATTAGAACACAAAGTATTTTATTTCTTGTTATTTCTCGCGGCGCTGTTTGTTGTTTTACTGCTCTGACAAAAAAGCGTGCTCTGTGGGAAGGCATGCCTTACATTTATGCTGACTTCACCCAGGAACCCTCCCTGGCTCCAGTGTTTACCTCGCGCCCAAATAAAGCACATCCAGATTTGAACTCTTGTCACTTGGATTCTGCTGAAAAGGAAAAAAAACAAGGGGCTTGGGCCTGCTCTTGCTTGGAGCTTTGGATTATTTAGGCTCTCGAGCTGCATGATGCAGTGTTTTCTGGAAGGTGATGTTGGGTTCTCTCAGTTATAAAAAGTGGAGGAGGATACATATTATGCTGTTTGTCCGCTTTGCAGCTTGAAAATTGTCATCTGTGATTGCTGTTCTTTGTTTCCCTTGATCTGCTTTGTCTTGAGTTTTCTTGTGGCTTTGCTTGAGATTTGGTTTCTGATCCACTGGTGCAAGAAGCAGAAAATATCCATGCAGTGGGCTTGCCATGAAGGGATGCACTTTTTCACACGATGGACAACATCATGTGAAACATCATGTGGCACTCGTTACTGTGGGATGTTGTAGAGGTCTAACAGCTAAATGTTATTCAAAAGGTTACAGAGGGTATGTCCACTTGGGGTGATTATATGCAGAAACTTGATGTCACCTTGTCTCAGATGTTTCTATATCTATATAGATATAGATATATCTATATATTTTGAGAAGTAAGTATACTTTAAGATATACTTTAAGAATACAGTATATCTATGTACTTTGAGAAGTAAGAAAGAATCTTTCGATATGTGCTGGTTTTGGAATGTTTTTCTGAGTATCTATTGTTTGTCACTGAAAGAGAGAAAATAACAGGCTGTGATGACTCTGACCTGTTCCGGTATGCCTCTTACCGTGGCATAAGCAGTAAGAACTACAGGAATACCAACCTGTTTTCTATGTCTCTTTTCCTAATAATTCCCTGTGGTCTGCATGACATAGTTTCTAACTTAACATACTGCCTTCTGTAAATACTCTCCATAAGTGCTCAGTTCCTGGGTCAAAGCTCAAGGTTTTAGGTGCAAAGATACCTAACGTCAGCAAGAGCAGGGCTGCTTCAAGAGAGAGAATGATCTGGGAGCCAAGGGTGACACAAGAGAGCAGTCCCAAAAGATCAGGGAACATGGACAGGTTGTTCCTAAGGGTTTATTAAAAATTCCAGTCATGATGAGATAAGCAAAATAAATCCAGTGCCCATTGATGGAAGCCAATCAGGGGCAACAGGAGATGGGTCTGGACACACAAGCCAGGGCTTGAGGTCAATCCAGGAAAACCAGTCAGCAAGTCAAGACAGCAAAGGACAAGGCCAGGTGTGCATTTACAACACAGTTCTGGGGCCTGAGCTCAAATAAGCCCTGAGAATTTGGCTGGGAAGAAAATCAAGGTGAAGGTGGTCATAATAAGGTCAACTGGTGGCCTAAGATTGTTCATGGGTTTAGTTCTTGGTGCCAGGTACTGTATTTGGTTTGGATTTTTTGGCATGAAGGTTTATTAGTTTTTCTAATTGTCAGTAGGTTGTTAATATAAGTAGAGGTGACACATGCATCTCTGGTAAGATTTAGTGAAATAGATCACAAACTGAATTAAAAATGACGGGGGGGTGTGCAACGCTTTGGAAATAAGAAACAGGAGAATCCAAGTGCCCTGTGCTGTTTTAGCAGACCAAGTTACTAGTGTCCCACTAATCAATAAAAGTTAACAGGCATTTTTAAGATAACAGGCAGAAGGAATTCTGTAGTAAACAAAAAATTTTATTCTGTGGGACTTTGAAGTCAACAACTGCAGCAATAATATGCAAACAGTAAATACTAAAAAATAAAAGAAAGAAACCAATAAAAACGGTAATCAATGTGGAAGGAATGTGCTAAGCCAAGTTCTACCCTTATTTGCAATCAATGGATTTTCAGGAATGTGCATTAGCTTAAATCAGAGTAAATTTGGCTTGTGTTTCAAAGATAGAGCACCATAGCATATTTTGACATAAATTTTAATGCTCCACTTATCACCTAATAGAATAAGATGAACTTCTTTGTAATGAACAGAATGGTTTATGCATCTTCTGTAAAGCAAAAATAAGCTTCTGTCTGGTCCACTAGATGATTATTGATTTTTAGAATGTATTTTAAAAAACTCATTTGCGAATTTCTGCCAGTTTCAGAGTCATAGTAACTGTGTAACTGCTTAGATTTAAATCTTGATTGATTATGTCATCTTCACTATATGCAGACCCTCTAAAAGTCTTGTTTATTTATAAATATGAATTTGGCTCTGTAAAATGGGTGTAGGATTGTCCTGTGGAGAGAGATTGTGATTTAGGGAATTTAGATACAAGATTTGGACCATTCTCTGGCCCAGGCTGTCCTAAAGGCAGGCTGCTGCTTCACCAATAACTCAGCTAAAATGCACTGAATGAAGTAGTGATGTAAAAGCACAGAACTGTGTTTCTGACATTTAGCCAGAAAATCTAAAACTCTTCTGAAATGCAAATTTTGAGTTAATATTTTTTCAAATTGTGTGTTTATTTTTTTAGGAATTCATATTATGTTTTTCAGTCACATAGGAATATTGTGTTTACTATGCAAGGGTATAATAGCAACTCTTTCAACAAATTGAGTTCCGAGAATGAGCTAAGAATGAGGCATCCTTCTATCAGAGAAACTGGTCTTCTCATGAATAATACTAAGCAGCAGCCTTTTTTGAGTGCCTTAATTCACAATTTTTTCTGTTATTCTTTTCTTTATAATGTGCAGTTTAATCCTAATTTTTCATGATGCTTGGGCAAAAATGCAGATAACATAGAACCAGTATAATGAAGGAAATCAGAAAAATAACAGTTTAATCATGATATGCATCTCTCACATGATATATAGAATAATAGGAAACCAACTATAAATTGACTTAAAGAGTAGGAATTAACTGCCAATGTAAAATCCTTGCCCCAGTGCAGACATGAGGGTTAGCTCCATTACTGCAGGCTGAGCAGAGAGGATGAAAAGGCAGATAGAAGCTGAGAATTATCTTCTCTTTTTTTGGAGGGGGTTTTGGAGGAAGTGGGAATAGAAATTAGTTTTATCAGTATTAGTGTATCAAAATTTGTATCTCTGCCTTAAATATATGGCATATCCAATTGCATTGGAGAAGGCCAGTTAGCTTGTCTTGCTTGTTCAATCTTGTTTCTCAGAAGATATGATTAAAGTCTCAAATATATAGTTTATCAAGATGCCCTGATACAATTTTCTTGTTTCACATAAGCATCCTTCAATTTCCTGTGCCACTTTAGTTCTAAAAAAATATATTTCAAAGAATTTTCATATATTTTTGATAATATCATGAATAAGATTGGCTTAACAGATGAGATGTATTGACTGGCAAAGACAAATGTGGAAAAAATTCCACAGCTGGTATCATACAACAACTCTACTGCACACTTTTCATCTTGCATGAATAATAAAACTTAATTATTAGCTATGCCAAGAGAAAGCATATATTGTCAGTTTATATAACAATCCAAATTCCTGATAATTTACCTGACTCCAAATTTTTGCATCTATAGCTATTCTCTCTTCCCTTTTGTTATCCACATACAAAATAGTTTCTCTTTTCCTCCATCATTATAATATGGCCAAGTAAATTATTCAAATGGAAAGTGACATTTTTTGTCTAATAGAAAAATAGGCATTCAAAGTTTTCTTTGAGAATTTATCCACTGAAAATTGAATAATAACCCTTTACTGGAGCAAGGAAGAAAAAACTATTTCATAAGGCATGCATTTTATGATAAAATTGTTGTTGAGCAAATTGTTTTTCAGAATTTTCAAGAGAATTTTTTGGGTAGGTGAAGAAAAGGAGAAAAGGGATTCTTTTTTGAAATGCAAAGCTGTGGTTACCTCTAAATTTTCCCTACGCCAGAATTGTTTTGCGGAGTTTCTTTAGCTTCATCCCAAAACCACAGCCCCCAGTGATGCTGTGGGTGGTATAGAATAACAATTTAGATGCACCCACACCATGCTAAGCTACTCCCCCACCTCTGCAACCAGGACACTGAGTGACTTAGAACTCAACATATAAAATTATATAATAGGCAGAACATTCTCATTAGAGTTCTTCAGGACCATGTGCTGAAATATCTCTGGAGACCTGTCCTCCATTACCAATTCCTGCAGGGGCTTGAAATGAGCTAAAGCTGTGAACACCTGATTCCCCCACCCGCAGGTTGAACCTGCGGCATCTTTGAGCTTAGTATTTGGGTCCCTGCGTGGTTCATTAAGAAAAGTAGGCAAGAAGATAATTATTTTTTAAAAGTCAGGATGCTCAGAAACCACCTAAACTAATCAAAAGAAACCACTTCAACAAAATGTATCTTCCATCACTTAAAGTACCACTTGCCTGTCAGGAAATGACTGGTCCTTCTGCTTTCCATTACTGACTTCTTTTGCTAATATTGCCACCCTTTTTGTTTTATATATGCAGATCCATTATTGACCCTTCTTTTCTGCCCCATTTTCTGTTTTTGTCACCACAACCTCCCTTCTCCAGAAAGATGTAAAACTAAGGGGGAACACCCAGTCACAGGTCTGACCTGCATCATGGTTTGACATTTTATTGCTGATTTGGCTGAGTGTAGTGATCCTTACGAAGTTTAGTGGGTCCTGGTTTTATCTCTCCCTGGTTAAAAGGCTGCATGTTGGCTCACCAGCAGGAATGTTTGGTGAGCTAAACTGCAGAAAGTTCCCTGATGTCACCAAATGAAGCACGTTCCATGTGTTCCATGGTTTTAGAAAATTTTACAGCTTTCTAAGTGAAGCATGTTCCTCACTTAAATGGGGAAATTTTGATTGCAACTAAACAGTCATAGTTTTATTCAGAAATGAGCATTTTAACAATTTCTAAAACAAAATTTTTCTTTCAACCAAGCAAATAGCTTGTTTCAAGCCCAGTGTCCTACTTTAAACTTCAAACATACTGAACTGTCAGATCTGGCCTTGTGCATCTTCTGCTTCATGGAAGAATAACCTAGCCTTGCCAGGAACTCACAAACAGAACTGAGATCTAAGCAGAGAGCTGAGGGTTTGGATGGCTCTGACCCTGAGCACAGGATATCAAAAGAAGCATCAGTGAACAAGAGGATAGTGACAGAACACTTATAATTTAATCTGGATAAATATGTCTTTTATATTAGGTTTGTCAATCTTTACGTTAAAAAAAGAAGAAAAATGAATCAGAACTGAGAGAGTAATGCTTTTTTTAACAAAGGTGCCCTCACGGTGGAAAAGAGAACAGCAGAAGACTGTCATCTCCTTGTTTTCCTTGATGACTGCTACAAAGAACTTGTCTACTGTCTCCTACACATATTTAGAAAGAAGAAACCCTTCTCAAGAATATATTTTTATAGTCTCAAGTCTATAACTTTGCTAAAAAACTTTGGATCTGTGTACAACTTCATCCCAAACTTTCATTCTCCAACAATTCTTTTCCAAACGTGTGACACTGAGACATCTGTGGCATTTTCTGCTGACAATAATTACAACAAATTGCACAAAAACTTCTGCATAAAACCTTTATTTCTGAAGGCGATCAAATGTTGGCAGCTCAACCTCAGATTTGTGTATTTAAATCAGGCTTGAAAGAGTAATTTCATTACGAACATTAAGCCTTGGAACAGATCTGAAAAAAGCATAGCACTCCAATGTGTAGAAGATGCCAGCAATTCAATTCTGTTCTATTATCCGTGGGATAAAGTAAAAGACTGGTCCTTTGAGTAGGGTCTAATGCCTAATGAATAACCAGATGGGAGTTTGAAGGCTGTTTTTTTCATGAGGAGTTTCTACTTTCTGTGCCTTGATTTAGGCATGCAATGATCATCCAGTACCACAGAACTCTTAAAAGTGTTACTCTTTGTGTGTCTGAAAGTAGAATTTTTAGGTGTTAAGTATATTTTAAGGCCAGATATCTGCAACATCATGAACAGAATGATTCCAGGCTAGAATATCCAGGTGGACTGGAGACGAAGTTGGACAGTAACTCAAATTTTGACTAAAATCTGCTTTAGGCCCTATTTAAACACCTACCCCTCCTTTTTTAACCTCTGATTTTGATATTTTTTTCTTACTTTCCACACTAGTAAAATAAGTGTAACAGGGATTCTTTTCTACACCTATTTCATAGTGTAAATTCTTTAATGTAATTTTTTATTTGTACGACCTTAGATTTTAGTAGTAGGTTGTGGTTGTACTTCTGGTATATTAATATGCTATAAAGCAACAGCACATAAAATGAGAATAATTAATATTTCCCACCAAGTATTAAATTTAATCTAAATTAAATACAGTTTTAACAATGAAATGCTATTTCACTTTATCCATATTTTAATATAAGTATGACATATTAGCAACCCCAAGGCAAAGAAGCTCCTCTAATTTAAGCCACTCCGGAAAAAAAAAAAAAAACAAACCTGCTAAAATATTCTTCCAGGGTAATTTCCTAGATTAAAAATACACAGTTATAACTCATTTACAGCACTGCTGTGCATTAAATGAAATATATTGTTAATGAAAACAAACACCACTGCTTTTACAAGCAGCACATTTTACAAGCACCTTCTCCTGTTATAACTTGCTCCTGTGGTCTGTGGATGAGGATTTCAGGCTGTGTCAAAGCATAGGGTCAGGATTAAGGCTGAGAGAGACAGCAAACCTACAGATCCAAGTGGTGCTGGATTACACAGGGATGACTAAGGATGGTGTGTGTCAGAGCCAGAAATTCTGAGAAATATTTCTTTGCATGTTTAAGGGATGAAAAACCTCTGAAAAACATTGTTTCTAACCTTTGTCCATGGAAAAGGGCTTTTTAGGCTCTGGGATGAATTAGAGCTTTCAAGAATGTGTATTAGATAGTTGCATAATATGTAGTTTATCACAGGGTGGAAATTTTAGATTTCTGGGGTTTCTAGAATGGTAAGCAGAAGAAGACAATATGGAGGTTTCAAGTGGCTTTCAGACTTCTTCCTTCTTCATCTGCTCCATCTTCTGCAGTGACGGTGGCACTTCTAATTGGTTTAGAGTCTGGCTTTCTAACATGAATAATAGGTACTGGAAAATTATTATAAATAAAGTAGTCGTAGTTTTTAGTATAAAAGAACACACTGCCCTGAGGGTGGTGGTTTTGTGCCTGAAACTGACCTGCAGAGAGGAACTCTGATGGTCAGGGAAAGAATGTATAGATAAGAAAGAATAAACAACCTTGAAAAAACAGAGGAGACGACTCACGACCTTTTCTTCAATCTCTGGCTGGGGAAAAAAAGGCTTTTGCATTCTTGGGAGTCACCAAAAGAGGTGTCACAGAAACATGAGAGGTGTGGACCACAAAAACGATGCTTCTCAGACAGCTTCTTGGTGTAGACCATGATGCTGTTCTTTGGCTAGGCTTGGTCAAAGCCTAGCCTTTGTTTCTGGGTAATTAATTGAGTAGCTACAAAGTCAAGAGCTTTAGGTGGTGTAGGACTGGAAGGGGCCTGGCAAAGGAGAGCACAGGCTCTTGCAAGAGCTCTTCCCTGAAACTCGTTTGTGTTTGTCACTGCAGTGGCTCTTGGAGTAGGGCTATCCAGGAGACAGACTGAGCACTTCAGGTGGCAGCCAGGGGCTGCTGAATAATAAAGAAAGGCACCAGGTTTCCTCACTGGGGACTCATTTGTGTGCTTTAGTGAGTGTGAGAGTGAGTGTGGCCTTGGCACGGGCCTCTGAGCTCGGGTCGGTGTTGTGTGGGCTGCAGAAGGCGCTCCCAAAGAATATTTAGGTGGCAGACGGATTTCTCCCCCAGGAGCTGTTCACGTAGGCCATGGCTGGATGTTTTGAGATCAGCCAAGACCAGGGGTGTTTGTTAGGATATAGGGTTCGAACAAGGACAAAGCCGAGAGTTTCAGGTAGTGTGGGGCTGCAGAGGGGCCGCCGGAGTTCTCCTCGAAATCGCAATGTGCCACTGCTGGGCTGTAGTAAATATCTGCAGTATGTATCTACCAGGAGAGTGCTTAAAATAATAATTATTTAAATTGGTGGGGAAATGTAGAAATTTGGCATTATATGGGGCTGGTTAGTTGGTCTTTTGTTCGGTTTTTATCTTTTCTGTTTTGGTTAGGTTTGATTTCCTGGAGGTAGGGTTTTTTGTTGTGGGTTTTTTTGTGCGCTTGGGTTTATTTTATTGTTTGGGTTTGGGTTTCTTTGAAAATAGCATAATAGGTACTCTGATAGTTCAAAACGTATTATTCAATTCTTGTTTTCATTGAGGTAGAAGACTCAAGAGGAGGAAAAACAATATAGATGTTGCAAAACAGTATCTTTCTTTCTGGAACTGGAATATTAAATAATGAAACCCATGGTAATACGTAACTAAAGACTCTTTAATTTTCGTAGCTTAGGTGCATGGCATTCTGTGGTATTCAGCATCTATTATCGTTGAAAAATTTCTAAAAGTATTTTCAATAAAATATAAAGCCTTAAGTTGCACCGGTCTAGCTCTGTGTGTGGAGTCAGGGGGAAGAAAAGTGATGGTAAATAGAAACTTCAAAAGTTATTGAAGGGTCTGTCACTTCTCAGTTTGTATAAACTGGTCTACAGAGAAACATGCGCCTCAGAAATATTCCTTAATTCTATCTTGTCTAAAGCCAAGTCAATTGCTGGAAATTATAGAGGGGGCTTTGCAAAGTGAGTACTGATGACACATTTTGTAAGTCTGGATCTCTTCCTTTAAATCTCCTGTCCAAAACAAATATTTTATTAGGAATTGGGTCCTCTGTAAGATGGACAAGACCATCAGTTCATCTGTCTGCATTTCTTGGGATAGTACTTAATGTCTAATGCATGAAATAAGAGTTTGTCCTTCAAAATGGGCTTGGCCACCAGAGGCACAGAAAGGGTGGGAAGTGGCTGCTGTAGCTAATTTACCCTGTGGGACAAGAGGCAGCACAGCTAGAGATAAAATTTTTTGAGTCTATATCTTTTCCCAAGTGTAACACACACACACACACACAGAGAGGATAAATAGACAAGGATTCCAGTCCACCCTAAGTGAACAGTTCAGGGACAAGTCCTTAATTTGTATTCTTGTGTCTAAACATAAAGTCTTTTTTTGACATTCTGAAATTAATGGGTGAGACCTGAAGACCAAAATTAGCTTCAGTTCATGTGGCTTTCCTGAATGTCCAGAAAGAAAGGTGGAGAAAAGAGGAAGAACAGGAAGGATTAATTACATTTTTTATTTGTTGTAATTCATCACCTGAGAGAATTTTATCAAGCAAAGCATTTTGATGCAATTTTTAGAGACAACAAAGGCTTGCAAACAGAATGTCCTCTTGGCTACAATTCCTTCTCAGTTCCCCTTCTCCTTCCTAAAGCCCAGAGGCAAGTAAAAGTAAAAGTACTTGTAAATAAAAGATTCACACAGGGTGAATCTACCCTCTGAAGTAATGCCAGAAATCATTCATTCTTTTCTGAGGATGTATCTTATCAAAATAGCTGGTATATGTTTAAATTCTACCATTTTTACAGACCAGCACACTGTGGAGAGAAAAGTGGGGGCATTTTTTGATTACTGACAGTGTGTGTTATCAGCTGATATTTGGTCAGTTTAACCCTTGACCAGCAGGATGCAGACATAAATTGCTTTATCCACAAGCCAAGCCAGATTTTGTCTTCAGTTACTAAAAGGCATGTCTGTGTAGACATAGCAAGCATTTAAAATTAATACAGGCTAAAGCAAAGGAGATTCCCAGGCCTGTGCTGCTATCTGGTGGAGTTGGCTACCCCAAGGTAGCAGGCTGGAAGCAAGGGCATCCTACCCTTCCCAGTGCAGTAAGTATGCTCATTTCTGCTATCCCAAAAGTAACATCCATCACAATAGGCATGACATCATGTTAGATGACATCTGACCCTTGGTCACGTGTGTAGTGGTCAGCAGCCTCAAGGGTGAGATGTGAGCTTTGAATCAGAAGCATAGGTTTTTCTTTTTGCCTATGTGTGGTGTGGTGTTGAGAACAAATTCCTGTAGTGTTCAGATGATCTTTGGTAAGTAGAGGACTCCTGCTTCTTTTCCATTCCTCTCAATCTAGTCCATCTCTCCCTGAGGAAGAGCTGTACACCTGTGCACTTATCCCTACTCCTCACTGGTCAGCATCAGAATCCATCCACAGAAGGGATTTTTGTGTGCATGGTAGCTCTTAGGTGTGCTACCCAGGCAACTCCTGGCCTGGCTGGGTGTAAATCCTTGCTGTGCCCCCTGGTTTGGTGTTTCCTCTCCTCAGACTTTTTCATTTCAAAGTGAAAGAAATGGCTCTTGCAGCAGGTGTCCCTTCACCCCAGCTGTGGGAGAGAAGAAGGAAATAAAGAGTTTTGAAAGATAATTTCTGCGTCACTGTACTCAAACCCACTAAGAATCACTTGGAACTGGGAAGGGAAGGATTGAACAGTCAGGATCTAAAATAACGTCAAGCAGATATCCTGAGAAGCAAGGAGGACATGGGCTGTCACTCAGAAGATCAGGCAGCAAAAAGGCATCCTGCCTCGATGTTACAAAAGCCAGATGGCTTCTTATGAATGTCATACATATTACTTAAACTCAGCTCCTTCAACTGATGAACTGCTTTAATACAGAGCAGCTAGTCTAATGATATTTTTGAGGATGGAAGTGTGATAAAAATTATGAGCATGCAAACTCCTAGATTGGTTCAAATTATTTATAACTTTTCACAGTCTAAGCTTCTGTCAAGTTTAGTTTCATTGCTTCTAAAAATGATATTCTAGACTGGAGTGCTAAAATGGGGGAAAGCTGTCAGGGAAGGAGAAATTTCTGCTATTCAGTTCCTTATTTTTTTCTAAACAAATTTTATTTATTCTGCTGGAGCTCAGGTCATTTCATTTTGAGGGTCTGTGGCAGGTATTTGTTATGACACTGAAAACACTTCATATATAATGAAAAACTCCCTCTAGATTCCCCTAATATCTTGAATAATGTTTTTTTTCTTTGTTATGAATCCTCACTCACTCAGAAAACTCATGGTAAATTCATAAAGGACTCTTTTCCATTTTCCAAATTTATGTAGATATAAATCTAATAAGAGCCACAAGAAAAAAGAAACATTACTTTCATTTCATTAATTATGATATTTGAAGAGCATGTTCTCATGTTTTGGGTTATGAATTCACTATTTATGCTAATATTTTGGTGGAATGGCTACTTTAACAGGAAAAAGCTCAGACAGAAATTCAAGACCCAGCAATGAGAGAGAAATTGTTAAAAATAGTCAATGATTGACAACCACTGACAGTCTTGTAAGGCTCAAGCAGATGTTTCAGAATATCTTCTTGTAAAAATATTGCCTTGTTGGATGGACAGATGAATATATGAAAAAAAGAGCTCTTTCTGAACATTCTAAAATCACCAAAAGCAGTCCCATGCCTTCAGTATCTGCTGAATGGTTGAGGCACTTCAGAAGAGACACAGCATTTCATTCTTCTACTGAAACCAGACATTTGTGCCTCTTCTTTGTCC
Organism: Certhia americana; assembly: GCA_018697195.1. Taxonomy (NCBI): domain Eukaryota; kingdom Metazoa; phylum Chordata; class Aves; order Passeriformes; family Certhiidae; genus Certhia; species Certhia americana. Next base: position 91,437,250 of record CM031859.1, read on the forward strand.
TTCTTTTGCATTCTGCAGCTGCCTTATTGCAACAGTGGCTTCATCTTGCTGGAAAATAATTACTAAATGTATCAAAGTTAGATCAAATATTAATTTATGCTGTTCATTGTATTTATAGGGATATTCTTTGCTCAGAGTGAATAAATGTTTAAGTTTTACCTGCATCCCCTGTGAATGAAAAATTTTATAATGCAACATGTTGAGGAATCTGGCTTCAAAATATTTGTGAATGCATGTATGTTTGATATGGAGACTTGAACCAGTTAACTTATTTAGTAGTTAGTGGTTTTGAATGTAAAAACAAAGTCTCAGTTGTTTTAAACTGCATCTATTATTTTTATTAGAGTTTTTATTTATATACTTCTATAGAAATATTGCTTATGCTTTTATGCAATGAGTATCCCTTTAAGAGGTAGTCCTTCATTTGCTTGTGTAATTGGAAAGAAAAATGTTTGCTAGCAATAGAGAGTCATTACTTTGGCTTTTAATTTCCTGTTTATGTTTGAATTGATAGGTGTTTCCTCATTACCATCAAGAAAGAAGAAGTTGATCATCTATGAATAACTTATTTACACTGTAATCACAAAGCAGCAGCAGATTGCAGCTCATGATTCAATAACCAAAAGATACCCATAAGTCTCAGAAAATTGGGTGGCCTGAATCTTGCCCATAAACTCAAGCCAGAATGAACCAAAGAGCAACCCAGAAATCTGTGTGAGATAATCAAGACTTGGGTGGGTATTCAATACAGTGTAAATTATTTATTACTGTAGCATTTTTGTTTCATTTTGTAATCTCATTATTTCTTACCAGAATTCACTGACAGAAGTGTTTAAAAATATCTTTAACTTTATGTGATATTGTATCTAAGTAGAACCTTGACTTTCATTTAAATATTAGTGTTTCAAGTCTCATTCTCTTTTGCTGTAATTTTCTTTAATTTTTATTTGCTTTTACATTTGTTTTCCCAAAGATAGTAGGTTAAATGAAAGGTATTTGAGCACCTCATTCACATTGATTTATAAGGAAGAAAGTAGGCAGGGATGTTGGAGGATTTGGCCTGAAGTCCTTTATGTGTTTACAGAAGACACAGAAGAGCATTCACTAGAAATTCACAACTTCTTGTCATAGTTGTGCTGTGGCAGCAAGTCTGTTTTGAATAGACCATGTCTTTAAAAAAAAAAAAAAAAAAAAGGCAGTTTCATCTACATGTTAATTTTGTATTTAGCTTTTAATTATTATTTTACATTGATGTCACAAGTAAGAACCAAGATTCCTTTGATGAGTCAAAAGACCATTCATTAGCAATCAGATTCAACCACATTCAGTAAATCCTATACACCAGTCATCAAGACTGATACGGCTTTCAGGATAAAGCTGAAGCTTTTCATAATTTTTGAAAACCTCTCTTCTTTTTTACAGTAGGATAAACCTGATAGTTTAACAGATCAGCATTTCTCTGAGAATCTTCTATCCAAAAGGCAACTTGGAAAAAACGTGACATCTAGTTAGTACAAAGTGTCACCTGAATCATTTATGTAACATTCCTCCCACCATACTGCTCATAATATCTTTAAAAAAGTGGGTGAAGAGCTATAACAAAAGTGATAATGGAAGAGAAAAGCCTGAGATGTGAAATGACAGCACAAGAGGTACAATTTATACTTCACCTTGTCTAAAGAATAAAGCCAAAGCATTTTCAGGTCATAAGCAAGCCAGAAATATTTATGTAAGACAAACAGCACCACTGCGGTTTTATAATGTAGCAATTATGCATTTACACTGTTGTACACATATATGCATTAGTCAAATAACCATTGTGTTTACCCACAAATAGTATAGGACAAAACCAATCTAGGTTCATGTTCATAACAAATTTTTTGGTCATCATGTTTAGTAGCATAATGATGGCATTTGGAAAAGGTAAATTTGTTCTATTTGTCACCTTCACAGAAGAGGAAATAGACATTAGTGATTGGTTCTCTGTTAATGCTATGGTCACCATATTAATGGGAATGTCACTGGATCTTATAAAAAGTTCAAATGCTGTTCTGTGTTACTTACCACTCTGCCAAAGAATCTTTCACTGTGCTCTGCATATTTAATTACATGTGCTTGTGCAGTACTGGGTTTACTTAGATTGAAACTGGAATTCATCATAAGTAGTCTCAAGACAACTGAAAATTAAATTTAAGGATCTAAATCTTATCTGTCTTTATATTCATATAAATTGAGATTAATACCTCCAAAGTCAACATAACCAAGGAAAGAATGTACCTTTAAGAGGTCTGCACAAGAGCAAGCTGAGATTTGATTTTGCACTTTGCAAATGTCTGTGCTGCACAATCCATGTCACTGAAGGCACAGATTTTGAAAAAAAAAAGGCATCAGACTTGTCTGCAGTATAAAAATGAGTATTTTTTTTAATACTTTCTCCATCCCAGTGGAGATAGCTTTTTTCATTCCTAGAACAAACCTCCAAGACCTCCACCACAGGACTGGTGCTCTCACTCTGCACATTCAGCACAGAGGTCCTTTTCAGAGACCTCGCCTGCCACAAACAACAGGTCAGCCAGTCTAGGATGTCCCACATGAATTTGCCACAGAGTTGGGGACACATTTAATCTAGAGCAGTACTTCAATAAAAGCCATTTTGCTCAGCAAGAGTCTGAAGCTGCAGGCCCTCTCCATCATGCCACTCATGACTGCATCTTTGGTTGATGCTCATTCTGATGCCTGAGAACATTTATTGTTAGGGACCCTTCAATCCTGGAGCCCATGGGCTCTAGCACCTCCACCTGAGCCCAGCTCTGAGCTGCTGATCTGTCTCTTGGTTGAGGTGATTTTTACACTTATTTTTAGCCCTGCTCCCTGCTGCCTCTGGCTGATAGAGTCCTAGGGTCCCTGGGCTCCCTGAATGTTCCCTGGACTTGATTCATCCCCAGATGTGCCTGGCTCTCCAGTGGACATGTTTGCACACATGGATTTGTTTGTCCAGCTGAGCTTCTGTGGACCTGTGCTGTGGTGGGTGAGAACACTGCCCTTCTAGGGCTACCCTCAGCTCCTGACTCATACCCCATCATGGAGCACCCCTGCTTCTGCTGCTCTTTGGAAGAGGAAATGTGTAAGTTTTTCTCTTTACACAATAAGCTCTCTTCAGAAAGAGATGGTAGAAGCCAGAATGTTTTAAAGTTATTTCTTTGCTATACAGCTGCATTATAATGTTGTTGTGATATATGTTTTAAATTATATGAAGGGATGGAAAACAAAATAATAAAACATATCTGGCATGTTTTAGTGTTCACTTCTGTGATCCAGAGTTCACTGACGAAATAAGACCTCAGGATGGGGTGTTTATATTAATTTAGTTTTAATACCCTTTTGTGCTTTACCGTTTTGCTTTATTTTCCTCGGTTAAGTTTTGTGCTTTGTCACAATGTTCCTTGTCTTCCTCCATGAGCTGTAGTCAGGAGTTTATAACCAGCAGTTCTTTCTACTGGAATTTTGCAGTTCTGCTCCAGCATTGTAAAACTAGGAAATAACTTAAAGCAAAACAGCACTTCTCTGTATACCACATACTAACTCAATCTACACAATTATTAAAGGAATAGATTTCCATGGTCCCTCCCCATAAATAAGAACTATTCAACCCAGTAATGATTTTCAAGACTTTCTCTACTTATACACATATAAAAATATTTAACTTTCACCACCAATTAGAGGATCCAGAATGTCTGGACAAGATTGACTATGAGAGGAAATATACCTGACCTGCTGAACAACATGGATGTAGGGGATTTACACCTTTTTAGCACTGAAGAGAACTGTTTGTCTTCAAGAGGCATAGTGTAGCTCATGGCATTGGCTGCCCTCCTGCACCTGCCACTATTTGCCTCACAGTTGGCATGGCACATGCAATGGTGTGTTTTCTAGCTATTAATATACCAGTTATTGAAAATAATATATTTACTTCAAAGCAATCATTCGATGCAAAGTATGCAGGCAGGGTAGTATGCGTACTGACAATGATATCTAATCCTGTCACAGAACAGGAATCTGTTTTAGTCTTATGATTTGTAATGCAGTATGATGTACTCAATAAAACTACTCATGGTTACAGCCTTCCCCAATTTTCCTTTCTGTGAGTTTGTCTTGGTGATCAATGTGTTTTATTACACCTCGGTTATGATCTCAAATTTAAAAACTGAAACTAGTACAGAGTTTGGTTTCTCTGTGTTTAACGAAGTACTTCCTTAGATTGGGTAATAGAATATCCTTGAATTGGATATGGGCAGTTGGCATTTCTGCTTAAGTATTTTTGCTAATGAAGAAAAATTGACCTGGTGCCTTATGGCTTGGATTTAGATATACCAATGCAAACACCATGCAGAATTTTCACTCTTGTCAGCTTTTTCTGACAACTGCTGTGAAGTGAGAAGTAGATTACAAGGGATTCTTCTTATATTCACTTTCTATTGGTAATTGGGGTTTTCCAGTCTTTTACATACTTCAGTTTTTAATAAATCTGACACAGTAAAAGACAATGCACAGTGCATCCAAATGTCACTATTATCTTGTGTTGTTGTGTTGTCACTATTAGCCTGTGTTGTAAAATGGATTGAGGAAACTATATTGCTTGCTTATAAAATTATCTCACAGATTTTGCTTTTAAATACACTTTTGTATACACCTCAGAAATTTTATAACTATGAAAAATTGATGTTATTTCAATATTTTAATGATCAAAGTCATTAATCCCTTTGGATAAGAGAATGGCTAGTTTCTCATCATCTTCCATACCATGCTAGTGTGCTTCCCTCTTTCTTTTCACATTTTTGTCCTTAAATTTCAGCTTAGTTTAAGCTGCAGCATTGACAGGTATAAGCTTGATTACTAGAATTTTATACTGCTTCAACACTAAGAGCTGTGAAGCTGCACTGTATTTTGGGGTGTGCTTTGCATGGGCTGTTTTGTTCTCTTATTTTAAATAACAGTATAAGTGTAATACTACACTAGGGTCCTTGTGAAAGTTAGGAGTATTGAAAAGTGAAGAAATTATTCTTAGTGTACATTAGAAAGAAATACATTTTTTTATTAAAAAACACCCTAAAAGATTAAGCATTGGGGTATGTGTTTGTTTTTTTTTTTTACAATCTTTCTTGCCACTTTGTATTTCCAGATATCAAGGCTGGGCCAAAACACTTTGAGTACAGGTATCCCTGAAGTAAAAGGATTCACCTTACAGATGTATCACTATTTCAGCTTGATAGATTTGATATTTGATTCCGCATTTTCTAATTTATTGGAAGTTATGTACACTGTAGTTAGATGTGCGTAGATGTGTGATTAATGCTTTCAAAAGAGGTAAGTTTTTGTTTAAATGGTTATTCAAATATGTGGGAAGGTAGTATATGAATTACTTGTGTTTGATTAGAAGAGATGGTGTTTCCTGTTCTTTCTTTCCAAGGAGAGTACAAAGCAAAATTTTGTTGAAATTATTTCCATAAGCCAAGGATACAAATGTTAAAGAGACCTTAGGCTCCAGGTGCCTGGGACCACAATATTGCTCTTTGAAGTTATTCACCCAAAGTCAATATTAAATTGTTACAGTACTTATGTGAGTAACCAAGTATCACTGCCCTGATTTATTTCTTTGCTATAGGTAAATTTGATTAAATACTCTAAAGCTGAACAGAAAATCTAAGAAAGTTTCTACAAGTTGCAAGTTCCTGCAATCAAAGTGTAATTATCTAACTGCATACAAATACACATCTAACATTGAGAAAAAAGAGCACAGAAACTGAACTAATTCTGGGGTTTTAGGAGCACTTCACTCTGACAAACAAGGGAACAGTAAACAGCTGCAAGAGAAACTGTAAATCAGAACTTGGGAAACATCAGGAACAGGTAAAACACTTCTGAGAGATTTTTTTTGTAGAATCATTTAGATTGGAAAAGATCATGATCTCCAACCATTAACATAACACTCAAGTCCACCACTAAACCATGTCCCTGAGTACAACATCTGCATACCTTTTAAATACCTCCAGGGACAGTGAGTCAAGAACTTCAGCTGGTTCCAGTGTTTGCCAATATTTTATCCAATCTAAACCTCCCCTGGTGCAACTTGAGGCCATTCCCTATTGCTTGTTTCTTGGGAGTAGAGACTGATCCCCATCTGGATATACCCTCCTTTCAGGGAGTTATAGAGGTCACCCCTTTTCTCCAGTCTGAACACCTCCAGCTCACTCTGTCACTCCTCACAGTACTTGTGTTCCAGACCATTCACCAGCTTTGTTGCCCTTCTCTGGACATTTTCCAGCCTCTCCTAGGCAAAAATATGTTGTACAACACTTCCACTTTCTATAGTGATTCTGCTCTCTAATGGCTTCTATTCCTACATAGGTTTCTTCCTGATCTTTACTCATGCAGCATGGCTTAGACAGTCCAGGTTGAAAAGCAAGGTATATTTCAGCAGGGCCTCTACTATTTCTAGCCAATAAGCAAACCAGTTTTTACAAACTAAGCAATATCACACCTCATCACATGGCTAGAAGTCTGCCAAGAAGCACACAACATTACAGCAGTGGTTTTAGTGACTCACCAGCTGGGACCCCTCCATTCCATGTCAGTAGCAACCTGCTGATGGGGCCTGGTAGCACAGCCATTGTATACCATTTTGTTTCAAGAGGTCTGTGTGCATTCTGTCTTTCTTAGCATCTTTTATAATGCCCATGACCAGCAGCTATGACTTGAAAGAATTTATTTCTTTATAAAATTGTTCCCAGAGTCAATAATATTTTTGCTTCATAATTTTTTTTTCTCCGTAAGTTTTTGTGATCATCTGAAAAGAACAAAACCCCCAAACTACTTCTGAGTTTAAAATCAGCAACTTTTTGTCTTACAGCTATGAAAAAAAAACCAAGATATTTTTGTCCAGGTGCATTTTCATGCAGACCCCTAAAATTTAGCAAACACAAAAATTTTCTACTGAATTTTATGTTACATAAAAGATATTTTAAATTAATAATTTTGGCCATAAGAACTCAGAGTAGTTGTCTATATGAAGGATTAAATTGATTGTCCTTCCAAAGAGAAACAGTCTAAATCAAAAATGCTTTTGCTTCAGGGCCTTTCTTGAGGCTGTTAGTATAAACACTGATGGAACTGTGACCATTGAGAATATAGGAAATCCTGCTTCTAGATTGTTGGTTAGTAAATCCAAATAGAACTTTGATGTGTAAGATCATTACAAGTTACCATTTCCTTCTCAGTGTTTCAGGAAACGTGTCTCTGTTTCTCTTGAGGTTATCCTATTGCTAAATATATATTCTCATAAAGCTTGATTATGGTTTTATTAATGTTTTTTGTGTTATTGTTCATCCTGCTTAGGATCAACATTATGGAGCATAGACAGTAATACTTCTAAAAGCAAAGAACAGTAGGAAAGAGACATGCTTTTAACTCATTTAGAAACCCCAGAAGAGATCTGATAACTCAATCAATTGTTGGACAAGTAAAAGAGTCTGTTACTCCAATGTTTAAAAACCCAAGGGGGTTCTCTCAGGGGTATGTGTTCTTCATCACTTTCAGGAATGGTAATATTCAGGTGACTCAGATGTAAAACATTCAGATATTTTATCCTAAGCTGCATGAAATTCAACATTTGACATTCTGGTTTACTTGAAACAAGGTAAGAAATGGGGACCAACACTTCTAAAACACAAGGATATTTTTTATACAAAGCTTTAAATATGATTATTTATGATTCCATATAGAAATACTACTGCATTTTTGTCCACATTTTGCTTTCTATTTGCATTGAGCTTGAAGAGCTGTTCTAACAGAAATCAAACACTGTGATCAATCCCTTGCCTGGTTTACAGTGGTGTTTTTTTGACCTTTGAAAGGTAAACCACAGTCCATCATGGATAGATCCTACTGAGGAAAGTTTTCTCTGTGAATAGATACCTTAATCTGATCCTGGAGAACTCAGTCCTACAAGGTGTTTTTTGGTTGGTTGGTTGGTTTCTGGATTTTTTTAAGAAACATATTTTATGGTTTTGCTTTTTAAAAACACTTTCTGGGGAAAAATATCTCTGAATATTCCAAATTAATTAATATTCTAAAAACAGTGGAATAGAATGCAGAGTTTTTTTCCTGTTTTTTAGGGGAAACACCTTAAATTGCTTTCTTCTCCTTCAATTTGAGACTGATGGCCCAAAGTACTAATCATTTTTAATATAAGAATATTAACTTTGGCAATATTTGGAAGTCAAAGCAAATAATTTTTCTTCACCTCAGTGGTGAATAAGCTGAAAGAGGAGATTTGTTTCTCTACTCCTCCTCATGGAGGGGCATTTCACTGCTTGTTGGCTACCAGAACTAAGAAAGGGACGCTACTCTGATGCTGTCCTAACATTTTATAAAGAATCACAGCTGAATTGCACTACAAGAGAAAAGAAGGAGGAAATACAAGCTAAGTGAATTAGAATTGTCTAGTTCTATGGTTTGCCCTAATCTCCAGGGCGAGCACAGTTGAGGGTCACTTACTTTAAAATGCTTTCTCATTTAATATGGATTGTGATCAGGAGAGGATCTCGCTTTCTGGTGAACTTTGAAGAAAAAATTTAAATCAAAGGTGCCCTTGGTTAACTGTAAATTGGCATCTCTGTGGGTTTGCATTTGAAGGGCATCAGAGAGAGAAGCAAGTATGATCATCCCTTTAGGATTACACATACTTTAAAAGAGCATTTAAGATTATAGGCCAAGTATAACAATATTCCTAACAATAAGGAAACTCCCTGAATTTTACACTTCTTCTATTCTTATCAATCTCTGGAGTTTAGTTGTGGGAGTTATTTTTTTCCTATTTGAATACATAACTCTGCAATATCTCTTGCCACCTGCAATATGTTTACATGAACCACTACACCTGATAAAGACTTAGATAAGGAGCAATGCTACAAATCTGGCAATATTTGTCTAAACATAGACTAAAAGAATGAGAAACTATCTTTTTCTTCAGATACTTCTATAGAGAATACATTTTCATGGTTTCAGGATATTAAAGTACAAGTTCTCAAGCACTTAAAATTATTTTTTTTAAGGGAGAATAATATGAAATGCCAAGGAAACAGTAGCAAAATAGCCCTTTTTAAACTGTGAAAACAGCTTTATGATTTGTTAGTTTTATTTTATGAGTGAATAACAGGGTACGTGCCTGAAAAGTAGATAGAAGAACCAATTTAAATAGAATGTATGCAGTTCCTTTGGAAACCCAACAAGCAATAATTTTGTTAACAGTCTTATACAATGCCTTAATGAGGACATTTTCTCCTTTTTAAAAGAAAGAAAGAACAGTATCAATATTTTATTATTTGTAGAGAAATACATTAAAACTGTTACAGTTTTTGCTATAGCCAAATACCCAAAGCCCCTGTAAACCACAGAATTTAAGTAAAACTGTCATTCAGTTTTTGGCTATTCTCAATATAACTAATGAGATTGAAGAAAAGTGCACTCAACTCCCCATATCCTCTTTTATCATCCTCTTGACTTAAAACACTTTTGTTTTCTAGATTTCCAAAAAGTGCACTCAAAGCCTGTAGAGCTTTCACTTTCCATTAGACTTTTTTCCTAAGGACTGAAAAAGAAAACCCACCTCAATGTCATAAGGCTCTCAGATGAATACTTAATCGTTCCCTCCATATCCATTTAGATGGATCATAAATGCTGCCTATTTACATGTTACAGCTGGTCCATTAAAATGGGTTTATCTTTTGACTGGTTTAAGTTTACAATCCTTTTTGCTTTTATGTATATATCCTTTTTACTAAATAGCAATATATTGGTCACGGTATAAAAATGTTCTGCTATAAATTCACAAGATTTGGTTTAAGTAATGCAAGTGTGCAGCATTTCAATATTGTTAGGTAACCTTTACTTTTTTCTGCTGTATATTCCATAAAGGAAATATTAATATTTCTTTTTTTCTCACATATCACTAATTTTTTTAAAGATTTTAATGTGCTGTGGTTTAAACAATTTCCCATTTCAAGTTTCTTTTCAATTTTAAATAAAAACAATAAGAAATAGCTGTGAGTTTTCTGTAAGGTGATTCATTATCACAGTGTTGTTAATGAAATTTAAATAATGTGTTTTAAGTGGTCATAAATGTCATATTTTTTATTACAAAACTAACAATATCTTAGACTTTATATTTCTTCTATCATGAAGAGAAGTCATTGTCTTGAATGCATTAGTGATAATCTGTGTTGCATTTACAACACACAGGATGAAGAATTTTATGTCTTCCCTTAATAACTGGCATGCATTTTGTTGGGCTTGACTGAAAAAGAGGGAAAAACCTTCTGAAGCCACTAAATTATGTAACTCATAGAAAAGGAAGCACCACAGGAATTGGACATGAAGGGAAAAAAACCAAAACCAAACCAGCACATTTAGTTTCCATTGGAAAAAGTATGGTTGTACTTCCAGGCATAAGATATCCACTTGGTGACAAGGTTTAGCATTTTTATTGTCTAACTGTGGTCACTACAGCCTGGATATAAAGAAGGATCTGACAATGACCATTGTCATCAGCAGGATGGCAAGAAGATACTGTGGTCTTCAAGAAGGCCTGAAAATTATTAAAGCATTTGCACTGTGCTCTTAGCAAACCATAGCATTAAATCCAAATCAGATTAAACAGTATCCCTGTACTCCAGTTTGAGCTTTCAGTGCAACTCTGAGATCCTGAATAGGAAAGAAAGTATTATTTTATTGGTTGGAAACTGGACTCTTTCTCTGGAACACAACCTGGTGGCCAGGGGAAAGAGTAACTTGAATGTTTGTGTGTGGCATATGCCAGTAAGAGGAGTAGTTGCTGACTGCCTTCTGAGAGGGGAGCCTATGCTGGATGGGTGGCTGGACAAAAAAAAGTGGTCTGATAAATAGACTAGCATGGGGTAAATGGAGAAACACAGAAGTGCAAGCCTGGAGAAGTACAACAAATTTTTTTGTTGTTGTTTAAAATATAGTGTTTCTGAGATTAGAAATATGGTACTATATTAAGTGCTTAATTAATAAATTTGAAGATTTACAAACCAGAAATGTCACCCCTAGCTGTTTGAAGACAAAAGTAAATTTCATAATCCTATGAAATAAGAATTAAAATAAATAAACTCAAATGCAGATAATATCAGATGAGGATAGAGTTTATGTATTATTTATTTATATATTATTACATTAAAGCATTTTAAATTTAAGTCTTTTTTTCTATAAGGTGTGAATTTCATTTAAATGGGAATAGACTACTGAATGGTATTAAGGAACACAGTTCTATGAAGAAGTTTGGAGTGAAACCACACTGCTGCTATTTCACTCCCAGTGAGCTGCTACTGGCATTTTATCTGATGTGGTGTTGACTGTCTTTTCACATCTTGTGTTATTAAACTGACAATTAACAAAAATGAGAAAGCCCATGATGTATATTGTAGTATGTGAAGCATTTTTTGTGGAAGTGCAGGAAATCAGAGATATAAAGCTAAAGTATCCATTTAAATGAGAAAGGAATAAGTAGAAACATTACTCATTAAATGCATTTTATAAAAGAAATGTCTCATTATCCTTTTGTGTGACTCATGAAGTCACCATCAACCAGCTTGCAACCTGCAATTATATAGCATTTCTCTGCCAACCTGGGGGTGAAAAATCCATAGCTGGAATTTCATTAACCATGACTTGAGGGACTGCTAAAGGATATTGGACTTTATAGTTGTGGTTTTGAAAATATCATACCAATTTGCATAGCTAAATATTTGTATTTTCAGATGGGGATATTTTCAAGGCAACTTTAGAAACAGCAATGTTCCCACCTGTTGAAAGTAAGTCTCTTTTAAGACAGTTCAATGATTTCCAGTGTCTAAATGTGAATCTATCATAGAACAATTCAGAAATCCTGTATCAAAAATTCATTGAGCAACAAAATTATGTGTTTCTTACCACCATGAGGTGAAATTTTGCTTATAATAAACATGTAGTGTAACTATGGGTATTTTCACTATGCACATGCATGGTTAATCTTGTTTAAAAGCAGGATATACTAATCAAAATATAAAATTCTTTTTTGTGACGGTGTTATATTTCAGGTACATTTTCTTCTGTTTACTTGGGTCACAGATTGCAAATGAGAAGTCATTTTTTCTTCTATTTGCTAATTATGCCTTTGTATTGTTATTGCTATCACCAAAGTTAGAAAGATGCCCTCAGTTATTTTTTTTAACACTGACTTAAACAAAGGAGCTTTCAATATTAACTGTTACACTTTCTCCAAAATGTGGCTTCCACTCTTTCACAACTCATTCCCTCAAACATCTTCTCTAAATTACTTTCTCTGCCTCCCTAAACCATACCCCCAAGGAAATCTTTCACATTTCTATTTCAATATCTGATGACAAGATGAAAAGCAGTATGCAAGGTAAGGATAGAACACTAATTGATATAAATGTGAAATGACAGTAATGGTCTCTGTCTGAGCCATGGCTGGAGACTTCTGTGTAATGAAAAATCTTCCATAGTTAATATTTTTTGTCCCTCTAGTAATATTAGCTAAGATAATGTTTTAATAGATTTTTGAACAGAAGCCTTAGTTCTGCTGTGCAAAGTTGAAATACACTATGGAAGACTTTTTATATCATTGCAGCATTTCCAGGGATTTATTTCATGTTTCAGAAACATGTAAGGAAAAGACGTATTGCCAATCTTCATTGTAATGAGTCCATTTCAAGTAGTGGTGAATGGTTTCTTTATTATTCATTTCTAGCTTCTCAAGTGATTTCAAAAGTTTTATTCAAAATTAGAATTTTTTCTTCACGACTACAACTTCATGTGTATATGTAATGGTAACAAGAAAACTGAAAATTACATTTCCTAAGTCAAGCACTGTGACTGTAATATGAAAAGAGAGATGAAGCAACATTAATTGCTTCTGTGGTAAGAAAAAATTGTTCCGGCAAGGTGTGAAAATAATGCAGTTTTTCCTTTTACTTTACCTGTTGTTAGAAGTTGACTTTCTATTTTAAAACATTCTTGTTGTTTGACATACTGTTAATGAACCATGCCAAAATAACAGAGGTTTCTGCCTTGCAACTCTGAGATATGAGAGACAAAGAAAATCACATCACACAACAAAAGAACCCCACTATCAGAAATCATCATCAGTGAAGACGAGAACAGGGAGAACAGATAAGGAAAGGTAAAATTGCCAAGAGCCTTACAGGTGACTTTCAAAATTTGGCTTTCCCCCCTTCTTGATTCTGCATCTTTCTACTTCTTATGGACCACCCAGGCCAGTTTGGAAGAAGCAGCTGTGCCGCACAGCAGCTGGGGATCAAGCTTTCCCAGTTCCTCTCTGGAAGACTCTTAATTATACTTTTTTCAGGAGGAAGAAAGGGATAGAAATATCTATTGGTCCAATAATAGTGTGTTAAAGATCTTTGTAAATTTGACAAGTATTTTCAAGTGATGTTTCTCAGATATGTTTTAAAAGTTTAGGTTGATTTTGAACAGCTGGGATTTAGGTTTTGAGATACTAATAGCTAATAGGTCAAATTTCAGTGGCTGTTCATTAGTTTATATTCCCCCATATTCAAAGGGGATTATCTTGCCAAATTTGAAGTCATGCTTAAATATTTCAAGTAAACCCAAGAATTGGTAGCCTCTCTAAAATGAGATCTTGCCTCCCTATTTTAGATGTCCAGAAAAGTTTTTGGTGTTCTCAGTTTCTGAACAGAGATCACAGAAGAAACACAACCTGGAAAATTTCAGCCAAAATGCCTGAAGACTGGCAATATGATAAGCAACTAGAAAACAGCATCCTGCAAGGAACAGAATCCAGTAAGGTGAAATTACAGATGCTGCACCTGCACTGGCTGCTACAGAAAAAGCCACATACTCTTTTTAATTGTATGGAAGGTTTTACTAGCTTCAATGTTACCTAAACCGCATTATTTAAGATAAAGGATTTTTAATATGTGTTAGGAAGATGTATTGTCACAAAGAATGGTACTGAAGTCCATTAGCCACCAAAAGAAGCTCTGAAACCACACTTCTCTGTGGCTTGAAAAGTCAAAGCCATTCTTAAAATACACGGCCATATTCAGAGAATCACAAAGTGGTTGAGTTTGGAAGGGACCTCTGGACATCATCTGGGCCAGCCCCCTGTTCAGGGCCAGCTATGGCTGGTTGCCTGGGACATATCCAAAAGTCTTTTTAATTGGTCTTCAATCAGACTTCTTGCCACTGATCACCACCCACTGGGCTTGGCTGTTCAGCCAGTTGTCAGTCCACCTCCTTGTCTGCTCATGTAGCCCATGCACCACCAGCAAGGATGGTAGTGCTGTGTGAGCTCACTGGTGTCCTCCAGCTCCATTGCTCTACTCAAATGACTACTCAAACTCTTTATGGTAAAACAGCCAAAGGCATGGCTTAATTTGCCTTTTTTTCAGAGGTTTATTCTGCTAGAGTGGTGAGAGTAAATCAAAGAATCTGTCACTGAATACACCTTTGAATAAGGAAATTAAGTTAAATATGCTCACTCACTCGAGGGAAAGCAGGATATGCAGGTGGCAGCCAACATAATTAAAAAGCTCTCATGAAGAGATTTACAGGGAGAACAAATGATCATGCTCCTCCAACGATTTTGGACAAAACAGGCAAGTAATCTTCCACTCCAGAGACAAAAAATTTCAGGTAGTAACTTAGCTATTAAAATTATTATAAATTAAATATTTGCTAAAATGACTTTTTATTACCCACCTAGAAACAAGCATGAAGTGTATATATATATACATATATGTACATAGACTCATATATGTTTTGCTAAGTGTTGTTTGACCATCACTTAGGCAAGGTGCTGACATTATAGGTGTTACTGTTTAAAATACTAACAATGATGAAGAATAGATTGGTATTGATGTTTAAATTTATATTTTGAACCTCCAAAAGCTTCACCCAGATGTTCACACAGACGTGTAATTTCAAAAAATCAGTGAGTAAAAATGGAAACAGCAGTTTTGAACCTTTTGCAGTAAATGAGGCAAGGTAAGTTCAGGGCACCTTGCTCACAGCTGAGCTTTCCGGATTTCTGGGTTTAAGTAGCCATCAACTTGATGAGTACATAGAGGATCAGACTGGAAGGACTTCCAGGAATTGGCAGGTATCTCTTCCTTCAGGCAAAGCCATCAATGAAAACTAATCAATGAGAAAATACTTTGGAAACTTATGCCCCCTTGTGCTGTTTTATGGTATGAGACTTTGTTTTTTTTTAAAATAGCAGTGAGTAGATCAGTCCACAAATACCCAGTTGAACACCCACTTCAACATTTCTTCATTAGAAGGCAAACTGATGGCTGTAAAATGAATGTGGACAAGAATGTATCACAGACATGGCATGGATTTCACATAGAGAGGCAATTAAATGCTAGGCAGGTCACCTGCTGATGCAGTGGATTGGATTCCAGTGGCTGCCCATCAGCCTTTCAGAAAGACATCCAGATCTATTACAAACATAGGGTAACAGTCAAAGAAGTCAAAAAGCTTTTTGTTGTTCCAGTATCAACTTCACATACAGAATATGAAGTGTCTGTCTCTAACTCTTCAATTTTACAATTGAAAGAAGGAACCACAAAACAAGTGTTAAAATGCTTGAGCATAATCAGCTTTGACGGGCTGAAAAATGACAAAAGGAGCATAAAGAGAACAACATAACTAGTATATTAAAGTTTTTCACAGATATATCTGATATATTTACATTCAACATTTGTGTTTTGCTCTTTAATCCTCTCTGTGGCTCTTAAAAACAAACTCAGACTGAAGAAGAGGGATGCTTAATACACAGCAGTCCAACATAAAGGAAGCTCTGCTCCTTTACTACAATCTAGTAGTAAAGGACACTGTTTTTGTAGGATAGTTTGCAGTCTTGGGGAAGATATTTGATTACTAACTACAGCCAGGTCATAAACAGAATCTGACTCCATACAGAAATGTAGAAAACTTTAGTTGAATGACTTAAATAGTGAACACAAATGCATCCATTGCACACAAACTTCAACGGGTATTCAAATCAAACCAGAGTTTGCAGCAGTGTTCTTTCACTGCCCTGAAAGCAAAAACGCCTGGGCTTTCACAACACACATGTACTAGCAAACAGCCCCACGCTGTGGACACTGCATGTACTAGTAAAATCACTTGAATTTACCCTACTTTAGCTGCCTCAGCTCACCCAGGCCACCAGAATATACTGAAAATTTTTAGGTTGTGATTAAATCAACATTTACTTGCATACTAAATTTGTGTAAACTACTATAAAGAAGAGGAATTTTTCAAAAAGATGGTAGGCTTGGATTTTTAATTTTTTTTAGCATATCAAATATCGAATCAGATATTCTGACAGAATATCAAATGCAGAAATTCTGACAAAAAAAGTTGTTGAGTGGCATGTGGTCCTGGCAGTCAGATGGGGAGCAGAACTCAGTGGTGCTCTGCAGCAGCAGTAGTGGACATCTCACACTTGGTAACTGAGAACAAATGCTATGTAGGACCAAAATAAAAATATCCCCTAGAATTGCTGAACACAAAGATACTAAGTCATTATTTTTTCTGAAAATGAAGGTTTTAATAATTTTCCAGGGATTCAGCACACACGGATACATAGTATTTTACAGAACATTGATGAATCTTTCTTCCCCTTCTAGGAAGCTGCTTCTGACCTGATTCTGGATCATCTCCTTCCTTTCATTCTATTTTAAGATGGGAAAAAGAGGCCTTTATAGACATTTCTGCTAACATCCCTTTTATTCAGCTGTGGGGTGGAGCTGCTCTGGGCAAAGGGAACGTCCTTGGTAGCCACCCACTGAGCAGCACTGCATCTGGACACTGAAAAGAAAGGCTGTTTCCTAATTTGCAAGCAACAACCATATGTTCAGAAATGAAGAAATGCATACTCCACCTAATCCCAGGAGCTTCCTCTCTCCCCTGTGGCCTATTTAAAGTTATTCTAACACTCTTTACTGGATGCCAGCTACTAAGTGAATTACCTTCAGACTTTAGGCCCTTCAAGCAAAGTGATTGTAAGCAAAGCTGAGGAAAAACTGAGCATGCATGAACCATTGTTCCTAGTGACTCATGGCATCATTTTCCAGGATGACTTTACTAGTGAGGTTCCAAGGCTCCGCCCTTTAGAGCAGATGGTAGAAATGTTTTTATTTGGCATTGTTATTGTATGACACCAGCGATCAAAACAGACAGTTTACAGGAAGCTATCGAGCCAAGATCCCTGTCACAAAGGTCTCAGGTTTCGTGAGAAAATCTCCTGCTCTATGGAAATTTCTATTTAGGAGGCAGAGAAAAAATTTACTACCAAACTTCCCTTAGTTCCTTGGGGAGCCACCTTGCTTCTCAGTTAATAACTTAGCAAAACAAGTACCTGGCAATCTTGCCAAAGAGTAGCAATTCCTCCCTAGACTTTTATTTTAAGGAGCTTAAGAGCAAGGGTACCATTGGGAGGTATGTCTTAATACAATTTATACAGCAGAATTTGCCTTCCTTTGAGCAGAGTAACTAGCTTCTTAGCCAGGATACAGGATATTCCACAAGAGAACTGTACTAATACCCAAGTGGAAAAAGTGGGTAAGAAATCCTTTCTTGTACTCTTAGCTCGAATTATTGCAATTAAAGAAATTGAATTTCAGTGTGCATCACTACAGAGCAAATAACCCATTCCATGGGCTCCTTATTTCCTAAACTGTACAACCATTACTCAGAAATATATACATTTTATTCAGATGTCTACTTTTTGCATATGGGTCCATGTGTGACCCTTCTTTGACTGGTTGCTGGGAGAGGGTTATGAATTTATTAGAAGGTCATAGAAACTAGCAACATAAAGTTGCTTTGTATATAAATATTGTACAACTCTGATGTGATGCGTGCTTTAAAATGGGATTGGAGATGTTTTTAGTGATTGCAAATCATGTACTTTAGCCACAATATCAAGAGAAAAGGTCTTGTTAACATGCTTTGAATGGTTAGACTAAACAGGAATTACATTTCAGAAGTTTAATAACAATAGAGGCATCTAGTGGAAGTGTTTGAGGACTGCAGCTGTCAGAGAACACATCAAAGCTGATTTTCTGCATTTCTTCTTCCCAGATGGAATTTCATTAATCAGATGACAAATGCCAGTGATGGTTAAGTTTCATTTAAGACTAAGCAAAACTTAAATTTCATGGTATTTACACATTGAGAGGAAAACATGGTTTAGGAGACAAGCTGAGGGCTTGAAGTAGGGAGTCAGTCTTCCTCTCAACAAGAAAAGAAATATCCTGTCCCACTATTTTGTCTAATATTTTAATGGTTAAAAGACTCCACCAGGACATAAGAGAAGTTCAATCTCCTTCTGTGCCTGACAGCACATCTGAACATTTATTACTTCCTATTATTATAATTTCCATGAAAGGAGAAGACAGCTCAGCAGAAATCTGAAAGCACATCTCTTTTTGAGCTCAAGAAGAAATGCAACCTACATTCAGACTCCAAAGCATACAGAAAACATGAAGGCCTAGGGCTTGGTGACACGTTTGGCTGCTTTTTAATTTTCCTTTTTCCTCGGGCTGTAGGGTAAAGCACACCACAGAAGCAGCTGTACTAACATATTCAGAACACATTACAGAAGTATTCAACTTTTACACACTATGCTGGTTAGACACCTAGCTCCAGACACCCAGCACAACTTGTTTCTCTGTGACAGTGATAGGGTCTTGTCATAGAGAAGTCATTCCTCCAAAAACCTTCATGGTCTGGCAAGGGCATCTTCATAGCTTTGGTCAATTTGGCTCTACAACATGACTAGAGGAACAAACCTTTAATTTCCAAGGTATGCAAGTGAGGAAGCAGCCAGGTAACTTCAAGCCAGGTAACTTCCTAAGCTCACAGCATTTTCAAAAACACAATTTTTGAGCATGCTTGAACTCTGTTTATTCAGTCCCATGGAAAAACACTAGGTTTAAACAGAGCCTGGACATTCCCAGTGGGTTTTCAATGTCTAGGTATGTTTAACTTAAAATTTAGGCTCATGTTTGCTTATTCTCTACATTGTTTGAGTGTAAGAAATGATCATAAAGCCTACCCTCAAAAATATAAACTGTGATTTTATGTCATCCTTTACTAACCACACTATCATTTATTTCCACCTCAATTTTTCTTTATGGGGTGCTGTGATAGATTTTTTTCCTGAAAAGTCTGCATTGTGGGCTTGGATATGTCATGTCTAATATTTTTGTCCTTTCATTGGTGAATTTGATTAATGATTGTGGGCTGCAACCCAGGCTTTAAACTCCACAGTGCTGCCCATTGCCTTCTCATCGAGTTTTCAAGGAACTTTCTCTTTCTGTGCCTCTCTCATATGGAATTGACATTTACCAGGAGCCGTGAGCTCCTAAGCCTGGGGTGCCTGTGGGTGGAAGGGATGCAAGGTGGAGTGAGTGCTCACAGATTTCCCAGAATTGGATTAGAAAAGACGTCTGAAGTCCAGCTTATGACTGAACACCACCCTGTCAACTAAAGCATGGCATCAAGTGCTACATCCAGTCTTTCCTTAAACACCTTCGGGGATGGTGACTCCTCCACCTCCTTGAGCTGTCCATTCCAACGTCTGATCACTCTTTCTGTGATGGAATTCATCCTAAATGCCAACCTCAAGCTCCCCCGGTGCAGCCTGAGGCTGTGTCCTCTCGTCCTGTTACTGGTTTCCTGAGAGAAGAGACCGACTCAAACTAGCTACACCCCCCTTACAAGGAATTACACAGATCGATAAGGTCACCCCTGAGCCTCCTTTCCCCCAGGATAAACACCCAGCGCTCCCTCAGTAGCTCCTCACAGGACTTGCGCTCCCAGACCCTTCACCGGCTCCGTCGCCCTTCTCTTTATTTTAGGCGGGGGTCGCTGGCGCCTGATGGCGGCAGGGGCGGCTCCCCATTCCTTTAAAACCTCAAGACGACAATCGCGGTGCCGCCGCTCCCCTGCCCCGGGCATGACGCGGCTCCCGGGGCGGGCTGGCTCCTGCCGGCCCCTTCCGGGCGCGTCGGGGCCCGCGGGGCGCTGCCGGCTCCTCCCGCCGGCCCCGCCTCCTGCACCGCCCGCCTTTCGCCGCCGCTCCGCGGCCTTTCGGCCCGCGCCGGCCCCGCTCCTCCTGCCGGTGCTGCCGCGCTGCCATGGCCTGCTCCGCCCCTGGTCGGGCCTGAGCGCCGGGAGCCCGTGGGGCCGCAGCCCGCCCGGCCGCCGACCCTGCCCCGGCCGCCGCTAGGCGATCTCCCGCCGCCTCCTTCCCCGCCGCCTTCGCCTGGCTCCGCCGCTGCTTCCCTCGACCGCGAGGTCCCGGCGGGAGGCGGCGGCGGGCGCCGGCCGGAGCAGGCGGCGGGGAAGATGGCGGGGAACGGCGGCGGCTTGGCCGGCGCCGGGAGCGGGGAGATCATCCAGCTCAACGTGGGCGGCACCAGGTGAGCGGGCGGGCCCGGGGCCGGCGGGCGGCCAGCGAGGGACAGCCACAGTGGCCCTGCGGGGACTCGGCCGTCCCGACCCGGGAGGGCGGCGGTGCCGACCCGCCGGGGGCTGCCCCGCGGGGCTGTGAGCGCTGGTGCTGCCGCCGGGATGAGCCTTCCCCCAGCACTCTGCAGGGCCCCGCGGTACCACGGGGCGTGTTGGCAGCTCCCCGTGGTGTCTGCCCGCGATGCCAGGTCAGCCTGCTCTACAAACGCCTTAGAGACTCTGGGAATCCTGCTTCTTCAGGGAGAGAAGCTTTGCTTTGCCAGCACATCCCTAGGCTTTTAGTGAACAGTCCGTCTAGCATCCTCCGAGAGTAAGATATTAAAATCGCTGATAGGATACCGCTGGCATCAACGAGAATAAAGAGCTGTATTGTTTTCAGATGTACGCTGGAAGTGTGGAAGCTGGCAGATGCAGACGTTTTGGCAGGCTGGGGCAGAGAATTGTGGGACAGCTGTGGTCAGGATCTGCGTGATAAACAGTGCGAACATTCCTGTCAAAATGCTCAGGCGTGAAATCATTCAGATTACTGTAGCTAGTGGAAACTGAAGTAATGTGTTTTCCCAAGTAATGTGCGCAACGTGGAGCCAGCTATAAGTAGTAGGAACTACTAGTGCTATTTTAAGAATTTTCGTGCATTACTCATGGACTTGATCTGGTAACTAAACTGTGTGTTGCAGCCTTTCTAGAGTGCTATAGAAATTGATGCAGAATTCCTTTGTTTTAGTAAGACATTAAGAACCTGGTTCAACTGCTTGTAACTTGCACAGGCAAAACTCGCCTGTAATGATGCTTTCAGGATAACTTTGATGTAGGCTTAGACTAGATTTCATGTTATTCTGCGTAAGGTTCTTCAGTGCACTCTGTATCTGAAATTACAGGCCAGTTCATTTTAGGATTTTATCACGTGTGTAATCTCAAAGCTGCTTCAATTTCTTAATTTTAAATAATCTTGCTTATTACGTGCCTCTGCAGAGGACAGAGAATTATGAAAAGGGCACAAATCAGGGAAGAAATACGCAGAGGGCTTGCCTACACAGAGAAGTGGGAAGAATGAGGCAAACTAACAAGTGCATGTGATTAATTTCTACCTGAAGGTCTAGATTCTAGCCATCATTTGGATATACGTAGTAGGAAATGTGTGCATGGATAATTCCCCTTACTAGAGAGACTGTACTATAGTACTTCTGCGTGAAAAATTTTGGTCTTTCGCAAGCTCAGCTTCCCTTGTGTTTCAAAGGACAAGTGTCCTTGTCCTTTGAAAACTACACCTGAGTCATGTTTTTCAGTTTGCAAAGGCAGGTAACTCTTAGGTGATAGTGGAGTGGATGATCTGCACAGCAAATGGGTGAGAGTAGGGTAATGTACATGTTTCCTCCTCTTCATTAGTTCTTATTGCTCTCACTAGAAACCTGAAACTCTTAGTTTTGTTTGTAGAATTGTATGAGAAGAGAGAATGAGCACTCCCCTCTGTTTCTTATACCAGTTGTACTTTGGATCATGTCCTGCAGAGACCCCAGCTTTTCCATGCTCAGACACAGGTTCCCCCTGCTCCCTGGATGGTCAGGGCTTCTCTATTGTGTGTGATGGCTCCATCACTTCCTGCTCACAACTTCTGTGAATTCCTTTGCTGTGAACAGAAGTCTCCTGCAAGTTAACCTTTCACAGAAATTACTGTATCAAAGTGGGTGAATTCTTTTGACTCTGTATCTCCCTCTGGTTACAGTGTAACTCCACAAGGACAATAGACTATGAAAATGGTTGGTTTATAACTTTCACTTGGCCCGTCTGTTTCCAGTTGCTTGTATTTTCTTTCAAATAATTTTAAGCTGGCATATGCTTGAGGGTCTTTTGAGGATTTTGCACTGGGTTTGCCTAGTTTTCCTTATAGGATGCCTGTCTGACCACTGCATGGAGCTGCAGATACACCTGTGCATGTTAATATTGCTGGCTAAGCTTCTTTCTGCATCCAGGAAAGGAGGACTCTGGTTGTTTACATAGATTAATGTCTATGTCTAAATTATATGTTAGTATGAGCTATTGCTTACTAAGCTGGTACCATAGTGCTAAATTATAGACAGGAAATCCCGGGGCTGTCTGAACATGCTGATAAAATTGAAAGAAGATGATGGTGATGTTGCATCAATCCCTATAGTTACAAGCAGTCATTAATTAATTCTGGATAAAATTCATGTACTTCATTGTTTTCACATGCTATAATATAGTTAAATGAATCTTCCCTTACTCTTAAAGTTGACAGAGGTAGTGACCTATATTACTGATAAGAAAAGCTGAGTAGAACTACTTAGAAGTATATTAAAGAAGTGCTTATATAATTTTTTTTTCCAGAAAGGATTTTGTACATTCTTGTGTTTAGAACACTGACACTGTGATTTTCTACTAAGAACAGATTGTTATATTTGCAGTGAGCAGATGCACAATCCATGTTTTATATAGTTCCACATAGCCTTTGTGTTTCTGCCTCTTAGGGGGCATAAAGTAATGGGGTTTGTTTACATTTTTTTCCCTTCAAAACTGGAAAATACTAGCAGTGAAAATTAGATAAATTATGATTAAGTATCTTTATTCCAAAAATATTTTGTAACCCTGTGCTAGATGGCAAGTTGTAATGGAATTTTACTTTTGCATATCCTTATTGTTTTCCATTAATGAAGAGGTCACCAGTGGTTTCTTAGTCATGGCACTAGTAAGAGGATATGTACAGCCAGAGAGTGATGCAAAGCATGATCTCATTGTCCAAGCTGTCAGTTCTATTGTCTTCCTTCAAGTTAAATCAAAACCAGAAGTAGTATAAAATAATTCATAGTTATTTGTTATAGAAAGTACTGTCTGGCATCGTAAGTAATATTATAATTGATATGATTTCACAATATGATTCAGAGTGAGTTTTTTTTTTTCTTTTAACTGTTATTGTTATTGCCCCTCCCTCTTTTCCAAGAGGGGGCCAAATAGCAAAATGGCAAATAATTCATGTTCCTATAAAATATTAACTTGAAGCTCACTGTAGTCTTTTGCAGTGCATAATGTAGCACCCTTTCAGTCCTAAGTAAGAGCAGCAGTGTCCAGTTATTGACAAATATAGCACACTGATGACAAATATATATTTTATTGTTTGGGTTTTGTCTGTGTATAGCAGTGTTTGGGTTTTGTGGACCTCTTTTTTGCAAGCATTAATGCTGAAGTGCAAGAACCAGGAAATACAGGATTTTTGGGACAGTGTGTTGCAAACACATAAAGAATGGTACTTTTGTGGTCTCCAGACAGTCCTGCTTCATGCTTAAGGGCAATCTGTGCGAAGAGTCTGCAACTTCTGACTTGTTGCAGATATTTTAAACATCTCAAACTTCCCAAACCTGATATTAGCTTTGTAGAGCAAATCAAGGAATTTTAGATAAAGCAGGCTTCTTTCCAATTTTGCAGTTGATTCTTAACTTGTAACTTTGTTTTCATAGGTTCAGCACATCAAGACAAACACTGATGTGGATTCCAGACTCATTTTTTTCCAGGTATTTGTAATATATCATCACATTTAACAAACAAAAATTAACAGTAATTAAAAAAACATTTATATTCCCAGTCCTTAATTTATGTTGTAAATAGTATTAGTGTCCTTAATGCTTTTCCCCCTATCTCAAGCAGTGGGGCAGATTCATTTGAAGTAAGCTGTTACCCAAGAGGCCTCTTCTTGCTTGAGTGTAGCCATGGTAGCTTATCTGTGCTGAGGAGCTGTCACTTTTTAGATGGAGTGTTGTGGGAATAACCTCCAGTTCTGCAGGAAAGGGACATACCACTGGCTGTGACTCTGTTACCACTTGTGATCTTACTGGCCATATGCATATGCCTTTAACATTTTTGGTTTTGTTTGGTTTGGTGGGGGTTTTTTTTGGAGTTAATGCTCTACTCTGAGTTAACTCAAAGTTTTGAGGGTTTTAACTTGTGATACAGAAGTTGTTGAATTATTGAACATCCTCCTTTTACATCACTGCCATTACTACTTCTGCAAGTTTGTGTTTTGTTCTGCAGCTGCTGAACCTCTATCACCTCAGTTGATCCTAAACCCACAAAGGAAATCCTAAATGCTGGTCATTTTGCTTCCTTACATTTTAATTTTCCCAATAAAAGTATATAGAGCCTTTCCTGTTCCTAGTTTCCTATTTACTGAAATGTTCAGATAAATAAAATGCCAGGGAAATGTCACCTTCTTTAAGGCATGTAAGGAAAGGCTCAAGGAGGAAGTCTCATGCTATTCCTCAGTCTCTCAACATGAAATATGCTGTCTAAGGAGGTTGTCCTGGAAGTTATCAAATACTGGAAAATCTCAGATAATTATCATTCATAATTAAAAGAAAGCTGTTGCTTTTGGTGTCCATCTTACCTGTAAAATGAGATTGTGACTTTGTGTTTTATATGGATCTGGAGGAAAAAGTACTTTGATCTAATGTGAGAAAAACTTTGAACTAGAATTGTGTAAAAATGAATTCATCCCACTTTTGTCTGGTAAGTCCTTGCAGATTGCGTCTTTTACCCATGATTTTTGCTTCAGCAGCTTTTACCAATTTAACTAGATTTTAACAAACTACACAGCCCTCTAAGCGTCTGGGAAAACTTTTTCCTCCTTTCAGGCTAGGCCTTGTGTCTGTTTTCTTTGGGAATCTGAAGGTCCTTATGATGCAGCTCTGAGTCTTTCCTCTGAGTGCACACACTTCTCATTTGTGCAGGCGAGGTATCTCACTCCTCCAATATTCTGGCTGTTTTGTTTGCTCTGATAAACTGTGTTACCATATGTAACCGAGGCGAGCTAACTGACCCAGAGCATTCCTACCCTGTGTTTGTGTCAAATTTGTTTGTGTCACATTTCTGGGGGACATCTAATGAAGATTTCCTGTTTTTCAGTTTGCTGAGTGGAAGAATTTCAACACTAAAGGATGAAACTGGTGCTGTGAGTAATGAATGTGCTGTAGCTCATTAATTTGATGTTATGCTTTTGGTTAGGTTCTCTCCCAAAGCATTTTCACTATGGGTGCTAATGGAATTACACTGCCTGAGTCAGGCTAAACTTTCATGAAAATTAGTGACATCTCTGGCTTTCCTGGTTTTCATCTTTGTTTCAAGCTAAGTAAAACTGAACAAAATGTACATATTTCTATGCTTATTCTGCATTGCACAGGTAGTGCAGAAACAGCAACTCTACTTTTCTTAAACAGAGCAAATGCTAATTGCTGTATTGCAGGGAAGTGTAATTTTCATTAGATAGGAATTGCATGTGTAGTTGAGTAATCCAGCATGGAAATGTCGCACTTTTTTTTTGGCAAAAATATGTAGCAAATTGGCCATTTCAGTCTGTGGGTCTGATATTCTTAAATGGGAAACTATAGTTACAGTAGTGTTGTTGAGCAATAGCAAAGCACACAAGTACTTTGCTAAAAGTGTAGAGGTAGTTTTGATGGTAATCGAATTTAAAAAAGTCAAAACCTCTCTTGAAATCTTATTACAGTTACTGCATATTGAACATGTGCTAGAGAGTGAAAGCATCCCTTGTCCTTTGTGGAGACGAGGACCTAAAGAACAGATTTATTAAGTGCTATCTATTTGCTACAGTGTTTGTATATATGTCCTTTAGGAATGTTAAATTAATGGACAGTAGAATAATGAGAACAAAGAGGCTCAAAAACTTTGGGCTTGTCTGCTCAATTCTTCATCTTCAACTCCCCTTTCCCACGTTCAGCATAAAATAGCACTTCAGTTGATGTTTGCTCCATAATAGTACTCAAGTACAGAAATTTTTCTTTTCAGATATTTATCGATCGAGATCCAGCAGCATTTGCACCCATTTTAAATTTTCTTCGCACAAAGGAATTAGACTTACGGTAAGAAGTTAATTTCAATCAGAAGCATTAGGAAACTTGTTCAAGTGATAAATATTTCATCTAACTCATCTAGTTGGGTGCCTGGTACATGGCTCAGCTCCCTCGTAGATGTTGGGTCATGCCTAGAGTATGTGTATGTCATGGTGGAGGCAGAAATGGTGACATTCTATTTTGTTAGCAGATTATTGTGATGTAGACCACTTATTGCAGTATATTTCTTTACTGTTTCTGTATATTTATTTTAATGAAAATTGAGTCAAATTAAGATCACTTTAAAATCTCAAATGTCAATATGTTGAATGCATTTTGTGGTAATTCCATAAACTGTTAGGTAGTTTGATATTTAGATTTGTAATATCCAGTTATATGCCAGCATTTATGTTCAAGGTATTGACTCACTTTGTTCTTGTCGATTTTCGGGTTTTTTTCTATTTTTGTAGGGGAGTGAGTATTAATGTTCTCAGGCATGAAGCTGAATTCTATGGAATCACTCCTTTAGGTAACTTTTTTTTTTCCTTAATGTGAGCTCATATTTATTACTGTAGTAATAGTCCACTGACAAATCCTGGGCGGTGGTGACACTGAAGATTTTCAAAGTAAAAGTCTTTAAAAACGGAAGGATATTTGAAATAATGTAATGTTTTCAAGGAAGTGAAAGCTGCGGTCATATCTAGATTTCCTCCTTAGTGAGAAGATTGCTACTATGTGAAGAACTGGAACGCTCATCTTGTGGCAGTGTCCTTTTCCATGGATACCTACCTCCTCCAGGTATCCTTGTATTCATGGTCTGATGTTGCCTACTGTCACTTGCTGCTTTGGTTTGTGGGGATGATAGGCTGAGGTGCTTACCCAGGCTGTCAAACTGTTCTGAGAAAGCCTTCCTATGGAAAGCCAAGGACAAATGGTTGGACTGAACATTATTGTGATTTAAACCTAGGACTTTAATCTCTGTGCTGTGTCAAACAGCATGTTTAGAATACTGGGCAGGGGGTGTGGCATGTTAGTACTAAACAGGCTGTGTTTGGTTGTAGTCTGGAGTAGAGAAGTTCTTCAGGAGCCTTTCAGTTTACTGTCATCAGCATGAGGTGCTTTCTTCTTTCTGAATGTAGAGTTTCCTTGGGTATCCTATTGCCTAGGTAACAAATCACCACCAATGAGCTTTCCTTACCAACATGAGTACCCATTGGAGTTTTTAAATTCTCTGTAGAGATGAACACAGTTCATGTATTACTTAACCTGAAGTCTAAAGGATATCTTGCCAATTATTGACAAGTTTTCTGAAGATAATTCCTTAAATGGTAAATGTCAACATGGAGAACAAAAGCATTTTCTGTTTCAGTGTTACACTATTGCCTGTTTCTTGTAGCAGATGAATTAAATTTTCATCAAAATGCACAAGTGTATTTTTAAAGTGAACTAATGTCTGTTATATTGCTAAAGTTTAAGGAGGGACACCAAACTTTTTTTTTTTTTTTTTTTTAAATAGGCATTCCCAGCCGCAAAATAAATAATACTACTGGACCACTGACTGACATCAGAACGGGTCAGAATGAGAGTGAGATGCATGGAGGTGGTGTCCAGCCTACACTTGCTGGTACGGGGGAAGGTACAGTCAGATTAGGTGAGGAGTGTCAGTTTTAAAACCAAAGCAAATTGCAAAGATGCTTGTTTCTGGGAAATTAGAGCTGTGTAGCTATATCTGGTTTAAATCTGCTATTCTATGTTTGACTGGTTAAAATTGCTGAATACTTAGTTAACCACTACTCTCTCTATAGTATTGAAAGCTCACTGCTGCACAGTCCAGGTGTGAGGCTTGAGAGGAAGGCAAATCAAAGTTCTTCATGCAGTTTTAGCATGGCCCCTTAGACAAATGCCTTATACTGTACTAAAACCATAATAAAAACCAGAGAGGCCACTGTCTCTTTGGTCTTTGTTCAGGGCGTAGTTCCTGCTCTTCCACATCTTTCTTGCTCTTGGTACCTCACTTGCAAGAGTCAAGGTTTTAGAGTAAAGGTAGTCTTCACAGAAAAATTGTGAGATAGACCTGAATTCTGTCATTTTCCAGGTTTTGACTTTGCAAGCAAAATGATGCTGTTAGAAGTGTATTCTTGTCGTAATCCTGTAAATCCTAGCAGTGTTAGTAAAATCTAGACAATGTTAAAGGCAAATCTAGGTAAAGGAAAAGAAAGATATGAATTGCTGATTCTTAGTGAGCTGCTGGAGGTTTGGAAGTAGGCAGTCCTGGGTAAAAAGGAGGTAAGGCTTGTGTTTTTCAAGCATTAGTTCAGTAGCATACCAAGGCTGTGGGGAGCGAACTAGAATCTTGATGAAGGTGTTTCTTGAGAAACTTAATTATCAAGGTTTCTGTTGCACATCCTAGCAGAGAGCTCTATCCTGTTACAGATGTCTCTGTTCATCTAATCACTTGTCACTTGCCTGACTTCAGCTTTGTTGTTTTTAGGGTTTCCTGTGGACCCACGGAAAGTCCTGATAGTAGCTGGCCACCACAATTGGATCGTAGCTGCCTATGCCCATTTTGCTGTTTGCTACAGGTAGGAATAGAGTTGCTTGTCAGTTTACATGAAGCTAAAAAAAATATTATTATTGGCTAAGAGCAAAGCAAAATGTTTACTCTGTAATAACAGTAGATAAATGCATTCAGTCTCATCCTATGACTATGAGTTGATGCTTTTTTTTGTAAAAATAATCTGCTTGATAGGAACTCAGATTTTGCTTTGATACTGTTGAAAAAGTTGTGAATTGACTCAAATATAACTGCTTCAAAAGCCTATTTTAAAGCAGGCTTTTGAATGGAAAATTAACGTTGAAAGTTGTCCTGCTGTGGGTTTGAAAACAGTCTGTGAAGTTACACTGTGAAGGAAGCTGAAACAGTTAATGAATTTTTGCTACATAATTTTGCTACCTTGTCTTCACATTTTTTTGCTGAGCAAAGCTGGTAAAAACATTTGGATGGCTGAAAAATGTCTTCAGTGTCTTGAAAACAAACTGGCTATTTTTTAAGATCAGGTGAAGATAAGCAATACTCCAGATTACAGAAGCTGTCTTTGGTTCACATCTCATAGTCCTGATTTAATTGGTGGCGGTCTTTTGGATGGAAAGTAATGTTTTAACAAGAGCTGGTGCCCAGACTGTTGCCTGCTGTCTACCCCAGACCAATCTAACATGGCTGTCATACTGTGATTTAGGAACAGAGGGGAGAAGAATGTAATGTGGACAGCTTCTTTCTGCTTACTGCCAAGCTAAAGCAATACTTTGCTGCCTTATCCACTCTCCAGAATACTAATTCAGTTGCTTAAACTTTGTAACTTAAATCACATTTTAACTTGCATTCACTACTGTTTTTTTTTTTTTTTTTGCTTTAATTTGTATTAAATGTGAATTTCCTTGCTCTGCTTAATGTTTTTGTGTTCAATAAGGCTTCATATGGTCTGACAGAGAAAAAGGCAATGATTTGCAATTGGTTTTGTACTAATTGTCTCCTTCTTATGGTTTTATCTCTGACTGTTTTCCTTGGTTGCTAGCTCAGTTTAAATGAAAGATTCTGCCTCTTTCCTGCTTGGTAAACTACTTAACAAGACTTGTTGCCATTCAAATTATGTAATTAGTGATGCTTTTGATGAGCCATGTCAGACTTGAATGGCTGGTGAGAGAGGATGCAGGTCAACATGCCAGTTTAAATTGCTGCTTTTCTTCACAGAGACTCAAGGTAGCAGTCTTGTATTCTTTTTTTCTTCCAAAACTTGAAGGAGCTCTAGGAATACAATGGTGGAATTTCCCCTCCTCCATTCTTCTAGAGCAAAGTACAGTGCATCTTAAATATAATAATTTTTTTTAAATTTTGAATTATGACAAAAGTTTTAAAAATTTGATCATAAAGATTGTGAGAATGTCTTGGTTGAATACAAAGTCTCTTCACTACAGCTTCTGCATGTTGCATGGGTGGAGCACAGTGGTCTGGGGTGCTTCAGCTCAGGCAGGATGCAACAATGATAAAAAGTACACATATCTTTCTGCTTTTAATTTTACATTTCTATAACTTGACTGCAGAGATCTCATCTGCTTTAGCTCCATTGCAAAGTATCTAAATTATTACCTGGATTTGAGAAAGACAAATTGTGCTGACACCATGTAAGTCTTAAAAATGCACAAGGAAATTATTCTCTAAAAATAAAGCTTACGGTCAATTCAGTATTATCTGCTTACAGTATCCCATAAACAGAAAATGTGTCAGGAGGGCAGAGCTTTAGACTAAAGTATGATTGAGTTTCTTGCATGATGTGTAAAGAGATTATTTAATAGAGTTTTTTTCTAAAGTCTTATGCTGAACCTCATTATCTAGTGTTTGTTAGCCTAAGCTTTTGGCTTCATCTTTAACTTTTATATTAGATGTGCTTATATTAAGAAAAACCCTAGCACAGGATTCCAGTAGCTGCAAAACACTGAAATAATATGCAATTATGAGACTTCAAAATGGGAAAAAATGCAGCTCTTGTTTA
This sequence comes from Certhia americana, assembly GCA_018697195.1. Classification (NCBI taxonomy): domain Eukaryota; kingdom Metazoa; phylum Chordata; class Aves; order Passeriformes; family Certhiidae; genus Certhia; species Certhia americana. Next base: position 91,468,259 of record CM031859.1, read on the forward strand.
ATGTAGTTCCTAGCTAGAATTTGAAGTTTGTGGCTTAGACTGTAAGATGGAATCATCCACATGAGTTCAGGATTAGACTGGGCTGTCTGTTCCTGAGTCTGACATCTGCTCCCTGTTCTGCCCTTTGCCCTTCCAGAATCAAAGAGTCATCTGGGTGGCAGCAGGTATTCACCAGTCCTTATCTGGACTGGACCATTGAGCGGGTGGCTCTCAATGCCAAGGTGGTTGGAGGACCTCATGGAGACAAGGACAAGATGGTTGCAGTTGCCTCGGAGAGTAGCATTATCTTGTGGAGCATTCAAGATGGTGGCAGTGGCAGTGAAATTGGTAACTATCATTACCTTTTTTCTTTTGTGTGCGTGTTTTTAACTGGAAGGAAGTCTGAGACCTTGTTCTGAGGTATGTGTGATTTCTGCTGTTCAGTATTCACTTTCACAGATTGACACAACAAGTTATAGTACAGCAATCTGTTAAGAGTGCTTTAGCTTGCTTGAGTTCTGCACTAGAAGTCCTGTCTCAAAATCAAAGAGATGGAGAATAAAAGAGCACTGTGTTAACTGAGGAGATAGTAACCAATACTTATTGTTCAGTTTCAGGCTTTTGTAAAAAAATTCAAATTAAGAGTTAAAGTTTTCCCTAGACTTGCATTTGAATCTAGGCCATAACACAAAGGAACCAAGCTTTGGAGGTGGAAACCTACAGATACAAAGTGATGTTGCTCTTTCTTTTCCCTTATGTTATCAAAGCCCATTTTTAAATAGAGATGATGAAACTACTTCAGTTCTCTGTCAAATGTGGTTCATAAATGGAGTCTGGAAAATGATTGTTTCTTGGGTTTATAACTTGGGTGTCAGGGTAGAAGCCCACACTATTCCTTTAAGCTTATGGGAATTACTACTTATATACCTTGGCACTGAAGGACACAATTGTAAGCGTTGGAAACAGCAAGAAGACCTTTCCAGAAGTAAATATTCCCTGGTACTGATCTGATGGCTTGTCTGAGTCATTGCTGTTCAAATATAGAGCAAATCTGGGAGGCACTGAAGGGAATGGTATTTGGAACTTCCTCTGGCCTAATCCCTGGTGTTTGAATAACCACTGCTATGCCAGTAATGTCTGTTTCCTCTGGCAGTGGATACTGCTAACAAAGTATGACAGCAGTCTGGTTATGTGAGCACTTTTCTCTGAAACTTTATGCTGAGCAAATTTGTTATTCGATGTATTTTCATAGTTGAAGCCTTGAGAAATATAGTACTCAAATTAATTAAAGTCAAAATTACCAAATTCAAGTTTTGACCCACGTGCCTTTAAAGAAGAGCTTATTTGACAGATTCTCAGACAATTTCTAGCTATTAGAAATTAATGGATGTTGCTTCTTTTTTTCCTGATGAATGTGTGGAAACACTTAAGTCATATGTGAAGATGGGGAAAGGCAAAGGTCTCGTATGAGCTGTGTACTGCTCTTTTACTTGCGATTCATAGAGTTCTTATATATAAATCATGATCAACAAAATGGAAAAAGAGACCCCACTTATTTAAAAAAATACAAAATGTGTGTCTAACAGCTGAATATGAAATTATCTTCATTAAACGTTGTGAGTAATTATCGGATCTGAGAAGCCTCTTCTCTTACGCTCCCTTTGACTAAATCTTAAGGACAGGGAAGAGTTGGTGTGACAGCTGTACTCCTGTAACAGGCATTGCTTTAAGCACTGTATCATTACATTCCTCCTGCATTTTCTGGTTTCAATTAGCTGCTTGTGTTACCTTGGGATTTGCAGTAAGATACAAGAAGCAGCATCTTGGATTTTTTTAAATCAAGTGCAAAGAGACAAAAAGAAACAATAAGTAGACTTTCATTTCAAATAAAAACTCTAAAATATGCCAGTATCATAAGGTTCTGATAGCTTTGACTATGACTGAAAATGACAACAAAACTGAAGTAAGGGCTTTTGTTAACCAGGCTGTACTGCATTCAAGTGACACTGTGATACAGAGTAATTGCCACTTGGGGCAGGAGGAGGGGGGAAGCAGACAGAAAGTGCCTGCAGGATGAGATTCCCAGTCAGACTGACATTGACCAAAATGTACTGCTGTTCTTTTGGATAATAGGTCATGTTGATTGGTTTTAAAAAAATGCTTGTGTTTAATAGTTATCACTTGAATGTAGCTGTTTCGTTTCCTTGTAGAGACAAATGCTTGCAGTGCTGCTTTGTGTTAGAGATAGAGTAAATTGCTGTCATCTTGTGAAAGAAACTACTTGTTCCAAACAGTTGCTGGAGCCTGGCGACACCATCCCCAGCAAATTGTGTGGGCTGGCATCTTTGTGATAGAGCTCTCCCAGAGCGCTTTCTTCCCTTTCAATATTACTTACATAAGACAGGACTGCTGGCTTGCTGCTGTAAGCAGTATTTTACTGAGAGGGACCCTTAGGACAAGAGCCTGTCATTACATATAGTGTTGTCTCCCCTGTGGACAAGTCTCAAGATTGTTGAGCCTAAGCATGACTGACACTTCAAATTCCTCCAGACCATTCAAGCTGTCTTCCTTGATTTCCTTGAACCTCATCCTTCTCTGGAGTAATCAATTCTAGTTGTTTCTGTGGATTTTTTATAACTGCCTTTTTCATGTGCCCTGTACTGCAGAATCCTATCTGCATTGAATGATTGTTTGCCCTGGAAAATAGTTTAGCACCATAATTAAAACAACTTGCTGAGATTCCTTCTTGGATATTACAGAGGGCTGATTCTTGTGTGGGAATAACAGTCTGTTTATTTGAAGTTGTTTTAAACAGTATTGAAGAATTTTCCAGCTATTGGATACCCTTGTTTTGACAACATCCATCTGCTGCAGTTAAGGTATATTAGTGAGAAGTAATATAAATATATAGAGTGAGCAGGATAGAATAGGAAACTCATTAGTGAAGCCTGACTTCACTTACTTTGTTGTAGTACTGTATCCCCAGTATTTTTGTATTTACCAGGCAGAAAAGCATAGCCTAGAATTATTTACAAACCAAGTTAATTACAGAGCCAGTTTGCTGGACTTCATAACTGGCAAACTTCCCTTAGACCTTTATAGTATGCTGCAACTGTTAAATACGTGGACAATTATTAGTAGAAAATGTAGTCTGCTATCCAAATTTGCAGTGTATGTTGGATCTATGATGAGACTTGGAAGCCCTAAAGAAGGGATTGATTTTGTGGAAGGCCTCGGATATTAAGGTCAACCACAACCACAGCCATCAATGCCTGTCAAGCACTGCACTGTTTTGATTTTTATTAAGTGAAATGCTGTTGATGACACATTTCCTTTACTTGGAAGGTCAGCATTTGCTGGTATGTTTTATCTTCCAGATTTGAATACTATGTGATGACTGGTGAAACTGCTTCCCTATATAACTTCAAGTTTTAATAGCCTGTTAGCCTGTATTGTCTGCTTATGGACTGCAACCAAATAAAAGATCTGGGGATGGAAAGAAAGAAGTAGGCTTTTGTAGGCTGCTTATTTTTCTGAGTTCAAGTATTTCTGCTAGAAGAGAAATGAAAATGTATTCAAATGGGGTCACATTTGAGTTGTTCACTCTTTTCCCAACAATAAGGGTAAAGCCTTATTGTAGTCATATTTAGTTCCTGAAATCCATTTTCAAAATATTTTTGCTTGACTGGACTTTAAAAAAAATGGCATCAAGAATTTGTCATATTTTAACAGGTAATTGCAAACTAGTATGGCACAAATTTGCAAAACCTATGAAATTACTGCTTCTTAAATGATGCTTCACAGTCACAGCTAAAAGAACCCCACAAACCAACAAAAATTCCTGCTTGCTGTAATATAATTTTTAAATTTATTTTAAAGCCATTTGAGAACTTGGTGGCTGTAGAAGAATGTGCATTTCATAAGGGTTCTTCTGGCTTCTTTTGCCTTCTTTCTCCTTTCCAAATAATGGTGGTACTAGCAGAGATGACATTACCATTCACTGGAACCCAGTTTGCTGCATGCATGGTGCCTTACCTAGCACACTGCAAACTCAATTTTGGCTGTTCTTTACTTGCTACTGGAATAAATGTGATGTGATAATAATGGAGAGAGTCTATTGTTACTGTGTTTTTCTCTTCATTTTAGATAAGCTTCACAGCCTCTTCATTTTTTGCAGGAGTGTTCAGTCTTGGAGTGCCTGTAGATGCTCTCTTCTTCATTGGCAACCAGTTGGTGGCCACAAGCCATACAGGGAAAGTCGGAGTATGGAACGCTGTGACTCAGCATTGGCAGGTCTGTTCAATGTTCCACATCACTTTTTACAAGTTGGAATGGTGTTTTAGCAAAAAGAGAATAAAATAATCTAAATGCTCATAGGGTTTTCAGCCCTAACTTGTGTTATGGTATACGTTTATCCGTATCCGTGGGTAATATGCCTGTAAGCAAAATGTTAACCTGTTTAGTGCTACTAAGAAGCATGCTGTTTAGGCTTTCAAATGAAAGGATGTGGTGTGATTTTATAAATGTCAAGTACCAATATATTTAAACTTTTTTATGGATTACTAACTTTGTAAAATATTCACTAGCAACATAGGAAATAAAATTGTGGGAAATGTGTGACAGCAATTTCTGGATGATCTGAAAGAAGACAAGAAGGCAGTCTGGTATCTGGGGATCTCCAAAGCTGCTTTACAATAGGAGACTCTTCTTCAACAGAAATTCATGTGATTGTACTTTAATGATGCCTGTCTTGTGTGTGGGTGCTTCTGGCTGCACTGATTTGATTCCTGTTGTCAGAATGCACATTAAATAGAGAGATCCATGGAGTCAGTATGAGTCTGAGAAACAGTCAAGCATTCAAATAACAAAGCTTGTAACACAGCTGGATGTACACCTTTGTGGCACAAAACCTGGATGCACTAAAAGTCCCAAAAATGCCTTGCAAATCTCAAGAGGCAGAACTGATGTGAGGCTGCTGCACTGTTTACTGACTAAGGTCTGATTTGACTCTTAAGTGACAGTATTGGTAACAAATAACACAGATAATAGGTGTGGGATAGCACTCCTTCTGCAGCAGAGACAGACATGGTAGTATGGCCTTGAATTAAACAAAACATTATTTAAAGTTCTAGTGATGCCTTGCAAAATCTTTTGTTAAGGGACAACCTAATGCTATGTGGCAAGCTAGTGTTTAACAGTATTTCCTAAAGGAGCAAGTCACAAGAAATAAAACCTGATGTCCCATTCATCATCTGTTTCTGGGGGAACCAGAGAAATCTTTCTGATCTCCTGAATAGTTCCTCAGTTTGACTGATTATTACCATGACACTGTGCATGTTTGAGTGCTCTGGATAAAATGGCTTTTGGGTTTTTCTTCCTCAGGACTGAAGCAAAAAAGAATTGCTTGAAATAGGACCCCTTACCTAGGATAAGGCTAAACTTTTTCTTTGCTTGAAATCTCTGTCCCACTTTGAGGAATAAGCACTCCTTTTAATCCTAGAGGGCAAAGAAAGGCCACATGTAATCTGTCACCTTGAGTTGTAGACCAGTAAGTAAAATATGACAAGGCTGTCTTCCAGTTTGCTTGGTGTGATTTTGTGTTGCAAGTGAGAAATTTTAATGGAACAAGAATTTTTACCTCTCGTTATATATCTGTTAGAGGCATAGATTTCCATAGTTTGGCAGAGGGATACAAAACTTGGGATAAAAGAAGGCATAAAGAGGTAACATCTAATTCCTTGATCCAGAAATCTCTGAAGGACTTGTCAGAAATGGAAGAAGGGAAAGGACAGAAAGGATGAAATACTCACTGGCACATAGTAAAAAAATCTACTCTTGAAGACATGGTTTAGGTACAACTCTCAAAGCTTTGTACCTTCACACAGAGAAGGATCTTCCAGAGCAGTTGTGCTGATTTGTCTGCATGTGTCTGCTGAGCTCCAGGGCTTCAGATCCAGTTTGGTAAAGGAATAATGCAGTACTTCAGGAATGCCATTGTATGTGCAAGTGTGTGCACAATGGCTTCAGAATAGTACCAAAACCAAGTGATGTTCAACAAAATACACCAAAAATGTCTGAAAACTGAGGCTGCAGCAACCTAAGTTCTTGATTTTTTTATTTTTTTTTTTTTCCTTTCTATTTGCACTAGGTTCAGGATGTTGTTCCTATCACGAGCTATGATACTGCTGGGTCTTTCCTGCTGCTGGGCTGTAACAATGGTTCTATCTACTATATAGGTAAGAAATGGGAGCAGGGTGGAATAAAATGGAGGTGCTACTGCTTTTTTGTTACACTCTTTAGATGATTTAAGTTGCATCAGAACAACTCTGTCTAATGAGAGTAAATGTCTCCTCCTCACAGACATGCAGAAGTTCCCACTTCGAATGAAAGACAATGATCTTCTTGTGACAGAATTGTACCATGATCCCTCCAATGATGCTATAACAGCTCTCAGTGTCTACCTCACACCTAAAACAAGTCAGTATTCTACCACTGTCTCTTCACTTGAGAGTCTGTTAGAAATGTGTTTTTCTGTTTTCTAAATGGACTTTTCCTATTGCTGCTTAGCAGGGTTAAAGCACACAAGGTAGCCCTTGACATAAACAAAGAATTTTTCTTCATTTAATCATCTTCAAATGAATGATGAACACTAGGCATAGCTATTTTCCCTTACACCTGTAATCTGTAAAAATGGGTACATATACTTACATGTATTCCTATATTAGTGCTTGTGCCTAATATATCTTGGTTGGTTTTAAGCTTTTTGCACCAGGGAGGCACTTAGATATGAATTATATTTGCTGAAATAGTTTGTGCTGAACTGGGTAAGGGAGGGGACACAACCTTTCTGTTGTGTCTGACTTTATAACCAATACACTAAAAAATATTTCCATATGCAACTTGGTGATGCTTTTGTAATTATGGTGCAGTTATCTTTTAAAATAAAAAGAGAGACAATAGCAACAACAAAAACCCAAAGCTAAGTAAAACTCAAAAAAGCCCAGACTTGGAGAAAGTGGTTACTCGCATTTTGTCATCAAAATATTGATACCACAGTGACTTTTTTAACTGTAGTTCTTTCTGTATTGCTTTGCTTTTCCATTTGCCTCCAACTAAGGCAAAAAATAACTGTTACTTGGCACATATAGACGATACCACTGTGAGGAGTGCCAAAATACCTGTTCATATGACTTTATCCATTTCTTCTTTCACCTTCGGGGGGGAGGAGAGAATGGGAAAAAAGGCTTTTGTTAAGGCAATGTTGAAGCATGTAGTATGGAATTGAACAAATTTAGTGGCAAAATGCCCTCCCTGTTTATAGGAAAATAATGAGTAAACAGTGTTTAAAAAAACATAACTTTCTTACTGTGGAAGTTTGGAAATACTGTTTTCTACTGTCTCCTTCCCTGGCATCCAGTAAGCCAAGCTTTTATTCCTGGGGGAACAACAGTGTTCTTGCTTGTTTTAGGTGTAAGTGGCAATTGGATTGAGATTGCATATGGCACCAGCTCTGGAGCAGTGAGGGTGATTGTACAGCACCCTGAGACAGTCGGATCTGGCCCTCAGCTCTTTCAAACCTTCACGGTTCATCGAAGCCCTGTCACGAAGATCATGCTCTCAGAGAAACACCTTGTGTCTGGTAATGTGTGCACAGATGTGTATTGGTGGTTCTCACCTCCTCCTGAGAAATGCAGTATTTGTATGCTATGCTCTATAACTTGCATTGTTCCCACATGTAATAGAAATGAGTTGGACAGATTTGGGGGCAAGGGAAGGGTTAGATTTGCTTGGATCCTCTTTCATAAAGTAAACATTCTTCAAAGCTTTTAGCAGTTGAAAGGCCCAAGTTTTATTTGACCAGATACTAAAACAACTCACTCTTTCATTTGTGTCTTATTCCAAGGTTGCCGTTTGTGGAAATAAAAGTGTTTGTAAAGAAATGTATCTCTGTCAAGTTTTATTGTTGTGTGTAGGTCCTTCAGGACTAGTCTTCTTTTAACAGCTTTTCAGGAGCTTTCTGAGCCACAGCAAAATGTGCACCATCTCCTCCCGGGCCCTAGAAAAAGCCTTCCTGTGACTTCAAAGGGCTCTTTCTGTTTCTTTTCTCGGCAGTCTCCCAGTGTTTCTTCTGCTATTCTTCTTGTCCTGGTCCTATGCTTAGGAATGTGTCTTACTTGCAGAGAAGATGCAGTCACTCCTTCCTCAGTAGAAATCTATTTCATCCAGTAGCCAGGGCATGGCAGAGAACTGGTTTACACCTTGCTGCTATCTTGTTAACTCTAAAAAAAGGAATAGGGCCATAGTATCCAATTATACTGCAAATAAATAGCCCAGAGGTCATCTGTTCCCCTGCAAGTTTCTGCAAAACCCTCAGTATCAGGAGAAGGCACATCTGTATGTACAATCTGAGTTACTTGATGAACTAAATGGAATAGGGCTGTTGTGTGAGGAGGGTTCTGCTGCCAGGCTGCTCTCATGACATCTTGTCCTAGCATCTGCACACAGGGGATTGAAGGGGGCTGTAGGCTATTTGTGCTAGATAACCTTAGTTTGGTGTTGCATCTGTCTCTGTTTCTTGAATTTCTGAGCAAAGAAACAAAACTATTAGAAAATAGGACATCAGCAAGAATTTGTAGACTGTTAGAAAATTGTCTGGAGATGCTGTGTGATGTCACATTGACTAAATTCTTGATTACTCAGTCTTGAAAAACTATCATATAGATGATTGTTAGAGAAGTTTTTCTAAATGTTTTATCATCCCTTGTAAATGCACATCTTTTCCTTTCTAGTTTGTGCTGATAACAACCATGTCCGGACATGGACTGTGACTCGGTTCCGGGGTATGATTTCGACTCAGCCAGGCTCAACGCCTCTTGCATCATTCAAAATCTTATCCCTGGAGGAAGCAGAGAGTCATGGCAGTTACTGTTCTGGAAATGACATTGGTAGGATGCCTCTGGGTTGTACTGTGCCTGTACCTTCACTAGTCTTATAATGGTTAAATAGACCTTCAGCCCTATAACATGCAAATCTATAGGTGTAATCTCTTCTACACTGCTCTCCCCTTGAAACGATTGCAAGGATCTGTAAGATTCACTTGAAATTATTATTTAGGCTGTAGAGAGTAAGTACACTTAAAGGACTTAGTCTGAATAGCAGATAAAGGGACAAAAAATCTTTAGAATACTATACTTCTTCCTTGAGCAAGCTGATGTAGCATTTCAGTTCTGATTTAACTAGAGAATGAGAGAAAGCACAGGAGACTATATTAAGCAGATGAGCATAGTAAACATTTGGTCTACTGCAAATTTCAGATCACTGTTCAGCTGGTGTTAAACAAAGCATGGAAAAAATTCTTAAATTACTTTGAAGTTGTGACAAAGTTCACTGGAGCCTTGCAACTGCAGAGGCAAAGGGTGCTAGCACATTGCTGTAGCAAGGTAATGAAGGAATGTGTGTTGGTAAATATGGATAGACAGGTAGTATACATTCCTTGGTGGTCTGAGCCTTGCAAATGAACCTTTGATGACTAGGATGCCCTGTGAACACATGCTGGGGTCAGTACTATTGCAAGAAATCTGATTAAGCCTTTAGGCATCTAGGAGCTGCAAAATAACAAAGTACTTACTGTTTATTATAGAGACCTAATGTAGGGTTTGTGCTGACATAGTAATTCCTCCAGGAACACACAGCAAACTTAAGAATGTGTGTCCCTTAGAACAACAAAAACTGATTTGGATCTGTAGAGACTGGTAACCATTGGATGGCTTTTGCTAGCTACTGGTCATCTTTGGTTCCCTGCTTCTGATACTTTAAAAGTGCAGTGGTCATACTTATACGAGTCTGGGTCTGCAGAACTGTTTGGAGAAAAAGGTGAGGAAACAAACAAGTGATCTTTCTTTTTTTTCCCTCTAGGACCATTTGGGGAACGTGATGATCAACAGGTGTTTATCCAAAAAGTTGTTCCCATTACGAATAAGCTGTTTGTAAGGCTGTCTTCAACTGGGAAAAGGTACATCCATGTCTTAAGTGGGAAAGAGGCAGGACTAGGCCTGTTCAGGGAGTGATGTCTCCCTCCTCCATGCTGAGTGCATGCAATTGCACATAAGTCTTCTGTTATGCTTGACAGCTCTGGCTGAGCTGTTGTTTGTGAGTCAGTAACAGAACTGTTACTTAACGATTATTATAACCTCAAAGCCTAAAGGCTTTTTGAGAAGTGTGATATCAGAGTCTCACTTCATGATGGAGCTCGCAAAACAAACATTTCTGTGCCTCTACAGAATATGCGACTCTCAACCATAGTGCCACGCTAACATTTAATTTCCAAAATAATGCTGAAGTTGCTGGTGACAGGGATTATGCTGCTCACAGAAGGCTTTCTCTCTTCCTGTGCACTTGGTTTTGATGATATTAGAACCTTTAAAATGGAGGTACTGTTTTCTAGGTCATCTATTCAATTATTTTCTTAGAGTTGACTTCATAATATTTGACTAACACTGCTGTCAACATAGTAAAAAATGTCATATCCACAGCTGCTTTTCTTCCTGTTAGGCTCGGAGGATGACAAGAGACCAGAAAAGACAGTGCATCTCAGTTTCTATGTTTCATTTTTGCATCTCTTGCCTAATAACTTCGAATCTGGAAAAAAACATTAATGCCTTAACACTATGACTTAGTTTGGCCCTACTTGGATTAAAAATTCACTACAAAGGGCCAGTAAAACAAACTACGCAGAGTATGAGTAGCTTAGTTTTGGGAGTCCTTTTCTTCTCATCACTCCTCATAAACTTCTAAAATAAAGGGGAAACAAGCAATGGAGATCTGCCATGACAAGTGAAATTGCAGTTGTGATATGACAAAAGTTATCTTTATAGAACAACATCTACATTATAGATGTATCATCTTTGGATTTTTTTTCATATCTCTTATGTGGGTAAATATGCTCTTTCTGGAGATTAGTTTCCTAGAGTGTCTAGCATATGAAGGGGCTGGTTTCTGTCATTGTTGTGAGAGCCTTAGCTTTCTAATCATTGCAAATAGAAAATGGACATAGAACATGTGGGCACTGCCTAATAAAGAAGCAGTAAGAGTACAGATGGACTGAGAGTGGGAAGGGATTGTCTGGAGCTGAGCAGTGTGCCAGTCATGCAGGGGAAGGAATTTCATCTGGAGAAAATGTTTTTTCTGAGGGCAAGTTTGGTGCTTTCTCAGAAAATTGAACCAGTTCTGATTTCAGTACTGGCCAAACTCTGCCAGGTGCAATTCTTTAGGCAATTTGGGATTCCTTTTCCTGTAGGATCTGTGAGATCCAGGCAGTTGACTGCACTACCATCTCATCATTTACTGTGCGAGAATGTGAAGGATCCAGCAGGATGGGCTCCCGGCCACGCCGCTACCTCTTCACTGGACATTCCAATGGCAGCATCCAGATGTGGGACCTGACCACAGCTATGGACATGGTTAATAAGAGTGAAGACAAAGGTAAGTTGTGTTATGCCACGGCTGTCGTGTGGTTCTTTTTCATGTCTTCAGAAGTGCCTGAGTGTAGTAAATGAACTTGGCCTCTATGAGCTGTCTCTCTTGCAGATGTTGGTGGCCCCACAGAGGAAGAGCTGCTCAAGTTGCTTGACCAGTGTGACTTGAGTACATCTCGCTGTGCCACACCCAACATCAGTCCTGCCACCTCAGTTGTTCAACCAAACCGGCTTCGGGAATCTAACTCCAGGTAAGTCACCAAGGGTGGTACCAGCTGCAGACGCCAAAGGTTTTACTTTTCAGGTAGACAAACAGGTTTAGTGAATTGAAGGCTGTAGCTGAGCCCCTGAATTCATGCCCTAAGTGGCTTGAACTACACACACATACTCCTTGATTTCTACTGGTTTGTATGTGTGCGGACTGAAGTATCCTCTGAGAATCATAAGTGATCTGGAAGCCTTTGTGTGGTGTGATGAGTGTATTGCTTTTGTAGTGGGAATTGCAGTGGTAGTAGGGAACAATGCTGTGCAGAAGAACTGACTGCTATTCTCAGCCTAACATCTGTTCTTGTGTTTTCTGAAGCCTCCAATTGCAGCACCATGAAACAATCCATGAAACTGCCACGTATGGTTCTGTGCGGCCATACAGAGAAAGCCCCCTCTTGGCAAGAGCAAGGCGGACAGAGAGCTTTCACAGTTACCGGGACTTCCAGGCTTTTAACTTATCCAGCAAAAGCCCAACAGAGAAGGCAGCTGCTGCAAATGGGAATTCAAGCCAGACAGAGGCCAGGAAGGCAACAGCTGAGGGCAGTGCAGCTGAGAGGAAGGCAGTCCAACCAACGGCACTTGAAGTGCGAGGCACAGGCATGACAGATGCAGGTGGGTGTTGCAGTACAGAGGTTCACCGCCTGCCAGAGAATTCTCTGGATCTCAAAAGAAGAGGGCCAGAAGAAGAGAATGAAACCAAAGCAGAAAGCAAAAAGAAAATGGGATTTGAAGGAGCTGGTTTCCTGGGAAGAAAGAAAGTGCCTCTCCTGGCCTCAGCACCAGTCCTTGCTGAAGGTGGGCCTGAATTACCTGGTGCAGCTTCTCCATCACCTACAAGGACAGCTGCTTCACCACGGCACCGGAAGAATGACTCATCCTGCCAAGACTACGGCTTGTGAAAATGTTTCTGGTGGCAAAAGCAAGATGCAGGTGCCCTCTGGCTGGTAGCAGGCATAATGTTACATGTTGTGGGTTGTTTCTTGAATGAGGTTTTGTTCTGATACCAGAATAAAACTTGTAAGGTCATGAGAAAGTATCTAGCTGCTGCCAAAGCTTTGAAGGGATGTCCACATCAATGCGTGGCTTTATGTAATGCTCCAAAATGTAGTACGGTACTTGGTCTAAAATGTTGTTGTGCATTCTTGCGTAAATATGGTCAGGCATGTGATATGTGATTATTTTTGTTTTGGGGAAAGGGACAGTGCTAAAGGAAAACTTGGTTGCTGAGCAGAGGATGCCCTTTAGATGCAGCTGCACATTGCTACACAGTGCTGCTGCTGTCCTGGGTGGATTTTGCCTAGTTCACAGAGCTGCCTCTGTAGTCTTGTTTTATGAATGGGATCCTTGTTCTGTATGCTGCTGTCTGATATCTGAAATGTTTTGTGCAGGTTAAGGAAGAAGTTACCCGAAATAGCATATGATTTTGCCTCTTAGTCCAAATAAATTGCCAGAGGAGTGTTGCTTGTACTTTCTGAAAACATGTGGTATTAGATGATGGATTTTGCTGATTGTGATTGAGAGAATGCATAAAAATATGCTTGGCAGAATACACAGAACTGGCAGTCTCTTGAGGGCTTCCTTGTCACTTTCTTTGGTAAAAGGACAGATGAATATGGGAGTAGATTTACTGTCATGGTGTAATAATTCTCAATTACAAGTGCCTTGACATGGTATTTCATACCTGTGTCGCATTGGCTGCTTGCTGTTTACACCTAGTTTACTGTGGATACTGAACAAGTTTTATTGCCTGTGGATTAATAATACATAAGCAAAAAGGAAGGATGTGACAGCAAGTGAAAAGTGTGCTTGGAGTTCAGCATTTATTAATGACCTGTTTTGTTGGGTTTTTGGACTTGAGCTGAGAGAGTGGGGAAGAGAGCGAGAGAACAAAAGGCTAGAACAACTTCATAAGAATTCCTTCAGCTGTTTATTCACCTGTACATGAACACAATTTTGTGGTGGAGCTCTGTCAGGCCAGGAGAAAACATGGACATCCTGCCATGCAGGCCCCTTTTAGCCACATGCTGTGTTTTGGACATGTAAAAGACTTTTCCTTACCAAACATGCTGCCCCCCTCCCTCCTCACCCCTACAACCCTCCTCAGCTGGGAAAGCTGGATGAGAGACAAAGATGAGAGCCTCTGCCTTCACAGTCTTTTACTATTGAGGGATTTTCAAACTATTCTCTTACCTTTCTGAGGTGTCAGTGCTAGCACACAGTTTTTACTATACAGTGAAAGGGATGTGGAAAAAAAGGCCAACTTACTCTCCCCCCACATCCCCTCCCAAACCCCAGTTTTATCTATTAACTCCAGGGCATGGGGTGATGAAAACAGCAGCCCTATCCCTGCCTGCAACGGCCATGCAGGCTGCTTTTGGCAAGTTACCCACTTCCGTTTTCTAGAAAAGCTGGGTTTGTTCTTCAGAGGTGGGTGTCAGTAAATGTGGTATGTTCTTTGGTGACGGTGCTGAAGCCTTTGATGGCATTGACAAGATCTTCTTCATCTACATACTGTAAGGAAGGGGAAAAAAGAAGCATGTCAACCAAAGATTAAAGGTGATTCCTTCGTTTCTCTTTCCTCCTACACACTAAAAATGGTTCTTAAATAGATAAATAAGTGCATTTCTAATGTCTTCCCTTTCCTCTCAGGATGAGATAAGAACCTAAAGCACTCAAGCATGTCAATGCAAGACAATTAGATTTTCACAATAAGCAGTTAGTTAAAAAACCCCACAATCAATTCCTTCAATTACTCTATATCTGACAAATGGTCAATAATATAGTGTCTGTTACAGTGTACTGGGGAACTTGGAGTCATGAAAAGAAAAAAATAGATGTCTACATTTTTTTTTTGTGTAACAACCACATCACACGTGATTTAGGTAAGGTTTTGTTCTTCAAGCTTCTAAGGGAGTGTCTGGACTTCCACTTGCACTCCTGCATTAGGCTGGAGATAGTTGAAAGCAGGAGAGAAATAAACCATTTCCATGGCATAAAGGAGCCACTAGCGGTGATCCTGCAGATTTGTGTCCTGGGCCAATAGAGCCATTCACTATATTGATTTGCCAGCTGGATAAAGGGGTGAACCAAACTTTGAAACCACCCTTCCTAAGCTACTGCATGTAATAAAGAGAAAGAACTGACTCAAAAGCATTGCAGGAGGTTGTTTTGCAAGAGAGTAGCTGAGTAACACAGGAGCAGAGGTTTGGATTCAGGGCAATGTAAAGCAATGTACAGAGGATGGACAGAAGAGCTGCTGATTTGATAAAGCTGTTAGGTTGTCTGCCACCAAAAGGAAATGCAAATTTTTGTTTACTGTCTCCTGCCACTCCTGAAACTCATGGGAGTATTTTTAATTCATTCTAACATGCCTGTGTGGGGGGGTTGCAACCTAAACTATATTATGATGTCAGCCCAAAATAAGTAGCTAGAGTAAGAGCTTCCTCCCAGCAGCAGGAAGCTGGTCTTTTGGCTAATGAGATCACAGAAAGGTGCACCCTAGGTGAGTTGTTAGTCCCCAAGGAATTACATTACAAGGATTTGATAGCTCTGAGAAAATTACAAGGCTGACTCGTGCTACCACTGAATTGGGAAGTCCATGAGCTGCAGAGTACAAGCAGAAGTTTAACCTGTACATGTAGGGGTTTTGCCTAGAGTTATCTTTACCTTCTTACTTAAGCCTTGTCAGCTTCCTTGGTCCTGCTCTTGGGGTCTATTGTTTCCATCTTGGGTGATGAAACCAATGCCCCTATACTGCGGCAAGCCTGTATGTTCCAGGCCTTCCAGCTTTTTGATGTACTAAAGATAGAAGACTGAGGAAGCTACTTGGATTTATGTGCCAGAGTATCCTCCAGTTCATTTTGCATTTTGGACAAGATCCACTCATTGACTTGCACTCACTAACCATCTAATTTGTAACTACCTCACAGGCCCTTCACCCCCATTCTGGGTCCTTTTAAGGAACCTTAATTTTCATTTTTTCAGGAAGCAAACTCAAATCTCACTGACCCCTGAAGCCCTTCTCACACATTTGGTCAGGGAAGGTTGGAAGTTAAAAATTCTGTTTCCTGGTGACAAGGAGGAAGGGAGGTCATCATTGTCCTTGGCTTGAAAATCATGCCTTGCATCTGTGTGTTCAGATCCCTGTTGATGTCACTGTCTAGTCCTGTCCTATATTAAAAGAGAAACACTTCGCTTGTCCCCTGGCCTTATTCTAGTCTCATGTAGGCAGAGTTTGAATTAATTTGTGACACATGCCAGGAGATCTGAGCAGTCACATAATCTCTGCATTGTGACTGAGCAGAGGACAGAGAGCAGATCTCATCAGCAAGTAAGTCCCAGTTAAGAGAACAGCAGTCACTGGAATACAAGCTCCTGCCTCTGGCTCTAAATGCGAAGGATACCACCACATCCCACCTCAGACATGTCCATTTGCTGAATTGCATGGCAAGAAAAACCCACCAAATAGAAGATAATTCTTCAAGGTCCATTTCCTTGGTAAACCATGGAGTTAATAGTTATTGGAAACCATAAAGAGATGTGCATGGATCCCTTGCATCCTCTTAAGAGCAGTGTGTGATCACCTGCAACTCTAGAACAGCAGCCTTGAAGAATTTTGAGGATCTAACCTATGACCACGTCCTTCTAGGCCTTTTGGCTGTATCTCCAGGAAGCTATGACATTTAGATTTTTTTATGATTCCAACAGAACAGACAAATCTCTAGCAGGTGACACGCAACAGCATCCCAGAGGAGCAGGAGCCCTTACCAAGCCACGGCCAGTAGTGCGATGGTTGTGAATGATGGCATCCCAAGGTGATTCATCAAAAGTCTTCTTGTCATAGAGGTTGAGCAGCTGGCTGACACTGCGATGGAGAGAGGCAGGGGAATATGTGCGACTCAGCTGGCCCTGGCTCAGCCTCCTCCCCCCAGCTGCCACACGGAAACTGCGGTTGCTCGTGGGAGAACCAGCCCCTGGGATTTTCGTATCTGCTAGTCCCTGTGAGGTAGACACAAAGTAATAAATAAAAAAATAAAGGGCATGATTTTAAATAATTTAGCTGAACAAAAACAAAGCAGCAGTGGAAGAGAACAGAGAAAACCATGCCTCAAAATCATGCACACTTTTTTACATGAAGTAAAAAACCCCAGACCTTTCCCCACTGTAGAATGATTATATCATTAAAAACAAATAAACCCTCCACCAACACTAAACCAGGATTTTCCCCAATTTTTTTTTTTTCTTCTTCCTATTTTTTGTTTCTTTTAAAGTACCAACAATCAGAAGTCCAAAGATTTTGATTACCAGAATGATAGTCTAGACTTGCACAGCAAGATGTTTGCAGACTTTTTCATGACCAGGGGAAAAATCATTCACCCACCATGAGAAACATGCAAGTGTCAGATGCCTTTGTGCATGCTTGGGTCATCTGACATACCACACGTTTGGCCACTCTGCAAGCTGAGGACTCTACCTCAAAGTGCATCGTGTATCTTTTGAGAGTGACGCTGCTTGATGAATCAGACGTGTCAGCAATAGTTTCAAACTGAGATTAAAGAGAGGGAGGAAAAGCATTAGGGCAGGGCAAGGTGCAGTGTAGATGTACCCGACAGAGGGTGTGAATTAGCTGCAGCTCTGTGAGGGAGAGCAGTGTAGCAGGATGTGGGGGAGTAGGGGAAATGGCAAAGACCAGGCACTATTTAATTTTTAAGTGGTCAAGTACTGTGTGAGCAGCTATCATTGCTTGCCACGGTCTCACTAACAATTGTAAAACAAGCAATTTGGCACTCCATGGTAGCTCTGTCCTGACTTTTTAGATCAGTCCTTCAACTGCTACACTAAAAATCTTCCTTTCTATAAAGTCCATGAGCTGCTGGAAGAAGAAAAATAATAAAAAAAAATTTAAAAAAAAATTTAAAAAATAAAAGGAAGGCCAGGAAAATGAAAAGGAATTGTGCAGGCATGCCAACAGCAAAGACATTTTAAAGTCAAGAGGAATAACACAAGATGACAGACTGTAGAAGAAAAGGAATCAAAACCATGAGACCAAAAAAAAAAAGTTTCTTATGCTCTTAGCCTTTGCCAGGAGAAGGGGCACACTGGAAATCCCATTGTTTCCAAGAGCTTCTTGGTTGAGGCACAGATGCAGTGTCTTGGCACTGAGACAAGAAGGAACAGAATGCGTGAAGGATGCAGGAGTCACTATGCTGCTTGATGGCACTCACAGGAAAAAGAAGCTGAGAAGTGACAAGAAGAATCATCTCATGGCCTGTGCCTGGGAAGAAGCATGAAAATGGAAGGCATGGCTGCTCCCATTCTCAATCCTATAACAATTGCTATATTCCTTTTGTTTTGCTTTTTCAGAAAGTAGTAGTGTTACTACTCTGCTACATGATGGAACACGTTTTTTATGGATTATTTTTCAGAGTTTTAACTTCTCATGATAAAAAGCCTTACTCTTTATCATGTCCCAGCAGACCTCCTCCCACCACTCTGATGGTCCCACTGTGGATCTACGTGCACAAACACACACGTGAATTTTGTGAAGTTCCCTTGCATTTTCCCTGATTACTCTCACTCAACTCCAAACCTTCCTGGATGCAGCTTGTCCTAGAGCAGCCCAGCTGGGTGGTAGATGGATACTGGCAAGAAATAAAGCCTCTCCCTAAGTCTTGTTCTTTGCAGGCATATCTCCTGGACGCCTGACAAAGACTGTCAGATTGATCCCGGTTAGCCATCCAGAGGAGGCAGCTGGGAACACATGAAAGGTTCCTCTGAAAAGCACATTTTATCTATCTACCTTCTCACAGTGTGCCAAAGACTTCTCAGCTCTATTGCAGATGTCAGCTAACATAAGGTGACAGCAATGGCTTTGCATTTTCTGTGACTTCAGATCCAAAGTTTGTCTTAAGCATCAGAAGCATTTCAGGGCCTGCAGACCCGGTGTTCCAGGGCTCTGTTTGGACTAAGCATTTGTAACCTTCTCTGTGTGCCCATGCAGATATGGCCCATATGGGACCAGACAGTCCTTTCCCTACACTAAACAGCCTCCATTTGGTAATCAAGTGTGCAACAAAATGTTGGAAGGAGGAAGAAAAAGTCTGTGTGTGAGTGTGTTTGATGGTGCAGGTATGATGGATGTACATTGGTTGCATTTTTCCAAACGTACCGGATGGGTTTCACCTGATGAATACACACTCATTGGTGATGTTCTTTTCTGGAGTGGAACTAAAGGAGGCCTGTCTCGTGCATAGGGTTGCTTGTGGACCTTCCTCTGAAGAATTAAGGAGAGAAGAATAGCCAAGAGGATCAAACCTAGAACTACCATCAGCACTGCAAACCACAACTCGTTGTAGAATTTTGCACGTTTGGACTCTGCTTTGTCCTTCTCTCCAGGTGTTGTCAAGATCAGACCTGTAAAAAGAGGGATTGGGGAGTTAAGGGACAGTTATTTCAAGAAGCATTTAACAATATGCCATCCCTTTCCTCGCTAATAAATTAGGCAGAAATTTAAGTAATTTTGTCGTCATGTGCTTATTTGCACTTATGTTCAAGGTGGCATAATGGTTCAATATGCTAGCGGGCTGCAATAAAAAACTTACTACCCTCAAGAGACCCTGCTTAAAGCTCTGGCATTGCAGCTTAGGCTGGAAATCACCACTGCATCAGCAGCTCTTCCAAAAGGAGGTGGTGGTGGTGGACTGTGAGGAAAAAAGGGTTCTCCAAGTAACCTTGAAGAGTGGAAATTACTACAGTAATTTCAGAGCAGTACAGACAGAGGACATTTTTCCCAGAACAAGTGTGCAGTTACAGGCCTGTGCAGTTAACAAAAGAGAGGGAGGAAGGCTTTAATACATTAATACAAAAGCAAGCAAATGAAACATATTACTATCCCTTTCCCCCACTTGCTAGAAAACAAAACAGTCCCTTGGTTGGCTTTGGTCATACACAACAAAAATAAGAAATCTCAGTGACAGCATTTCCTGGTTATTTGCAATCCTGCATGTATAACCTTATTCTTGGCCAAGGAATTTTCAACACCTTTGCTTGCGTGCCTCCGCTGCAAGTTGCCATTCAAGTTTTCAATAGATTCTGGGTAAAAGCAGCAATCAAAAGAACAAAAGGGCAGAGTGTGGAAGGTGGTGGATGTAGAGTAACTGGAAACATTTTAGAATGTTTTTAAGGCAGCCTTGCCTGAAATTCTGCAGGATAATGGACTGAAAGCATGAAAAGGGATATAAGGGAAATGCAGAGTAAAGACTAATTGTAAATATAGAGCAGATCTATTTTAAAAAGCTGAACAAGATGCTACACAAAAAAACCCTTAATTAAGCCAGTTAATTAATTCAGTTAGAAACAGTTCAAACAAAAACTTAGCAGAAAAAATCTCATTTTTAAGCAATAAACTTAGATAAAAAATAAAAGAAAAATATTACATATCTGAGGAGGGGCTCTGAAATTAATCATGAGAATTGTCCCACCCCTGGAAGTGTTCAAGGCCAGGCAGAATAGGGCTTTGAGCAACCTGGACTAGTGGAAGTTGCCCGCATGGCAGGGGGTTGGAGTTAGATGATCTTTAAAGTCCCTTCCAACCCAACCATTTTATGATTCTATGATGGTTGGACTCAATGATCTTAAAGGTCCTTTCAACCTTAAGGACTCAACGTTTCTGTGATGTAAAGAACAGAAATCCATACATGACAAAAAAAGCACATTACCTATATATCTCATACACAAGGCATTTAGGAAGCCCCTGATACTGCAGTAAGATGTCATTCTGCCTGGCATGCACTAATACCAAATTTCAAGTACAAACACATCAAATGAACAGGTGCTAGGTTATTTCATGTATTTACCAACTCCCTCTCCAGCGTTGTACTTGATGACTGGTGTCATGGCACTCCCTTCATCAGTGATGCAGGTCACTTGAAACAAAAAGGCTGAGCAAAAAAATTCAGAAAATACTGTCAGCAGCAGAAATCAAAATTCTTTAGGTGCTGCTTTTCCACCATTATTTACCAGCAAACAGCCAGGTCTAAAAAAACATGGCAGGAATAGCACATAAGCCATCATAACCCACCTGAGTCCCACACCAGAGCTTCACAATTCTTTAGACATTGGTATTAAAATTCTAAACTATGAACCATGGCAGATCATAAGCAATCATCACTATGATGTTGCTACAAATTATATTCCTCTTTCACTACTCAATTCTTCTGCTTCCAAAGTAACTGGCAACTTTCAATTTTTTCATCACTTTGCCCTAAATCTCTCATACTTCATTCATGGCAAAACCAAACATATTCAGAACATTTGAATAAAAACCAAATAAAGAAAATATTAGTACCATTGTAGTAATCAGGAAGACAAAAAATAAATTACAAAATTCTTTAACATACAAAATCCCAACGTCCTTAAAACAGAAAACATTTTTCTTGCTGCTTTTTCATTTCCTTTTTTTCCCCCCCATTGATAGTTTCCTTTTATTTTAAACACTGTAAATTCCTAAAATGAAACTGTATTTCAATACATGTCTGGTTCCAAGAGCGACTGACTTAATTTGATTCAAATGAAAATTCAAGCTCCAATTCAAGTTTTTCCTGAAACTGAAGATTTCTATACATTTCCCTGACTATAGCCCTGAAGCATGGAATTGCAACACAGCTCCAGGATTTGGGAAAGCTTAACCCACACTGTGAATCAAAACGGTCTCACACAGTCAAGTATAATGTTTAAGAGAAAGCTTAGCTCTATGGATTTTTTTCAAGGATTTGCTTTGATACATTTTGGTGTGCCTTTACGCTCCTTTGGTTTTAGCTTGGGATTGCAATGGAGAATTAATTTTAAAGTTCAGCACATGATCCTATTAATTTAGCTCAACAGACTCTTGCAGAGAGGAAGCTGTAGGAAACTGACTTTTGTCAGATGTCCTTGGCAAGTAGAGCTCGGTGTCGAAGCCGCTGTAGATGCGCTGCCCGCTCTCGGTTAGCGCGTACTCCTTCAGGCGCCCGTTCAGCACAAAGGTGCGGCTCCAGTCGATGTGGATGGTGGATAAATTGCTGACCACAGAGAAGGGAGCCATGTACCGAGGTGCTGCAGAACAAGGAAAAAGAGCTCATTTCTAGCCCATAGGCTAGAAGTGATTTGGTGACTGAGTTACACAGCAAAGAGAAAGACATTCTCCATGGTACAAGTTCTCTGCATGCTACCTGCACTCCCTCTCATTCATATCCATGTGTATGATGAGGGAAGATACAAGGAGAAGAGAAAAAGCTGCTGTAGCATGCCAGCACTGAGAAAGCAGAGATATATCCTGAAAACAAATATTGAACTCCTCCCTTTGCCTTTGTGTATGTGATACTGACACTAAAACTCTATAAATTAAGTTCCAGCTTAAGGCAGAGGACAGGGAGGTTGTGCAAGCCTGAGTGCAGCAGGCTGGGCTGTGGGAACTGCTATGAAGAGTGTTCTTTTGCAAGGCCCAAGAAATTGCCGAGAACATCTTTAACACATGCGCATACATGAAAACATGGGGTTTCAGAAAAGTGAGAACAGATGGCAGGCAGACAGAAAAGAAACCCAGAACTCACTTCAGGGAGGAAGAGTTCATCAGTTGGGCTCAACAGCTTGCTGACAAAAATCTTCATTTAAGTTTGAGGCAGTCCTTTCTTGTGGTGTTGCCATTAAGCCATCTGCCCCATATTTGCTGGTTTGTTCATAAGAAAGCTGCTTGTCCAGCTGCACTTTGCTGCTAATTGCCCACTGTCACTAAAGCAAGCCTTCGAGGCAAGAGGAAGCAGTCAGAGGGACTCAAGGAAGGAGGAAGTCAGAGGGACTCTGGAAACCTGGTGTGAAGAGGTCGGCAAGGCAAGAAAAGCAAGATGGAAAGAAGAGGACTTTGGACCTAGTAGGTGGGGGACTAAAAATTGCTTTTGTTCTATGTGTCTCACCAGTTCCTTATGAATTTTCTCCATTTGAAAGTTCATAATCATTTTCCAGCCTTTTAACTTGCAATTTAATAAAACACAGCTTTGGACATAAGGGATCTTTTATTTGTTTCTTTTGGTTGGTTGGTTGGGTTTTTGTGAGGTTTTTTTTTTTCCTTTTTTTTTTAGGGGGGGGGTTTTTTCAGTGGTAACATTAAAGAAAATCTGGGCCTGTTCCACCTGAAATTTTCAGCTAAGAATGTATCAGATTACAGATTTTGAGTAATTACTTGGCAGAATTACCAAATGATGCAAAAGGGATTTTTAGAAAGGTGATTCTGAAATCCTGACATGAGATAAAAAGTGAACATCGTCTTTGCCCTGACCTGACAGACTGAGATGAAATGCCCATCTCATCTGTTATGGAATGACTCTGGCTACAGCACTATAGATCTTTTTAATAAAAGCTGATGTTAGACTACTACAAATTCAGTTTTGATGGCAAAATCTATTCTGCCTGTAGGCACAGGTCCTGCATGTTTAATTTCTATGCACACCACTACATGGCCTTAAAGCACTGCCTGTGGTGGTTGGACAGCAACAAATTCTTACTTCACTGTTCACAATCATCCAGTCATTCAGATGACATCCAAAGAAAGCTTTTATGAGTCCTAGTAGAAGTGTGGCATGAATTAGGACAATAAGATTGTTCCTGAAACTATCATCAGGTCTCTTTCAAGATATTCACTTTTCGAAGGGATTATTTATGGCAGTATATTTATTACTACATATCAGCCTTCTGGTAATACTTGAACATTTTATTGTCTGCAGCTTTGTTGCCCATTTTCAGTAAAATAAAAGGTTTCCAGGCTCCCAAGACAGAGGATGTGACATCAGATCATGAGCAAAGAAATATTTTTGAAGGAATGAGCAGTTAAGCCCCAGAGCAGAATTTCAATGAATATGTGGCAGAGACGCAGTGACCAGGGACCTGGAAGAAGAGCTTTCTGGGGACATCATCTCTCCCAGAGGTGGGGAAGTTATTTGGCTCTGTGCAGCCCTAGGCCTCAGAAACAGGCATCACTGGTCAGTGAACCATTTCTCATACTCACGCTCCTTTTCCGTAGTGAATCCGATCCATTCGGAGGCGCTACTGCCAACAGAGTTGTAGGACACCACTCGCAGGTTGTAAGTTGTATAAGGCTCCAGGTTGGACACGTTGGCACTCTGTCCTTTCCCTGTGTACTTCACCTCAGTCGGGCCAGGACTGCAAGCTTTCACTGCTGGCTGTAGGTTCAGAGGACATGCCATGTATACGTGCAGCTCATAGCTGAGAACAAAGTTGAGAATTTGATGAATGAATGGCCCTAAATATCATAAAGGCCAATCTCACATTTCATCCTAACCGCTGTCTGTCTGGCTACTAGAGAAGAAAATAGACCTGATCCCATTTTTTCTCTTGGAGATTTTGGTCCTAACTACCAGATAACTGGGCAATCAGTCACACTCACTGTTGATGCCTTATCTATCTTGCTTCTCACTTCTGCAAATCAGGATTTTTGCCTAAGTATTCCAGACTGCAGCTCTCTCATCACTGCCACAACTATTTGACTAGACAACCACAGCCATCAGACAATCACCTTCACTGAAAGCAGCTAATCCTTTCCACCTTCATGATCCCCAGTGTCCTGCTCAGGAGAAAAGCAATCACTGTACGTAAACACTTTGCAGAAGGTGTTCAGGCTACAGGGAATGTCACCACCAACATGCCAAGAAAGGAAGACAACTTCCACAACTGTCCAGTGCTGTCAGCCACTCAATTCCAGCTCACATTGCTCTGGCACCACCTCCAGCCAAGCAGGTTCAGCTGGGCGGCAGCTCCTACCTGGTGACAATGCCGTTGGGTGACTGAGGCGCACTCCATTGGAAAGAGGCGTTCCTGGAGGTCACGGTGCGGATCTGCGGTG
The DNA here is from genome assembly GCA_018697195.1 of Certhia americana. Classification (NCBI taxonomy): domain Eukaryota; kingdom Metazoa; phylum Chordata; class Aves; order Passeriformes; family Certhiidae; genus Certhia; species Certhia americana. The sequence continues at coordinate 91,492,871 of CM031859.1, forward strand.
GAGGCTGCTCTGAGGGCGGAGCTGGCTGCGTGGTGAACTCAGCCATGGGTCCTTTGCTGCAACAATTGAAACAGGTGCAGGCCTCCACACCAATAGAGTACGTGGTGAAAGGTTTTAGCCCATGTATTGTCTGCTGGGTGGCAGTCCCTTCTGACAGCTGTAAAAGTTAAGAGGAAACTTGTCACAGCTTCCAAGCACCACAAGTACTAAATAGGAGCTGTGGAGGTGAATTAACCCCAGAAGAAGATGGGCAGAAGATTCTGCACATCCTCTAAGTCTGACATTAATACAGCTGTTGTGCAATGGGAACTCTGCGTTTTTCTCCCATTATGAAGTTAAAGGACACTCTTCAAAGGAAAAGACTGTGCTATCAGTGGCCTCAAGGCATCTTTAGTTCAGCTGTGACCACTGTATGTCAACTGCAAATGTCATTTTCAGCAACAGAGAAAGCCATTAAAGAAAGACTGAGATAAATGGTACTGAAGCAAAAAAGAAATTATTGTGGAAAATAGCTCCATGATAAATACGCTAGCAAATAATCATGGATGTCTCACAAGCTTCCTCAATGTGGATGCAGGAAACAGTGCTGGGCAGCATGACACCAGTGTGTCTGGTGAGTCAGGTCACTCCCAGACAGGAGAATGTGCTCTCTGGTAGGTACATCTGAGTCAAGAGCCAACATGATGCTGCTCTGCACTCAAACAGACATTGTGCAGGGTGAGCCTGTTAGGAAACTTTCCTAAGCTCAGCAAGGGAGACCTGGCAGTTCTGGCACAGGAATCAGTGTCCTGTTCTGAAACTGCTCACAGGAACTGCCACTTCACCTTTTTGCTGTAGTCATTTGTTGGTATAGCTTTTTTGAAGCCAAAGAAATAAAAATATGTAGAAAGCACCAACAAGGGGCAACATCTGCTCTCATTTGGCAGCATGTGATTTAGCAGAGTTCAGCAAAAAATAAGGAGAGAGTCAAGCAAGCAAAGGGAAGCACTTGGTATTTCTTGATGCCAGAGTCAGAGGCAAGCCAGCAGCATGGCAGGTGTGAGGGAATGGAAATGGAAGGCCATGCAGGCACCAATGGGACGAACTGGCTGAATCAGACACAGACACAGCCAAGTGCACTGGAAGGAATAAATGGGTAATGTGAAATTAGTAGACAGCTTAAGCTCACAGACAGGACAGTGCATTGCAGGGCAGCTAACAATGGGAGGCCAGGAGAGGAAGGCAGTCTGTGACCAACAGTAGCATCTTGTAAGAACAAAATTGTTAAAGCTAGAAAATACAAGTGGAAATAGAAGTACAGAAAAAGATCTTATAATACTCACCACCACATCAGTCCCTCTGGTACCATTAGAAAACAGTCTGTAGATACTGACCACCCCGTTAGGCTTAAGAGGGGGGCTGATGCTCACCACAGCCACAGTGGATGCCACCGTGTTGAAGAGGGGAGCTCCCAGGCCCTCGGGAGGGGCAGGGCCTGTCTGGCAGCGGGACCAGCTGCTTGGCGTCCGGCCCACGGAATTTACTGACCACACCTTCGGCACAAAACCAAAGAAACTCTTAGCAAAGGACTCAAGCCTACAAAACACCTGCTTTTAGCCAGAGGGGCTACTGCAGCTCTACTGACACTGGGTAAAACAATGGCACTCCTGGAGAATGTCCCTTGATGGCCAGTTAGCACCTGTGTTGACCCAGTAATTTTTTAACAGAAGAGTGGAATATTTCCCACTGCCAAACTTAGGGAAAAGAAGAAAAAGTCATGTCTCAGGCAGTGCGTGCTCCTGTGTCTTGTTCATACCTGATCTCCATATTCTGGATTCTTACCACTGTCTGTGTCACATCATGCCAAGAAGACTCCTGGAGGAGCTGCAGTCAACAAGAACAATGCTTGCAAAGACAGCTGAACAAAAAGACTCATATCTGGTCCTGACAATTTCTCCCCTCTGCACACTTTCTTCATATATGCAGGTAGCCCTGATAAATTCAGCCTGGCTTTGGGTGATGCTTAGAAGTTGCATTCACCTTGACTGAATCACTCAAGCCAAACTCTAGTTACTCTTTAGAACCAGTGAGTTTTACAGGAACATCCCTCTCTTAAAAATATTAATGTATCAGTTATTTGGCAATATTTTCAGTAACGTGTAATATAAATAAAGCCCGCTGAAGTGTACAGTGAATTCAGCATCTCATTTATTTTCACAACAACATTTGCTTTATTGCATGAGCACAAAGGCAATGACTTCAGTTCCAAGATTTCAAAAATTAGCAGCTTGAATTAGGCCTGATTAAAACCCACATGTCTCTATGAACTATGCCTACTGATTTTGTCAGCTACCCAAAACCAGAGTGATCTGCAGACTACATAAAACTCAGCACTTATTAAACACACTCTCCAACAAATCTGCATGAAAATTAAATTTTACTTTCATCAAGGACTGAATAAACATATGGAAGGATGTATAATCTTATTTATCAAAAAGCATTTGTATAATTAAACACGAATATCAAAAAAGGTTGCCTTAGGTCATCATTTGCATGAGTAAGTAATTTGTAGAATGTCAGGTACAATAGACAGAATAGATGGATGCGTGAGCATATAGGGTTAAATTAGACTCAATATTAGCCAACCACATAGTGATCAATCAGAATGATAGATCTAAATGGCAATACAAGAGGACTGTCTGAGCGATTTTTAGTACAAGTATTCCTTAGTAAGCTTTCATGTCGAGCAGTTCCAACTACAGTAAAACACATTCTTATGCGATCTACTTTGGGCACTGGTCCTGTGGAAGGGAATGGTGGGACTATATCTTGAAAAAAACCAGGAGGTTTAGAAGTAAGAGGTCTTCAAAATTGACTCTGAATCATTCTGGCTTAATTTCTGAGAACACAGGACACTTCACAATGAGCCTGGGGAAGGAAAATAGATAAAAACAACTAAAGTGGCTTTGGAAGCTGTGGTTCTGCTAATTACAAATCCAAAGATCCTGCCTGATTCCATCAGTAATGTACAGAACCATTCTAAGTATAGATGATGCCCTGCAACAAAAAGCTCAGCCAAAGTACTTTCATTTCAGTGGAATCAGAAAAACATCTCTGTTGTGAACTATTCATAAAGTCAAACTCTGTTCACTTTACTGCAGTAGGTCAAACCCTGTATCTCAGTTCAGTCCCAGCAGCTACAAAGATTTACCCACAGTCATTCATTTCAAGGGTCATATTTCTTTGTGGAAAGAATAAAACACATATGGAAAGAGCAGCTCTGAGTGTGGCACTGGCACTGGCTCAGTGCTTACCTGGGCTCAAATGCTCCAGTTATATCCAGGCTGTGGCCTTAATGAGCATGGAGCGTAACAGTGCCGGACCTGACCTGCTGAGCAAGCTGCCCATAGCTAAAGTGAAGGTGATAAGTCAGGAACAGAGCCTTCCTGTACAGCACAGGAATTCAGCTTCAGAATGGGATTGCCAAGGAGTTTTGGAGGAGAGAGGGATGCAATTCATTTGGGAAGCAAACACTACACCATGGGTTGGATGGAGACACTTCCCTTCATCAATCCCTCACCTCTCGTAGATGCTTACACCTCGTCTTTCAGGAAGAAGTCTAAATTCACAGAATCACAGAATGCTGAGCTGGAAGGGACACACAAGGATCATCATGTCCAACTCCTGGCCCTGCCCAGGACCATTCCCAAGAGTCACACCATGTACCCAAGAGTGTTGTTCAAACGCTTCTTGAACTCTGTCAGTGCTGTGATCACTTCCCCAAGGAGCCTGTTCCTGTTACTAGGAAGGGACCAGGAGCCAGAAAAGGCCACTGTCCCACAATAGAGTGAGGATTTCTTCCCCATGTCAAGCAGTGTGTGCTCCTCTTGTGCCACAGATCTAGGAGATTTATAGCAGAGATGAGTCCCTCTGACCCTGGGACACTCTGTTCCCCATTATCTCACTTGGCCTTATATTTTGCACAGGACTGATGTACATTTCAGAGGAAGTAAAAGAGCAAAACAGAAGGCTTGGAATTCCTGAGTGTTTCTAATGTCAGAGCAGCCCAGTCACCCCTGAGAAAAACAGAGAGAAAGAAGGATAATGACAATGGGGAGGACATCACTTGTCCCAGGACCAACTTCTGCTCCCACAGCTGCATTCAGAACTTCATTACTGGATGCTAGTGGCTTTGAATTACTTAAATAGAGATGAAGACATATCCTGCCCTGAAAACTGTGCACAGATTAATGAGAACATGATGTGCATATGAGTCTCTGGCTCCTTTGAGCCTGGGAATGGGCTGAAATCAGAAAAGCAACAGCAATGTTGTTGCAAAAGCACTGCTGCCTTCCCTCCTCAACACTGCAGTGGCCTGTATCAGACACCACAGGTATGGGTTGGGACCCCAACTGAGGAAGAGATGTTCTGCTTGTGTGAGCAGGGGCTTTCAGTGGCATGCAGATACTCCCTACCTGGCTTCTGATGCACTTCCATCTCCTTCCTTAGGTGAGAACAATGTGACAAGGCCTCTTGTACTTGAGCACCCTTCCAAGCACCCTTCCTGAGCTGATGGTGCTGTCCTCACACACAGCAGTTTATTGCCACCCCATTTCCAGGTCTGGAGTTACTAGTGTAACCTGGGGTTTTAGAAACAATCTTGTAAGAACAGTCCCAATCCAGTGCAGCCTGGAAGTGACTGAGGGGACACCTCAGTGGCCTGCAGCTTCCTCGTGAGGGGCAGTGAAGGAGCAGGCACCAATCTCTGCTCTCTGGTGACCAGTGACATGACCCAAGGGAAAAAAGCTGTGCTGGGGAGCCTTAGGTCAGATATCAGGAAAAGGTTCTTCACCCAGAGGGTGGTTGGGCATTGGAGCAGGATCCCCAGGAAAGTGGTCCCAATGCTAAGCCTGAGAGAGGTCAAGGAGGATTTGGGCAGCACTCAGGCACATGGTGTGACTCTTGGGGTGTCCTGTGCAGGGCCAGGAATTGGACTCAATGACCCTTGTGAGTCCCTTCCAGCACAGGAGATTCTGTGATTCTATGATTCATCCCCTTCCATACTACAACTAAGTGGTTAAAGGATCCTTCAAGAGTCAGGTAATTGAGATTCAATCATGTGCTCCAAAAGAGGCAGTCAGGCTTGTGCCCCTCTGGAGTTGGAATGCACAGAGTGGATGAACCATCTCTGTTCTTGGGATGCTCCCAGTGATCCCTTTGAAGCATCTTCATTTTGCATGAACACAATGAAATCAAGGTTGACTTTGCAGAGCAGGAGCAAGCAGGAGGAGACATGATTTCCCAGCCCAGCACTTCCCTATAGAGGTTGAAGGGGAGTTGACTTCCACACCATGCTGCCACATGCCCGACTCTCTGGAAAAAAAGGCTGAGGTCATGGCCATATTTGTGTGGGCTTGACAGACAGACATGCTCTGAGCAGAGCATGCCTTCTAGACAGACACCAGCTACTCAGCCTTGCCAAGACGTGTCCAGCAAAAACTCCCTTGGTGTCTGTGAGTCTGTAACGCCAGCTTCTGAGACAGCTGTGACAGCTAAACAGGACTTTTGAGGATCTGAATTCCAGATTTACACTGACCTAAGCTGGAGTCCCTTAGCTCCCTTTGCTTCTGCTCAACCATCTGTAAAAGGATGGATGGTTATAAAAATATTTCCCTGTGAGAATCGCTGTCCAAGCAAATCCTGGTCAGTGTTTGGAAACCTGGGGCAGTAAATTGGCAGGACTGATTGCAGATAGAAATTCTGGTGTTTAGCCACTTCTTCGCAGGAAAAAATGGATCAGCATGGAAACAGAAACCACAATGAGCAGTGGCTTTAAAATCAGAGGTCATGGCTCCTCAGAAGGTCACCATTAAAGAGTCATGGATGGAAGCCGTTGCCTGGCTAGCCTGGTTAAACTGAAATTTCATTATTTAGGCTTTTGTAAAAAAGCTTTTTGGGATCACAAACAATCTTCATAAATTGTGGTATAATCAGCACCAAAACCATTTGATCACATTCATATAGAAATATAAAGAACCTAATAGGCAACAGTATTACCTTCTTACAATTATGAAAGACCACATGGGAACATGGAGCAAACAAGTAGCAATCACATCTTAGGGATGTATTAAATGACAAAACACAAAGAGTAGAAAGCCAAGAAAAGTTTCCTTTATCTTGACTTTCTGAATATTCTGCCTCAAAAAGCATTAAGTCTGACATCATGGTACATGGCTCAGCACCCTGCCAAAAGATGTGCCGCTATTAATGGCTGCACTGTCCAAAAAAAACCAGGAAAGAGCTCTGAAATCAGCTACTAAGGGTTACGAATTAATGTTTTATCAATCTGCTGGCCCCTGGCTCAGACTGCACTTTAATGTGGAGCCAGAGAGAGGAGAGAGGGGAGAAAACCCTCTGTAGAGTGTATATTAAAATTCCAGTTACAGGTAACTAAGCTTGGTTTTTTCCATCATAAATTGAGCCTTCACAGATCTCTGCTCCTGGAAGAAACCTGTGATCAGTCACTCAAAATGACCAAAGGACAACCTCAAGGTTCATCAGCAAAGGAAGAAGGGGCAAAACTTATGAGAAGCAGGGCGGGAAGTTCTGAGAAGTGTCATCTTACCATGGCGAGCCTATTCAGGCTTAGTAGAGCTAACAATTTCTGCCATAAAGGCAGAAACAAGGGCACCAAAATCACCATGGGCACAGATACAGAATAATCATGTTATTGTAGATGGTGACAGTGGTAGAAGCCCATGAGATGACTTCCACCCCTGAACCACACAGATTCATCTGCTGCAACACTCTTGAAGCCCCAAATCCGTAGCAATGAAGCTTTGTTTTGAACTCCAACTCCTGCAGGGGACCCTCAGGCAGTGAACAGCCTATGGAGAATGTGAAACTCTCCCTTATTGGAAAGATCTCACCAGGCAGAAGGGTGCTGGGGGCAGTTCACCTCAATGAAGGCAGAACACCTGAGCTGCTCCTGACTTCCCAGGTCAGGAAGAGCTGGCATACTCTGCATAGCACAGAAGCCAGATGCTTCTCACCCTTCCTGCTTACATGAGAGCAAGGCAAAGAGCTGATTATCAACCAGCAGTGGCTTCTGGCTCCCTCCATGTCCAGCAGGCACTGTGCCTTGTGCCACTTTCCACTGTGCTTAGTCTGCTCTCCATCACAGGTGCCTCTGAGGGACAAGATCTCAGCTCTGAATGTGTCAGCAGCTTGCACCACATTCCTTCAGGCACTCAGAAAACAGCCTTTTGCCTCAGAAAAAGTCTCATTAGTAAGTCATTACCTCTCCTTGGCCTTGAGCACTGCTCGGAGCTGTAGGGAGTTACGGAGGGCTGTAGGTTCTGGGGAACCACAAGGTCAGACCAAGCCAGCCCTTTTAGACGTGCATGTAATTCTACTTCTGTGTGTAAGGGTCAGGTAACACTTGGATCTCTGCTCTTATGGTAAGCAAAGACTCCACACACCTATGACTGCTGATCTTTCAGAAAAGGGTTCAATGCTGGCCCCGCTTGGCACATGCCATGAGAGACGAATGGTAGCAGAGCAGTTTGTACTGCTCCTCTCTTTCTAAAGCTGTTTCATGGAGACCTCAAAGACCCAGCACTACTTTGAGAGGTTGCTTTGGATTTCTTGACTTAAATTTGTTCAATTTCTAACCCTACACTTACATAAATGCAGAGTTTTCACAGTGTAATTCTTTTCCAAGACAGTAAGATATTTTAGGGTCATATAAGATTTGACATCAGCAAAGACAGAAACACAGCCCTCAATTTTTGGTTATGTTCAAACAGCAACCTTCAAGACAATTGAAGAGACCACAGTCTTGGCTGGTTGAAACTAAAGAAAACCAAAGAATCTCCCTCTCACCATCAATTGCAGCATCCTTCACAAGCCTTTGTGAACTGATTGTTGCACCGGCTGGCTAATTTGGAGTTACTTATGTGATGTCAGCAGAGCTCAGAACACAAAGCTTATCTACCAAAATCTAGCATTCAGCATTAGGATAATGTATTTACATCTGGGCATTTCAGTGTCAGGCAGGTATTAGCAAAGCAGAAAGTTTAAGAAGTGAGTGCAGTTTATGGAGTGCTCTGCAGTGGACAGAGCAAAGGCAAAGGAAAGAATCACATCCATTCATGAGCAGGGGCACAAGAAGGTAGTAATCAAATGTGTGCTTCCTGATTGCCCCTTCTCAGATTGCCCCATACTTCTCCCTCTTCAACATTGTTAGTCTCCTTATCATATAAAGGAGGTCATATAAACATATAATGGGATAGATTTCAGGTCCAGACTTCTACTACTGTGTTAATTAGAGCATCTTAACATTGCTATTTATCTCCACTGTTCAAATGCTAATAATAAAACTACTCAACCTATTCTGGAGAATGGAAAGACAATAGGCAAAAATTTCGTGACTTAAAAAAAATTACCAAATTTTAAAGGAAGCTCATTCCATATAACACAGTATAACGCCAGTAATTAATGACAGACGTAAAAAGGTTGAACTCTAAAAGATAGAAAATTAAATAATTTGTTTCCTATGGGTTTATAATGAGATAGTTACCAAGTTCCCATGAGAGAGATAAGCAGATATTAAAATGTCTTTCCAATACTTGTAATGGCTAAGGGCAACAGCTAATTCAATAGATTCGATCAAAATCACCACTTCTTTCTTTGCTTTTGATTTATTACTTTGGCTGTAGTTAGCCATCACTCATTTTAGTTTGATTTTCAGCAGTCATAAATTATGCCTCATAAATAAAAAGATACAATCAAGGAAATCATATCAAGCCATCTACAGCCCTGGAGTATATTTTCTCCTGGTACTCACACTAATGTCTTTTTAAAGGATAGCTTGCTGTAGTTTTGAATATGTCGGAATCACAATTTACTGAGAAGGGCCTTGCAAGAATGGTGCTGTAAGAGTCTCACTGTCAATCTGGATGCCAACAAATCCAGTCTAACAGCCATATTTAATTTAATGGAAAAAAAATCAAGGTTTTATTGCATCAACACACTTGAATTTAAGATTGTGCTGACAACAGAAACACACTGCCTGAGGTGGGACTTAATGAGCAAAATTATGTGGTTTCAAATGGCCCTTTTCCCTTCTACTAGGGGAAAGGAAGTATCTCATTCTGCAAAAGGATATCTAGGGAAGGTATCGTTGCATCAGTGAAACAACATAGTCATGTCTGCTTTACTTTTCAGAAGCTGAGGTCAAGTGTGGTAGTCTAATGCATATGTAGTATGAGAAATTCTCTTTAACTGGAAGCAGAAACCTCAAGAAAAAACAGTCTTATAAACAAAATAACAACATAGGAATGTAAGAAAGAACTGGTTTTCTTTTTTGTGTGTTTTTTTCTTTTTTTTTTTCTCATGCCATTGCTTTGCAGTGCATCTTTTTATCAGAAAGATGAGAAGAAATGGGGAATTACAAGAATGAAGAGGAGACAGATATGAGGGATATTACTAATGAGTGACTATTCATCATTGGTCAACCAGCAAACCAGTTTTACCTGATTTTAAACTACAGAAGTCACCGACCTGTTTGTCAGTAACTAATCAGCACAAACTGGAGCTCAGCCAGTGACAGACAGGTGATAAACCAAGTGTCCTTCCTGGCACTGGAAAGTGACCAATAGGGCTAACATATTCTACACCCCATGTAGTTGGTCCTTCCTTAGTCTTCATGACTTTGCACCTATTTTTCTTTATCTCTCCAAAGCCAGAATATTATTTGTTTTCTCTTTGAGAAGACACAAATACATATTTACCCTGGTGTGTCTGGGGGCATTTCCTAGACCCTTCACCTGGCTGCAGTAGCAGGAGGGTGAGAAGGACTCTTCACACACAGGAGAGAAGCTGTGCCTCCAACAGTAGTCAGAGACAGACAGCTCCAGCACTGCAGACCCTGTTCTGGTACATTGAAAAGTCCTCTTGGAGAACAAACCTCTGCAGGGAGCCATAAACCTTTCTGAAGAGGGACAATTGTAATTTTCTGTCTTTTACATGTTCTGTGCCTGCCAAATAGAAATAAGGATGTGTCCTAAAACAGGAAGACATTAAGCCATTAATCTAAAGAAGCAGTTTTAAGAACACAATTAAATGTAATTGTGGAGGAGTGATAAATGCATGGAAATCACACCATACTGTGACAGCTCTTCTTGGCACTAAATGCCACAAGTCCCTTTCTGCTCAGTAGGGCCTTCCTTTAGCTGATAAAAATAGGTTTTGCTCTGTAGGCTGCTATAGGGTAACATTACACATCACTTTCAACGATTCCAGAGGAGGGCCTACACACTCAGAAATATTCCAGGAATCAAAAGATTGCATTTTCAGACTCATTTGGCCTCATGAATGATAATGTTTGTTTAAATCAGGGGCATTTTCAGGAGATCATTGTGGATCATTTTGTGCTATTTTTAGCACATGCTTAATAGAGTTGGGGATATCAGGCAGAATGCCAACATATGCTGAAAAGATGATCTAGAAAATGCAAGCATCTAAATGTACAACTTGACCAACAGAGGGAGTTTCAAAGATCTAAGCGTTTTGGAGTATGGAAGTAGGCACTGTATGCCATTTAAAAACCCACTTCCGAGTAGCAGGTGCTAACATGCTCATGCAGAACTGGCCCTTTAAAGTATAAATGTGCTTCCTTGAAGAACCTTGAAGACCCAAGCATTTTGCTGGCATAGTCTCTTTTGTCAGCATGAGCTTCTAAATGCACGTCATCATTTCTGGAACCGCAACTTTTGTACTTGGTTTTATAAAACCTAATATTCAGCTGAAGTTTCCAGGAAAAAAAACAAGTTAAAAAATAACAAAAACAAGCCAACAAAACCCAATGAAAAAACCTTCCAAAAAGCCCAGATTCAAGAGTCCTCAAAGGTCCAAGGAAGCTATCAGAGCATTGAGCTAAATCTCAATATCTCCAAAAATGCTGGAGAGTGTCCCATCACAGCACTTTGATTTTATCTGCATTCTGCTGGAGGAAATTCAGTTGCATTTAAAGTTTTATGTCCAGCAAACAAGCCTCAAATACAGAGACAGGAGAATCAATATCCAGTTTAAGTGAAATATAAATCTGGGTTTCATCAGCATAATAGCAAAAGCCAAGCCCTATACTTATGAATAACTTGTCTCACAGGCAAGATATAAATTGTCAACAATGGAGAAGCTCAGAATACATCCCAGAGGACTGCTGCAAGTGACTTAAGCAGAAGACAAACACATGCATTGAAAAACCTCTCACGGTGAAATAAATGGCCACTGGTGAAAAAAACCAAAAATGATTTAGAGTTCCAATCAAAAGCTCAGCCTGGTTATGGAGCAGAACCAAGATAAAGAGCTAAGTCTTGAATACAGCACAATAAAGCACAGGAATCTGATTAAGAGGTTTCTTTTTTTTTTATCTGTCACTGATAAGTCATTAAAAATGTTGGCTGAAGAGAGTCTCTGTGGTACCAACTTCCCAAGAAACAGCTTCTGACTGAGATAATTAAAAGTTAGTCCAGCTGAGAACATCCCACAGCCAATATCTACAACGTCCAGCTTGGAGAGTTTTTCTTCATCTAAGAAAGATTCCTAACAAGTATGTTTTGTGTCTGCTACCAATGCTTGCTGTCTACTCAGCCCCATCTGTGCTTGAATTCACATTCCCCACAGATCCTGCCTAAAGCAGAAAGGAAATCTGGTATAGCAATAGTTCTGCTGACACAGGCTGTACAATCTCCATCCTTGCATCTGCAAGGATAGAGAACTTGATCCAAAACTCAGCTTGACACAGCCCTGGGAGCCTGGTCTATCTGGACCTGCCTCAAGCAGGGAGTTAGGCTAGATGCCTTCTGGATGTCCCTTCCAAACTGCATGACTCAATGAGTCTGTGACACCTGTTCATGCAGCAACTGGATAGCCTAATGTGTTAAAGCAAGTTTTTAGGTTTAATTCTTCATGTTTTCTGCCTACTCAATAGGAGAAAGCAATAGCAGTGGAGCAGAGCTACCAAAAAAACCTGACTTGTACAGTGCACTCTCATCAAACTTGCAGATGACACCAAACTGGAAGAACCAGTTGATGTGCTGAAGGACAGGTCTGCCAGTCAGAAGGCCCCATAGAATGGGAATTTCAGCAAGACAGATGCAAAGTCTTGCTCCTGGGGAGGAATTACATCTTGCAGCATCACAGGCGCAGCATTACTGACCAACTAGGGAGCACCTCTGCTTCAAAGGATCTAAAGATAGAAAGCTGAACACAAGCCAGCAGAGTAATCTGGCAGCAAAAATGGCCAGCATCCTGAGCTGTTTAACAAGAGCACAGCCAGACAATTAAAGAAAGTGATTACCTGCCTTTATTTAGTGTCTATTTTGTTTTGGCCCGCAAATACCAGAAAGATATTGATAAATTGGAGTGAGTTCAGCGGAAGGCCACCAAGGTAATCAGGGGGTTGGAAAAGTGCCTGTAAGGAGAAGCTGTGTGACTTGAGCTTGTTCAGCCTGGAGAGGAGATGGCTTTGGAGGGACTTGATTGCAGTTCCCCAGCAGGCTAATGAGAGGGTGGAGCCTGTTTCTTTACTATGGTATATGTTGGGAGGGGACAAGAGAAAATACGTGTAAGTTCAAGCAAAAAGGTTCAGACTGAACATAGCAAAAAACTTTTTTTCCAAGGAGGACAGTCAGGCAGTGGAGCAGGCTGTCTGTAAGGTTACAATCTCCTCCCCAAAGGTTTTCAAGATGCAACTGGATAAAGCCCTGAAAAACCTCATCTGACCTCTTTACTGACCCTGCTTTGGGCAGAAAGTTGGGCTGGATGGCCTCCTGAGAGCCCTTCTAACCTGAATTATCTTGTGATCCTATAAAGCCAATGAGCCTGTAAAAGAAAGATTGCTCCACCTTGCTCAAGGGGTGAAATCCACTGTTTCAGTTATTAAACAAAATAAGAACACCTACCATCAACAGCAGATTCACTTCTGAATCACCAAAAAAATGTGCTCGTCATTCTAACGACTAATTTAAAGAGAAAACAGTTCCTCTAGATATAAACTGCTCTAAGATTAATCTAAGATCTAAATTAAAAATTAATTCATAATGGACTGGGGAATGACAGAAAAAGAAAGAAAAAATAATGAAAAAGGCCACCTTTTAAGAACTAGAATTTCCCATAACAGAGACTTGCTCTGGAGGGTACACAAACATTGAACATATAAGATACATAGGCACCTACTACTAAGCTAAACAAACGCTGAATGAATATATTACTTGCATGGAATTATTTTCAGCTTCTCAAATCTTTAAAATACATCCACAATAATCACTCAGGTTTCACAATGCTATTAACATTAGAATTGAGATGTGTATGCTCATTGTAAGTGTAAAGTACGGTCCTCAAAGTGTACTGAAATCATAATCAGTGCTGCTAAATAGCTTCAATTCCCACCTGATACTCATACTCTGTGTAAGGCAGCAACTCATCGTCTTTGAAGGAGGTTGAAGAACCATTGTAAACGAGTGAGAGGTCTAAATTTACGTGGGCTTGAGTTGTTCGTCTCCTGTAAAGTTCATAGTATAAAATCTTCCCGTTTGGCTGCTTCGGGCCGGTCCAGAGGATGGAAGCAGTGGACTGGAAGCCGCCGGCTGTTTGTATTTCAATGAGAGGGGCCGGCTGCGCTGCCGGCGGCGCCTCCAGCGTCCGCGCCGGTGCCCACTCGCTGGAGGCACAGCCCAGCTCCGTGCAAGCCCGCAGCTGGACTTCGTACCTTCGGGAACACAAAGCAGGAGCAAGGTGATTAAAACGCTGCAGATGCAAATATAAGCCGGATTTCTTAATTTCTCCCGGTCTTTGGAACTTTTTTAATAGGCACGCAATTTGTATGAACACAGATTATGCACTGTGCCTCGTGTAGCAAAGAGGAACGCTGTCTTCGGGGAGTTTATTTGGGTGGGGTTTGGGGTTTTTTTCCAGAACAGCTAACATCTGCAGGAGTCAAGTGATCAAAATAATTTTGATTTTGATAATATAAATCAAAATGATGAATCATTGTAAGAGATGATTTGGATGTCATTTGAGAGCTGTAGAGCTCCTCTATTACTCTCTTTGGATTTAGATTAGTTATATGTAAATAGCAGACAAACTTATCAACCATGTAACACACACAAATTATGCCTATACAAATATATAAGGAAAGGTCAGGTAAATAATCAAGAATTAGTGGGGAAGATATTACTTCAGTATCAAGTGTGTTTCTGTAGCAGAGTCTGGTGCCCTCTCTTAAGTTTTAACTTTCACTGAATCACATGTTTCCACCTCCATTAATTTCAGCTCAGCTACCCTATGAATGGGCCAGCTACCATGACTTTGGTCTCCCCACCCTGAATTTTGTCAACTAAAGCCCTATTTATACTCCATAGCAGACACCATGTGATAGATATACTAGTACAAGACTGCAGGTTTTGGAGCCTATAGTAGAGTGCTGAATTACCTCTTCTATTAATTACAGTCTAAGTTACCACTATGCACTTCATCAAGATGATATAAAGCTGGTGTTACTATAAATTTAAAAAGAAAAAAAAAAATCCTTGTTTAATTATTTGCTTTTTAGCAAACAACCCCATAGGTCTGACTATCTGTTTAAGCAAGATGGCTGAGGTGCCTGCCAGCCCACTGCACCCCTCCACAATATTTATTCAACAAATAGGTTCTTCCAGACTTACCTGCTGTAGGGCTGTAGCTGTGCCACTATGTATGACCGTCTCAGAAACGAAACATGAGATGCATCAAAGTCAAAAGTCTTCTTTCCTGTTTCACCAGGCTTGTGGATCGAGATTGTGTAGTTTCTAATGTCACCATTCACTTTGATAGGAGGATCCCAGGCCACCAAAATCTCACTGGAAGACCATGCCTGCAGCCTAGGAGGTAACATCCCAGATGGAGCAGAGGGATTGGTTTTTATCTGAGCTGAGGGGCTGGTGATGCTGCCCTGGCTGTTATTTGCTGTGACAGTGTAGCTGTACTCCATGCCTGGCATTAGGGTGAAATCAAGATACCGAGTTTCCAGACCAGAGTAAACAAGTATACCATCCCTCCTCAAGTCGTAGCTGGTGATTTTGCCATTGGGCTTATCTGGGAGTTTCCATGTAATTTCAATTGACTCCGAGCCCATGACGAGCAGCCTGGGAGCTTCCATATTTAATGGTGGAGCCTCCATGGTCATCACAGACTGGGATGTGCTAGAGGTGCAGCCCCCAGCAGTACAGGCAACCAATGCAAAATCATACTGCGTGTAAGGCTGCAAGTTAGAGACCAACATTTGCAAACTTTTGCCAGGATAGTACTCTTCATTGCCTAATTTCAATATGTACTTGGTGATATCTCCATTTTGTATCTGGGGAGGTGCCCAGGATGCACTGACTTGAGTGGCACTGACAGCCTGCAGAGATGGGGGGTCCACCAAGGCAGGAGCTGCTTCCAGTGTCCGTATTGCAGCTGGCTCACTGGTAGAGCAGCCCCCCATGGTACAGGCAACCACTGCATAGCTGTACACTGTGTAGGGCAGCAAGTCCTCGTCCATGTAACTGAGAGTAGCAGCGTCAAAGCTGAAAGGATAGAGAACATCATTCTTCAGCAGCCTGTATGACTGGAGAATGCCATTGGGCTGTGCCGGGGGCATCCAGGATATGAGCACTTTATGGGGGTTGGCTGACACCACGGATAACCTGGGAACAGCAAGACTTTTTGGGGCAGTTTGACTAGTTTTTGCCACTGTCCAGGAGCTGTCAGCATAGCCTGCTGCATTCCAGGTGCGTATTTTATATTCATACCTTGTCCACGGCTGTAAACTTTTATCATTATAGGTGAATGTATTGCTTTCAGTGTTATACTCTGTGAAAACTATTTTCTCATTTTCTGTTGTTGCTCTGTGCCCTGCAAGAGTCTCTTCTGTGTGCCTGTGAATAACTTCATAGCGAATTATTTTTCCATTTGGATTAATTGGCTGCAACCAGCTCAGTTCAACGTTGGTGGCATTCACTGCCTGGATTACAGGTGCCATCTGAGACACTGGGGGAGCTTCATCTGTCCAGACTGGCTGGGGTGGGGAGTGAGTGCAGCCTGCTGCATTGCATGCCTCCAGCACGAGGGTGTACAGGGTGTACGGCTCGAGGCGCCGGAAGAGGAACTGGCGAGATAAACCACTGTACTCCAGGTGGTCATCACTGAAAACATTGTAGGTCTGGTGAATTAAGGAAGAAAAACAAAGGCAGGCAGGCAGGCAAGGAAGGAAGGAAGGCAGGATAAAAGGAAAACAAAACAAAACGATTTTTGTCAATAACCAGTAAATGAGACCTTTAATCTTTGCAATAGGGTAAGGACTATTAACCAGTGATTCAGAAACCTATTCTTGCTAGTAACAATCAGCACACAAACAGAGATCATTGATACAAAAGGAATGTTTTGATCCAATTTTCATGATTTTTTTTCATGTTGAACGCAGTAATAAATCACTTAGTGACAGTTTTCATTATATTTGATTGTTATCAAGTTTCATTGCAAGGCTCCCACAGACCAGCAGAAAGCTTCTCACAGACTAGCTCTAAAGAATATCACTTAAGGGAAAAAACCTCCAAATAAACCCATTAGTTGCAAACCTTACACTCAGTTGAAACCATTGAGGGGAAAGAGGTCCCAAATTTCTGAACAACATTCAATTAAACCCAGGTTTTCTACAAACACATTTTGGTCATGTCCAAGTTCATGATGAGTAAGATTATGAGCATTCATGTGCAACTTTCTATGCATTAAATGAACAATTTGGTTCAGTGTAAAAGAAAACTTGCAGTCACAGAGTAGCACAAGAATGTTATTATTCATTCTAATATAATGAGAAGCATAGAGAACTCACAGAGTTTCTTGTGCTTATATAGGACTTCCATCTTATTTTAAACTAAAATGCATTCAACTTTTTCTGTTGAGTCTTTTTCAGCAAAAAAATGTTTTGATATTCAGCTTATCCCTTCTCTTTTTAAATCAACTGAACTGTCAAGATGAAGATTACCTTAATCACGCCATTGGGTTGGGAGGGCTCTGACCATTTTAGCAGCAGAGCCCTGCCATTTTCTTTCTTTTCCACAGTGAAGTTGCTCAGGCCACTGGGTGAAGCTTCCAAAGTGCGCACAGATGTCCAGGGGCTTGAAACCTGCCCAGCGTTGTTTACAGCTATGACATGAATATGATATGTTGTGAAAGGTTTCAATCCAAATAAATGAGCCTGATGCTTTGTTCCCTGAAGCAAGAATACAGATGTTTGAGTTAGTTAAAAAAGTAATCAGCATCTGTGGTTTATGTCACTTGGAAAATGAGGCCTCAGCACTGGGTCACTTCTGACTGCTTTGCAGAATACCCCATCTGGTTATACAGGATTTTTTTCTGGTGTTTTTTTATGATTGAGCCTCAAAAAGAAATTCTTAGGGTTTAAAAAATTATCATTATGATGGAGCCTTTGGAGTGAATTCCTTGGGAGTCCTACATAGTCTGAATCTCAGCTAGGACAAACAGTTCATTCAGCATATTTCTGAGCTTGCTCAGTGAGGATGAAGCTTCTTGGAATTGGACTCAAGCATGTAAAAACCTGTGGTACATGAGTGATGCCTGCTTCTACAGAGATCTTGCACATCTTGTGTGTATATGTGACATTTTATAGGCATGCTGTCCTGTTCTAGCTACTCAGGCCTGGTAATTTGGATA
Source organism: Certhia americana (assembly GCA_018697195.1). NCBI lineage: Eukaryota > Metazoa > Chordata > Aves > Passeriformes > Certhiidae > Certhia > Certhia americana. The sequence continues at coordinate 91,510,607 of CM031859.1, forward strand.
AACAATTTGTGAATCCCACCAGGCTGAGCCAGGGCTGCAGGGACTGGGGTTGACCTGCTGTCACCCCTGAGCACAGCCCAGCAGAGGGGTATGGTGGGGATGCAGGCTGATGGACATCAACCATGGCCAGGAAGAGCCCCTGGCATCCCAGCTCACCTCAAAGAGCATCTGACGCAGACCTGACACTACTCAGGCCAGGAGAGCCTCAGCACAAAACCTGATCTAGGCAGAAAGGCAAAACAGCCACGGAATTATTTTGAACAGTCACAAAAGGCACAGTAACCAACAAAGAACAGGAGTAACATGTTATAGTAGAAGACTGAGCAGATGTGTCTGATCAGAGGGGCAAAGAAAAAAGGAGTTCAGCTGATCACTGATATATTTAATCTCATTTTTAGCTGTACTTTGGCACAAATTATATAGACCACAAGAAAGAGAGTGCAAGAATTCAGTTGCCTTCATGTGACAGAAAGAGCTGAAGTCAATTTCCCTGTGTCAGTAAGTCGTATTAAGTTGTTAAATGCCAACATTTCCAATTGTTTAATATTTAAACATTTGTTAAGCTATCAGATTCAGAAACAAATTTTAAAGAAATATTAATTTCTTTTTTTTAAATATTAAAAGTTAGATCATAAATATTTAAATAGTTATTTCCTCAAAACAATGAGTTAGTCTTTTAGATAAATATAGCATAGCATTTGAATGACCATTATGAATATTAAATCTGAAGATGCCACAAGTACAGATTATAAACATACTTTTCTGATAAATGATTCCTTTTTTCTGTTAAACAGGGCAAACACTAGCAAGATTAATAATGCAAAAAAGTATAATTCTTTGTTAGGAATTCCCAGTCATCACTGCCAAAAAAGCATAAGCTGAAATGCAAATAGCAATCACCTCGAACAGATTATATATAAAAAAGCTCTGGCTGCTGTGGGACATTTAGAGATATCTTTTGTCATAAGAAACATGGAAAGCATGTGGGCTATAAAGCAAAAACATATGTATATTGTCAATAGCAGCACCTGTTCAATTACAGTTTATTTCGGTATGGAGAATTTCGTTTAGCCCCTAGATGGCAATACTATCAAACACTTTTTGTAACATGAGTACTTAATGATTAACAACTTGCGTTCAGTCATCCAACATACTCAAGGCAGCCATTAAAAAAATAACAAACCTGATTTCATTATAGATTCTTTTAATAAACATTTATAGCTTAGATCCTTGAAAGTGGAAGCGTTTAAACTGCCATAGCCAAAAAACTTATACAGCTGACTGCAAAATTATGAACTGCAGGTTAAAGAACCACGTTTAAATCGAGGCTCATGCTTAGCATAAAAATCTGGCATCAGAAATTATGTTGGCACAAAACATGATTAAAATTAGCTTTACAATTGGATGTAGTCTGTATTAATAGTTTTTACGAGGACAGTTATCTATTAGGTTTTCAAAACAGAACTTTTAAAAGCCTAAAATTTACATTCCGTGGTTCGGGGGTGGGGACGGGAGGAAGGGAGCGCACAGCATTAAATTACTGCCCCTGAACTGCTACACAGAGGCTCTCTGAAGGTACAAACACATTATTAAAAACATCAGGCAAAAAGCAATGGCTCTGCTTTTTAATGAGCTGCATCTTCGCATGGGTTTTTGTGACAGCGATGCTACAAAACACTAGATTTCTATTTTTAAACAGAAAACTGGCATATTTTTCATCACCCTCTACTATTTTCCCACTAAACCCCAAGATTTAATTATTTACAATCCTCAATACACTTTGAAATGAAACAAGGATGGAGGGATTTCCTTGCCTGCAGTTCATCATGTTCTCTGGAGACTGCTAAACCATTCCTTCCAGGGATGACTTTTATCCCTGGCTCCTACAGATACTTCTTGAAGAGCAAACGGTTTACATGTATTTTTGTTTTGTTTGGTTTTGAAGTAAGCTCAGGGGACGTACTCCCAGAATACAGAGCCTCGCTTTCTCCCCCTGCACTGCTGCCATTGCCAGTTGTGCATTTGCTCAGCTCAAAGGTTGATGCTGAAAAGAGTATGGATGGCAGACGCGGTGATTCATTTTAAGAATCATTTTATGTCCTCCCATGACATTTTCAGCCTAGAAATACTGTCCTGCTGGAATGGTCAAATATAAATTGTAAAATATACCTTGCACTGATGGCACTGTAACTTTGGCTTCAGCAGGCAATGACACAGCTTTAAACAGGCGTAGGAACAAAATCATAGTCTGGAATATTCTCCCTGTCTTCCTTGGCAAAGCCATTAACTCATATTTCCCATGTTTACATGCACTAACAGTCCAGATTTCATTCACCATTAAAAGAAAACCAACAAAATAAAATTTTAATGTGAACATTAAGATGTTCGTAGACTGGCTGACCATGAAATCCAATGGACTTCAAGCCCAGGCCCTCCCTTCTCTGTCCCCAACTGTGGAGCATTCTCACTCCATCAGTCATTAAATTAAGAATATTACAGCAAACGTTTAAGTGCGTACAGTCTCACATTCCTCCTCTAAACAGCCCTTTCATTCTTTCTGTATAAACACTACAGAAATGGACACCTGACAGAGGAGGGAGGTTGTGACAAACCACTATGACATGATCACACCCTGTGGCCCAAAACCCAGCCTTTGACACCATGCTTGCTTTTGGCAGCCTGGTCTACTTCCCTGGTGCAGCTCTAGCAGCACCACCACTACTAAGACAGGACCTTTGGTTTTGCTCTGTAAAGTGCTTCACATGCTGGCAGTGGCAGCACGAGCTGTTAATAGCAACAAATACACTCCTCCACTAATTCCACTCTTCTCACTGTAAATTAGGATAAAAAAATATTTAAAATAAAACCTTGTTTTAACACATTTTTCCAAACATAAAAGGAGAGAACATGAATCATGAATAATGCATTTGTCAAGATTTGCTTCAGATTGCCTTTTTTGTTTGTTTATTTTTTAATTCATGAACACAGAAGTCACTTAAAGTATGGAAACAAATTAGCATAGTCTTTCATGCTGTTCAAAGGCAGCAGCATCCATAATGCAAGGTGCCTGCCTTCTTCACTACCACTTGGTCCTCCTCCCAGGCATGGGCAAGGCTGTTCAGCCTTCAAGGGTCTGATGATTTTACACTGCCTACTGTTATTGCTTTTGACTACTTGAAGTGCCCCTAAGGTGGCAACAGGGTCAAGAGGTCTTTGTAGGTTGAAAACGATCAAAAATTAGCATTGATCTCTAGCTGTCAATAATACTCTGCACGGGTGGACTCCCTGCACAAATGTTTAAACTGCATACAACTACACAACCTAGTCATCTTTGAATCTATCGATCTGATGAAGCAGCACTTCCAGGGGTGTCACTCTGGGCTTTTCCTCTTCTTTCAAGGCAGGCCAGCTTACCCAGTTGCCTGTGTCTCAGGGAATGAGTTCAAACTGTGATAGATACATCAGAAGATCTCCGAACCACTGAAGAGCTGCCCAACATGCAGCTTGAGTGTCTGTCCCTTCTTCAGGGGTAATGATCAAAGCTCAGCAAGTCATCACCAGTCATGTTAAGGTTAGCCTCTGGTTTCTTCTCTCTCCCTGTCTTCTCTTCGTACCATAATCTCTTCTCGGCAGGTATCTTGTATAGCTGAATAAAAAGCTAGCTCATTCTTTCTGTGAGCTTCTAACTAAACCCAGTAGCATCCAACACTATCACACTGCTAATTGTAGTAGTGGCATAGGGATCCAAACCAGCTCTTTCATAACCCATGGACATAAACACTGGAAAGGCAGTTCAGCAAAACATCCCCTTGTCTAGAGACAGAGATGGGGAACTCTCCCTGGACAAGGGAGGAAAAAGTTATGGTCTCAGCCAAAACATCAATCCAACCATAGTCTGACTAAAATTTTCAAATTCTCCATCAAGGAAGTCAAACAGATTCTTCCACACATGACAGCAGCAAGGGGGAATGCTTGGGAGTTTATAAAGATACTCAGTTTATCCTCACCTTTGTCATTATCATCTTTTCCAGCTCCCTAATTCAGACTCTGGCATTTTCTGCAAAGCACTGGAAGCACTTCTACCTTGACTCTGATGTGCGCTCTTATTTCCCAGACTATTCTTAGCCCCTGCCTTTACCCTAAACATTACACTCAGATCATATTCACATGCAAACACTAACTTGTCCTTTGGGCTGCCTTTCTTCTCGGGCTTATATCATGCACACTGTGTCTTTTCCATTTAAAAAATCTACTCTATTCTGAAAGCCTTATGTTCAGATTCACAAGGATATAACTTATGGATACACAAGTAATCTACGAGTCTATTCCTGTAGCACTGCGGACTGGAATATAAATTGTTCCCATGGTAGTACTGAAAAATCTCAAAGGTTAGTCAAACAGAAACCAACATGTTATTCATCTAACCAGAAATTATCTTGCCTACAGGTAACCAGAATTTCCATTTTTAAAAAAGAAATTGATGTTGCACTAGTTATTTTCCTTCCAATTTGTATAAAAAATAATTTTAGATTTTTAATTTTTTTTGTAAATTTCACTCTTCAAATTTTATATTTTAAGAACTTCGCATCTCATTTTAGAATTTTAAAATTGCCTTTCAACATGTATATTTAATTTTAAATAATGACTTGATTATTTGATATGACCCAACAGGCTTTCAATAGCAGCGAAATGTATCACACAGGTAATAATTTTTATGGCAAATAAAAATTCAAAGAATAGAACTAGACAAGTATTTAAATAAATTTCTTAAGTTCATAAATCCAGATAGTCCCTTATTAAACCTGAAATAATTTTTAAACGTTTTTGTCCAGGTAAAGTTCATCCAAATTGTCTTTTGTTGGGATGAAAGGACACTCTTCCCTTCCCAGTCCTGGGATGGATCGATGCAGTCTTTTCTTCTGCAGTGGCTAGGAAAGGACATTCAACAATTCATTATATTTGAGCCTGCTTTTCTATAAATAAATGTAGGAAATTTTAGTTTAAAAATGTATTAGAATAAATTCAGCCCACAAAGTAAAGCATATAAAATGGCTTCTTATTAAAACATAAACATTGATTACATGATCATAAAAATATTCTTTCCTTGACATTCCTGGAAAAATGCTTTCTCTTTTTTTTTTTTTTTTTTTAACTTTAAGAATGCTCATGTACTTTATTTTTAAGACAAACTGTAGTTTCACCATCAACACCAGAGAACAGAACTTTTCTCTCCTCAGTGACATGTTCTCATCCTTTCCTAAGAGCACCATGCTAGCAGCATTTTTAACAAGAACCCCAATTTACACACCCTGTTTCACTTGCCATAGACCTGAACCATTTCTGATGCCAACTGTCCTATGTAGGCTTGTGGACTGTACTAGGAAGAAACCTTTAAAAACAGCACTAATCCAAATTCAAAATATTCTACATATAACAACAATTAATACCTGATAGAAAAATACTACATTACAATTCATTTTCCTCTTTCCTGGCAGGGCATGTAAGGAATTGTGAATTGCATGTAGCTGAATCGGTCTCATGGAGTTGCTGTCTATTTTCACAGTAGACAGTTTTCTTTCCTGGCACACCTGGGACCTGCTGCAGTCTCACCAGGCATATGAATCCCCAGCTTTGACTTGAAAGTAAAGCAACACAAAGAAAACTAGATGCATTGCACATTAAAATGAAATCAAATAAAATCAAGTTGGCCTTTGGGTAGCAGTACACTTTTAAAACACCAATGATGTTGCACTTTTGATGGTAAAACCTTAAAAAAAACTCTTTGGGCAAAGTCAACATTGCTATTTCAGTGAGATTCTCTTCTCTTCTCTTCTCTTCTCTTCTCTTCTCTTCTCTTCTCTT
>CM031859.1:91516478-91872499 GCA_018697195.1 Certhia americana
TCTTCTCTTCTCTTCTCTTCTCTTCTCTTCTCTTCTCTTCTCTTCTCATTTCTTTCATAATTATTTCCTTAAAATTCACCAAACATCACTGAATGGCACCTTCTCAAAAATTTATTTCCATCTGTATTTGTCTAATTTCTACTAAGAAATATTGAAACCCCCAAAAGTATTTCTTTTCCTGCATGACTAAATAAATCAAATAAACCAAAATATCAATGACATGACATTCCACTACAGGCACCATCTAGAGGACAATGTCAACATGTTTTCCTAACATTAATATTTTATCTCTAGCAACACTCACAAGACTTAGTGTATAATAAACCACAGTTTTTCACCTTATTTTTCCCCCCATATTTTTCCACTTTAAACCATGCTTATTATTCCTCATAGTTAGAAAGTGAGGTAGAAGGAAAGAAGCAGCTCTTTTTATAAACTAGATGGATGATGGGACAGTTTCCCATAAACTTTGGGTTTAGTCAGCTCAAAGCAGACTTCACCACTTATCCAAAATAGTACTTTTTGTGTTCAATAATCATGTTGAATATGAACAACTAGATTAATTTTATCTTCAAAATAAGTCAGGCTACATCTGAAGGAAAAAAAAATTAGTACTATTTGAGACAATAGAGCATAACATATTTGAATCACAACAAAAAAACAGTTATGTGTCATCCTTGGAAAAATGTGCATATCTTGGATGTCCTGATCTTTAGCTGAGTGGGGCATGCTTTGTGGAGAGCTTGTGGGAGTGAGAGAGCAGAGTGCAGCTTCATCAGCTAAGACTCCACAGTATGTGAAATGCAGAATGATATTAAAGCAACAGACAAACCCTGCACAATTGAGCTGGGAGGTTTGTGTGCCATTCCAAACTCACACACCACGTAATGTGGAATCTGCAAAAACACATCGAGTAGTGCAGAACTTGCAATTTGCTTTGGTCACAAGGGGGATAGGAATGAAGCATCTTTCAGCTGTAGCTTTATAATCTGGGGTAGAAACACATCTTCAGGGCAGGTAAAAAGCTAGGAAAGTCAAGCACACACAGCCTGGTTGGAGTTTGTGCCTCTTCATTACTACTGGTGCACTCATCCAGCTGAACACCAAGATTATGTTTAACATAAGTACCACATGCAGTGCTCCTGACAAGCAATGACATTCCATCCACTATTTGTTAACATTTAGGAGTGGGGTTTCTCTCATGGATTTATTCCACAGTGTCTGAAGATGGCAAGAGAGAAAAAACAAAAACACTGCTGCTGTCAAACAGCAGCTAGAGCCTAAGGGCTCAAACCTGCGAATGGTAGGGGGTACATGCTTAATATGGAGCATTAGGGGGTTAATGTTATATTTTTTCCTAATGCCATAAACTGTATTTTCCATTTGATATTTTGGCACATGGCCAGAATCAGAACAAACAAAATCTGGACTTCTTCATCAGTCTTCTTAGTCTCAAATTTTTACTTTTTTTTTTTATTTTTCCATAATAATTTCCAGAGTGGTATAGAGAACTTTATAAAGCAATGTAATGAAGCCATTACTGTTTTCGTTATGCATAAAAATGAGTAATTTATATCAATGAAATTCTCAACTCAAGGTATCTTATGGCACTTAGTTTTTTGTTGCAGAAAAACGTGCTTTTGTCATGAGCGAAAATGTTGGCTTTTGGTTTCATTTGAAGTTTAGTTTTCCAAGAATTTGCATTGCCCCTATCACATTTTTAATTTCAAATATGTGTGCCATGAGACACCTTCTTCATCTCCTTCTAAATGACATCACGTATAAAATAATGTTAGGAAAAGCAGCTCTGAACACTGTAAAACCTTTCCCATCTGATCTTAAAATTACCTGGGTGCAGTATCTCAAAATTTGAAAAAGAGACTTTGGCTGTAGTTTTAGTGAATGGAAGACAGAGAGGAAAGACTCCTTGGTTTTCCCCTATGAAAGCAATTATTTTCAATTTTTGCCTTTGCACAGCTCAACAGCCGTAGCAGGGAAAGAGAAAGGTAAAGAGGAAAAAAAAAGAGTTTGAAGAAAATCTTTAAGGGGACTTGTACAAGGACAGTCTGAATCTTAACACACATTGCAGGTGAACTCCTGCATCAGTTTCCTTGAAAATGCCACTGAATGTCAGTTGTGCTCCATAAAATTAGAACTTTGCAGTTATATATGAGTTTTTATCATAGGATCTCCCATCATGTTACAAACATTAATTAATTAAGTCTCAGGACATCCTTCTGTGTTCCTGTGTGCAGCTTCAGGAAACTATAGTTATTGGTTTAGATCCCATTTTACACAGGTACAATAGATGTGTCATATTATTGTAAAATGCAAGCATAGTTTATTCCCTTTTCTCAATCATTCTGAGTCCTTGTCCCTCTCACCCAATACATGCAAAAAAAGAGCAGTTCTAACTGCTGCTAAGTAGATGAAGATAGCATGGCCTCCAGGCAATTCACAGCTTTAAATCCCTGCTTTCTGCCAACACAGTGGGGAAAAAAAAAAAAAGCACCATTTTAAAGGAGACTGGAAGGTTTTTACTTCCTATCTTTTTCTTCCTTTTTCTCTGCACTGTACTGAACAGTCCTAGCTCTTCATTCAAACTTTGCCTACTCTGCATGTAATCACTTCCAAGAGACATTAAAAGGTAAGCATAAACAATTTACTAGGAGATACATTATAAAGGCCAAAGTTTAGTCTGTGAACTTTGACTGACTGAACTTAAAATGTCACATTTAAAATGAACTGAGTATTTAAAAAAAAATGAAGTGCCAAAAAGTACAACCCCCAATCTCTCAGGTTTATTTCCTCACCAGGTTTGCCATTCCTTTCCTCAATGCTTTACAATTCCTACATGAAAATACCAGCTCTCCAAGTAGAGACTGGCAGAAAGTAAAGGAAAGTATGCAGGTAGCCATTTGGGAAAGGTGCAGTCCATTTATGCCAGTATAAGCCAGGAAAAAGAGATCTGCTCTGCCCCTTTTTGTACAAAGCAGATACCATTAGCAGAAGGCCAGAAGCACACAGTGTTTATGCAGGGAGGGACGAATTCTCTCTTTTCGGTGCCTGGAGGGAAGTTCAACCTATTTTCTGAATATTAACAGGGCAATATTAGCAGATCAAAATATTTATCAGACACACATTTAGGTGTACACTTCAGGGACATATTCCTCAGCAAAGCATAGCTTCCCATCAAAATACTGAGAGGCTGAGCAGAGATCTGACACTTTCCTTCCAGATCTTTATGGGATATTCCCCCAGTTTTTGAGTAGGGGATTGCTACAGGGGATCACTGCCCCTTCTGGTTGTATGAGCAAGTGGAGAGCCTCAATGAGTAGGCTGAAAAGCCACCATGTCACATGATGGTAAAAAGGACCACAAATCAAGCTTTCCCATTCCAGCTGCTATGAACTGCCCTGTTGATGAAAATAACAAGGTTCAATAAAGAACAAGGTCTATATTTCTGTGTCCCTTAGCAGCTGTGTCTTACCATATAAAGGCTCGGAATCAACTCCACATTGAGGAAAGCCTTGGAATGAAGACAAGAAAAAAGAGTGGTGATGGAGTTTGGTAGAGTAACTAGAAGAGAATCTGTCTTCAGGTTTAGAGTCTTGAAACCATGTAAATCCAAATGAACGTGGATGGATGAAGATCCAGATCCTCCTAGGATCACATGGGTACTTTTAAGCTCTACTTTAGGCTTATAAGGCACACTGTTGGAAAGAAACTCACCTTGACACAGCATATGAAGGTGTGTCTGCAGACTGCCTATTCCTTTTCTATGCTGTCAGGTGAACACTGAATTCATATACATACATAGAAATGCAGACACCTATGTCTGCTGCAGTGGCAACAAGGGAAGCAGCTAACTAAGCTACACTTTGAAACATTAATGCCTAAATAAAACAGAGACTTTAATCATGTCCTTTCATTAGTCCCTCCTAGAGTGAGTTGGGCTTCTCAGTGCAAAGTTCCTGCCAAAAAAGAAAAGAGTCTGAGCTGTTTGTGGCTTTCACCAGCCAGATGAATTAGTTAGAGAAGAGGTGAAATATATAAATACTGAAATATTACTTGAAAACTGAAACATAACAAGTTTAGTTTGGATTTTGTATTTTCCTTGGATATTTAAGTTACTTGGGGAAATCAAATTAAAAAGCTTAGTAAAGAATATATCGTGCTGATTTCTGAATTGAAAATGTCTTTACAGCCCATTATCGACTTCAGCATATTAAGTTGTAAATCCACTAGTTTCACTGTCTCATCTATTGATTAGCTGCATGCATGCATGTTATAAATGAGCAATCCAAAGAGAAATTATTACCATTTAGTCATTTTGGGACAGACTTGCAAATGTATTTAAGTGCCCAAATATGAAGATAGGCACTATGGGAAAGAGTCACTATGTTCTCCTACATTCTGACCCAAACCTTGTATAGCTACTGTCCTCAGTTCCTCCCAAAACTCCGCACAGAGAGAAGGAGGTCTCTCCAAAGGGAAAGTCTGATGTTTAAGCTTAACCTCAGTTTTGAATGGCCTGTTGAAAAGCCACACTCTCATGACAGATTAGACAGACTAACCTATATGCACCACCCATAGTAAGTATATAGAATTCACAGCTGTGATTTTTTTTCTTAAATTTTTCTTAAATTTTTTCTTAAATTCACTGTCATGGGTTGCAGTGCAAAATGTAACCAAAACTCTGTATTCTATCACCATCTGTTGAAACTGGTGTGTGTGGGGTGGTGTAATTGTCAATGGCCAACTGTCAATAAACCTGCTGGGGCAGTTTTCTGATCTCTTCCACAACCCAGCCTCCCTCCAGGGAGAGATCTTCTGCTCATGGGCCAGTGAGTCTCACTGATGGAATTACATCATCCCATTGGGAAATGCTCCATCCTGGGTGAGGAGCCAAGCATTCCTACCTGGATAAAAATCTGGGAGTTGGAACACCAAGCCAGTCCTTCCACTGGATTCTCAGAGGAAGACCAGGCCCATCTATCACCACTGGACCTTCAGTGAAAGAACTCCACTCTTTCTACAGGAGCATCACTTCAACAGAGCCACATCTGCCACTGGGACTGCAGCCACCATGGAATGGCACTGCCACCAACACCCTGACCCACAGGGGGTCAGGTTGTATCCTGAGTCTGTCAGTGGGTTTTGTTTGGTTGTTTTTTTTCTCTTTTGTAATACTGCATGTGTTTTGGTTTTATTGTTTATTTTAGTTCCCATAATAAAGAACTGTTATTCCCTATTCCCATATCTTTGCCTGAGAGCCCTCTTAGTTCCAAAAGTCATAATAATTTGGAGGGAGGAGGTTTAAATTCTCCATTTCAAGGGAGGCTCATGCCTTTCTTAGCAGGCACCTGTCGTTCAAACCACAACATTCACTTAAGACTCAAAGAGAAATAAAGGCAGTAACAACATTTTCAATCAGCACACAGCAACAGACCGTACAAGCCTGCTCTTTCTTGTTTTCAAAATGAGACATGAAACCATTCATAGCCTCAGAAGTCAAACTATAGCAGTTTAAAAAGTCTTCTAAATCAATGTAAGCTTCCATTTGCCTTTTCAAGGATGCTGGATCAGGGTCTTCACAAGCAGAACAAAACTACATGGTGAATGCAGAGGGCACCAAACCAGAACAGGGATTTGCTTTAGTTAATCTGAAGCAAACATCTACTTAGTTAATATTGAAGCAAAAGTCCTCCTGATTTCCATGCACAGGTCAGCATGTCGGATATGATCTGCAGACTGAGATCATGTTACTCAAGTGTGGCTTAAAATTTCCATTAATACCCTCAAACCAAATATCAATACAGAGTTTGTTAACAAAGCAAGTCAAGGTGTTGTGATGCTTCTATGTGGGACCAGAAAGAGGAAAACTGCCCTTTGATAAAGATCTATTGCAAATTTTCATCTCAAAAATGTCTTATTTTAAAAGCCACATGTACTCAGTTCTGGTTTTTTTTCTCAAAGGCAGTACTGTATTTGACATCACGGCAACTAGAGCTCAAACTATTTTGTTACCTGGTGGAAAAAAGTGATGCTTTCTCTCCCATTTGCTCTCAGGGTCTCTATTCAGCCTTTTTAGACCTGGTCTTTCCAGTAACATTAAGCACAGCACTTAAATATGTCACTGTCTTAAGCTACAACTGTAGTATAAATCTCATGATCTATTGGTACATCATGGGTCCAGCATTTCTAGGACAGACTAGTATTAGAGAAAATCTAAATTATCATCTGTCTTGAACCCCTGAAGAGAAAACAATAAAAAAAAATTTTATTATACCATAATGACAAGAATAATACTTCATCTGGGAGAAGATGTCTTCTGACTTCTCATTAATTCTTTTTTAAAGCCTGTTGAAATATAAGAGCTCTGCAAAGTTTCATTCATTTTGTTTGTGCACTGTAAAGTTTTCTTTATAGCAAAAATACAGAAAATTTATCACTGCAAGGAGTCCACTTCCCTCACTCTCTTGCAATATTAAAAATGCATATGCAATTCTGATCTTGTGGGACAATTGTACACTTGTCTTTTTTTTGCAACCACTAGAGTAGCATCTCCACACTGAATGGAATATTTGTCTCACACTAGGAACTCTGGTCTGGATGGGAAAAAAAAAATTGATGTATTCAAACCTGCAGGCAGTGGACTTAGAAAAATACTTGGAGCAAAATTCAGCAAAAAGTAATGACTTGTGCTATGCCCCAGTAGGTTAACTAGATCCTGGGACCTCTGTACATCTTCCCATTGTGAATATACCATTCCTCAGTGTCCTTTTGGCACACAGACAACACACTCCAGGGGTCTCTCACTAGGATGGATCAAACTCCAGCAGTCACATCATCTACACCTTAGGGTGGTGTGGGCACAGAACTTTTTAGAAGACAAATGTGCTACCATGAAAGAGGAAGGTGGAAGGGCCATAGATTAGTTCAAAGAAGTCAGCCACAGCTGCAAAGTCAGAGAGCTTGAGGATGTTGTACTGCAGGTCCAGCTGCTGCTCTTGCTGCTTTCAGCCAAAGGACGCCTTAAGTGAACAACTATGTGATTGTCTCTTAAAGCTTTGCCTGTGTAGCCACACAGCCCCCATTAATACAAGACATTTAAAGGACATTACTTGACTGAAGCAGAGCCCTGCCTGTTGTAAGGGCTGCAGAAGCCTCAGAGTATCTGGAACAGAAATAAGTTCCTAACAAAAAACTGAAAAACACAGAAGTTATTTTCTACTAGACTCTCAGGATGAAAATTCCTGCTTCTTATCATCATTTCTAACTGTGCTCTTAGGAAGGAAGGCTGGTGAAGGGAAAAAAAAGGGGTAAATAACAGTTTCCACTGTTTGGATTGTAGGAGTAGAGCAGCCTAAAAGTGCCAGTGGCATAACAGGTGATATTTGATATCCTAAAAGCTGTAACAAGGCAACTACTAATAAGGTGAGTAACATTTCTCTGAATCAGCAACTTTCGCTGGGGTTCTTGCAGCAAGCTCTCCATGGGTAGAAACCTTCTTTCCATGCTCCTAGTTTTTCTTGGCACTCGTAAAGCAGTTCAACAAGCATATCCTTTCTAAATCATCTGGCCTGTCAGATGCTGATGGAGGGACATTGTATCAATCTCTCTTTCTTCAAAGACCAAAGAGATTTTCCTTAAAGAATGCTAAAGAAACAGACTTGAGAATACAATACAGTTTTTGCAGTTAAACAATAAAATCCATCCATCATGGGTCCTTGTGAGTGGAGTATTAATTAACTTGGATGCTCCAGATCCCATCTGTCATACATTTCTGTAACTTTGGTCAGATAAGAAATTCAAGGTGCTGAGAGAAATATTTCTGGTTTATGAGGGGTTAAACTCATAAATTGGACTTTGTTTCCTCCTAATAGAGATTATATATGTAAACTACTCCCACACATTGCAGATAAGTTTTCAGACTACCATCCTCACAAGAGTCTACTATTTTTTGCCTTCTGTTTCTTTGGAAACCAACCAACCAACCAACCATGAATTACTTATGTTTGGATGTTTTCATTCATGATTGTACTGGTACTGAGAAGCAAGAAGGACAAATATAAAGACTGTTGTGAACTTTATTGAATCTGATTAACTGTCTGGTTTGGGCTCAATTTAAATTTGTCAAGACTAAAAGTCCCCTGTCATCTTTTCCCTGCCCCACACACAAATGAGATATTCACACAATTCAGAAACTGTGCTAGGTCTGAAGACAAATACCAGAGCTGCCTGTCACCAGCCCCTTCACCAGCCAGCCAGCCCAGACAGCTAACTCGCAATCTCCCTTCCCTTGTCTCTCTGACATTGCTCAGCTGTGCTTTCAACACAAAATGCATTTTGACCAGCATGAAGATCCAGCAGGAACTGGGTGCCCTTGAAAGGGTGTGGAATTACCTGTTCCTGCCTTCAAAGGAGTACTGGGGGGGAGCAGCTGCTGGCACAGCAGACCCAGAGCGATGAGGGCAAAGGGAGGTAGGGGTGGCAGCAGTGGGGCTTGGAACCCCTTGGTTTCCAGCACCCTCTGGGGAACAGACAGCTCCAAGTGCACATTCCCTGGGCCACTGATGTGCTCCCAGACAGCCTCATCCCAAGCTGGGAACATGGCTGTGCTAGGTTGTTTTACCAAAAGGGCTGGCATATATGAACTATTAAAATCTGCACATGGTTTAAAGCAGGAGGGGTCAAACTCAATACTCCAAACAGCATTTGTTATAAACTTCAGTGATTTTTCCTCTTTGAATGTCCATCTCAAGAGTTTTTCCTTCACAAACTTAGCCTGTTTTCAAAATTAAATCATATTGGCCAGTTATTCAATTAATTTAATTACAATTTAATTCCTACCTTGTATGAATCACCAGAATCAGTCAGTAATGCACCTGCTGACTGGATAACTCTTTCATTTTGTTTTCTATTTCAGTTATTTTAATAAACTGATTTTCAAGAGTGCCAGCTCTGTTAGTAAAATCTCACGGAACTTTAGAGCTTTGAAACCATTTTAAAACACTACAATTCTCCCAACAATCTGAAAAACAACAAAAAGTCCCATTATAATCCAAAAGAATAAAAAGAATTCTGTACTTTGAAATGAGAGTCACATTTTGGATTTCTTTTTCATACCCAGTTAACTTTATATACAGCTACAATATAATGTGATAGTAAATTTATACCTCTCCATTGTCACCTGTTCAAAATGCATTGGAATATTCAGGAGTTTTTTCCTATTTCCAAAGTCTCTATCAGAGCCTGTGTGAGAACTGAAATAGATAAGCAGCCACATTTTCCCATTCTGGAAAAGTTCCAGAAGGGAAAGGGCTCTTGACAAAGCTAAAGGAGTTTTCAAGACACTTTCTATTTCCATACTCGTTCTTTTGTATGCTAGGTTGCCTGCCATTATGTTTATGTAATTCTGACAGTGTTCTTAATGACACACTAACAGATTGTAAAACACGCTGCTGGCATTTACTTGTTTTTTATATTTTTAAAACAATGTCCTTCATGTAACAGTAGTTAAGCGCGGCAGAAGGACATCATTAGAGCCATGGTTAAACTGTAATTTACACCATTAGGAAGGCAGGAGCAATTTTTATTGCCTGGCAATTTTCTTGCTGAAATATTTGGACCATATGGCTCAATTTGTGTAATAACCTTAATTTCAGCACCCTTCAGGTCTGCCTCCATCTCCTACGGAATGGTAAAATGCGGTTTAGCAGAAAAGGCAACTGTCTATACTTAGAGAGTTGAGATTAATAACATGTCACGTCCTGTTTTTGGTGAAGGAATTCGAACAGCAGCCAGATGGTATCTCTACAAATAACTGTCAGGGGTCTTGATCTAATCAATACAATGTATTAATACATCTCCCTTCGCTGCTTCTCGAGGGGCTAGCGTGCAACATCTGGAAAGATTGGGGGGACCGCCAAGTAGAAAGCTGATCCTTTTCAGAATCAAACTGAGCCCAATTAATTTTTCATGTATACTTGATAACTGTTTCATAATGAGCTATGCGTCTTGACGGAGTTAGGGTTGGCGGCACGAGCGGCTTGTGCTTCCTATCCCCATTCAGTCCACTTACAGAAACCAACCCATTAATCAAACTATCTGGCATAAAACTGAAATCTCAGCTCAGCAAGAGATCAATAACCATCCTTAAAAAAAAAACAAAACAAAACACAACCAGAGCAACAACAAAGACCCCACCACAAAAAGGGTTTAGTGGGCAATAGTATCCAGGCATGACGCTAGTAATTACTTTAAGAAAAACCAAAACTCAGAGCCATACTCACCTGACAGGCACCTAAACCACAGAATTTAATATTAGCTTCCTGTCAAAAAGTAACATTTAAGTCCATTAAAAATACACTGCCATTCTGCTTTCTAGATACAGAGGCCATCTGGCCCCTATTCACCATAATTGCTATTACAGTCTCAAAAATAATATTTATATAATGCTGTAAATTAACAGGCAGACACCCATTCCCACTCCCAAAGAGCTTTCTGTTGATAAACTCATCATTTAGCACCATGCAGATATCAGGGTCTTGCTCCCTAAAGAAAGAGGGGGCAAGATTACAGGCAAGATTATGCATGCATTCCAGGGCTTTTTGTAAAGTCTGAAAAGAGGAGAGAGAGAGGTCACTTGGCAGGCAGAAAATGGGAAACTGCAACAAGCATAGGGGAGATGAGCTTGAATGAGGCTGTGAAGCTGAGTGATGGGAGTGGATTCAAAAGGGAACAGTAAAGAGAAAGGACAGGAGGTCAGCTGAGAATACTAAACTTATCTTGCATAGGACATCCCACGGCTGTTTGATGAGAATGACTTTGGTGACTGTAGACCTGGATTAGATTCAAATGGAGTCCCCAGTGGTAATATGTTATATTACCAATTCCCATGAGCCCTATGGATTGCTTTTGCTGCCTTTTTTTCTTAAAAAAAAGAGAAAAGGTAGGATTCTCTGTTTATTAACATTACCCTTTGCTTGCTAAAATTCCCTATGAAATCTAAGCACGTGACATAACACTTCTCAGCCAATTTGAATAAAAGCCCTTATCTGTGTAGGGAAGTGGGGCTGGAGCGTAGGATGGGGGCTGGGGAGTGGCGTTTCTTATTATCAGCTTAAGAATTCCTGTATCTGTAACTGTAGGGCATTACCCTGGGGATTTTAGGATGCTGCCCTATGACTTCACCAACAAAAAGTGTTATCTTGGAGTTGCCTGATTCATCCACTTAAGAATGTTGGTTAAATGTGAATTAAAATCTAGTCAAATCCAATTAAGCATTTTTAAACCAATATCTAATTTGAAAAACAGCTGTACATATTACCCAACAAATTTCTGCCTCCTCCTTATTCATTTTTATTTTCTACTTACATATGAAAAAGCATCTGTAGCTTACTAAAACATTGCTTTTTAAAGCTGATTTAGTGCAGTCACATAACTGGGCACAAAGGGAAGAATATTCCCATATTACATCTTCCTAAAAAATTATACTTAATTAGATGAAGCTTTGTGGGGGTTTCTGTTTTGCTTATTTTGTTTTTACAAGTTAGAAAACATTCTGTCAGTGGTGCATTTCTACACTGCCTGGTTAGCTTGATCTTATTCTCACAACTGAAATGCAAATACAGAAAAAAATCACAGAGAAAAGCACAAATATAAAGTATATATAAAAAAACCATATGTACAGAAACAGCATATGGAGCATTTATGCAATCCCATTTTAGTCATCAGCCTTTAGATTTTGTCAGGTGGTCACTTATTCTCTTATGGCTGCAGGTGCGCACACAGTAAAGATTACCACTTCCAGAGTGCTGCCCACCACCATCTTTCTGCCAAAGAGTGAAGTCTTTTAAACCTGGGAAGTGCTTTGTTCCACTGTGTGGGTTAAGAAAGCTGATTAATCAGTGTAAAATCAACCACCTTCTTTCACTGACACTTATCAGTAGCAGCACACAAGTGCACCACAGGAAAGCAGCCTCATGGGAACAGCTGCAGCCCAAGGATGGTAAATGTCCAGGCCTTAGATATTCTGAACATTTCATGGTCTGTAGAGGACATTCATGCTCTTAACTAGGTTAGGTGTCTGAATTCAGACATTATAAATACCTCTCAAAAGACCTAGTTCTACATGCGTTTCACTCTTCAAAAAAAGACTACACAACGGGTGAAAAATGGACCTTGCACAAGGAGAAGCCCAAGGATGCACCAGATTTTTCCAAATAGTTTACTAATTTATCTGTAGGAGAAATTACCAGGCACTGATCCAGGCACTCTGGCCTAGTCAGTCTAGGTGTGGTCAGACATAACTATCAGTGTTTTTACTTCTATCTGATCCAAAAATTTATTGAAAGACAGAATTATGTCAGCTTCATGTAGCACACTGAATTAAGGAGAAAACATTAAAGAAAAAAGAAGTGAAATCAACTTCTTTGCTGTAACCTTCACTAATTCAAATCACCAGTTCCCTGACAACATATTAAGACCTCACAAACACCAGACAAACCTAACTCACAAGGATTCTTTCCTTCCTGGCAGAGTTCCAGTAGGGTCTAAAGCTATGTTTCAGCGGCTGCTGGAAACCAGGAGACACTGAAGTGGCCTTGTTTATGACAAGGATGGTATAAATAGAAGAGCTGAAGACTCTTTCTCTCTCACCATTCCCCTCCAGTTCTATTACCACAGTACTTTAAAATCATCGAAGTTGTGCAACAATCCATTTCATCCTTTCTGCTCTAATTAGGTAATTCTACATGTCTGTCTTGATAGGTGGGGCTTACAGAAGCACTTAATCAGTTTCTGGAGGGGCATCATAGTGCCAGTCCAAATGCTTATTTAAACAGAGCTGTAGTGCCAAATCCAGCATATTCTGCAGCAGCATGGAAACAACAGAATCTGTGAGACACAGATTGCCTCACACACTTTTTTTTAAGCAGCCTTCAATGTGAAAGAGCAGTTGTCCTGCATTCATCCTGTATAAGCTTAACAGGTCTCGAGTTTAAAACATGGAAAGCATTTTACATTATTGGGCTTTCCTGGCAAATAAAACAATTAGAGCAATTCCAGTACAAGCCTTTCCTGAAACTGTGCTAACAAGGCTTTGAATCTTAAAAGCTGCATTTAAATCAAACGATTCATTTGCAAACCTATCACATACAGCACACACATAGTAGGTGGGGATCGTTTCATTGAAATTAGAAAGCAAATGTCTCTATACATGAGAGGTCACCAGTTGTTGTACATTAAAATCTTTTCACTGTTAGGCATAATTAAAATACTCTAACAGTGGTTTCAGTAATTTAAACATTGCAGTATTGTTGTAATATTTTTCTAGGCTTCAAGAGTTCACAATTGTTTGGTCCAATCAAATCTGGGAACACTGGAGAAGTTATCACCCATCAAGGTAATTACTTTCAAGTTGAAATAATTACTCCATCAATGTTAATGGTCTTTCAACTTCAATAAAGCACTCACCTGCCGATAATCACAGCTAACCTCTTGCTCTCATGCAATTCCCTCTCTATTTAGCAGGTTATATTACAGCCGTTAGAGTGGTCACTTGTCCTGAACAGCTGCTGAGTTTCACTTTGATCGTCTGTGAACCATAAAAAAATTAGTCATCTGTGTATGATTTCCCCTAACCCATAAGCCCTTGCAGAGCTAAGGAGACGATCTTTTGGCTGCATTAGGGCACTGCTGAGCAGCCATCTTGTTTCTGGTGGTGGCCACTTTCCACTCTCTAACAGCAGCACAGTAGCCTATTTAACTTTTGCCCTCCACTGCCGTTTACAGCTTTCACTCATTAATAAGTAGCACATCTTAATTTATGGCATGTGCAGGGATTCCTTCACTTAAACTCATCCTCTTTTCTTAGGGTGCACTCCATTTCCCAGGCATCTGCAATAGGCATGCATAAAAAGTTTCACTGGTCCCTGTCCTTGGCATATTTTTTTCTTATTCTTGTGGTTACAATCTTCATTACTTCCATGAGAAAGTTGCCATGTACAGCACTGCATTCTGCATTACTAAATAGTCTGTATAAGGAAGTTAATAACTATGTGGTATCTCATCTCTAATGCTGCCAAAATTCTATATGAGGAAATAGAAGTGAAGGGTTACACATGGATGTATTATGTACTTTTAAATGTAATTAATAGAAAGAAACTAGCTCTGGATGCATTATTCCAGATACCTGTAAAATCCTGCATAGGAGGCATGAATACATGGCACTACTGGTCACTCCAAAATATTTCTGATATATTATTTTTGATATGGAGTTTTTCAACAAGTAAACTGCACTTACTATTCTGACTCAGTTTATTTGATATGTAAATTCTATCTGCTTATAACAACAGAATCATGTTAGCCAAAGCCTCATCCTCCTACCAAAGTCTTTATTACTGCTATTCTGCAATATGTCTACAGATTTCCCTGTCACAGCACCTGCCAAGAGAAGCTTGGCCAGTGCAGTTATATACCATCTCCCCAAATAAAGCAAGGGAAGCCAATATGTGTTCTCAACTGTTAGCACAGCTGCATCCAAACCAGAGGCTTTGCTGGGGCAGTGATAGCAGCTAAGAGACGTGTTAATTTTTTTCACCCCAAGCTGGTGTGGTTATGCCAAAAAAAAAGCCTTTAAGGGTAAGTTTGGCCTGAGAGCCTCACATTGAAAAACATATTGTGAGAAGACCTGTGCACAGGTGCAGGATTTCACAGGAATAATAACACTAAAAGTGCTTACACCTATCCCTTGCAGCACATTGCACTTTGATCTACACTTGGCTGAGATGAATTTAACACACTGAGCTCTTGAGTCTCCATAACAAAAATAATTCGGGGGCACTGTGCATAGCAGGCAGATTTCCTTTTTTACCCTCATCTCTGGATGCTTTTCTTTCTCCAAGTGTTTTCTAAAAGCTACATATTTTTATGTTTTTTTTACTCATCTTCCTGGCTTTGAATCCTCCTGCTCCAAATAAACAACCAAACACTTGATAAAATTGCCATGGGAAAAATAGCATTACCCACGCACAAAACATCTATCAAGACATGTCCAAACCTACCCACAGTTCTACCTCACAGCAACATTTGGAATACGGCAGTTAAAGAGCTGTGATGCTTTGATGACATTTGGCAGGCACTCATTGGCTTTATAATGAAATCAGCTCTGGGTTCTGTGTTCACAAGCTTAAGTCCTAAGTTCACAAGAGTGAGAAGCTTGCTTTGACAATCTAGTCACTTTATGCAGATTTCTGTAAATGAGAACCTACTGCCAATCCATTCCCCTATAAACACATCTGTCTCATGTTAATGCTGTCAAGACACTAAATATGATTGCTGCTTTAGAGGGTTAAAATGAACTGCAAAGACATTGTGGGAGACACTTGTGCTGCTGTAACCAGACTTGACTTCGCTCTGCAAATAAACCAGAATGTCAGTTTAACTCGCTGTCACCTAACATCTGTCACTACACTCCTGGCCAAACAAGCTAAGGAAATGGGTGACACTGCTCTTTAACTGTGATGCATCAAAATGGCTCACGTGTATGTCACTTGCTACTAATGGAGCAGGACACCCTCCTTTCACTTCAGGGGTATCAGCTTTTGCTCTGAGCATTGAGTTCTCATTTTTATCTCCACAGACAGTGTAAAATTTCAAGGGGTCAGTGATAACCTTAAGGAACCAGACAGCCATATCTTTGATATATTAATTCAAATACATATTAATGGGGACTAAATAGCTGTACTTGGGGAAGGTATAGTGGATAAGCCTGTTAAATTGCTTGAAAACCCAGAAGATGCTTCTCATTTGGCTCTGAAACAGATGTAAACGAAACTGCTATATAAGAACAGCCTTAGGGACACTAGCAAAAGCTTAATTTGTATCCTGCAGTGTCACTAGGATTGTATCTCTCCTGTAAGTTTTGGTCAAGCTTCATGTCCTGGAGCAGGCAACCAGGGTGCAACAAAAAAGTGCAAGGGTGGGATCAGCCACCGTGATTCTAGCACTGCTTTTTTTTCTGGAATAATCTAATGGGATAAGAATGGAGTCGAACAGATTAAATAAAGGACCAAACTCATTGCTTTCTTAATACTTTAAGTCTTACTTGTAACATGGAGGCTTGTGAGAGAGAATGACTAATGGCATATCCCATGAGGGAGCTCCAATAGAGATGCTTTAGGAGATTAAATGATTTAGCCTAGTACCCATGAAGGCTATATTTTAAAGGGGCAGAAGTTTAATTATTGGAATTCTAGTTCCTTCAATAAAATTACATTTTAATTAAAGTATCTCATTCACAAAGCTAAAGTTAAGGGCATATCAACAATTTCATGATAAAATTCTATTTTTAAGCGTTTATAACTTTGAAAGTTGATGTCCAGGTTTTTGCCTGCTGGGATAATTGACCTAACCTCCTGCAGATGTCTTTGATAACTGGACTCCATACACTTTATGTCAATATCTTTGATTCAAAGCTTTAGCTGTTCTGCTATATTCAGAAGAGGTAGGATTCAAATCTCAGTTCCTTGGTATAAATCAGCAACAATTCTACTCAGTTAATGCAGCTGCAACAGCTTAAAGTGAATGCAACTGATGGAGGTGATGCACAAAAAGATTTGTCTTCAAAGGGTAGTATAATACTTTAAATAAAAATGGGCATCAAATACCATAATTGATCCATGTTCAAGACAAAGGACAATAGAAAAACCATGCAAGCCAGCTTTGCTGCAATGGTAGTAGAACAGCTATACATATGCTGCCAGAATGTCATTTTGATTCAGGATAGTGTTTGGGGAAAATAAAGGATTTTGGAGCCAGGAAAATGCTAATTCAGTAAATAATAACTTGTTAATCTAAAAGCCTTTTAACTGATGCTGTTAAAGAAACACACTGTAGCAACATTATTTAAAATACCATTTTGGTAGGTTTTATTGCCCACAGTACAGCCATCTTGGACATTTTCTGCGGTTGTTGGCATGCTTAGAAGACACTGCAATGCATGACCAGCCAGGTCAATTCTGATGCTCAGCAACACATTGCATGCTGCTGAAGCAAGTAGCAGGAGAAGCCCTTGCTTTACACTGGTTTTAAAATCTTAGGTGCATCATCACAATTGTGACGGTGGTAATTTTTCTTAAAAGAAGTTAAGGGAGCCAAGTACCAAAATGCCACTGAACTTTATAATTCCCAGTCTACTTCTTTGAGCCTGGCATGCTGTGCAATGTGAATGCAACTGCTTCAGAAGGCAAATGTGTTATTTCTTTAACACAGTTCAGGATCTGTTCTCCTTTCCAAAAAAAATATACTACAAACTTAATCCATTTAGGAAGCTAGCCACAAAACTGCTCTGAAACCCTATAATCAAGGGTATGTAAGATTACCAAGCTGGAAACTTCTTCTACTGTATCATGTAGAGATTTGGCTGAGGAAGTTACTCAAAAGTTACTACCATGTATTCCAGGGAAAGTTTTTAGGATCCTACTTGAATTATCAACCACATACTTCAACATTGGGATAATAAAGAATTTAGGGGATTTCTGGTGTGATTTGGTACTAGCATGGTCTAAGAAGATGATAATTTAGGGAAAATTCTAGGTTTATGAACTTGAGGTGGTACTGCTGAGGAAATCAAACTTTATTACAGCTTCCTTAAACTTTTAAAATTTATTTTCAGAAGACAACTGACTACACCAGCTGTTCTAACATACAACTCAGTCAACTGAGCCCAATTATCAGTCCAGCTATCTATAAGCTGTCTTGCTATAGAAAGACTAGAATGCAATATACAGGGGGGAGGAACAGTGATAAATGCACGAAACACAACCATTTCTGTCACTGGTTTACTAATGTTGTTAGTCAGTTCACAAAACAATGCCCTTTCCCAAATATATCCCTTCACATACTGAATAGAAACAGGAAAAGAAAGGGAAGGGAAACACAGATCAGCAATGCAAAGAAACATTCTAATATAAGTACGTGAATTGGAAATAAAAGTAGAACTGCTTTTATTACTGGTGTATTATGAGGGAAACATGCAAATGGATTGCATATATGAACTATGTAATTACTAATTAATTCATTCACTTTATGATTCCAACTGAAATAAAAAATAGAATTCTGTACAAGGAGGAGTGATGCTGCTGTTCTTTGTGCAGGTCCTTTGAAACTACTTTGTCAGTGAGACAAAAAGTTCAGGACAGTATTTTCAGAGCAAGGCTGACAAATTCATGTCCTTAATTCCTCCAGACACAACACAACCATGATTTTGAGTAATTTACTTGCCTCTACCAGAAATACAATATTAACGTGAAATGTTTCAGTCTGCATTGCCAAACACAAAACGTAAACCAACAAAACGACAGGTAATGGGAAACACCACTTTCCTAACCAGAGTTAAGGGAGATTTTAATACACAACAGAGATCAAAGAAGAATAAAAACATCTTTAAAATGTTTTTGTGGTCCAGTTCTTACCATTACAGTGAGTGCTGTGACAGCTGGGGTGCTGAACGTTGGGTCGCTGTGCTTTTCCTGGTAGACCACTCGGTACAGAGATATGACACCATTGGGGGAGACTGGCTGGGTCCAGTTCAACCGCACCGAGTAGGCGCTCGTGGCTTGTGCCCAAGGGGCTCCCATGCCCCATGGGGAAGCCTCCAGAGTCTGGGTTGAAGCCCACAGGCTGTCCACAGACCCCACAGAATTTTGACATCTGGCACGATACTCATAGAGAGTAAAAGGCTGGAGAGCATCAGACGCATCAATGAATTCCAAAGCTCCTTCAGTCCAGATGAACAAAAGCAGCTCTTCTTGACTGCCCACAGGACGTCTGGAATTAAATCAAAAGCAGTGTGTTTAAAATAGAAAATAGCTGTATCAGTCCAATTATAGTTGATCCTAAAGTTCCAAGTTCAACTTGTATCTCAGAAAAATACAGAAATTGTTTCCATACGTTACACACAAGGAACTGACTACCTATCTTTGCATCTTAAAATCATTTCCCTGAACTTAAGTGTTAGGTGCTGAGCAATGAAGAAGAGATTTTTGAGGCAGTCAAATATTCTCCTTTATCTAGAGGAATACTATAAAATGTACATGGCAAATAAGTGTGCTGCCACAGTACAGGGCAGCAGAGTAGCATCACAACAGCATGTTGTCCTTCTAGGATGGAACACACCACAAATGAGACTTTCAGAAATTAGAACACAAAATTTTAAATCTATCTGTAGTTGCTAAGCAATGACTTGAATTGCAATATGGGTGCAAGTTTTCAGCATTTCTGAAAATCAATCTATTTACAGAGGTACTCACCTCAGAATCCCTCATTTATGGAAAATTCGTGATCAATTTAGTGGAGAAAAATGTTACCTAGTGAATAAGGGATAAATATTCTATCATGCCCTCAAAACTAAACCTGTGCACTTTCAAAATCTGGCTTGCTCACACTAAATATCCCATTTTTTCTTGCAAATTGAGTAAGTAATCCCTTGTGCATAAACTTAGCTGAATTTGCAGCTCCACTACCAAACCTCATTAAAATATCACACATAGTGTTTTCTGTAATAAATGACAAATTTTTTCCAACACTGTGTTTGTTTAAAAAGGCAAACCTAAGATATATAAAGAAAATTCACTTTATTGGCTTTTGGTACAATGGGGTTTTCTGTTTGCACATATGTATATATATGCATATAGATGTATGTGTACATAGACACAGTTATGTATACATATATATGTACATATATAGCATTATGACTGCAGATATGCTTGTCTTGGACCTGATGATATTCTGAGAAGCAGAGATTACAGATGATCCTTAGCCCCTTTGTAATATGGCCCCTTCTCCAATATAATTTACAACAGTTTTAATAAGCTGAGCACTCATCTTCAAAACAGAGTTATCAAATCAATTCTTTCACTTGGCATAAAAATGTTTGTGTGAAATTAAGTTGGTTACATTTAAACACTGTGATAAATCTCAGTGATGGCTGGGCTGTACAGCACATGAATTTAAGTATTTCCCCTGCTCTTCAAAGGAACCTTGGCTTTTGCAGAACATAAAAACACTTTCACCCTCCATGCCAACAACAAAAATCCAAATTACATTATCTGCCACTTTTATTACAAGTAGGGCAAATTTGCAGAAGTAAAATTGGTTTGTCTGGCTACTGGGTGTCATCATCGCTACACACACACAGAAGCTGAAGAACATTTCTTTGGCAAGAGAAAATCTGTGTTTCAAAGAATTCTGTTAGAATTTATCTTTTTAGATCAAACCAGGAATTAAATTAAAAATAAAGCACTGATTTTTAAAAACTGATAATCTTAGATGCTTGTAATAACATATTCACAGGTATTAACATGCAAATATGAAGAACATAATGAATGCAAGTGTGTACACAGCTGTTTATTCATCCTTTGTGTATATGCATATATAAGGCAGGAACAAAGACATTATCTTCTCATATGAAACTAAATAAGTTTTGCTAAACTCTGGGATAAGCAGATTAATTGGACACTGTTTAGTTTACAAGCATTAAAGTGTGATTTTTTTAAAAAAAGAAGAGTTATGAAGCAAAATATCTCTATCATAATTAAATAGGCAAATTTTAAGATATGTTGATACTGAGGGTTGGTTGGCAACCTCAGAACTGGGTAAAGACTGGCAGGTAGAAGAAGCGGAAGAGATTCCCTAGAAATTCTTGGTCTCTCTGAAAAAGTCAGAGTCCAAAATCTCCAATTGTCTCTAAAATTCCAGCAACAATTTTTAATACCATTGCCCATGCTCTATTATAATGGCAAGTTAAGCCTCCTGCAGAACTGTCCCTTGGATGCTGTTCACTGATGTAATGCAAGACATATAATTTTAAAAGGTGAGTCATTACTGTGTCTTTCCCCTGCACCTAAAAATATAGTCTTTGCTTTGTGTACCCAAAAACATGTCTAAAAAAATCTCTGTAAATAAGGAAAAGAGAGTACATTTTAATGTAAGAAAGTCACATTTAATGTGTCTTGCTGACCAAACAGTATGGGACTCAAATGAATACATAAATTTATGTTTTATAAATATTCTAAACTCTGTGATAAACAGTTTTTTCACACTGAATGATCAAATATGCCACCAACTGTAAGCTGATTCACAGGCAAAGCTGTACAATGTAGCCTGGTTAAGTATTTAGATCTTATTACTGCTGAATATTTAATGAATGAAACTTATGGTTAGGTAAATGGTTCCATCTGTAGTGCTAAAAAAACCAGAATATTTCATGTATGAATAAACTTTGAACAGAAGTGGTTGAACAATCTGTAATCATTTCAATCGTCTTAAGATTTAAGATTCAGCTGCTCATTTAACTGGAAGTATTTCTTCTGTACAATGAGCTGCAAAGGAGAATAACATTTCCAAGAGCTGGAAGCCGTCTCTTAATCTGCATAGTCTGATTTGCTGCTTACATTCATTTTGAAGATGTTCAGATAGTTATTTTTATGAGGGCAAATTCTCTCTGCCCCAGTGCCAATCTGAGGATGACATAAGAAGGAGGATTTAATCTCCTTTGTGACAGATAGCTCCAGAGCTGTGCTGCAGCAACGCCGACCGCAGCGCTCGCCCCCCAGCTTCCCTGTGTGTGCGGCGCTGGAGAATCCCTGAGGTCTTGAGGGTCAAACCAGAATTATTCCTCACATGTTTACATTTCACCATACAAATAAATTACATGTTTTAGCAGTGCCTGCTGCTTTCCTTATCAGAGTGTTAGTGAGTTATTTTTAGGAACACTGAGAAGTCTTAGGGTAAAATCCAAACAATCAGGGAATCAACCTGTCAAATATGGGGGAGCAATGCAACATTAGCAATGCTCACCCTCTGCAGTTTCACATTTAATTAAACAAAGAAACCTCACTTAGACTTGTATTCAACAAATCTACACTAATGAATGTAGTTTTCATTATTTGGGATAATTTTTTTTAGATATGAGTTCTGATAAAAAAAATAACAGAAGGAATTTGAAGTTATTGCATGTAATATAGTAGTTTAGATTGGGTATTAGATCAATTAGAGGTATAAATAAAAGCCTTCAGGAGTTCTTGTATTCAATGACATAGCTATCCATAGGGATTGCTACATTAAACCATCCAGTAACATATGTTCCTTGGAAGCTGTCTTGGGTACAACTCATGGTTAAGGTATACAGTTAAGCAATGAATTAATCATAAAGAGTCAGTCTGGAAGCCTCTCCACTGCAAGTCATGACAGTCACTGAGACATGTCTTCTGTCTTAAATTGCCTCTTGATTTTTCTGCTACATTTTCACCAACAGGACTGCTCAGCTAACGAGAGCTACATTTCAATTTCACAGATATGTACTAAATAAAATAATCTTATTGGGAAAGACATAGACAGTTTGGCAGAAAAATTCAGACACTCCCTTAAGGAAGTTACCAACCAAAATACTTCTAATTTTATAGGCAATATGTCTGTAAGGGCCATCTCATGTGCCTCCTACACAGTGCATCCTGCAAATCAACAGAGAGCAGTTCCATTAGCTCATGTGACCCATAACTACTAAAATGCAGCAACAAATATATATCTTCTATTTTCATAATATTATTATTTTTTCAGAGTAGCAACTTCTGTGTTTGGCAGAGTGATCTTTTATCATGATGAATGGGAACAGAACTAGATTAGATGATTGTCTTATGTACCAGATTTTTTCTCATTCACAAACTCTTCTAAGTTGTGGTCCTTGCTAGAAAACGTTAAAAACCTTAGATCTGTTTTTAAAGTTGTTTTATGAATTCAAAAATATATATCAACATCTCCTCTATCATAAAATAACACTTTTGTTTTGTTTTGTTTTTTAGCAAAATCACTGTGAATTTGTGAGTGGTTTTATGATGCTAGAGGAAAGCATAAGTCCTGCCACTTTAATGCAGTGATCTGCACACACACTGGGTCCCCAAGCATTCCAGGTTTTGAGTTAAATGAATTTATTTTGATGCAGTAAGGAAGAGGCACACACTGAAGAAGAAATTACATTCCATAACCTCCTATAGAAATACTGCAGTCTTGCTGCTATAACAATGTAAGGCCATGTGTGGCTAAAAAATGAAAAAGAACTATGTGCTTACATCCCATTTCTGATTTTTTTGCAGCTATCTGAGAAAGATTTGATATTGTTGTTGTCTAAGCACATTTAAACTTCAGCTGAAATAACTGCCAAGTGATTCATGCCTATGTAGGTGAATATACCGATTGTATCTGGAGCCCCAGTGCGCCATTTTCATTTCACTTTAAATAAAAAACAAAATGTATCTATGTCAGTCAGTGCCCTTCTGCTGTACTCAGAGGTATCAAACAGGCTACAATTATGATTGTGAAGTGATTGTGTCACATTGGAGGAAGGTTTATTGCTTTTGAGTCTGCTAGGCAGTAACACATTCTGTTTCATATTACTCTTTATATCATTGTTTGGCTGTGACTAGAATAATCAAATGCCATCAAATGCTGTCAAATTCAATTTACAGTATTTTTCACTGAAGCAGGCTTTCTGCATTATATTTCCTGTTTTCCCTTTCTATGGTTGCCATGGAATAGCAGTGGTAATCATCTGCTTTATTTACAAAACCAACAGAGTGAAGACATGTCTTGGCTATAACACACTTTATTCCTCTTTATGCAGGGGAGGGACTTGGGTTTTTTGATCAGACAATTAAAAAAGGTAAACAAAAGGCTATTTCAAGACAACAGGAATTTTTAGAGACCACTAGCATCTTTAAGGCAAAAGTGAATTTATATTAATTACCAATGAAGATTCCAAAAGGTAATTGGATTTCCTGTCTTCTCAGTCACACCTTTAATACAAAAAAAGAGTCCCCAACAGTTTGTGGGAGGCTAGGATCAGCCCAGCATGTGTTTGCCACACATACTTAAAGAGTTGGAAAACCCAGGAACTTCAGAGTTTAAATCCCTCTCAAACATATGGCTTGAGTTTTATATTCTCTGACTTCTGAAGCCATTCAGGAAGGTCACTTCAGCGAGCTTTTAACAACGGGTTAACAGGCACAGCAGAGATTGGTGTTCTGCTAGTTTAATACTGCCCTAAACACAGCAATCTGTACAGACAAATCCTCACACAGGGCTAAGGAAACTCCTCATAGGAAATGAGAACACATCCGTCAACAACCTACATGGGGCAGATGAATACAAACAGATGAATACACAAGGCACGTGAACAGATGCACTGTAATCACTGTCCAGATTACTTACTTAGGAACATAAATTATCTTGGAAAGTTGATCTGGTTTAGAAACCTAGGAACCTTTTTCTGCTTTTAAAAGTCTCAGTATCCATTACACAATTCTCAAATGTCTGTCAGAGAAGACTGAAGTTTGTACCTAGTGGTCTGGGTAAGCACAGCATAAGTACCTATTCTACAAACTTTTTCCAAGAATTTTTGTTCCCTTGAATTTTTAAAACCTACTTTCAAATACTTTTTGCAATTTGTAGTTCAGGAAGATGATTCTTCTTTGAGTTCAGATTCCCAACATGGCCATCCATAGACTAGCTTCTTACCTTAGCATTTGAAAGGTAATACATATTTTTTCAAGTACTTCTACACCTTTTTTCACCTCTCAAAAAAAATCAAAAAATAAGGAAAGGAACAGTTAAGTAGGACTAAGAATCTGAAGTGATAAGGGCATTTACCTGTAGATAAAGTAGTGAGTAATGATGCCGTTTGGTTTCCTGGGCGGTGCCCATTTCACTTCTATGAGTGCAGGTCCAATTGCTTTAACAACAGGTGGGCTCAGTTCTCTGGGAGGTGCTTCAGCAGTTCTTGAATATGTTTGACCGCCCACTCCACACCCAGCTACAAAACCAGAAGTTTGGGTAGGGATAAGAGCGTTTTTCCTCAACAAAAAAATTCATTAAAAGCAAATGAATGGCAAGTAAAGGGGCTGATTGGTGGAAATATTTCACCTCATTTCATTGTTAAATACTCACTTAAATTACCACAACTCTACTGATGAATTACTCCTGATTTTCAGCAGAGAAAGTGAGGAGCAAATTAGTTCAAAAGTGTCATTTTAGAAATACTTATTTCAATAGCTTTTTGAAAATTTCCATCAAAGTCAGTGAATTTCTAATTTCTGGGCTCTACTCTCCTGTCTTTATGATGACCACTTCTTGCTGGTGAGTAGTTAAAGAACTGATTCAGTTCTGTACATCCATTTTCAAAGATCTTTAACCTGCTTGTGAAGAGCTTTTAATAAAGTGGGACATATAACCTAAAATACATATTTTATACCTCCATTTGATATATTCATGACATATGGAAAAGTAGACATATGATACATGGAGAAATATTTAATGCTTCATTCAATGCCAGGCTTTCTTTTTACTAGGTAAACATTTGACTCCAATGTAAAAGAATTTCATCTGTTTTGCAGAGTTGAATCTACCTGGAAAATCCCTTCCAGTCACATAGATGAGTGTTTGAAATTGCCTTACCACTCTGGCATGCTTGTATTCTTATCTCATACAGAGTGTAGGGATCCAGGCCATCGACAAAGGCAAAATGTGCGCGTCCTACTGGCTTCACCAGCAGAGTGGGACTGCTGGCATTTAGTAGGATGTTGTATTCCAAAGGCACATTGACAATGAATATCCCTGTTGTGAAACAGAGAGGAACCAGTGATTATCTGAAACACTAACAACAGTGCAGGACAACTTCAAAGAGCCAGTCATCACATGCAATTTTAAATGTAAGCCCCCTCTGGAGGTTTTCCCTACTGCCTCTTTTGAAAACTACAATCATTTAAATATAAACTGAAACAGATCCACCTGCAGATTATAAGTGGAAGACAGACATTATGGTTCTTAGGTAAGAATCAAAATTCAATTCAGTCAATGCCTGTTTTGCAATTGCCACTTCTGGGAAGACCGACCTTATGACTTGGAACCAGGCAGCTTTTATGTGTTTTGGAGGAGTAACAGCCACTAAGCACTGCTGTTTGAATAGTCATATGATCAAAACAAGTGAATTGCAACCATTCAGCAAATTATGGCTTTTCAGCCCAACAGCAGTAAACTGAGTGTAGGTTCTTAGCCTGCTTCACCAATAGAGTACAATACAATAGCCTGAGCCAAGAAACATATAATTTTAAATGATGTAAAAACAAACTCTTCAGTTTTTGTTTAAAAAAAAGCCCCTCTCATTTCTTAGTATTTGAATTCAAACATTTTCCACTTCTATTCCTATTCCCATGCTGTCAGTTCTTAATTTTCTAGTTTTCTTGAGAAGCTGAAAAATTCAGTTTCTTCAGAAGAACAAGTTAAGACATAGACCATCCCTTTAGAACAATAGGAAGACGCTCCTGGTTGTTCTTTTCTTTTTTCACATAGCATCTCTAAGGGTTGATTGGTTGGTGGTTTTGTTTGATTTTTGGTTTCCTTGGGCAGTACTTTTTATTAGGAAAGGGGCTATAGGCTTTTTAATTTTTGACCACTATAGGCTGGTCTGTGCAGACAGCAGCAATTTCATAAAACCAAGAGAACTACCTAAGAAGAGTTTGTGTTAAGTGTGTTTCCTTCACTCTGCAGTCACATAAGGAACAGACTTAAGAAAGGACAAAGTACAGACTAGACAAGGTTCCTTTCCGAGCTGAGTCAAGGTATATCTGATTAGTAAAAGCGCATTTCTCTTTCAACACAACACCTACTTTAGATGTCACAGAGATGTCTTTGTGACTGCAACAAGAACCAGATGCCTGTGAGCAGTTCTGAGACTTGCCCAGACCTTGAGAATCTTTCCATTTGTAACTTTGGAAAACAACTCAGCTTTTTCTCCTAATTACAATTTTGGTCCTTTTCTGATAAAGCATCTACATTGATACTACTACCCTGAAGCTACAAGGAGCATTTTTTTCCCACTGTTGTGCATCTGTTAGATGGATTTTTAAGCTAAGTATGTATGTGAATATATATAACTAAAAAACAAAAGTTTGCAAGAAATAAGAGATTTCAAGTTTAGTTGTGGTACTATGAACAACTGATGCACTTTGAAAGATCAGAAAAATCTTTGAAACATCATGTTTTTACAATTCTCATAAGAAAAAGTGAATATAAAAATCCCAAAGAAATAACATTCTGCTGCCTGACTAGATGCTAGACAAAGAAAATGCCATTACACTAAAAAGTTAAAAAATAGCCCTGAAGTAGAGGCATGACTTCAATTTTATTCAACTGCTCAGCTTACAGAAAGAACAAAGATGTTAGGAGTTGTTGGAAGAGGTGAAGGGAGAAGGAGAGAAAAAAAATGCAAAAATTCCTCTGTAAAATTTTCCTTCTTCAGTGTAAAAGTTACAAGAAAAATATCAAGATCTAATCATTAAAAATGGAATAACGGAAAGACAACTTTTTAGATCAAGGACAATGTTACAGAGTAAACCTCTGAGAGGTGATCTTGAGCTAGATTGGTTTTGAATCAAAGAAAATTATTTTTTGCCTGATATGTGGAAGATGAAATGCCCCAGAAAAGTGCATTTGAGTTTGCAGCATAAAATTTTGCCAGTAATTAAGAATATAATGTTAAAGATAAATTATTATTATTATTATTACTACTAGTAGTGTAGTAGCAGTATTTCCACCTTATAATTGGAGGGTCTGTAAAGGATACAACAGAATATCTGAAAGAGTTTGAAATCGTACAGAGCACACCAATAGAAACTTTTATTTAATCTCCTAGTTAAGGTCCCCTTCTTCTCCAGTCCTGAAAACAGACCAGATATTTCAGCCAGAAAACCCCATTCCTTTATGAGAGCAATATAATTCAGTGTTTTGCATCTGATCAGTGCATTTATTCTAGGCAAAAATCACCAGAAACCTTTGAAATTGAAACTATTCAGAATGCTTGATTTCCCTAGGCAGATCAAATACAAACAAGGACAGCTGAATCCAGCCATCAGTATGCAGCAAAAAGGACACCTATTTCAAAATAAATGACCTATCCAACAGCATTGTACAGTGTTCAGTCCATATCAGAAATTATTAAAAACACCATCTCACACCTGAAACAAAACAATCTTAAAATTCTGCTAAATGCTGCACTATATTAGGAATGATAGCAATAATAAATATGCTCAGGAGAAAAAAAAATTACTCCCAAGAAGTGAAAATGAAATTGTAAATAAAATCACATAAGTATCCTGAAAAATTCCAGTGTCCAATGGAATCCTTCTACACTTTGATCAAATTCATTGACTACAAAGATCAAAGGATCACTTCCAAATCTGAAAAATTATAATATATACTCTTACAACACAGAAACTTGTTAAAAAATCCCCTTTCTTTCAGACCAGCCTTCGGCATCTGCAGCCAGTCTGAAACCAGTACCTTGTGTGCTCTGATGACTGAAGGAAATGAAATGGGCATATTTGTTAAAGTCATCTGGGAAACCACACGACTTGGTTAGTTCCAGAGTTCATAAATTTATGTCAGAATAAAAGGAACAGTAAAAGCACACGTGAACCAATTTACCCTAAATGCAAATGGCAGTTTTGTTATTTGGTGTCAAAGTTACCATGAGCACAATGACAACCTGCCATAACACATTTTCATGTTCAGTAAAGAACAAGGATTTAGTTGGTTAATATTCCCAGCAATACTCTTTTTCATAATTTACAACAACTAGATGCTGATAGGTTATTTAACATTTATGAAGTTAAGATGTAATCAGAAAAACCCTGATTATCTTTACAAATAAAAAAGTTAAATTATTCCACTTTTTTTTTCTCTGTGACTTCATTTCACAGCAGGTGCACATTTTGCAATGGGACAAATCAATCAAATAAAAACCCTGGGTTTTTGTGGGCATATTTGGATAACATTTAATGAACAATTCTGTGCAAAACTCTGCAAATTAGGTTTGACGGCCCTGTGTACTTCAAAACTAGGCTAGGTCAAAAATAGAATTTGCAGCACAAAATGCTTAAAATTGGGGGTAAAAAGCCACAGACTTATAGACTGGTCACCCAGAATCTGTTTGAAGTTAATTGTTGAAAAATTGTTTACTACGATGTCAAATCAAATCACAATTAAAACAAAATAGTTAAACTTTCTCACAGGAAACAAATACTGAAACAGGAATGTCATGTCTTTAACGTTATATTTTAATATTTAAATTCACGAAACAAAACAATCTATTTGGCTTCCTGAGATTAACTATTTACATATGCTTCAAATATCCAGATGTCTCAATCTGGATGCATCAAGCATTCCCACCAAGACTCTGAAAACAGTAACAGCTGGAGATGCTGACTGTTTGCAAGATACAGAACTTAGGATATTGAGCTTGAAAAGCTTGTCCTACAGTGAGGTGGAGCAGACAATAATTTACTCAAAAAAACCCGAAAATGAGAGAATATGACATTGATTTATCAGAAGTCCCATTTGCTAGTCCACAAGAAACCAGGTTAGTTAGTTGGGGAAGCTGTGACAAATATGTAGTATTCAAATAACATGTTTCATCCCAAGAAGAATAAAGTAAGAATCTAGATTTTACACAACTGTCATAAGCAAACCTAGAGGAAGACAGAGTGTTATAATATGATGAAGAAGAAAATATTTTAATCCAGATGATCATTAACATATGAACCAGGTATCCTAGGAGCAGAGGACAGGATCCTATTTGGAGCATGTTCAGCATTCAAGTTACCACCAACAGCAACTGAAGACACCCAGAAGAATAAGGTCCCCAATGAGGACCTGTGGGGTTGTCAATGAGTTGGAATGCAGGATGGCTACCTGCCTACCTATCAATAACATTCATGGATATACCTTGGGGAAATTATGTGGTGGGTTATTTTTTCTATTTGACTCTTCTGCCTCTGTCCATGGCACTAATAGTTGTTCTATAATAATTATAACATATCCTTCCGTGGCATCAGTGAAATGGACCATACCTCTGAGGTCTGTGCACTGAGGCAGTGCCACACAAGATAACGGAATGCCTCTTTCATCAAATAATGCCCTATTTTCCAAAGTGAGTGAGATGTGCCAAGTATTTTTTTCTGAATCCATCACTTTAACCACTACTGGGCCACCTTGCTCTTTAGCTAAGTCAGGTGTTTTGAAATGCTACATATCTATAAAGTCATGAGATTTATCTATATTACAGATGCTGAAACATTATAATTAAACCATCCAAAAGGAAGGTCTGCGTAATACGATGTGTCCATAATTAACCCTTAGGGTTATTACTTGATCCAAATTTATTACAGCAAATAAGACAGAATGCCAAAGCAGCCCTGATATCCACAGATGGGAAGACACTATGAACAAGTGCCTTCTCATCAAAACTTTGTTAATTAAAAGCACTTTTTGGAACATTGAGTCTATACCAGTGAAAAGAACAGTTTTGTCCAAGAGTGACTGCCAAGACTGACAATCCTTATAAGTGAAGGTGCGTTAGAAGTTTATAAGGAAAACCTATGTTGCCTCAGTATAGCCTACAGTGAGACAAGGATTTATGCACAGAAAGGCAATAGATCAGAACAAAGAAACAACAGTTACTCCATGTACATGGACATAAAGAAGGATAAGAAACAGATGATACTTTGGGCTAATCCTACCAAGCTGGGGATATATGTGAACCGAGCCACCTGTATGATAGGACATGTTAATGGGATCTATGCTATTCCAGAAGATCAGAATAAACCTCCACCTGCATCCTCTGCCCACAGTTTTCAGCAGCACAAGTAGCATTGTAGCTTTCAGTAACATTTCTCTGTTGTTACTACTCCCCATTCTTACAAGATCAGCTAGTGGCCCTGAAGTGCTATAAAAAAAGGAACAGCAAGATTTGCTTTGTCTGTTTCTTAACTAGGAAGAAAATGAACTTCTTTCTAGCTGAAACCAGGACAATACCCAACCAGTACAGTATGAAAATCCATTTGTATTTAGAAACCTAAACAATTAGCCCCACAACAAGAAGGCAAAGAGGAAGAATCTAAGTTATCAAATATCCATAGAAGTGAGATAAGTGTTCAAGGTGTGTCCCAATATCTGGAAAGAAGGACTTGTTCCTTTCCCATCAGAGGAGAATGATTTCTACAGATGTGTAAATACATCAACCTTGCATCTTCCGCAGATCCATAATGTCCAGCCTCCTCCTCATCCCTCTGATTGTGTGGTTTCAGGAATATATGGACCTTTGTATGCATAATCTTAATTGAGACATAACCAAATGTACTACACAGAGCCTGGTTCTCCTTGCAGGCTTGTAACCTACTGTGAGTAACTGGAATTTAAGCAGCTGGAAAAGGTCTAGAACAAGGACAACCTTTTCTGGATACATCCCACTCTTCACAGCCTATGCTATTCCAATACATTCTTAAGTTTTAAATCTATTTATAATATTGCTGAATATTTTGAACCTTAAATTATATTTATTATCAAAACTATAATACAGCATGAGTCACTTTCCAATAAAACCAACTGTAGATTATATGCCATTTGAATTCACCTGCCTTCTGCAGGGTTCTAAATCCTTTCAGGCAGTAGGGGGAAAAGTTTAATTTAAGATTTTAATCTTTTTCATATATTATAGCATTTCTATAATGGATTTTGTGCTCCTGAAAACTAAAAGATTGACAGCTCAGGGTATTATAGATTTATTAATCATTGCTTAAATGGGCAGGGTGAGCATTGCTAAGCACTGCCACAATACTTGCAATCCCAGTCTTGAAGGCAAAATACTTTTCTAGGTGACTTTTTTTTAATGCCAATTGACCCTTGCTAAGCAAGGATAGAACATCATAAATAATTAGGAAGAGGAGATATTAAAACTCCCATGAATTCATTGGTAAAACTCCTATGGCTGTTGTTGCAATATGCAAATATCTGAAGTTTTTAAAAAAACTGTAATTTTAACTGAAAAAAATCCAGCTACAAACTAGAAAACACCTTATAACTATGCCAGACAAAAGATTGTTCATTCCAAGGCTCTCATTGTCTCACAATAAATACAGCATATAATTTTTATAACATCAGAAAAGTGCACCAATCACTTAAGCTATGATCTGTATTGATGAAACATTGCATAGTTTCTCCCATAAAAAGCTATTATAATTCAATTATTCTTTGTTAGCCCAGCTTTATAGCAGGTGAAGGCCACCTGATCATGTTCAGGAGAAGAGTAACTAGAGGAAAAATACTTCTGGACCTTTGCTGATCCACCATAATGCAAGGTAACATATCCATGTTACACTAAGATGCTTGGGCAAGTAATATTTACCCAGACATGTCAAAGCTAGCACAGGATCTCTGTCACACAACCTGAAAGACTGTCAGGTTTCCCTGGTGATAATTCAGGTTAATACGAACAGAAGAGAGAACTTATGATTTTGGGGTTTTTTTTCATTATTATTTGCACTCAGTAGTAGTTCACAACACTAAAACATACAGGGTTTTGCTCAACTCAACCTCATAATATCCATGTCAAGGATCTAGGTCAATATAATTAAAATAATATGTCTCTAGGACACAACAGCTTTAGATACTGGTTATTTAAATCACAAACACTACAACCAAATGTGAAGAATAAAAATATCAGAATGATTCAGCTGCCTACCTGGATATACTAATTTTTCAATCCTTTCATTTTGCTACAAAGTACTATATAGAAATACATTTTTACCTGGCACATCCCAAGCTAGAAATATAGAATATGCATCAATTACTGTGACATTATATGGAACATGAATTTTCTCTGGTGTTCCTACTGGTGTTTGTATAACATATTTATCACTAGTGTTGCTGCCGCCCCAAGTGCTGGCTTCCAGCTGGTAAACATATCTGCACAAACACAAAAAGATCAGCAGACACTGCAGTTAGAAGCTTTAGGCATATCAGTAACAGAACATTTCCATTTTCACCAATCTAAAGTGAATACAATGAGTATTACAAATACTGCATTAGTAAAGGTTTTCATGTTTAAGTTTTCTTAATGTGAGAAAAGTAACTTAGAATAATTATCATAGAAGCTTAGATACCAAAACTAAAATACTAATAGTAAATACTAATACTATACCAAATACTAATACTAAAATTCAAATTAGCTTTCATAAGTAAGAGAAGTATTAACTCAAAAAGTGTCAAAACTAATTTCAGAATAACTTTTATAAAAACATCAGCAGTCACTTTTGAGCCTGTATGTTCAATGTGCACTGGAACATTAGATACCATGTGCAGTGCTGTTTGTCATATAAAACCTGAAAATTTTCAGAGCATTTTCCATGATGGAAAAATACCTACCATTGAGCTACCAACAAACCATCCAAGAAAAAAACCCAAAAACAAAACCCCAAACCCAACTTTGCTTCTTTGAATCAGAATGACCTATTCTCAAAACCAAAATAAAAAACAGAAGTCCTTTCATTAAGGTCTTTCTAAGATATGAAAGACTCCTAAAAGTGCTCTACCTGTTTTCAGGAATAAAGTAACATTTAAGAGAGCTTTCTTTTGTTCACCATAAGTTATAATTTGCATATTTCACTAACACAAGTACCTATGTTTTTCAAGGCCTTTCACCTGTGACCAGAGCTCTTTTACATGCCTTACCTACTGTTAGGCTGCAGGTTAACATCTGTAAAATTCAGGTCTGTACTGCCACCCAGGAAAATCTGCTCTCCATCACGGAATAATCGATAATGAGTAATGACCCCATTGGGTTCCTTCGGTTCACTCCAGTACATTTCCACTTCTGTTGAGCTGACTATGATATGATGAGGTTTTGGCCATACCCCTATTAAAATCAAAATTACACTATTTTAATTTTATGATAGAAACTAAAAGGTGCTTTTTTTTTCTTTTCCCATACTCATGCTGCTGTTTTCAGCAATCTAAAGAAAACATAAAACATTGCCAGTGAGGATGAAAGAATTCTAACCCATTTTCTGTATTTATCTTATAACAAATGCAACCAATTAGACAAGGTAAAGATTAATGGAAAATGAGGCCAAAAGGCTGCAGATTTTAAATGCCTAGTAGTCTTGCATATTCATTTGTGCTTTAAAAAATATTCATCTTCTAATTCTAACTTCATTAATGAAGCTAGTAACTTAGAGATGAATTTGAGGAAATTTTCACAAAAAGAAAGTAGAAATGCAGTGCTAGGCAGTAAATAGAATGTGGCAAGATACAAAAACTCCAAGAGAGACAGATTCTCCTGTGTAAATTTCTACATGATAGCTTGATGGATGACAGTGGAGTTGTGCACCTTGTTAATCGGTCAGAAAACACAAGCCTGTGTGGCCATCTCTCTGCAGTTCTATAAGAAAGACTTTCTCCCTTACCATGAGGAGCAGCTTGTAAAGTTTGACCTGAAAGTGGTTGGCTGGAAGCACACCCAGCAGATGTGCATGCAATAAGGACAAAGCTGTAATTACTGTATGGCTGCAGACCTAGAAAGAGCAAACAGAGGTTAGGCTGAGATGTTGACATCAATCCTTCCAAGAATTATATCTCTGCATAGAAAGTTACCGGACTTATAGTCAACTTTTAGCATTTTTGGCAAACATAAAGTATGAACTGTTCTTACATTACACCCGAACAATACTGAAATGGTGAATTCTCACTAATTTAGACATATACCCTCTACTGATTTAAAAGACCCAACAAAACAATTTAGACTGAATGTCTGTCTATGCTGCAATGGATCTGTGGATATCCCTCATATATCTGAATCAGCTTTAAATCAAAAAACTTAGATGACACTTGCAATGCAGAAAAACACCTGAAAGTGCAATTGCTTAGAGTTTTTTACTTGAAAAGCTGAATAGTCTGAAATGCTTTGAGAATTTATTACAAACACATTTGCAATAATAAGACAATAAAATACTCATTTGTAAATGAAACCTTCTAGTACATTGCAAATGAGTCCAAGGATACTCCTGCCACCTTCCAAATTTCTAAGTTTTTTTTTATTTTCCCTCTTTTTTTCCCCTATTGATACAAAATTTTACAATAAATGCTACAAAGCAGTTAGAAGCTGAACAGACAACCAAACCCTCATTACAAGACATTAATTTTAGTTACATTTAATTTTTTAAAGATTTTTTTTTGCAGCTCAAACCTTCTAAGCTGAACATCCTTGAGTGAGATGGGAATATATTGCTTTGCCTTTTTCTTGGAAATTTTCAAACATCCTTGTGCTGTGTGTCGATGACTTCAGATGGCTTAAGAATTTGACTTTAGGGATACTCATAAAATTGCACTCATAATTTGGCTAAGATACTGAGCTTTTAGAGTAGTCAATTCTGTGCACCCATTAAAGGCTTCATGCAGTTAAATTGTTAAAGATGCAGACCATTGTGAGATCACCTTAGAGCTCAGCTTCAACTGCTGATCAGCCTTCCTCACACAGCACTCTCCAGCCCACAACAGCACCTTTTCTAAACTACTCTTTTGGATATTTCTCAAAATTGATCTTTAAGACATCACCAGGCAGAAATACTGTAAACCTCTTTCTCACATTTTCAAGGATCCCCTTGTTAACACCTCATAATACACTGAGTAAAGGTTCCTGTTCCTGAATGGAAAGGATACAAGAAGTACTACAAGAAGCAAATTATACACAAAATCTCTTTGAAAATATTAATATTTCAAAACTAATCACTCAAAAACTAGGAAATCCCAGTGCCAGGACATGGTACAATACAAAGTGATCCCCTTTTGTTCACAGGCTTTGTGGCACAGCCTCCAACATGTGGACTCTGGCCTGATTAATTGCAATTTGAGACTTTTTCTTGTAGTGTCCACCCCTAGAGTGTACAAATGCTTTACTAACACCAACCAGCTGAGCATTCCAAATGTCTTAAAACAGTACCAAAACAAAAAATGTCCCCCAACCAACCCCATAAGTACCCACATAAACTCACAAAAATAAAAGAGAACAATTTCTCTCTCAGAATCAGGATATTGACTCAAAGAGACTGAGAGAACTGAAAAATCTCCTTGGAGCTGCCAGGAAGGCATTTGGGATGCCTGGGAACTGACTGTCAGACTACCTGGTGTGATGCAAAACTTTATATATCCAAGCACAACTGGTGCCTTCAGCTGCAGCTCTGAGAGCTCAGGAAATTCAGGTCTCAGGCAAGGAAATGAAAATGAAGAAGATGTGGTTGTGACAAACTGTGAAAGGCTGAGCTGTGCCTTCCTCAGTACCACAGCTTGAACAAATATGCAAGCCCTGGCTGTCAGGTCACTTCCTTTAGCAGTCCATACCACCAGCCCCTCAGTGATCCATGTTTGGTCCCTCTGGGCTGGCACTGTCCCAGTTGCCTCCTTCACTGTGCTCCACGTTCCAATGTTCCTGACTCCTTGAAAGGGAATGTAGCTCTGGGAAGCAGTAGAATTAGACCCATCTACACTGAAACTCCCAGAAGGAATTAATCCACTAAACACAGCCAAAGCTGAGGCAGCAGTTCTCCATACAGGAGCTTCATTTATTCCTCCCTGGAAGAGGCACAGATTGTAGACTGAACGAGGCAGTAACCCTATGAACAAATGACTGTACTGCTGTGTAATGTAGATTGTTTGCGTGGAAGAGGTTGAATAAGGATTATACAGGTCAATTTTTAAGCATGTGGCTTTGTGGTCTTAACAGCGTACTTTTGATGTAGCTCCTGTGTCTAAATGGAATTATTTCAAGAACAATGCAATTCTGCGGCAACAAAAAAAGCCTGTGCAAGGTCTTTGTTTATAAACAAATCCTTGCTGACACCCTGTACCAAGACGTTTTAATTAAAATATATTACAAACAAATAGAGTGAAAGAAGAAGCAGCAATTACGTAGGAAGGTAAAATACTGAACGGAAGACATGTAGCCAGCTTAACAAATTGAACAAGATGTGAAGGAGAGAAAATAAAGACATGACTCAGAGGGACAGCTCTTGCTGTAACCTAATCATGAACTGGAAGAGAAGAAAAATCATCTGAACACTGTGTATAAAAGTAAGGAAGGAGAAAATGACAGTTGCAGACTAGAGAGAGGCAAAGGCATGGAGGAAAGCCAAGTATTTAACATTTCAGGATAGAAAAGATTACTGTGGCAACAAATTACTTGAATTCCCCTAAAGGGAGTCATGTTCACTTTTAAAGGAAACATGCATAATAAAGCAATACTCATTTACAACTACACTTAAAAGAGAAAAATGAGCATTAAAAAAAGAGCACATGGCTTCACTGAATTTATTGGTGAAATTCTGATACCTGAAATTCTAGCCATATATGGAGCAGTCACAGCAGGTTTTTATCTAGATTATTAAAGCTTTTTTAGATGCCTTGTCTTATGCATGCTTTGGAAAGCTCTGCAAATCCATGTATGTGATTGATAATAAAAATAACAAGAAGGTAATCTTGAAATATAAGCAGCATTTTGCTTTTCTAATGTCTCTGCTTGATTGTTCACTAGAGGATATTTCTCTCTTTTCTTTTTCAGTTTATTATTGTGGGGATTTTTTTTTTTTTTTTGGTCAACTTAAGCAGTCTATTACATTGTTGCAGCATTTGTCATTTGCCAAAAGGCTGTGGAACAGTGGGGTTTTTTTTTTTAAGAAAACATTGTTGGGTTAGATAAATCAATTCCTTCTGATACTGTTTGTCTCCATTTGTGAGTATGGCTCCAGCAAGGTCAGTAATTAGCTCCCAGGATAACGCTCCTGGGCCCCACTGTGGGAATTTTACTCAGGACAAGGTTGCTGACCACAGCCTCACACAACCCCTTCACCCCCAAGACTTTCATACAGATAAATATTATTAATGATTCAGTGCTGCATGTGGAGATAGACTTGACCAGTGACAACACTTCGGTATCTCTTCAGATTTCATCGCCCTGAAATGGAGAATATGTTCAGATGAAAGAATTTCCAACTATTCAGTCATAAAGTATTCATACTGTTGTTTCTTGGTTATGACCTAAAAATGATTAATCCTACAAATTGTTGATAAAGCCTCTTACTTGGGATATTAACTTTAGTGTATTAAAAGGGGGGAGTTGAGAAAAACCTTTCCTATAAACCCACCTGCTGCTGCTGAAGAGGGCACTCTTGGCTTTCTTTTACAATTTCCCTAATTATTTTCCTCAGTCTTACCCTCTGCCTGGCCCCACTGCAAAGCATTAGCAGGCCCATTTGTAAAGTAGTAGTAACACAAAGTGAAACAATGCCATAACTGTCATCCAAATTGTTCTGTACAGGGTACTGGAAGTGTTCAGTAATAAATGATATAAAAAGGTCTTTTATTGACAAGCTGCCATGTGCTGTTTGCATTAGAGAATATGAGAAGATGATGGCTGCTGCCCCTAGGTCCCAGTGGCATTCAACTCAGTGAGATAGCAGAAAATGCTTCAGTTTGCTTAAAGCATTGATAACACCTCTAAATAATTAACTGAGGACTTCCTGTCTTCAATTACTTAATGCTTTTTTTAACATCTTGAGAGGATTATAAGCAATTTATGGATTTCACATGATGAGCACATTCACCACTATTCCCACAAAGCATTTGTGGGATCATGTTTCCAAAGCTTTGATGTAATTAAAAATAAGCAGCAAGACAATGGTGCCGTGGCAAGGTGCTCGCCTTCACGTCTGCCATTTGCGAGACCCGAGATTCAAAGTCTCCACAAATACTAATGCTACAGCTTCATTAATGTTCAACTGTTGCTCAGGGAAAAGCAGGCAGTTTTGGAGGAGAAAAAAAAAAAAAAAAAAGAAAAAAAAAAGGATAATGGGAAAATCGAAACATACATCCACG
Source organism: Certhia americana (assembly GCA_018697195.1). Classification (NCBI taxonomy): domain Eukaryota; kingdom Metazoa; phylum Chordata; class Aves; order Passeriformes; family Certhiidae; genus Certhia; species Certhia americana. The sequence continues at coordinate 91,555,296 of CM031859.1, forward strand.
GGGAATAAGACAAACAGTTCAAACATTTGAGATTATGTATGAAGTGAATTTGATTCTTTTATCATATTCTTTTAATTTAGAGAGCAATAATTACCCACGCTGCTAAATCACTCTCATAAATTCCACATTATTACCCAAGGAAGCTCCTGCAGAAAACAGCAAAAGATTTGATTATGACTGTCAGGAGGAATGATCGCTTGTTTCATTGCTGGCTTAACATGGCCGCACTGGACAGTGGCTTAACAGAACAGGCACACAAAAGAAAAAACAATCCTTGTTTCTCAAGAATTAATTTCATTTCCTCTCACTTCCAACTGGTAAGTGTTGTTGGCATTAAAATGGAGATATAACTGCCTTGGAGGAGCATGAGAAGTATTTTTTAATGGGTTTGATAAATCACCCCTTCTTGGAATGTTCCTTCTTTGCAGTGTAAATATACAACAGAAATTCTAAAACAGGTGCCACCAACTCTGGCTAGTATCTCATGTCCAGAAGCACTGAATGTGGAGATAGGAGTAATACACCATTGATGAATTTCACACTTGAGCATAATTTTGTCAAAGAGGAACAGCAATCTTGCTCTTCTGTGAGAGACTACAGCAGAGATAAACTCTTTTAAAGCACTAAGAGATCCACCCTAACTCAAGATTCATGCTTTGAGGGGCATTTGAGAGTGCCATCTATGCTCTAGAGGATTTATGTGCACTAAGTCAAATTCTGCTCTTTGGCTGGCTGGCTGTCATATGGTGTGTACAACATAAAAATATTGAAATTTCCTACTTGTGGGGCAAAAAAAAACAAGGGAAAAATTAATGCATTTGTGAGATATAAAAATTAAATTAGCAACTTGAGGTCAAAGAAAAATAAAAGATATCCTGTAATGCTTATGTTCCTGCTCTGTATTCAGCAGAAGCATTTCTAAGTGGAATTTTGCCTCAGTGTAAGATTCAAAAATAACTAAAAACTGAATATGTGAAAATAATACATTTGAAGTCTGAGCTGAACTTTCCCTTAAATTCCTTTATGGAATAAAGGACTTCTTTCATCAAGTATTTAGAAAATGGCTATAAGCAATATATAATAATACAAACAGAATTTGGGATCGTTCCTGTTCTGTCTTCCTTTCCTTTATATTATATCAGACAAAAAGTACTGGAACTTTCTCAATCCTACACTGCTGCACATTCACAACTGCATTACTGCACATCAGTGATGTTAAAAGAGAGAGTTGGATCTGTATGAGGGATGGCTGGCCTACACAGAATATCTAAGTCCTTGAGCACACTACAAAGCATGCATCTTCAATTGAGCTGGATAGATTTATTTTAAAATTTTGAAATTAAATCTATTAATATTTTAACAAACAGCAGCTAGAAATGAAAGAGATTGGGAAAAAATAAATTTAAGATATGTAAAGCCATGATAAAGCATTCCAAACTGTGCACACGATTGAGGATTTCAAAGTTACTGACAAGTGATATTTTTAATATATTAATACTGTCTTATATCTTAAGGACAGGACATTAGCCTGTCAAAGAGCTCTGCCTCCTTACCTGACACTGTGTGCTGCATTCTGCCTGCAGCATCAATGTATATAAGTCCTCTCCCCACTTGAGTGATCTGGTACTCTCTGATGATTCCATTTGGTTTCTTGGGTGCAACCCAGCTCAAATGTAGCGCTGTGGAGTTCAGAGCACTGACTTCTGGTGGTTGAACACTCTCAGGGACTCCTTGGACAGTGACTGCAACCACCTGAAGACATATGAATTAAATAGCAATTTAATGTAATAGTACACTAGATACCATGATCAATGAGAATGTCACTTTTGTTTTAAAATGTTGTTTGGGCTGGCATATCATTACCAAGGGGCTGGAGAACTAGTTACTTTTTTCCTCCTTTTTCACAATGAAATCTGACCTTGAATACATTAAATAAGTCCGTGTATACAATTTATCACAACAGATTCACCACATTTTAGCTACAGTGTATGGCACAGGGTGAAACAAAAAAAGCTGTATTGCTTGAAAACTCTTGATAACTCTCTTCCATATGGTTTGTCAGTGTCTCTGCATTTTAACTGCCTGATTTCATATATTTTAAGCACCAGTAAACATGGGGCTAAGCCTCCATATATCCCATGCAATCTGAACTCTATTGTAGTTACCTGCAACTCCATACTTCTGTAAAGAATCTAAAAATTTTGAAAGGTAGGATAAGTTTGCACTTGTTAAGTTTTTTCTAAAAAAAAAAAAAAAAAAAAAAGGTAGTTTTCCACTGACACATCTCTGCCATCAGCTACAGAAGAGGCATTTCCAAATTACATTGGTTTAATAAGTGAGTCAGACCGTTTTCTCTTTGAGAATCACTTTTCTTTTTCTGTTATTACCACCATAAAGTATTTATATTAAGCTGTAAATATAAAATGTGTCCTCTATAATATATTGTCTTAGTGCATTTGGTGGAATCAGTCCCCACTTGCAGACTTCAGTGTTTGCAACAGTAAACTCTTTAATTACAGGCAAGAGAAATAAGCAGGATTTATTATCAGGTCAGTGGTTGTAGCACTGTGCCTACATAGTTTCCAGACCACAGCTTTGTGTACAGGCAGAGGACTATCCACCTACCTTTTTCCCTTTGCATCAGTGTTTTTTATTTAAGACTTCTGGATGAGATTTGCATGAATAAGAAAAATATATAAATGCCTACAAACAAAAAAATTCAATCCCAAAGATATTATAATTACAAAACATAGTCATTACTCCCCACCTCTGCCCTACAGACCTTACCCTTTTAGTCCTAGAAATTAATTTTCAAAGAGGCAAGAATAATATTGTGAAAAAGAGGTCACTTAAGAAATCATTTTTGCAAATGATGAATAAGGCAGTACTTTGCAGAATAAAAACCAGAGCTGGTTAAATAGTAATGTTGGTGAAAGGCATCCATGATTCAAAATGATACAAAAGGAAATGAAACAGTGAGAAAGGGAGGTAAGTAATCCTGTTTGCTTAAAACTGAAGCTGAGGCAGGTTGCACACAAAGGGACAGCAAAGCCTGAAGCAGGTGCAGATATAGAAAGCTAGCAAAGAGTAATAAAGTGAAAGGAGGCTTTTCTACTGGAGTGGAAGAGTAACAAGTTTGTTGAACAAATTGATAGACTATAACTAAAGCAGATGATCTAAGAAATAGCAAGGAAGAAGAGGCTACAGACCTCCTAGTGAGAAGCAAAAATTTAATATCCAGGTTTAGAGAAGGCACATTTTAATATTCCTTACTCTATTCTGCCATGTACAGCTTTCTCTTTAACAAACAGCAGTTCCTACAGTGCAATTTCAGCTTTGCCAAGACTGAGATACTGCTTTCTTCCTCTGTTTGCTTGTATCAACCTGGAGTTCGAAATATTCAACTGTCAGTGCCTGAATCCAAATCAGATTATTGATGTTTTTTCACTTATTCAATAATCAGCACGTCTTCAAATTACACCTTTTCAAAAGCATTTCAGTGTTGCCACACTGGCTGATAAAATCCTGGCACCAGTTTCCATGAAGCCCACTTCACTAACCTTGCTGCTGTCTGTGCAACCAGCAACAGTGCAGGCTCGCAGCTGGTAGGAATACTCCTGGTGTGGCTGGACACCACTGGTGTCTGTGAAGCTCATTTCCGTTCCTCTAAAATGCTCGATTCCGTTTCGGAGGATGATGTAGTGAATAATAAGACCTATTGCAGAAAGAAAGTTGTCCCTTTTTTTTTAGCTGAGGGAACCTGTGTGATGGGATGATAAGCTACTCTGCATACAGAAAATATTCAGTGAAATATCTACATGACCACAGTAGCAGATAATCATTCTGATTAAATGCTAAATGTCAATTACCAGCTACTTTCCTCAGCATCTGCATCAGCATCTGAGTAGATCCCATTTTTTATTGAGAGTTCCTCCAAGTTTCCTCAGTTTGAAAATAATAAGTCAGATTTCCTGAAATAAACATAAGCACCACCAGCCCTACCCCCGAATCCCTAAATATTTTTTAGGATGATTGTCATTTTCTGATCATATTTGCACACTTATTATTACAACTGTTCTCAAAAGAGGATTTTTGGTGCTTTGTAAAAACACACTAAATTGTCTTCTGTGAAGAAGAATCTCCTCTTACTTGCAATGAAAACTATATCAACCTAGAACAAAACCTTCCTGCAGAGTTTAGGAATATGTGTACCTCAGTGACAGGGGTCAGTTAAGATATGTTTTGTGATTTTGGATCACTGTCCCTGGAATGATAGAAAAAACACTTTAAAAAATATATCAATACCATTTGGTTGAAGCGGTTCCTCCCAGTTCAGAAGTATCATGTCTTCCCGATTATCTACTTTGGCCCATTTGGGTGCACTTACACCCTGTGGCACATCTTGCTTAGTGACAGCTCTGCTAATTTCACTGAAACCTCTTCCATAGCTATTCCAAGCAGCCACCCTGTACTCATATGTGACAAAAGGTTCAAGGTTCACATCTACAAAGAGAAAATTACATATGGATCATCTCAGTCTTATCAAAATATAAAATAACTTTTTTTTTTCCTGGGTGTACAGGTAGAAATGGATATTATTCTTTAGACAGGGTCATTACTTTCGTCAATTTTTTTGAAAGCAGGTTTACACATTAGGTACTCATTGAATTTTTACTCATTGCATATCCTTGAAGTCTCTTCCCTGATTCATAGATTACTTCTTAAAATAATTGTGCTTCACTAGAATTCATAGAATCTTAGAATGGCCTGGGTTGGAAGCAACTTTAAACCTGGTTTAAAGACCATCTAGTCTACCACTTCTATGATGTGCAGAGACATCTTCCACTAAACTGGGTTGCTCAAAACCCATCCAGCCTGGCCTTGAACAATTCCAGAGATGGGGCAACCACAACTTCTCTGGGAAACCTGTTCCAGTGCCTCATCACACACATAGTAAAGAATTTCTTCCTAATATATCATCTAAACATGCCCTCTTTTACTTCAAAGCCATATACCCTTGTCCAATCACTACCCGCCCTTGAAAAAAGTCCCTCCACAACTCTCTTTCAGACCCCCCCTTAGGTACTAAAAGGGGTTCTAAGGTCCCCCTGAAAACTTCTCTTTTCCAGGCTGAACAACCCCAGCTGTCTCAGCCTGTCTGCACTGCAGAGGTGCTCCACCCTCTGAGCATCTTCATGGCCTCCTCTAGACACACTCTAGAATATCTATGTCTCTCTTCACATTGCCTCACATTTAGTTAGGGTAACTGATAGCATTCAGGCCATCTTTTCTTTTTCTACAGAGCAAATTATCTGTACTAGCAAATCACCAGTCTGGTCTGCCACTTTTCCTTACCTGTAAAAGAATATTGTGTTGGACCTCCTGTGTAGATAGTCTCCTCTTCTGCTGGGCACACACCTGCTTCTACCTCTGTCTCTGTAACACCCTGTGAACCTTTTATCCATGCACAGATATGCTCCTTAGGATCAAAGTCACACTTTCCACAATGTGCTGTTTCCTCCACAGATAGAGGGCAAAGAACATTAGCCTTGCATTCTTCTTTTACCTAAGGAATACACAGGCAAATTTAAATGCATTTCCCATGTTTTCCTTTCTCTATAAATGCTTCCATTAGTATTTCTCTATACAACACAAAAACCATGCCACCACCTTGAGTAAACTGATATTTCTGACATATGGGAGACCCTTTCAGCCTTTGGCCTGTCTACTGTCTTTGATCATTAATTCTTTTACAGACCTTTCTAAAAGAAACAGATTTTTTTTTTTTTAGGGTCCTTGGATGAAAGCATCACAAATTTCAATTACTGGAAGTACAAATAGCTGGATATGTTGAAAACAGAAGAGTCTAGAATCAATGACAACAGGATTTTATCCAAGAATTTGAACGTTCTGTTCCTGCAAAGACCAATATCCTGTGGCAAATCAGTAGCAAATTCCCAGCCCCTCACACAGCTTGCCAAGTACCCAAGAGGGCTCTGTGCAAGCCCTTGGCAGCTTTTAAGGCTGAGAACTCTATCCATGGGCTATATAAATCATGTCTTCTGCCACATCACTCCTAAACAGAAGCTTTACTGCAATAAGAAGACTTCTGCAAACATAAAGATATGATATTTAACCCATAAAGTACAATTCACAGAAATATACACTGAACATCGCAAACTTTCCATTAAAATTCATGAAATAATATTTTTGCCAAACCATAAGCTAGAGAGCAATAATTCTCATAAAATACAGGTTGCTGCAGAAAGAAATGTACTGCCATATTTACAACAAATATTTTTGCCCATTAGGTCATAAACTTCAGAAGGAAAACAAGGAAAACCAAACAGATTATACTTAATGCCTCCTTAATTCACCTATTGAAATTAGCTTCTTAGCTGATTAGGAACTACAGTTAATTTAATTTCCCAAATTTGGCACTTCCACAAAAATTACAATGCGATAGAAATCCATATAAAAAGCAAGATAGAGATGGATTGGATTCCCATGTAAAGTGGCTGCAGAATGTGTCAGATTATCAGCCCTTTTGCTGTTAGTAAATCTATACATATCAGAGAGCCAGCATTGCTATCTCTTTTCTTCTGTGGGTAAGTGAAATACAAAGCACTTCCTTTGTTTATACTTTATACCTAAGGCAGAGATCTGGTGTGTTATCTACCAGAATTCATTAACCTGTTCTCAGCCATTTTTTGCCTTGCATGAGCTAATACAATGCATTGAGGAACTGCAGCTGACTCATCACATTGCCTGGATTTTCTCTAGGAGAAAACTATTCAGTCTGAAAATGAAATTACATGAAAAACCTTGACATAAAAAGGTGAAGATCTAAGAAATATTTCCGTATTAACTTAGCAAATGAACAACAAGGATACAGGAACACCTGCACATGGCAGGATGGGGTCTGTTTTACTTTACTTTTACGTTTGGTAAATTCCATAATATCTCTCTGATTTCCATATTGTAGAATTCATAACATCCATAGTTCTTTTTCTCCCTCTTTTTCTCCCTTTTTATTTCTTTCTTATCATAAATATAAATACAATTTTATAAAAAGAACATACATATATCTAAAAAACACAATTTTTTTTATATATATATATATATATATATATATATATATACACACTAAGAATTGAGAACATTTTGGCAGCTTATGTATAACACCAAGATGCTAAGTCTTGAAGATTTCTGTTGAATTCAGCTTGGAATTGCAAGGAAAAATTGTCTCATGCTGATGCCTACAGTCACAGGGCACTCTTGGAAAAGTCCAACTTTATGGTGTTTAGTTTACTGTGACATTAAAAGAAAATGAGAATAAAATATATAAATTCATTAAGCATGAAGGGACCTATCCCGGCACTACTGAAATTTATGTCAAAATTGCCACTGGTATTCTACAGAATCAGGATTAAGTCCATCAAGAAAATGTTAATTGCTTTATTTTTATTTTTGGGGGGTTTTGTGGGTTTTTTAAGGGTTGGAGAATCATATCCTACTGCCTGCTCAAATTAAAATGCCCCAAGCTTTTTATATAAAGCTTTTTATACTTCAGAATTGGCCAGTCCAATTTTAATTTCCACTTAATGAACATCATCAGAAACAGTGGACACTGAATGGAAACTGGCTATACATGTCAGTCTGGTTAGTATGCCAGCTTTTAGCCACTGTACTAATCTGAAGTGCTGGGCAACACTTCAGAGAGGCAGCTAATCATTATTAATTCCTTTAGAATTCATTGCAATAACATCAATCATGGCGAACTCATTCGGTATTAATATGGATGTAATGTGAAAATGAATAATGCACACAAGAGTTTTTATATTCCTATTTTAGAAAAATAGTTATGAACAGTGTATTTCTCTTTCCATCGTCAAATCAGAGCTACCAAGAGATTTTCTATCAATTACCTTCATCATCATTCCAGCTGAAATCTTGTCAGAGCAAACATATTTCAAAGGATTATATCCAACTCCATTACAGCATTCTTCGCTCTTTGGAATAAGTTCAGTCTCACAGCATTTTACTGGCACTTGGTCATTCTTTCTAACATGTGCTAGGGACTCACCACTGGAACCTGAGCAGCATATGGTATCTGACTTATTCACGTACTCTTGCCCACAACAGATCATCCCTAAAATGAACAAGCAAACAAAAAAAAAATCTGAATATGGAACTTATGTAAAGAAATAAATAGATAAGAAAGGAGAAAGCTCACAATACAATATATCTTGGCATAAACCTACCAACAGCTGGAATGATGCAGATTTAGCTAAAGTTAAATTAAATTCAAACATGAGGTGACTGAAGTAAGCATCCTGACTTCCAGACCTACTGAAAACAATCAAGAATTAGAGAAATAAATAGGGTTCCCTAAAATCAACGTTCACCACTCCTGAACTTTTTTAAGAACTTTGCTATGGAATACCACACTGATGTACCAGCCACAGCAGGATGGAGATGGACTTGTTGAAAATTTCCTGCAGAATGCAAAAACTGAGAAATCTTGCCATGTACTTTCTACTCAGGTCTCCTTCATACCCCCCTCACATGGGTGATCTTCCAACAGTGCACCTTAGCATTCCAGAATTTATCACAAATTTTACATTTTAAAGTACAGGTTCATATTAGGTATCTGAATGGGTCACTTGCAAAATGCCCACTGTGAAGCTTCAGTCTTGTAAAAGAGACTTGCCATTCAAGAAGTTGATATCTAAATATAAGTTGAATTTCTATAGTGGAATTGATAAGCTGCCAAAATTAACTCCACTGTCTTTTTTCTGGTTTTAATAATTTCATTTTTAAAATAAAAGCTCATCATAACCACTGCAATTTTCCACATATTCACATGAAATATCAGTATTGAACTCAACACCATCTAAAGAAGGGGTAAGCTTTAACTCAGAACCAAACACTACAAACTTCTCTATAACTGGCAATGAAATAAATGTTATTTCTAATTGAACTAGAAAGATATCACACAAAACCAGGGCTGTGATATATTGTTACATCTACAAAGTAGTTTGTGTTTGACATAATTTCTGTCAAATACTGGCATTTGAAACCCATGCAAGAGTGGGCACTTTTTTCACTATTTATTGCAGCAAAACTCCCTTAGAAGTCATACATAATGAAAATTAATCTATAAAGGTATGATCCTGCTAAAGCATTCAGAATATTTCATTCCAATCACTAGAATGTCCAAAAATGGTGATGTTACTCACATACTTTACCTTTTTTCAGGGCTGGTTCTATTAACAGCAATGAAACTGTGATCACCAGCTCTCCAAGAGGTAAAATATTTCCTCTTGTTCACACCCTTTTTCCAAATAGGATTCTACCAATTTTAAAGAGAGAATTAATGCAGAAAATGACTCAATTCAATACTAATAAGCAACTCAGACAGCCCCAAGGGACTTCTGACAGGCAAACTAAAATTTTGATAATGAACTGTTTTTCTATTGAAACAAACAAAGCTGTATTCTTTCACTGTGAACCTCATCTTTGTTTAACTGAATTAAATTTTTCAGCCAAGATTTCACTCACATAACAAGAAGTGACTCCCTTTCTAGTTTCTTTGGTAAACCATTACTTCTTTAATTATTATCAACCTTGTTCCAGTGTGATAAATTGCTAATTACTTAATACCCTAATCAGCGTTCATTCTTTGCACAGATAAACTGTGACAGCGCCATTAATTTAAATAGTAATTTCACTTAATGGCCAGAACGGCACACCAGATTTTTATGCAGCATTTTCTGAAGACTGCATCCATCACTGCAATATTCTGACATAAAGATGTCTGACGTGCACTAACTCACTTAGGGAGAGCAGATGTTGCAGAGCAGAGTTTGGTAGTAATTCCCAGAGTGCATCACTTCAGCATGAATGAGCTGCAAAGGCAGAGGTAGACAATCTTCTGAAACTGCATTGCATAGCCTCTGACCTTTCCTTAATTTATCACATGTAGCACTTGACTCCTGAACCTTGACACCTCAAACACACAATTTTAAATATGCTCCAAGAAAAACAAAATAGGACCATGTAATATTGATGGATTGATTTGCCTTCTAAAAATTGCTTTATTCAATTGCTTAAGGATCCAGAAATTCCTATAAACCCTTGCTGAATTCAGCAAAATATCAAAATGTAAACTATTTGTTTGTAACTCAGTTGGAACGTGTGTGTCATATTTTATATATTTATGTTTCATAGGCACGTAACGCATTATAGCAAAAAGAAAATCCACGGGCTGGAAAAGACACTTCCTGCTAACACTGATTTCTGTCAACAATTATTTCATGTTCATCCCCAGCAACTGAAAAAAATCATAAACCTAGCTGAGTGATGAATTACTAATTTTGTAAATCTGCAAAACCAATGCTTTCAAAAAGGAAAAAATGAGTATTAAAAGGCTTAGCCTTTGGAGCCAGAATAGAGGATCAACAAAATACAGAGCCAGAGTACATTGCAAACTACTCCAAAAATCCTTGGCTTACATGCGGGTATTGCAACTATTACAGATCAGGAACCACAACAGTGGTTCATCTTTCATGAGTCTGGGATGTCAGTATAGTGGCATTAAAAGGAAAAAAAAAAAAAAAAAGACAGAGAGAGAGAAAATCCAAGAGTGGTTTTAGCTGACATTATCCTTTATAGCCTGAAATAGAGAACTTTGGATAATCACACTGCAGCAGTGGGGCTCAGGATGTGCATGTACACCACTGCCATCCTTTGCCAGTAGATGTCTCTATGGTCACCCCACTAAATAAGGCAAACAAGGGGTGAAAAAGGAAACCTAAGAAAAGAGAAATCAATAACTAAATGAAAAAAAAGTAATTTGGGATAGACAAAAATCTCTTTTTGTAGGGAAAATTCTCTGAAAAAGATATGCAATGGCAAATGAAGAACTTCTATGATTCAAGTTCTTAAGCCAACATTCAGTGCAAACCTGGATTTAGCAAAAAAGACATTGATTTTGAACTGGTCATGCAACCAAATGAGACTGTAGAAGGCTTAAACTTTTAGAGATCAAGTTTTTCTTGTACATTTTTTTTGGAAGGACTGAAAGCTCTCAAACAAAGGCTTTAAATTGTCACTAGATTTTTAGCTATGGCATTCATTGCCAAGTGAAAACAGTGCTTCAGAAGCAATTCAGCTTTTGCATAAAACCACCCCCGTTACCTCTTCTCCTTCCAGACAATGAGATCAGCCTTCCAATTACCATATTCTTGCAAAATTCTGCTTATCCATTTGCCAATGATAAGTAAATTATGTTTTTTATGTAGGAGCATTTTTTCCATTAGAATAATTACAATAATTAGGATAGGAAGCAGGTAGTTTTTTGTGCCTGGCTTGTGCATTTTCATGATGTATTTAGCAAAGCTGAATTACTCCAAGAAATTAAGCAAAAACCAATTGAGCATGATCTATATGATATGATAAGAAACCACAATCTATTCTACGCTTAATGCAAAAGAATACGATCTCTTTTCAACTATAGAGCTAATTCATCTTTCAAACCTGTATTTGTGTTCAGCTGTGTGCAGGCTCACAGAAAACCCGTGAGCGATGAAAAAAGCTACTGTTTTCTTTTTTAATAGCCAAAATTGTCATCCAGACCCATTTCTGAGAAAAATAGTGCAAATGATTGAGTGCTATAGGCTAAACACATTTTTAAAAGAGGGATATAAAGGTTTTTTAAATATATATATTTAAGGGAAAAAAAGCCTGTTAAGAATACATATATACTGAAATGAAGAACATAGCTTTCATCCCAAGATACCTGTATTACACTCCTACACAACTCATCTGCCCAGAGAGAGCAGTAAAAACATAAATGCTACCCCAGCACTTCTGTTCCAACAGCATCTGTTAATTCACTCCATTTATAAAATACATATTGACAAAGACAACTGAACTGGGACCAGAGAGATTTGATTTGGTGTGAGAAAGTCAATTCAATGTGATTTTGTTAAAGGGCTCCTGCAGGCAAATAAAAGAGTTTAAGTAATAAAGTACATAAAGAGATGTTTTATGAGCCAGCCCCGTCTTGTGGCAGCCGCACAATGTGTGGCTATGCAAGAGGGCCTTGCTCAAAGCTGGTTTTGAGAGCATGGATGCTGTAGATCAAGCACAATTAGGGATCGCAGTGAGAGGGAGCTAAAATCATGCAAGCAGTGCTGCTCACAGCTCCCGCCATGAGCCACCAGTGGAAGCAAGGATAGCATGGAAACCACAGAAACCACGGCAATATTCATCTGATTAGCTCATCCTGACAGTCAGCACCCAAAAAAGGGTGCCCCTAATACGACAGCCACTGTAGGATCCAGGGAATACAAAAAAGTTAGCTGAAGAAAGAGCTTTTTTGGAGGAGAAAGGAGCAGCTCAGCCTTTAGATCTGGATTCTTAGTTATATATTAAGATTCTTAGTTGTACAACTAGAGGCTCAAACTGGCACACACCATCACTCAGCTTTGTACACCAAGCATAGCTGGGTACTAAAACTTCATTATTTCTTTGTTTTGAAATGATTCCCACTTTTCACACCACAATAGTTTCTGAAGTCCTTTTGTCATGCTGAGAAGGCCTAGGCTGATAGGATATAATCTGTTTAATAACTGTGGAAAGAAAAGACACATGAAAATATCTGAATAAGTTTTGTTATACCTCCAATGACTATCTGTCCTCAGATAGTCACAGAGTGTTTTATAAGGAAGTAGGGTTCAGATTGTACCTCTGAATAAAAGAGTAATTTCCTATCATTTCAAAGAAATTAATGGGATACACAAGATGAGCCAGTGAGTAGTGCTGGGGATTAATTTTTTGTTAATTTTAAAGTACAGCAGGTTTAGCCTCATGTGAGGGATGAACACAAGGGAGTGACATACACCACCAAGCAGACACCTTTGCAATCTTCAGTTTCCAGGTGACTGACCCCACAGTTCCAGAGCAAATGGGAAATCCCCGCATTGGGATGTGTGGTGGCACAAAGTGGTCAATCTAATCTCACTGAGGGGACCAGTCCTGTTTCCTGACTTGCATAAGCAAGGACCATTCACTCCTTTTGAATTTTCTGGTTTCTTCAGCCCATGCAGCTTTTTCACAAAGGCAAAGAAGGTTACTGAAAGCTCAGCATTTTGTAATATAGCAAACCAGGTGACTAAAGTGCAACATTTTAACAAATTGGCACATGCACTTTAAAAACTTCTGAATGGCTGGTGTCACAAGAGATTTAGAAAAATTAAGACCTTTTTTTCTTGAGGATTTATCACTTACCTGTGAGAGGTCTGTATGCAGTCCCTTCCTTTTCATCACCACAACAGACCGAGTCCATGCTTATGACCCTTCCACCGCAGCACTGCTGATTGAAACTGTCATGCAGGGATCCACCACAGCAGATTTGATTGCCCGATGTGGAGTAAGGAATTCCCTGGCAGCAGGAATCACCAATTCCAACTGAAACTCTGTTTTCCTCTTTGTTAGGGCAGCATACTTCTCCTGTCAACGTAAGAACACAATTAAAGATTTTATCCATTTAGAGCTCTTGAAATTCCTGAGAGGCTTTCATCAGATAGCAACAAGTCTGGATTCACACAACTTCATGTTCAGAACATTCCATGTGAAAGCACTGAATCACTCTATAGCTTTAGAATGCTATATTCATTTGTAACGTATGATATTGTATGTATGCATTATATACACTTGCAATAATGATTAAAGGAATGTGCATTCATTAATTCAGGTCCAGATTCTGTAAGATATCAAAAAAAAAAGCATGACAGAGGCAAAGCTGAGAAGAACAATGAAAGTAATGTCTGTGCATATGACAATTATATAGCTAAAAACTTTTTGCAATTTTAGCTACACAGTAAAGAGAGCATATCCTTGCTGTGTTTAACAGAACCATCAGGCTACACATTCTTGGCAAAAAATTTTCTTGTCTCCTTCAAAATCGTTCCAAACTTGTCTTGATGAATTAATTTTCCATGCTTAAAGCATTTTTTATGTTTGAGAGTCACTCAGGACTTCATCTCACAGAGAATTTGAGGATTAAACTCACTTTAAAAATTAAATACCACCACCACCACAATTGGTGGAGTTGGTTGCTACTTAAGCAAAATCATCAGCTTTTGCAGGAAAAGAGCTTAGGATAAGACTGCCAATGAGACTAATACTGTAATGGTGGGGTGGTTAGACTGGAATAAGCTGTGGGCTATGAACAAAGTACATACTGCTATAAAGGATACAAAAATGTTGATAAATTATAATTTTATTAATTAGTGTCTGCACTTGAGCTGATCCAACTTCTAATATTTTATATTATTTTTCTGTGTTGCAATGTTTTCTGTGGCTCAAATGTCATCTGGAAGGAGGAGTGGTTTTGTTTTGCGATTGAAGATAGGTAGTAGAGTTGATTAAAGTACTTTGATTCCTGAATGTTAATCAAAAAAAAGTGCTTTGATTTTTAAAACTCATCTTTCTCATTTAAACCGGTATCTCAAGTTCTTTTCTTATGAAAGGTTGGGAATTAGAGACAGAGCTCCAAACTCAATGCAGTGTTTGTCAGAAATAAACGGTCAATATTGTAACAGATGAGGGAAAACAGTGTTTTCCTTTCTCCCCATTCCTTGCCAAAGAGGCGCCTGGGTGGTAGTAGCATTATTTGTTCTGCCTCCCATCTTAGTTATGGGATTGATGTTTGCACTTCTTTGTGCACTACTGTTTCAGAAACTGAGATTCTGCCTTTCTAATTTGTAATCTTCATGCCTCCAGCCCAGTATGCTTCAGCACATCCCAAGCTATTGAGCTGGCCAAACAACATCTGGGAAATATATATGCTTACAGAGTTTCCTGTATAAATAACTTTATCAAATAAAGTCAGTAATAACCAAAAAAATTTTTAGAGTATAAGAGATATAATCCATCTAGGTATTTCATCCTATTTTCCTGCATTTCTTGGAAGCTAATTTAGTTACTACACAGAGAAAGTATTCAAACACAGAATGTAGCTTACATCTATTGGAAATAAAACTTTTTTTTTTTTTTTTAATAGAACTATTAGACATAAGACACAAAGGATCAGTAACCTTCTCATTAACCTCTCAAAATGGGATCTATTCCAAGCTAGGCTTGAAAATGTACTCCCTCTGAAAACTACTATGCAGTTTTACCAGTTAATTGTTATCCTTATCAAAGAATGACCCACATTAACATTTAGCTTGAGGTTATTAGCATATTTATAAAAATAAAAAAGAAAAAAGTGACCAACAGTGTTCATGTTGCTGCCCTTTCGAGGATAGAAAAATAATGCAGTGAGTATACTTAGAAAAACATTTGTTTAAAATCATGCCCAAACATTCACTGTTTCGTGCTTGTGTACTGCTGAGTGAACAAGAAGTACTTTCAGACCTAAAACATTTTGTTCCACTGTGCTTTTCTTTCTTGATGTAAACAACATTAAGCTAGTTAACACAGACCACTGGATGGGGACAGAGGTCACAGTATAATCTCTCCATTTCAGCACACTGAGATTAATGAGGTCAGCAAATACACTTCTCTGGTTCTTCCATGTGATAGCATTTTTCTGATGACATCATGGAAGGCATTCTAATATTGTGATATATGAATTACTTTTCAACCGATCAGAACTTGGGATGTGCTGAACGTGTTGGCAAAATGTCAAGCTTTTCTGAGCCTATGGAATATGTGCCAGCTTGTGAATAATGGAGGCATTTCAGCTCCTTACCTGATGATTGCCTACAAAGAGTTATATGTTCTGAACACTGCCCCCATAAAAAGGATCTCTCCTCCCTCTTTTCCTCCATTTCCCTGTCAACAATGACCCACCAACAAACTGGAAACCCAAACTCTGGACAGTAACACAGAAGCACAGTTCTGCCAAACCACTCTGAGAATAAAAAAAGGATAAATTAGCATCAAAGTTAATACATGCAGAAGGTATACTTTGATCTGTAACATCAGCAGAAACAAAGAGTAGACAATGTAGAAACAAGTAGAAGTGATGCAATCCAGAATATCAACATCAAAATGCTAACAATTGTTCCACAACAGAAATGGCTATGGAAAATCACGTGGGGTCAAGTCAAGCAGAGAACTAAACTTCACCACTAAATTGCCTGACGGTGTTCCTATTAAGCAGAACTGCCCTCCCCATTATGCAGCACTTACTTCAATTAAGTATAGTTTGTCATAAATTAGTTCTCTGGGAAATGACCCAATCATCAGGTTTCACCAATTAAGCCTTTCTTGTATAAACAGAACATACCATGGTTAGAAGGCAACATGAGTGCCATTTTGCACTGAACACAAGTCTCAAAGATGTCTAGATATCTTGATAAACCTCACATTTATTGTTTTCATTCTCCTTGATTTAACAAATGCATCAACTTTGCTGTTTTGTTTCACTCAAGCAGTGGAAAGGAGTTGTCTCTTACCTACTAAAACTCTGGTGTAATAACCACCACAGCACTGATGTTTCGGTTGCACAGCATGTATCTGCCCACCACAGCAAACCCCTGGTGAATTAAGGATAAATGGAATGTACTTGTCCTCACAGCACTGGAAGCCAGGTTTATTGTCGTGCAGAATCCCATTACAACATACCTAGAAGTAGTTAAAAAAAACAAAAAAAAATCAGGAAGGCAATATCTGTTAAACAGAACATAATGTGTTGTCTGGTAAAACAATGTGTATGAAAACATGTATGCTAGTGCAGACACTGATGTGACTCCAGTCAAATAAAATGTAACTTGGCTAAAATTCTCTGCCCTCCAGCATTATCAGACTTCAATAAACTACTGTGTATCTGACAGAATGCTGCTATTCTGTGGTCTTCAACCATACTGTACCTTAATAAATAGTCCATTAATATGAATCATCTTCATATGCCTTGCAGGCTGTTTGAGTCTTTCAGTGTGGAGTAGATTGCAATACATGGTTTTAGTCTATCATAACCTGACCCTTGTTTTGCTTCCCAATTCTTGTTTATTTATTTTTTTTTTATTTACGATGAAACCCTTACAATTTAAAAACAGTATTTCCCAATACGAGCTCTTGGGTTTTCCTTCACATAAAAATAGGTGGAATTTTCTTCTTATAGCACATGACCACTTACTTATGACCACAGTTCTTCAGACAATGTGATCTCAAGAGGATAGTATTTATATAAGGAATTCTTTTTTTCAAAATAAAATTTATACCGAAATGAATTTTGAAAAGGTCTTTTAACTGTGGGTTTCTTTCTAGGTGCTGTCGAGAAAATTTTATGCTTAAACAAGCAAATAATTATTTGTACACTTACTCCCGTGACAAGGGAGTGGCACACTGTATACCCAGAAAATCATACAGCACAGTCAGTGGAATAACAATAAAAATGGTAAACTTGGAACCTACAGTCAGTGCAACTTATATCAACATCTTATAGCTAGACATGAAATGGAGTTGGCAGTAGAGCAGAGATATTAGAGCAGAGTTCCTCCTTTGTTTTCCTTTGAAGTAGACCTCTTGTACCTTTTACCATGTCCTAAAAATCAGGTTAGCTTCGTAACAAAGATGGAAAGTGTTCCTCTGAAGGAACTTTTGTTTACCTAGGTACTTTAACTATTACCTGAGGGGGGGGAAAAAAAAAAAAAAAAAAAAACCCCAAAACTTTAAAAAATGTATATTAATGGGCTAAGGGCATCTATTTTATATTATAATTATAATGTTAATAAAAATATATACATAAAAAATATTGTTTTTCTGATGTCATAAACACTATGGCTTCAGAAGGATGATGCTTGGTTTTGTTCATTTTAGAATGGCCTTTATCCCATGACTCTTAGGAATATAAGGTTAGGCTCTGAAGTTACAATTTACAATACCTAAACAACTAACATGAGGTAGGACAGAGGAGGTTCCTGTTTCCTTACTATATTTTTAGGTTTTATAACTTTTTATGCTTTGAATTTTGACACTGTTTTCTACTTTTCCAATGCACGTTCTCCTTCAGCATCTATTTTAGACTACCACTGTAGCTGAATTTTGTAATTTTCAGGAATTTTGGATCTCTGCAGGCCTTACTATGTTATTTTGCTGTCCACCTTATCACTGGTAAAATAACCTAATCTATGAATATAATTAACCTGCTTGTCCTTTTTTCCAGATCATTAACTAAGATGTCAAAAAAACCTCTGCTTTAGAACACTTCTCTGCTTCCTATCTTTTGGATATTTTGCAATGACTGGCAAGCACTCCAGGATGGGTTTTTCTTCATTGACAATTGGCTGCAAAGAAACTTAAAAGTTTACCTGGTCTCTCTGTATTTCCAATTGGCTAAAAAGCATTCTTAAAAGCACAAAACCAAGTCCTATTAGGCCACTTTGCTCAGAATAGGTCAACTTTAACAACAGTTCTCGACATTTGTAAAAACTCCCTGTCTTGTCCTTTTTGCTGCAACCTGAGCTTGAGACACCAATCAGAAATGCTGTACTGCCTGCATGAAAGGAGATCAAACGCATGTACCTTGGGCATTCTTCGTCCCAATTCGTGCCCCTTGAGATTGTCTGGTGTCTCCCTCTATGATCTGTCTGGCCCAACACGTCCTATTCTTTTCAAGGATTGTATTTGTCACACAATTTTTTATTCCTTTTAGTGATGGCCACCACTCAAGTTTCACCTGAACAAAGTCTTTCCACCTTTCAGATAGAGTAAGATACATATCTTTGGCTTTATACAGGCTCAAATGCTTGAGCAGCCATTTTACTTTCCATGAGATACTTCCAGTTTTAAGAAATGCTCTTGTCTTGTAAATCTTCTGTAAAAAGGACTGCTCTGCATATTTCACACCAACTCTGGAAGGGCCATTTTAGTACTAACTCTACAGCATTCAGTTTGAAACGCTGTTTGTAAGATTGCATTATTACTGGTGTTTCTCTTTTCCCTCCTCAATTCCCACACAAAATCCTCAGCTGTACATCCAGATGTGTTGCAGCAGTTTCAGCAGTTATTTTCTCTCATTAAAAATTACTTAAGATCCTCCAACAACCTATGGACAGTTTACAAAGAGTGGCCTAGTTGGTTCTAAAACACATTCAGACTCTTATCTGGCATTACCAACTTATACAGTTGTTGCTATTATTATGTAGTTTCATAACATCCTCTACAGTCAGCTGTAAATTGTTAAAGAACACTTTTTTGGCAGTCTTCTAGAGATAGTTTCTATTTGCATTGATATTCAATCCAAAGATTCTGCTTTATCAATCCATTAAAAAACCCCAAAACCATTCAAGTAATGCTAAAATTGCGTCATAGAAAAGGAAGGAAAGCAGATGGATTAAAAATTACAGTGGCAAAAGGTTATTATGAGCTCATCCTCTTACATCTAAATTTGACAGCCCAACTGGGTGGTGTTATCCTGTACATGTATTCCCATACGTGGATGCAGAAGCCCTGGAGTGAACAACTACAGTGTCACCTGCATTTTAGGCAGGTTGGAGATCTCACCCTTGCAAAGAGGGTTGAATACTCAACATACACTTGGTAACCAGAAGGTCTTTACTATCTATGGAGATGATACAAGACATTCATCCTTAGCTGCCATGGGAGCCCTTAAAAATATCAGTAAACTCACAGAGTAACACAAATCAATCCTGTCATTCTCTTCCCACCCAAGGACACAGAGGGACTGTGATGCAGGAGCACAGGGACTGAGAAGGGTTGGGCACAAAGAAAGGCTTATTATGATGCCTGAGAAAGGCCCAGTCAGCCATGACACTA
The DNA here is from genome assembly GCA_018697195.1 of Certhia americana. Lineage (NCBI taxonomy): Eukaryota > Metazoa > Chordata > Aves > Passeriformes > Certhiidae > Certhia > Certhia americana. The sequence goes on from CM031859.1 coordinate 91,575,093, forward strand.
GCACAGAAGGACTAGATATCAAATCTGGCAGGCAGGATTACACAATATTGTAACAATTTTGAAAAATACTCCAAACTTATCTAAGCAACTCTCTTTTAATTACAATCGTGTCATCCCTGATCCCTCTGCTTGCTGAAGACTTTGCTGAAGGATATTATCTGGCCTTATGGACACATGCCAGTTGAGCTAAGACTGATTTACTCAAATAAACAGATGTGCTAGGCAGCCATGTTTATCCTTCTTGTCAAACGCTTGCTGCCAGAGCCACTTTGTGAAATAGCAATTCACAAAACACTCTCAGGAATTCTTATTAGCTACAGGAGTTCATTAAAAATTTCTGCCTGTGGAGCAAACACCAGAGTAATGATTGACCCATCATGTTCTCATGTGAGAGGGAATATTTTAAATTAGCAAGGCTCGTTCTTTTTTTACTTAAATTATCTCTAAATCTATACAGACACCCTTTTTAGCTAAGTATACTTACTCATAAATTTCTTTTCTCAAACTGCTGTTCTCTTTTGGCAATTGATTCAGACTTAGATCTAAAATCCATGAGCAGAAATTATTGTTATTCTGTTACAAATCACTATATGTTATCTTCCTTAAATGAGCTTCATTTCCTGTCTTTCAGGTGTATTACAACAAAAAGTGTAATATTTTTAAAGGTTCTCTAAGCCTGAAAGAACTTGAAAAGAATTTGCACAATATTGCTAACATTAATAGTAAATTCTGCATAAATATTGATGGGATACCCTTCACCAGTGTCAAGATGTGTTACGTTTCACTGCTGACAGCTTTTGAGGCTGACTACCAAGCCACAGTTTTACTCCTCCTGTCTTTAAAGAGTCCTGCTGATGTTTTTAATAAATGGCACATTAATTACAATGAGTAAAGGGGTAAGCCTGTACTTCCTACTAATGTCAGTTATATTTGATTAGTTCATTAACTGCAAATTTATACAGCTTGGTGCACCTGAAAATAAAAAGTGCTGAAGCTATATTAACACCTTCAGTCAGGACCCTTTTAAGCACTGATGTTCAGACTCATGAAGCAAAGTGAACAGAAATTATTATCCTTTATGCCACTTCTTTAATTGTGTCTTTACTGTACCTGTCTCATTATTTTCCGAGTTCACCTCAGGATGTCAGTAAAAACAGATGTTTGGTAGCTCCATGTATAACACAGGAATGCCTTTCCTATTGATACTGAGATTATGCTATCTGATGGGTGAAATTCAGGCACACTCCCTTCTAAATTGAAGTGCCTCTGCAAACCTCATGGTCATGAGACTTCACATACAGGTGGAGTTATGAATCACACCTTACTGAAAACAGATAGAGAAAGACCGACAATTTTGGCAACTTGGGAATACTCAAGTAGCACAGTTTGTCACTGTAAAAGGTCCACAGGACATAGGGACCCTCCTGGCAGCAGAGAAAATTCAACATCAGAGTGTATTCTCAGTTCTTCTGCAAAAATACACACATAAAAATATTTCTAAATTCTTTCTACGCACAAGGAATAAATCCATGCAAGTCTGGTAAGGATACTAGGAACAACAATGTGTTAGCTTTAGTTAAAATAACAAAGAATTCTAACATCGAAGCAGAAAACTGGATAACATCTAGAAAGAAGAAGTAAGGATCTGATGCAAAGATCATTTGGATGAGAGAAATGTTTGGTCTTCACTGGGCTTAATATTAGGCCTGGATTTGCCCATGAATGTGCATGTACACATGTCCCTTGCAGTGAAAAGGTCACTTGCCCTTTCAGAAATTCCCCAGATGGCTCTGAGCGAGTTGGTTTATTTGTAGAGCACAGTCCCAAGCAGAGGCTCTAACCCAGATCCCAAATGCAGAACACACACAGCAGTGCAGCCTGGCAGCCAGGCTGTTTCCCACTGCCTTTCCCAGATCAGCCAGGGTTGGATAAAGAGTCCCTGAATCCCACTCTGCTGCACACTGACAATACACCCTAGCATTTCTTTTACTGGAGTGGATTATATTTTGGTGATCTCTTATGTAGCTGAATCATAACAAATCCCTCTTTTTCTACAGTGCCTTACAATAGCAAGCGGATGATGCCAAATGTAATCCTTAAATCCTTAAGGAAAGATTAATATATAAACAAAGATATATCTCCAAATAATTTTATACAAAAGGCCTGGTTTTCCTCTCAATTTATATTCAAGAATTCAAGAAAATTTTAAGCAGGAAATTAGATCCAGATTTTGTCTTGTAAACAAGGTTCAGTAAGTGACTCGAGCAAAAGTGAGAACTCCACAACCTATTTGTCTATTTATATATAAGTGCCTGCTTTTGCTGACCAGTCTATCATCAAAAAACTTGTTTATTATTCTGTATCTGAACAATACTAAAGTTGCTTGGCATTTAATTCTCTTCAGATTTGGCTGTACAATCAATGTATGGTGAATAGTTCAGGTTGGATGGGGCTCTGAGCAACCTGGTCTAGTGGAAGGTGTGCCTGCCCATGGCAGGGGGTTGGAATGAGATGGTCTTTAAAGTCCTTCCAACCCAAACCATTCTGTGGTTCTATGAAGTGCACCTGGCACTGGGATAAGAGGCTTTTGGAACAAGTGTACACTGGTCAGTGTTCCCTTTCACTTCTGTCCAGCAGACTGTCAAATCCAAGGATCCCAAACACCACCATAAAGCCTGACAGAGAGTTCTATAAAAATATGAGAGAGGACTGCCACTGTCTTATGTCTATGTCTTATGCCACTGTCTATGACAGGGTTGTCCCTGTCACAGATTCGAGTGTAAAATGCACAAAAGGCACCAAGAGCTCTGTAGGTGTCTCTTACAGACAATTTGGATGGCTAGTGTGGATACATGTAGCAAAGCAGAGGAAGCACTGGGAGGGGAATTTTAATCAATTCACCCACAAAAATTACCTCATGCCATTTTATGTATGAGTGCTTCAGTTTCCTGTGGTCCTTCCAGTTATTTATTATATATCCATTACTTAACAAATAGCACCCACTCCTAAACACAGTCTCAGAGAATACAGAGAGACCATTAGAACACCATAATGCAAAATTAATTAGAAAAAATTAGAAAGCCAGGAAGTCATAAAAATAAATGAACACTCTCCAAGCTCAAAGTTACCATAAATGCATGAAGACTGAAAAAATAAAAATGAACAGGAAAACTTCTAGAACTAATTTAATACAAATTTAATTCATACACATGCCAAGATAAAAGTATACTGTGCCAGAAACTTGAAACAAATAATTTCACCTTTTAGAAAAAAGGGCTGCCCATAATTCTCTTGCAAGGTATCAGAAATACTTATATTTAATATAGTATTGCTTTCAAGGGAATTCAAAAGCTAAAGCCATGTTGGCTTAGAATAATTTATATTTTGATTTGAACCCCTCAAATAACTCACTCCCTTAATTACTGTCTTGTCTGACAGGGAATCTTGTGAATACATATTGTTTGCTTTAGTCACAGAACATGTGATGATGTCTTTGACAAATAGAGACACTATTTCATGACATTAAATCTTACTTTCAAACTAAGAGTTTTCTACCTCATTTGTCAATAAAAACCATTACAGACTCCTGCTATGCTATTGATCCTACTCCTAAACAGGAACTCATATGAAGATTAACCTGAAAATAGCCATAATTTAAAAACGCCTCTGACAAATCACAGTAGATCCCATTCAGAGTTGCTCATCATTGTCATGTAACAGTTATCCACTCATAGCTGAATCTAAATAGGTTTTCTTTACTTAAGAATATGGTCATTAACCATTTAGCCAAGGAATAATTTAAGAGGGGGGAAAATAAACCAGCAAGCCATGTTAATAACCACCATTTTCCATACAGGATTTGAGGAATGATTCCTCACACAGAGAGCTTTATTTGCTAGTATTTTTCAAATTCTGCCTACACCTAGAAATTTCCTGTAGCCTTTCAGCAGTCAAGTGCAATGACTTTATGCTAAAGCCATATGAACTACCATATGTTGCCCTGTAACAGGTACAGAATCCAGCACTGTCCCTTGTTAAACTTCATAAGGTTGGTGGTTGCCCACCTCTCTTAATTTGCTGAGGCCTCTCTGCAGCGCCTCTCTGCCTTCGAAAGAGTCAACAGCTCTTCCCAGTTTGGTGCCAACTGTCCCAAGTAGGATGCAAAAATACATACTGAGATCTGTGTGTAGTCACCACGTAATTTGTCACAAAGAGACTGTGTCAGTGGACTCAAGAGGTGACACTCCTTAAACTTCATTATCCATGGCTTGTGTGATTTGCTTGGGAATACCTACATATGAATTCTTGGGATGAACATCTGCACTATACACATGAAGCAAAGCTTTCTGAAAGGAAGAAACTTCAGATGTTTGATGTAGTGAAGTGAGCTGGTCCTTGTAGTGATTGGGAAATTAAAGTCTCCATCCAGACTTACAACATATTTGAAGGGTTTTTGAAACACTGGTTCTGGCTTAGCTTTCTGTGCAAGGAATTTAATTCACATGTGTTTAAATGACTTCAACCTTTAGCCAGCATGTTATAAATTAAAACAATTTGGAGACTGACTCCAACACTGCACCAAACCAAAGTGTTAATGAACACATTCATAAATGCTTATCAATCATTTCTCCTAAAAGGAAAAATAAGGTTAACAAAGAAAGACTTAAAATAACAGACTCACTTGTCATCAGCTGACTCTCACACAGCTATCCTTGTATGAGCTCAATATCCATAGTTGATTTTAAAGAGTTTTAAGATACCTAGCAGAGCCTTGATTTTAAAGTACCAAAAGAAGCAGAACCCTCCCTGATAACTAGAGGTTTGGTTTGCACACCTCTTCCTAATAATAATAATATTATTTTTCATTATATACGTAACTTAAGAATATAGAAATACCTCCGACTCTGGATGATAACACACTTCTCCACAGATATTTTCATCCTTTTTACATTCTAATGTGATGCACATTCTATTACTTTTGCTGCTCCTTGGAGTTTTTGATGAAGTACATTTCTGCCATGCTTTACGTAGGAGTTCATAGCCCAGGATAATGCCATTTGGCTGTCCTGGTGATGCCCAGTTGATTTGAAGAGATCTGCAATAAGAAAATCAAACTCTGTTCAACTTTTATGTATGTCTCTATACTACTTACATTAAATGATTAGCATATAGTAGTTCCTTTTTACACTAGTTCATATGGAATGAAACATTTTGAAGTTTCTAAAATTATCTTCTGAATAACAAATTCCACAGATGTTTTAATAACCAAAGGTCTAAAAGTTTTTAAAAAGTGTCAACATGTGCCAATACTTCATGAAAACAAATCACACACACAATCAAAGTCCTTACAAAGTCCTTAAATGTTGCTGTTTAAAAATGTTTGAATGACACCTCATTCCCACTTCTGGAAACTTATGTGTAATAAACTAGCTAGCATTTTACTCTTTTCATTTCATTACTCCTTTCCCTCTGTGCCTTTGCCAGTGCAGCTTACTCACATAGTGCTCAGCCGTCACTTAGAACAGGCTTGTCTTAATCTTGCCTTTTCCTTGCTTAAAAAAAAGAAAAGGATTGCTTTGAGATGTATTCTTCAGTGTAGAATTAAAACTCATTACAGCATCAGTAAGCACTACTTCCCTTCTTACTTAAATATTGCCATTGACATAAAATTAAAAGTAAAAAATGGAAGTGTTTATCATGACTAAGACTCAAGACTTCTGACTGAGTGCAAAAATATCACTGCAGCAGCCTGCAAAGACTGTCTGTAAAACAAAATCCTATAGCTGATTTCAGGTTTGATATCAGACCATCAATTTAAGGAACAAAATATGTTAAGGGATATTAAATCACATTCAGCTGTAGCATGCCTATCCCTACTAAAAATGTGTAGATATTTCCTCGAAAAACTCACTTAGTACTATGATAAATTTAAAAAAAAAAAAAAAAAAAAAAGCACATTTGAAAGAAAAATATAAATTTTCCACTGATAATTCAAATGAATGCTTCATTTCTTGTATAATCACTGTGGAGGCTCGCATAAGACAAAAATTCCTTTCACTGTGACTCTTTGGGTAGAGAGAAGGAGATCCCAATGCTACACGTAGATCAATAGGAGGACTGACAACACTGCATAGTTAGGCTCCAAGTACCTCTTTTTAATCTCCATGTCCCAATTACACAGTCACTGTCAGAATGCCAGTGACATCAGGAATTAGCATTAATTTAAAGTGAAAATGCTACAATGAAACAGCAGCTGCTGAGATAAACTTTGACATCTTAACAGAATAAAAATAAGTGAATTATTATTTCACTTCCTTGAGGTATAAACAGAGGAATACACACTGCAATAAGTCTTTGCAGAACAGGAATTAATGCCACCTATGAGGGAATAAATTCAAAAGGTGCTTGTTGAGTTGCCATTATCATTCCAAGGTCTTCACCTGAATCATAGATTTAATTCCACATTCCATCCATTGCTATTTTGTATTCTCTACCTATTCTGCTACATACACATGAACATATACACAAACACACTCATTCACATTTAAATAATGCTACATTTTAAAAAAGAAAGGCAGGAAAATACTTTGTACAAACTTCAGGAAAAACAATAAAAAGAAAAGGAAAAGAAGGGCAGTACTCTAACTTTTATAAAAGCCATTGTAACTCTCTCCTCGTCTTTGCACAGAATAGATCATGGGAGCAAAACAAGCATTCCCAGCCATGTTTTTGAACTATTTTCTTTCTGCAAGTTTCATTCCTACCCTCATGAGTATATTTTCAGAGTATTGTGCCAGTTTTTTGCAGTTTTACAAGTCATATTTCTCTCTAATTTAAAATTAGGCCCAAGAATTAACACAATGATTTAAACATTTTGCCTTTTCTGCAGAGCGCAGTATGTATTTCCTTCTTTTAACAAGAAATCACTTTATTATTATTTGATAGATACACATTTGGGGTGGACATAGCCTGGTATAAAGAAAAACTGCAGATGAACAAGGAAATTGTGTAGAATGGGAATTCATTGACCAGTGCCAACAAGGTAAAGCTCAGTAAGACCTTCCATAGACAAGCAGACACTTATACAATTTTATGGGTATTTCAGTTATGTCAACACATTCTGATGTTTGCCACCCACAGCAAATCGTGGCAACTCAGCGAGAGCAGTGCACAGCTCAGTTTAAAAAGGAACAGCAGGGCTTTCATGTACTGCAGAGGATTTTTGACATCCCCCATCAGAGGGCTGAGCTGAAAACCTTCTTGGGCCGGTGCAGATTTAATGGGACACGATGGGCACTTTAGTGTGTAGGCAGCTGTATCATGCGTGGTGCATCTGATACAGCTGCAGGGACACAGGGACAGAGCCTGCCTGTCCTCTCCTTCTCTCCAGTCACTCCCTCTGGGATGCACTGGAGTTGTGTCTATCCTGGGAAGTCCCCACTGCCTGACCTGCAGAAGCAGACTCACAGACTGTAGGCATAGACAAAAAACATGCCAAACAGGTGGGATACCATCCTTGTCTGCCCAGAGAACACTCCAAGTATCTGCCATTTCTGATAGTTCCTATACTGGATGAGTGCTACTGCTGTCACTGAGGTGAAAATACTGAAGCAGGCAAAGCAACCTAGCTAGGTTCACAGAAACAATCTACTTCAGACTACAAGACCATGAAAGCACTTTCAGAAGATAAAGAACAATTTCAAACTGATCCATGAAGGTGTATCTGCTTTTGTGAAGGAGAGCAAAGCAAAATCATTTGGCTCAAGAATGTAAAGACAATTATTTTTGACACTTCCAGGCAGAATTTTTTTTTAATCCATGAAAAATAACAGTATCTTTTCATTTTGATAAGGCTTCAGATACATTTTGATAAAACAGACTTTGGAAATAAACTTCTGAGGTTTGCCTGCTTCATCAACAGCTCCAAGTGCCCATAAGGGAGAAAAGGATTCCTGATTTATTTTTTGTTTCTCAATACAGTAGTAAAGGTTTAACAATGAAGATTAAAGATATATCAAGGCTTCACTTTGGACTATTGATAATGAATGTTCCATTAGTCTCATCACATGCAATAGTTAAAAAATCAAAGATTCAATGACTACTGTTTAGGAGCTGGAAGCAAAAAAAACCAAAAAAAACCCCCAAAAACCCACAAGATTCACCTGACAGTTTTAAGATAGGGAACACTGCTATTATTAATGACTAGTGGATAAAATACTTCCCTCATCAGGAGATCACACATACTGAGCAACTGCTGCAGCACTATTGCCCAGGAGTTAAATATCTGCTGCATGGTGGATGCAGGGCTGACATAATTAGAGAAGGCAATATGACACAGTCCAGGCAGTCTGATAAATGGCGTTACACCTCTGTTGTTGCTACAAAATTGCTGGAGAAACCTTTCAGTGCTTCATGCTTCCCATGACTGGAGTAGGGAGAGCAATCAGGTGTCTCCTGGCTCTCACCATTTTCCCAGTATGGAAAATCAGACTCCCTGGTCTTTAGTTCCCAATATTCCCTAGCTGAAATCTGCACTACATTTTCTCATCTTCCATTTGTCCAGCCACGAGATGAATTTAAAGGCTTTTTAAGATGGCACAGCAATTTGACACTTTCATAATTGATCGCCTTTAGAACTCAGGAGCAAATACCATAATCCAAATAATTTGTTGCTATGCTTTATCCATTTTTTCCCTAAAATATTGTTCACTACCCTGTTCTTTTGAAGTAATTCCTCCTCATCATTCACCCACAAACAGCAACAGATAAAGAAACCTTCCAAAGTCCCATGATACTGAACACCAAGACAAAGAATTCACCCAAGTTTTCTCCCATGGCCTTATCTTTTTTGAGCTTTCCATTACACCTTGACCAGGGTTTCTGGTTGCCCCCAAGACGCTTAAAGGGCCCGCTCTTCCTGAACCCATGAAGGATTTTCCCTAGATTGCCTTGATTAGGCCAAAGTGTTTTTCGAGCCATCAACCTTTGAATTAAGCATGCAATGGAATTGCTGTATTACAAGGAAAAAGAGAAAGAAGATGGGTGTTTTAAAGTAAAATTAACTATTTTCCAACACACTATGAGAATTAAATCTACTACCCAAACTTTCAGTCATTATCCACATGCATTTAGTACTCAGAGAATTTTCTAAACTGTGCAATAAAATATGATAGTTGCATACAGAGTAAAATCCTGAGGTCCTAATTAAAAATAAAAAAACCCAAAAGTGCACCTGATTTCAGTGGCACTTGTTTCTACATAAACACGGTCAACATAATCTCTCCCCAGAAAACCCTAAATGCAAGCAAGAAACATAACAAAGCAGAACCTGACCCAGGACTTCAGGACTGGGTCCCACACTGTCTTCTATTTTGCCATTATAGAATAATTATATCAGGACTACGACCTTTTGTGCCAAGTTTCAGCCTGAAGCTGAGTTATTAAGTGTAAGGGGTGGAAAAGTAAGGTATTTATAATGGCTCTGGCAGTATAACCTTCAATAGAACAGTGTGGATGGAGCTGCTATCAAAAAGACTTCTAAGTTGGTGGGTGAAATTATAATTTCTGTCATGCAGCACCTTGAGGCAAATTTTAAAACAATTATTTGTGAATGCTACAAAGACATTATCCTACAGCATTCTCATCAATAATACAGCCCCCCAAACTGATTCAGAAGAGGGGAAAACGCCATGATTCCAATTAAAGACAATAAAGTGCACAGGCGTTATTACATCTCAGGTATCCCATGAGCCTATACTCTAGAAATGCCTTTTTTCGCTCTCTGATAACTGATTTGTATTAAAACATCCACTTGTCCACACAAACTGGGGTTGGGTTTTTTTTTTTGCCCAAGCTTTTTCTTTTACAGAGGATAAATAAGCAAAATTCATATTCAGCCCAGCACCTGCCAAGCCTGTCAGCAGCAGTGTTTGTCATATTTCAATCAAAGCTGAAGCCAGCCAGTCATTTTTATACTGCACAATCCCTACATACTCGAGCACCAGAATTAATGAATTAGCTATTGATTAAATTCCACTCTAGCAAATCCACCGTGGCAAATAAATGAACTACCCGGGGCACATGTAGGCCACAGCCAGACATGTCCGGGCAATCGATCAGTAGTTAGTATTCTTTTGGGATATAAGAACAGCTGATGATAATATGACATGTAGGAAAAGGCAGTGTAGAAACAGAGTCTGTTTCTGGCTGAGCAGATTACAAAGTAGGAAGGCATTTTTGATCCTTTTGCATTCATGTGTTATGACATATTTAGTCTATATATAATAGCAGAAACATGCATAAGTGTTCACAGTACAGACAAGTACAGACAATGCAGACAAAGGCACACATAAGTTAAAGCCAAGGGCAAAGGATGAGATCCTGAATTGAGTTCTTATCATCAAACAAGCTTTGACTATATCTATATGTGTGACAGAAAAATAGCAAGCTTAATACAGAAACAAATGCTCAATTCAAGCAAAATATATAAATAGCAAACAGGAAGCCAAAGTCCTTAAGAGACTGGAGGAGCAACTCCATTCTGTTGGCCATTGCTGAAGGCTCAGATGTTAGATACTAGTTATTTTCAAAACATTTTTTTTTTCTTTTGATGAAAGAAACACTGCTAATGAGCATACACCACCGGAAGTGGAAAATCACAGGAACAATAACACGAACACAGGAGGTTAACTGCTTTACTGCTGGTGTAATTCTGAAAAATGTGTTTGCAAGTTGAGTTCTGCTTTGTCTTTGGAAGATATTAACTCCCAAAAAATCACTGTATAAGTTACTATTTGGCTGCTTCTAAGGATTGAAAATTTGATGTTCCCTCTACAATTAAGAAGTTTGCCCATGCCTGTGGAGGTAGTGGACAGGCAGATTGCAAACAGTGGTTCAAGGAGACGTAGATATGCGTGGCTTTTCAGATAGCTTACTAATTCTTACTGCTGTGATAGGTGACTTTTTTTTTGCCCAGAATTATTCTGTTTCCATTATCAGCATCACATTGCTCCCTGATCATTAATCTTCCTCTTCTTAACTGACAGCAGAATGTGATAATTTTCATTCCACTACACTTCTTCTCTTAACTATTTCCACTTATGCCTTATTTATTATCACAGCACAGTGATACCCAAATGGGTATGTACAGTCAACCAAGGTTGAGACTTCTTTGATTGATCTTTCAGTGAAAAAACTCCAAGACTAAAGATAACAACAACTAAAAATGTTTTCAAAAAGGTATACTGAGTTCTTTCATGCACCTTATTCAATTTTGAGAAGGCAGCTCTACCTTCCGGTCCCCATTTCGGATTCAAATCCCCCTGATACATGAATGCCACCTATAGTACAGTACCTTGAGCCAATTATGTGAATAATGGGTGCTGACAGCTGCTTTGGCTCATCTTCCACAGTGGTGATCTGGGTCCCATTGCTCCTCACGCAGGCATACACTGTGCAGGCTTCAATCTGATGGAAAGGAACATGAGGTTCACATACTTAGCTCCGCTACTTGTTTAGACTTTCTCTTCACCCAAGATATAATTCTTTTCTATTTAACAGATTCCATACAGCCAGGAAAATACTGCAGCTTTGAGATAAGTATATCTGCCAGAGATTTACTGCACTGTAGCACATTTTTCCACACCATTTTCAAAAGAAGGGTACATACAGCCCTCTGGCACTAATTGCTGTTTTCTATTAAATTATCACCAAAAGAGTTGCAGTGAACTTGTTTTTCTGCATATATACATTAGACTCTATTACACAATATTAAAAAAAATGTGCTTTCATTTGAGGCCTTGAGTAACATTTCTATTCTACTATATATTCTGATATAAAAATAGAAATATTTTTCCTTTGTGTTTTCTACTCCTTCATGTCTATTTTGTAAATTAAAAGTGATAAATTTAAATAGAAATCATATAATGCTTTATGAAAAAATGTCACAGAAATAAGTTCTTATTCCTTTAATTCTTGAGATTAAACTAAGAAGAGGAAAAGACAAATAGGTGGTGAAGGATCAAAACATTGTTTCTGTATTGTCAACAGGGAAGTTACTCCAAATTAAAAAAAAAAAAAGGCATGAAAATTAAAAATAATGCAGTACGATTTCCAGTGAGATGCACATGCATCCAAGAGAATGCTGATTCCAGGAAAAGAAGAAAAATAATCAAAAGGGGAAAAAAAGGAAAAAAGGCATCTTATTTTGGTTTTACCTATCACATTGAGGCAAATATAAATACTAGCGCAGCAGAAGAGAAGAATAATTAACATCTCAAGCAACAGAAGGTGGCCATGGTAAATTAATATAGAGGGTCTATAAGTGAGGCAGTACACTGAATTTGCATTGTTATTGAGAAAAGACAAATGTGTTTCCAAGTTGCATTCAGAAAGTCAAATGTGTATTCATGGATGGAGGTTTGCTGCTTCAGAGGGGCTGGAACATGGAAATCTGTTATGGTATGCCTGTCTGTGAGGTTTATTTATGGCATGGAGTAACCGGCTGCAAATTTTCAGAATGAAGTATACGTGGTACTACTAAGTTTGTCTCATATATAATAACATAAACCAAACCTTCATGAAACAGACAGGAATAGTTACAATTAAGTGTCAAAATCCATTTCTTGAAGAGATTAATACAAAGTCAGTATAGAAAGATTTCTTTTTTTATTATTTTTTATTATTATGCTTCTGCCCATGTCATTTTGCCTTTCACTAGTTATGTGACTAGAGAGGCAAAGAGAGAGAAAGGGAAAAGCAAACCAAAAATGTTGCACATATTAAGGCCACAGAAAATACTGTGATAACTTCAGAGATCAGCCCTTCTGCCTCCTCAAAAGGATAAGGGAAAAAAAATTATAATGGGTGTCGAATGCAGCATCATTATTTTACTGTACAGATACATCATGCATGCCTGATGTTTCTTAAACAACTGCAATTTTCTTTTAATGAGTAGGAGTAGAATCTCTGCCTCTTTGTAATATATGTTGGGGCTTTGCTAATGTTGAAGCAGAGAGCGTTTAGGGAAAAGTAAATGGAGTTTCAACACTTTGAAAAAAGACAGAATGGGCATTTCTGATGAAAAGCGTACACAAACCAAAATATGCTAAAAGAAATTCCTTCCTTGCACACAAGCATCAGTGCAAACACACATCTGTGTGTGTAAAGAAATTTATGAAACGATATTCCTCTTGGAAATCCAAGTAGAAGTAAATAAGTTAAAGTGTGTCACACAACCCAGAAAATATACTCTAACCTGTATATCATACACGGTGAAGGGAGACAAATCTGCCAGAAGAAAGGATCCCGGCTCACTCATTCCAGTCTTGTACTGCTGGTTATTTACATAGACAGAGTACCCTGTGACAACACCATTCGGGTTTGAAGGCGATGTCCAGATGACACGTACAGCTGTACTGTTGATGATGACAACCTCTGGAGGGAACATGCCCTCAGGCTCTAGAAATAAAGGAAGAAACTGAATAAACTCCAGCTGTCTCTGCAAAAGCACTTGTTTAACCAAATGCAGATTAGTATTTAGGTTTAGCAAAGGGTTCACTGCTTATCTGCTTTCCTCTGATGAAGTTATCACAGTCTGTAGTCTTCTGTAAATTGGCTTATTATACTCTCAGTTAGAAATCATGAGAGCTGATGGTAAAATGCTTTATACCAGCAGCACAGTGTCAATCATCAGTAGTATGTGGCCACTGAGATATGATGATAAATTACTCACCCATCTGCACTGCCAACATGCAAATATTATTTTTATGTCTCCCAAATCCTAATTCTTCAAAATAGGAAAAAAAAAGAATAGAGCTTTTTGCTTTTAAAGCAAAACCTGACACCAAAATACCTTATTGTCGATGGAACGTGACATTATCAGCCTTATAGATGAAGCAATGTGCAATACTGTCATTATGTAAATGGTTTCAAATGTTGATTACTATAGGTAATGATGAAGTCTAACATTTATTTTAAAAAAAAAAGAAAAAGAAAAAAATCAACATCTTCCTTAGCGTTAAATTACATAATTATCTAAGCATGTCAGAAATAACTATGGAAAGGCCTATTTTTATCATAAGAACCCATCTTTACAAGTTGAAAAATTGCCCTTACCATCAATTCTATTTTATAAACAAAAGGTGCTGACCTTTGGCATGAGAAAGGAAATGGAATCCTCCCTTAAAGTGCTTTGCTAATGACCTGGAACACTTGCTTCTGAGGTAATGATATTATAATGCTTATAATGAGACTTTATAAAGCAAAAAGATTAGAAAGACCATTCTAAACACATTTCAGATGCACAATTTTTTTTATTATTATTTTATCCTCAACGTCCACCCCCAGCCCTGCACTTGCCCACTGGCATAGAAATGACTCATAAAGAATTTTCTTAGAGGCTGAATTTGCACACAGTTTCTAAGGACTCAGGAAAGGCCCTGTGTACAACTGTCATGTCAAAAACACATTGCTTCACAGAGCAAATCTTTTAAAAAACCCATTAATTGTTTCTAAATTCCAGCATTTATTGATATGAACTCAGTTCCAAACTTAGTGCACACAGACAAGAATATGAAGGAGAAGATGAGAACAAACTGGGTTAATATCTGCTATTAGAGCTTTTGCTTCTGCCTCAGTGGGACCATTTATTGATCTACCACATGATGACAACCAGCACTTAAGCATTTTAACGTTTTAGACCTTTTTCCTTTTATACCGGAAATTTTATAATGGAAGGATGACTGATCTCAACCCTAACAAAAATCAATCAATTTCATTCTCAGATTTTAAGTCTGCATTCACTGTTAACCAACCTCCATCAGAAGTAGTCACATGCACAACTTCACTGTTGATGCTGTGGACTCCATTAAAAACTTGAGAAAATATCTGATACTCTGTGTTGGGCTGCAAATCATCTATGACTACAGAGTTTAGATCAGGCTGGATCCTCAGAGATCTTCTCTCATCAGTAGAATTCAAGAAGAGGGTATAGTAAACAACATCTCCTTGCAAATCCTTCAGTGCTAGGGAAAAAAAAAAGGAAAAAACACTGGGACATCAATTGGGAAATTTTCAGTTAGCAAGTTTCTTATCAACAACATTCACTGTGAAGAGTAACCCAAATTTTATGCAGAACATCTTATTTAAAAAAAAAGGAAAGATTCCATCTTGTGCCTCCAATTTCACCCTTTTAAGGAGTGATGCAGACTGCTCTCCCTAATTTGTCAAAATCATTAATGGATCATCATCCTATCCAACAGTGGAGAAAGCTTCCTTTCTCTAGACATTCCTATGAAGAAAATGGAATAAACAAATTAATAGGTAAAACCCACTGCAAGCAATGGTGTACAGGCCTTTTTGCTCCTTCCCTTCAAACATTTCCCAGAGCCCACTCCAATCCTGTGTTATTTCTCTAGCCATGAATAAAGGACCTGTGCCTATGCCATAAGTTCCAGTGACATTCAGCTTTACCCAGACAGCATTTTGCCCATTCACAGTACAAGGAGGAGCTATGTGTTCTTGTTTCAGAACAAGCATGAGAACTTCTTCTACAGATAAAGCTGCAATACACTCAGAAGATTATGCATACAGGACAAAATCCCCAAATCCTCACATTTGTTTCTAAAATGTATTTTACCCAGCACTAACTTCCCCAGAGAAAGGGGAAAAAAACCCAAAACCAAAAGCAAACCAGTACAATTTTCAGGCTACACAAGGAAGGATATTCACTGGTCTGAGCTGATGGATAAGCATAGATTCCAGGCAAGTCTTCTCCACTTTAGTGACTCAGATGTCATCTGTTATCTTATCTGTCCTTTCTCATACAGTTTAAGTCCAGGTCTGACTAAATATAACCACTTTTCCACTAGGCATCAAGATGAAAAGTTTAATTACAATGAAAACTGTAAGCACTAACACAAAAATCTTGAAATAACACACCATACTACTGAATAGGACTCAGCTCACTGGGACAGAGCAGTGATAAAAGCCAAAAACATATTTTCAGACTTAAAAATATATGTGTTTGTCATTGAAATTCTTAAGAATACTACACTATTTTTAAGCGGTACTGATAAAAGTCCTAAATTCTTAGAAGTCAGAAACTTTCAGTAGGGAAAGACAGCAAGGCAACGTATATTGAGGGAACTCCCAAGTTCCCAAAGAAAAACAAAAACTAATTTGAAAACTAGTACTATTCAAAAGAATGAAACACTGATATACAAATTAGTTAATATGCTTATGCTTATTTGCAACATAAGAAGTAATAAAATATGATAAGATTTTCAAATAATGAATGGCCTTGTCTTGATGTTTAACTTCTACATTCACGACCATATATGGAGGAAATTTCTAAGATATGAATGAAAATAAAACCAGATTGCATTACCTACATCTAGAAGGTCAGGGGTTTAGATTACTAAGGTAATGAAACTTCAGTGAGCTGCTTCAGATCTATTACATTTGTCAGTTTTTATAAGCATGCTTACTTCAGGCATGCAATTATAAAATAAAGAGACTACATTTGTTGCAATTCAGCACCCAGTCCTTACAATACCATTTGCATTTAAGTCATGAAGAAATTCCCCACTGCTGTATTAACAAACCAACTAGAGAAATTGGCTAAATTCATTTTAAGGAGAAGAGCATAAAGAAAGAGAAAGGGAATCTTCTCATTGTGAAGGAATGTAGATATAAATTTTTATACAAAGGGATGAAATAGGCCACAAAGACAACAGCATTTTCTGTAGTACTGCTTTATACATGTCTCACGAGTTTGCATTAACTATTTCTTCATTTTCACTGTTCTCATTCTGCAGAAAGAGCAAATAATAAATACAAACGTGACTGAGAAAGACGAAACATGCACAATTTTTTTCCCTCTTCCTTTCCTCTCCTTTCAAGGACGTTTAGGTATACTATAAATCAAGGCAAGGACTGTGTTTCCTCTGGGAGCAAGGCAGGCCATGGTAAGTGATGGCAGGTTAACATCTAGTTACTGGAATAAATACTAAGCACACTTACTTGGTTTTGACCATTCCACTTCCACGGCAGTGTGATTAACAGCACGTGCAACGAGGACACTTCCCTTCTCTGGTAATCCTGCTAATGTAGTAGCTATCACTTCTTCACTTGATGTATATCCCACCTCGTTGTGCACTATGAGCTTGTACTCGTACGTTGTGTACCTAAGACATTTTTAAAATGATTAAATGGAATGAAAAATGCAGACATAGAAAATATTTGCTGTAAACCTCCTGCCTGTGCCAAAGTTTTGTTGTTTCTACTCCTCCTGCACAAAAATCCCTCTGTACGGGATGCACCAATGAAGACTTCATAAGAAGCATCTATTTTGTGGAAATTATTCAGCATGATTAACATGGTAAGAAAAATAAAACACATTATTTCACTTCTTCATAGTTGTAGCTTCTGAGGTGTTGAGAGATTATAGCTCAATTCAATATGTAATTACAGTGGTGGCAACCTGCCAAAATTTGGATCAGAATTTAATCAAATGAGGCTTTTTTCCTCTTTTGGGAAGCCCATTGATTTTAACTTGCAGAGTCTCATTTGTAAAAGGGATTCACCACACAGTCAGGACGCTTCTACTACAAAAACATCCCAAAAAAGGCATCTAGGAGTTCAAACTCATTTAATAAAGTAATTTTGCTCAGAACTGTGCATATTCTAATTACACAGATTTATTAAAAATTACATGTGTATTTAGACAAGCAAGTGATTGTCATGTCATAAGTTCTTCCCTATAGCAAAAGGCATATTAATGTACTTTAAGTGGGATTTCATAATCTCAAATTTAATTTCCTCATAAAAAGCCTCACAAAAAACTGCACAAAGACAGAAACTCAGGATCATCTTGTTCAAATTTTCACTGAAGCTGTAGTGGGATAAATGTCTACAGATGCAATAAAGGAGCATACAATAAATGCCTAATATTTAGAACTTTTAGCACAAAAATACAGTGTATATCTACTTTATTTTTTATATGTATTTTAGACGCTTTACCATAACACCCTGATTTTTAAAAGAGCTAAGCATTAGCAGTCCCACTGAGAAGAAAGCAAATTAATGGGAATTAATATGGAAAATTAATAGCTCACTAGCTCCATCTCTAATTAT
Organism: Certhia americana; assembly: GCA_018697195.1. Lineage (NCBI taxonomy): Eukaryota > Metazoa > Chordata > Aves > Passeriformes > Certhiidae > Certhia > Certhia americana. The sequence continues at coordinate 91,593,228 of CM031859.1, forward strand.
AGGCATTGACTGACAGGAAAAATATACAAAATACATCTTATTTCTCTCTCTTCTGTCACTTGCAAACATTCAGTTTTTTCTTGGAAATTGTAGCACACATACAATAAAAAAAGGAAAGAACTCTAGTCTTGCAATTTACTGATGAGAATTTGTGATTAATTTTTTTGATCCGTATTTTTAACAGTGAAAATAAAATGAGTTTGTCACAGCCTATTAGAAATGAAGAAACCATCTGACAGTAATTCTGAAACAGGCTGAAAATATGCAAATAAAAATAAATGCTGATACATAAATTTTCTTTCAGGAAAAATAAGTCTTGAGTGCTTGAGCCTGTCTGAGGCTCTCCAGCCACAAACTCACCCTGAGATTTTGAGCTGTTAACTGCAAAAACATCACTGCAGGTTGCAGAATCTTCCCCAGGAGAAGTGATCAGGTGTGTCAAGGGTTAGGCACATTTTTTTGGCCATAGCTTATTCAACCCAAAATGTCGTGGTGCCTAATGACTGGACACTGAGGCTCTGTCTGAATGTATTGCCACCTCTGAATTGTTAACATAACTGTTGCACACACTAAAATATGCTGCACCACTAAAATATGCAAAGCTAAACCCAAAGGTAACTCTATACAGACTTTCAAGTATGGCTGAGAGAAAGAAATAGACACTTGGGCAGGATTGCTACAAGAACAGCTCTGTGAGCATTTATTGCAACAGATGGGAACGAGCAGTGACGTTCAGCAAGTAGGCAGAAGCAAGGCAGAGGCAATAGCCTTCAGCTTGCTTCAGTGTGTCTCTGACAGGAGCAGAGGTCACATTCTCCTGATTCCCACTGTGCTCAGGAGGGATGCTCACACAATTTTTACAGAAGTAGAAGGAAAGTACAGATATTTGAGGGTCAGTGATTGACATGGAGTTCTATAAAGCATGCCGGCACACAGAACACATACAGCCTGAAATCATCCATGAGGGTTTTCCTAAGACTTTACCTACAAAAAACCCAATGCAGAATCCATGTTAAATTGTCCATTACAATTTCTTCATTTGTGTGTTTTGTCTTAAGGAGCAATAGCCTTGACTTCAGGATGTAGAAACTAAGGTTGATCAAGAATAAATGTCTTGCTCTAACCCACACAGCAGATCTGTTACATACTTAGGAGCAGAGCACACACTCCATTTCCCCACTCTAAACACCCTGCATTTAATGATGATGAAGCTAACACAACAAAATCAGCTAAAAAAAACTTTGCTGAAAACTATTTTCAGATGTTTCCCTCAAACATGCATTCTGCCTGTGCTGCAAGTTTGACAACATGCAAATCTACAACATCTGTACACGTAAATCTAAATGGTTTGATTGCATGAGCATATCAACGCTAAAATTCCATGAATTTTTATTTTCATTTGTTTTTCAAAGAAAAACAATGTATGATTCAAGAATGACACACTAATAATAAATCCCTCCATATTAGAATGATTAACACCAAAGATGATGACAAAAAATATTTCATTACATAATTAATATGTTCACTACATAAAGACACAAGAAATACTTTGAACTATTAAACATACACTATACAAAATGCCAGCATTTGTTTTTATAGTTTTTGTAATCTCACCTGCTAAGACCCTTATCTTCATAAAACCACTGAGTTCCTGAGTAAATATTGTGCCACAGATTTAAATCTTCAGGGGGATTTGATGCAAGTGGTTGCTGGATTTTACGTCTCAGGAGCTCATATCTAACACAAAAGACAAGCAGAACACCAGGATTATCTCAACTAATGTTATTACACAAAAAAAAAATAAAAATAAAAAAAAAACAAGCCAAAAAAACCAACCAGGTTTTTTTTAAAGTCACACATTATTTTGTTTTTACCGCTGTAAACTTCCTGAGATAAACATTCTTTTTAATGTTCAATTACTTAAAAAAAAAAAAAAAAAGGTAAGCTACTTTGAAAATGGAAAATGAAGCATTGCCACTTGAAAAAAAACCCTAGTTTATTGAATGATTTACGGATTTTAAACTTTGTGGAAATGTTATCAAGAGCAAGTTGAAATAGCCCATAACATTGTCATATGCAGACCTGCATGATAAGCACAGGTTGCTCCAGAACATGAAATGATTATGTCTCTTTCTTGCATATGTACTGAAAGAAAGAGCACTGCCATTATTACTTTACTATTAATAGTAGTTTAAGTGTGCCTTTGTACTTTATGTGTTTGCAAATAGCCACAGTGTAAATTACAGGAGAAAACAGGCACAGAATGAGTTAACTGTTGCAGCCATCTGAAGACCTTAGCAAAGCACCTTTGTGTTTGGGTAGAAATTCATGATGTGAGCTTGAAAGACCAAACTATTTCATCCTGGTTTTAATTGGTATCTAAAGCAGTATTCCTGTCTCTGTTCCAAACAGCAGGTCAGCCAAAGCTCATCTTTCATCAGGTCAGCCATGAGACTGCCTGATTTGGAAAACATGCTTTCTACCCAGGCTGCATCACACACTCTCCATCATGTCTTATACAAAACCGTTATGGAATTTAGCAAAATTGGATCACTTAGTGCCTACACAAACTAAAGGGGATAATATTATAGTTTGCATTTCCTAATCATTCTAGGGATTACAAAGGAAACTACACTCTAAAGGAAACAAAATTAGATATATTTGTTCAAAATCTTTCAGATTATTACTCTTTATTACATTCCACAGGACTGTTTAATTTATTCTTTCAATATTTTTTTCAGTTTGATACCCCAGCAAATTAGGGTCATATGCACATATACTCACTTAAACACATAACTTGATTCTCTTAAGTGCTGAGTTGCTCTGTTTCATCTTGTCCCTGCCTCCCATTCTGGAAAGGTGCTTACTGCTAAATTCCAGACAAAAATGTGGATACTCAGGCAGGTTTTAAACACTCTCATTTTAAATGGACATTTGTAAAAATGTTTCCACGTTTAATTGTTCTGCAGAATACCTTGGTGTGGGTCACCACTCTGTTGTAATTATAACGCTGACCAATGGCTTTGTGTGTAACTTGACACTTCTTAAAGTTAAGATTATCTCCAGTCTGATAAGGACATGTTGGACAATACCATCCCAGACTTGAGACCCCGAATGAAGAGGAATTTAACAGGTACTGCATACAGTGATTTAGTGTTGCTCCAAAAACAGAAATCAATTGAGATGCTTTTATGAGAGATCTGACACTTCCTGTGCTCCATAGCAACTAGGGAGTACATGCGTTACTTCCAACAACTTTTGCCCCTAAGTTTAGGGAATAATCCTCAATAGGTACAAACAAGCACTGTGCCTTTTGATAACCCCAAACTGAATTACTGCAGAAGTTCGGATTATAACTTCAGAAATTTAATAGCAAAAGTTAATTAAACTACAACTCCGTCAAAAAAAATCAGATGACTTTATAACAAGAACAGCTCTCACATGAGTGGTTCATCAGTGTCAACCCAAAGACAGATCATAACAGCTTCATAGGAAACCATACTGGCATATTCTGTCCAATATATTTCATAGAAGAGTCTTGAAAAACATCAAATCTTTTTGAACACTGAGTGGTGATCATGTGTAAATCACCCCCACTGGCAGCTGCTGCTGCTACTCTGCTTGCTGCAGACTTCTTGTTCCATCATGCTGTACAGAGCAGCTGCTTCAGTGGTTGTTCTTGTTGAGGGCAGCATGGCACACCACGAAAGAAATGAAATCTGCAGATGTAGGTCGTGCTGAATTACTTCAATAATCTATGGTAAAATGGTCATGTTGTTAACCCCAGAATAACAGACACTGCTTTTCTGAAACTTCAAATTTTGTTGTAGAGCAATCATCACTTCATTCAGTTGTAGTGTGCCCTAATTAAGCCTGAAGAAAAAGTCAAGCTACTCTGCTGTAATAACACACGCAAGTGAAACGGCATTACATGATAATTACTGAACCCATCAGTGCACCTAGAAGAGAGCTACTAACCAGAACATATGGAGTACAGAGCTATAACTCCATGCACAATGTTTCATGATACATTAAAGCACTAGAATGGAAGATTTGACATTTTTTATTGTGTATATATAAAGATGTATCTGTCTTTATAAACCTTTATGCACTCAAACCCGTATTTTTTTAAATGTATATCTGCTCACATGCTCAGTACTCAACATTCAAGCCAAGATTCCCATCCCATCATTCCAGACAAATCTCAGAGGAGATTCCTTTCTCTGGCTCCTGTGGTGAAATCCACTCTGCTATACCGAGCACTTACTTGCATTTTCTATTTTGCCTATGCCATTACACTTCTAGCACTTTAACTTCCATTTTTCTCAGGCACTGTCTCATTTAAAAGTTATTCATCACTTAATTTTTGAAAATTATTTCATGTCATCATCCTTCCAAATGGTCACTTTCTCTTCATGTGGAATAACCCAGAGTATTGAGACTATTGTGCTAATTAATCATGCTTACAGATATCTTTTTTTCTCTCTTTTTATTGGTAGAACTTGTTTCCTGAACTTGATACCAAAAAGTGGCAGATGCTGCAGCCCAAACCACTTATGATTTTGTAAATATCCTGTGCTTGTTCCTTCTGTTTTTTCAGACAGCACTGATCTGAGACTCAGAGCCTTCCAGCACAAACACACTTGGCCTGAATAATCCTGTCTCTTCTCTGAGCCCTAAAGAAGAATTTAAAAACATCCAAAATTAAGAGATCACATGACAGAGTCTGCATCACTCAGAATTTTCTGAGTCAGATTTAGGTAAGGAGAAGCAAACTGTCTTTAAGTCTCAGCTCACCTCAGATGGGGACCATTGGGCCTTAGCGGCGGTTGCCAAGAGATGGCAATAAAGGATTCGCTGATTGGAGTCACGGACAAGGGACTGACACTCTGAGGAACTGTCGAGGGTGTGGTCACTCTTGTAGGCAAACTCTCGGTGCAGCCTCCTAGGAAGCCATCACCTCCAGTGCAGGCTATCACCGTGACCGAGTAGTTCGTGTAGGGGACCAGATTGGTCACCAGATGGCTCAGCCTCGATGAAGGGTTCCCAGCGATGACAATGCGTGGGTCAGGCATGCGAATCTCATAGTTAAGGATTTCTCCATTTGGAATCAGAGGAGGCTTCCAGGAGACCTGAAGGAGGACGGAAAAAAAGAGAAAAGACTAAAATGATAGATTTCTAACAGTCACATTGCAGAAATACAGACACAGCATGCTACAGATGGACACAAGCGGGATCTGAAGATGTTCTCTTCTATCAAAACAGACTTTTATTTTTAAAGGGAAATCAGTTAGAAATCTAATCTTTAATTTTAGTGAGGTCCACAGTAACAGTTTTAACCTTTGAAAAATCTATTATTTTACTTTACCACTAAAATGTGAATGCTCCACATCACTCAAAATTCCATGAGATGCTCAGATGCATTAGCAGAAGTACAATACTTATAAGTATCACTAACTGTCAATTATTTTCTTAGGGTATATTACGTGGTGTGCTTGACTACCAGAGTAAAAATAAATCTACATTTGTGTTTCCACAGTTTTCAAAAAGATGTATTTGCATTAGCTCCCATAAGAAAACAGATTTTTATACACTCTTCATATGACGAAATAAGCAGACTTTCCCTTTTATTTTTAATTAATAAAAATATTACACTGGTGATTATCAGACAAAGAACAGGGACAATTTTCCATTTTAAGAACTATAAAATTACACTGAGAAAACCTGATCACAAAAAGATTGGAAGTTACAAACAGAATTCATGTTTTTTATAGATTTATATACATACATATATATATACACACATACTGCTACTTTTACTGTGGTTTTGTTCTTACTGTACTGAGGTTAGGTGAAATTTTTTTAAGTTCTTAGATTTTTTTGGGGGGAGGGGGTTGATAGCACATTTATATATATATAGAGAGAGAGATATAGATATATAGATAATGATTTTTTACCAGCTCCACTGAGGAATCACACACAAATAATTTCACCATAAAGTTTATGGATGTTCTAAATTTTTTTTTAAGGTTTTTTCCATGGTACCAAAACAGAGGGGCCTTCAGACTGGCACAACAGGGACATGCAACTTAACATGTATTAAGAATCTTTGACTTTCAGAAAGGTAGTGTAAAAGCATCTATCAATATTTTTTTCCCTAGAAATCCCAGTGCAGGATGCATACAAGGTTTGCTTTACTCTGGGACTGTTTTCCTTACCATTTACTCACTCATCTATAACAATTGCTGTCTCTTTTCCTCCCAGGCACAAGGTAATTAAGAATTGAATCCAACAAAGAACGGAACACAGAAATGGAGAAAACCTAGATATGCCTAAACCCGAGGTATGCATAGAAAAACATGGAAAAAAAAGAATACTGAAGTGTTAAATAGTAATACCAAGATACTTTAGTTTCAGTTAGTTTGAACTTTTTCCTTAATTCTCTCAGTCTCCAAAAGAATATCTTTAAAAATGTATATGAACAATTATACACGGAAACAGAGAAGATTAATTTATAAAATATGGGTTTTTTTCAAATGGGATTACAAAATGTTATATTTTTTAGATACAGAAGGACCTCTTAGGCCATCAGACTTGTAAGATAGCTGGCAGCAAAGTGCTGGAGAAAGCTGAAGGATTTTGATAACAGATTCTGGAATACTATTAAACAGAGTATTAGAGTGATCTTGAGTAAAGACAGCAAAACCAAGATTATTGGTGCCCACATAGGAAAGGCTTAGCTCTGGCTAATTATCAAATGCTATATTGAGATTTCTGCTGCTTCTGGCCCCAAATCATGTTCAAACAAATAAAGAAAATACTACCAACAAAGCAATGCAAAATTTCACACAAGGTAGGAATTGATTCTGCACCATTCTCACAGACATTGAGCAGAACTCTCCTTTTGAAGTATTTCATGTGATCTAGTGATAATCTTAGGAAACAGAAGATTGGCTCATTAGCACATACAACAGAAGAAGTTTTCAACTACAAGTATGTGCTGGTTTTGGCTGGGAAGAGTTAACTTCATTATAGCATGGGGTTAGTATGGGGCTCTTTCAGATTTGTGCTGAAACCAGCGCTGGAAACACAGGGATATTTTTGTTATTGCTGAGCAGCACTTACAAAGGGTCAAGGCCTTTTTGGCTTCTCAACCCAGGAATGGAGCAAGAGGCAAGGGACACAAGTTGGAAAAAGGGAAGGAAATGAAAAGCAAGTGATACACAGTGAGAAACTAGAACACAGGCTGTACAATTCTTGGAAATGCAGGGATGAAGTACATATCCTGAAATTCTTCTCAGTGAAGATAATGTATTTGACATCTGAATATTAATAAAGCAAATCTGTCATTATTGGTAAAAAAAGCCTTCTTGTTGCTTAATACAAGGTGGCTTCTAATAAAAGAATTACATGCAAACTACTTAGGAAAATACCTGGTACTGCATGCCCAGAAGATAAAATTGTCTCAAAACACTCACTTTATACCAAAACTTATTTCCTGGAAGAGAAGATGAGCTATTTTCTAATCACATTTCACTTCCGATGCCTAACTTGTATGTCTACACCTACAGAACCACTTTAATACAACTTGTGCAAGATTCACCATATCCTGTAACCCCATCACATAAAGGAACAGATTAATATCGTGGCAGAAGAACAGAGGCTGCTCCACAGCCTCAGCTCCTGAGTTTCACAAAGTGTGTGCACTAGCTGATATACCTGAAAAAACTCCCAGGTGTTACTTCACAGCATTTGTGCTTTAGCAGGTATAGTAGCTCATACTGTAACAGATATGCTTTGTGAAGCTTACAGTCTGAAATTTCTTTAAATGCTTTTTTTTTTTCCCCGAGAGAAATAAAAAACATTCTGAAAAAGGACTACACTCATCCAGCAGCACACACAGTGCAATTTATTTTTGTCAGGGCATGGATATCTCACACAAAGATATGAAGACCTGTTGTTGCTTTGGCTAATGATTTTTTTAAACTAAGTAATGGGATGACCAAGGATACTCCCTAACCCTGCTGTGTCACTTGGGAATGAATTAGCTGTGTCACCTGGGAACGACAGAACATGCAATCCCTCACAAACATCTCTTGTCAAGAGGCAAGAGACTGCCTGACCCATAAATGGAGATGGTAGAGCCAGCCTGGTTAACACACGTGACACTACTGGACCTCTTCTCCACTTGGATGTGCCAAGGTTTGAGGTAAGAGCTTGGCAATGCATGAAAGCAGGAAAGCTCACTAGACAGGCTGTGTTGGAAGCAGTAACAGTTTGTTCATTGATTTGAAGCTCAGCACTGAGACCATGAAAGAGGATGCCCATGAGGAAGAGAGAATAAGGTAACTACTGGGAGAGATTAACTGATTCAATGTAATGACTCTGGAAGCTTTCATTTAAAGATCAAAGGACCTTATTTTCTCCACCACAAAATTTAAAGAGACAGAAATTAGCCATTTCCCCCCATTAAACAGTTATAACCTTGGAATTTTTTTTCCTTTTTTGACAGCTGTTGGAACCCTGCAACTTAATTCTGAGCTATCTGAGGAGAGGCATTGGCACATGTAAGCTATTTTACTGTTCAGGCCTGGCTTCAACAGTTTGCTTTTAAATCAGTGTGTTTGGCTTCATTTTATTCTCATTTATCCTAGATACTGCTTGTAACCTCTACAAACAGAATGTAATAAATACACTACTGAGAGCTTTTCACTGTTGGTCTCAAAGCACATTGTAAGTCTCAAATTGCAAATATTATTATTCCAGTTTTAGAGATAGAAAGACTAAATCCCAGACTAAATTACATGTCAGAAAGAAGCAAAACTCCAAACAAAACCTCCTATCCTAATTCTGCATTCCGGCCACTGGACTAGTCCTCTGACCATCTCCCAGTCCTCCCCAAATAGTTGGGAGAAGAATTTCCTCCTAAATTCTTACCTGTCTTAACAGAAATTATTGTGGGTTCAATCAAGAGCCAGGATCATACTGGAAATGTAAATTCTGAGAAAGGTCACTGATAGTTCTGCTTGTACACTTTGCACAAGTTACACCCAGCTTTAGCAAGGACTACCACAGAAAAAAAGCATGATCAAGTTTGCAATAACTGGCTGCTACTACAAAAACTCCTAGAACTTTGCTTGAGTAGTGGGAAAACCAAAACATTTATGATCCTAAACACCAATAGTAGAGAGTTCCAACTTCATCAAAGGCAGAGGGATGATGCTGATGAAACCCCACTGTATGATCTATACCAAATGAGCAAGCTGTGCAAGAAATGACAGTCTTAACATGTGGAAAACCTCTAGTGTGCAAGTTAAGGTTGTTCCTATGGGTGTTGGAATATCCTAAGTCACTCAAGCAGCACTTATGTGTCAAATGAACCAAGGTCTCCCTGACCTTAGCAGCATTATAAGGCAATCTTCACACAAGGATTGATCGCTCCTAAACAATTTCCCTGACGCACCAGGCATACCTGCATAAAACTGGAAGGGTGGTGAACAAAGTCCAAGCCCTTGTTTTGCCCTTTCCCAGCATTAAGTTGTTACTTTGGCCTACTGTATCTCCCTTTAGCAGACATGGCTTAGGAATCAGGGTTCGTTTCTACTCTCAAAATTATGTCCTGGGGTAGCTGCAGGCTGAAGTGATTGAAGAATGAAATAGCAACAGAGAGTTTAAACATGGAACTGAGGAAGGGTCTTCACAGCCTCATTCTCTGCCACATAGTGACCTGCAGGGGAGGAACACTGAAGGATTACCTCACTTAGAATCAACTTCAGTGACTTTGGAGTAATTAGCATTGCATCCAACATTCTGTAATCACAATCAGCTTTACAACAAACAATAGCAAATATTAATGCGTGAGACAAAACCCCACAGCTCCAGAACATATACTGATAACTAATTCTGTGGGAAACAGGAAATTAATAAAGAAAACACCCTTTTTTTCATGGATGATAGTCAAACTGTAACTACAGGGTATGTTGTTTTAAATGTGTCAGTGATATCTGTTCCTTATAGCTGAAATCTTTCTCCTGTATGTTTTAATCCCAGCCTATTTACAGAACAGGCATCCAGCTTCCAAGCTAATGAAGAACTATAAAAATAGAACCTTGTTTATTTGTCTTTGTTCACTTGCATATCCAATTTAGTAGTGAAATTTGAGAAATAGCTACTAGAAAAGTTTTTCACTGTTGCAGTAAATGATAATCTACTGCACTGAAAGAGTACAGATGGCAACTCTTGAAGATACTGTGACAGCAAACTAATGACATTGTTCAATCTGGAGGGTGGAATAGCAGCTTTCTCTGCTTCAGTTTCTTCTGTACAAAGAACAGAATGGCAGGTGAATGGCAAAGTAAGAGTCTGTCATCCCTTTGGGTAACAACAAACATGAATGACAATCGAATTAAAAAGCCTATAACCCTTCCTCAGTCGAGTACTCATGAGGAAATACTTCAGAAAAATAATCAATCCATGGAAAATCAATGACATTATTGAATCAATATGCAAAACAAACAAAAAAGAGAAATTAGAATGGCAATTAGTGCCACAGAATCACTACAGTCCTTCATTCCTCACAGGCAACATATATAAACATATATTAAGAGAGAAGCAATAATAATTTTTTATTTTTCTCATTTTGTATCTAATCAAATTGCAGGAAGTTTCTTTAAATGATGTTATCATGAAGGAATAGCACAGCACAAGAACTACATGTCAATAAGGTATTTACTCCATCCAATCAGGAGGAAACCATTCTCTTATAAACTCTTTATAAACACTAAAAAGAAAAAAAATGTTTCCCCTGGCGAGAAATATCAGGATTGTACACAAATCTTCTATCTTGAGAAAAAAGTTACATGAAGGATGATAGAAAATGGCTGCAGTTTTTTATCTGTCAGTGGTCCAGTTGGTGGCAGACGTCAGTGAGGGGGAGCAATACAAGCAATATGAGGCAGCAAGTCTCTGGTTAAGCCAATAATTAAGACTACAGCTGCCTTTTCCAGGCCAAAGTGGTCAAGGAAGAACTCCAGCAGCAAAAAGGAGTTCTTCCTACCAAAAGTTATAAGGCCAAAGTTGGAATATTTGTGTACTACAGTTAACTTAGTTCAGTGTACCCAGCCACATAATGCCTTTCCTACACAAAGAACTCCATTGAATAGTTATTCACTGTGTAAATCAGACTCTTTCTCAAGTCACTCAACCTAGCTACATTCCTGAATGTCATATCAGTGTGAAGTGTGAGATTGAAGCAGCACAGCAATTGCAGCCCTCACAAGAAAAGGAAACAATTTCTTTTCTACTTCTGTACATTAGGGTATAGCAAATCTTGTGTAACAGGGATAATGTTCATGGCATTGGCATATACTAAATAAACGGCTTTTGAAGTTGCTGAATACCTCCACTTCACTTTGGCATTTAATCAACCACAAAAGCAGTTTATTGCACATTATACACTGCTACCACGAACATTATCAATTCAGCAAATATTAAAAAATATCACACAGGTGTCACAGAAATGGGTACTTTAAAAATTATCGACAGCCTTACACCTTCTGTTGGACAAAGAAAAGCAAGTTAAAAGTTAAGGAGAGATATTGGTCCATTCTGATTAAAATTAAATGTAAAAGAAGCACACACATATCAAAAGTGTTTTTGATGAGAGTGACCTGCCGTGCTGATATTTTCCTCCTTGCAGAGTGAAAGCTTTGGTCTATGAAAATCAGCCATATACTCAAGTGAGTACCATCCTGGAGCACTTTGAATTCTTCATACCCTCAAATCATTTTTATTGATTCAATGACTAAATAAAGGAATTGAAATATGTTTCTCTTTTTTGTAAATTCTCTCTGTTTTCAGTAGAAGTAAATATTTGCACTCATGGTTTAGGGATTGGTTGCACTGACAGCTGAAAGCCTCTATTGATTTGCGACTGTGGCTTGGTAAAGGAGCCTCTTGCTAATCTTTCCCACAGCGCCCTTCCAATACCTTCTGCTCTAACCTGGGAGGACAGCTCTCTCTAGGGCAAGAGGTAATTAAAATATCCTTCCCAAAGAGATAGCTTGTTTTCCACCCTGTGCTTAAGAGTTACCATTGCAGACACTGATGCAAGAGCACAGCACTTAGCTGTCCAGCAAAAAGGACTCCACAAATTTCCTTTGAACACTACATAGGTGATATATGCCCTGCAGGTGTGCTGGGCTTGAGCTACTCAAGAGGAAAGTAAGCCTTTCTAAGACTCTTAGGTGTACCAGTGTAAAGCAATTCCATATGAAATACATTCTATTTCCACACAGGAAAATATTTCAACCACTAAGAGGTTAAAAGGCAATCCTTGCAGAATAAGAGGCACATAATAATCCTTGCAGAATACTGCACAGTTAGTGTGTGCAACTAGCAATTTCCAGGGTGAAGGGACACAGAGGGTTTGCAGATCTCCACCCTAGTTCTAGAGCATTTGGGCAAAATCCCCAAACATGTTGTGAACAGGTGCTCCCTTGTTCTTCTTGTACTCTCCCAGTACAGAGTATTCACACAAGACTGCCTCAGGGACACAGCAAAGCCTTGAGTGCTCTCCAAGCCCTACTACTCTGGCACGAATTTGCCAGAAAAAGCAGGGAAGGAAACAACACCACCTCTAGCAAGCTAATCCATTTGACAGATCTGTAAGAAGACCGACAAGTAAGATGAAATCCCAGTTGCTTCCTCTGGTGCTCCCATCTGCAAACAAGCAGAAGGCGAGAAAACTGCTGGGTGCAGCAAGCCTTGTCTATTATCTCGTCGGTGATGAAGTGCAATGAACTCTTCTGCAACTATAGCTTTGCTTCATTTTTTTTAAAGAGAGGAGAAATAATTTATTATTAGAATAATAAATGCTAAAAAAGTTACATAAAAGTCTTGCTGACCTGGAAAAGTGAGAGAAATGTTAAGATTTTTAAGAAGTCTTAGAAATCATAACTGAAGTAATATCTTAGCCATGGAATACTCTCTGCACAGGAACTGTACCAAGTGTTCACTATGACGAATATAAAATGGAACAATATTAAGTAATTAAAATACTTGATAAATACAAGAATTTATGTCAATATCAGCAAAGAACCAATACTCTGTACAATAACAGAGAGAATTTATCAGAAGAGATACTCAGAAGTGATATATTTGAAGAGGCATATATGTAAGTCACTTTTCTCAATTCAATGCTGCCACCTAAAACTATTCTGAATATTTTAATTTAAGTATTTCAAATCAATAAAAACTGACAATTTATGGAAATAAAAACATCCAGGCTTCAGCATCTTTGACAAAAATTAGTCTTAAAATTTTCAAAAAGTATTTGTCTCCAGGTGGAAAACACAAGTCCAAGAGACTACACGAGCAGCAGTGACACTAAATTTGACCACCATTCATAGAGCAGTTCATACAGTTTGGACATTAAAGGGCTTTAAAGAGTTTTGAATATTATTGACAGGCTGGGGAAGAAGAAGGAAAATAAGCATTTGAACTCTTCAGTAAGAAAGGAAAACAAAATCTAAAAAACAATGCTGTATGGATATTTAATTATTATAGAGTGAAAACTGCATTGCCTCACTTCAGATTTCAGAAGAAATAAATGACCCAACTCCCAGTATGGGTAGATTACTTAATCTCAGAGCTGAGCAAAATAAAATAAAATAAAAACTGAACACATACGCCTGACCTTAGTAAAAGATATCCAGTAAAGAATGACACAATCTCTGATAACCCACAGACTTTTAAAACTAGGATTGAGTGTTGAATGCACTTGGAGAAGGAAAAAAAAAAAAAAAACAAGGGTAATATATACAATTATTATATTCTTACCACATTAAGTGGAGCTTCAAAGGTTTCAGTGAGTCTTTGTGCTCAGAGTGGAAGCCAATGCGAAAAAGCTCACGCAGTGAAATGCGGAATGTGGGGAAGCACGCGATTGAACTAGAGCTAGTATTTACTCAGCATTGCAGCTTCTGGCAAATCCATGGCAAATACTTTACTATGAACTGTGGGGAATATTAAGATATATCTACAGAACTACAGAAGGCAGAGTCCTGGAAGTAGATTGCCCAAATTTTCAATAAGCAGTCTGGCAATTCATCATAATTACTAGTGGTCGATCGTTATTAATTCTTACAGTAACCATTGTACTCATACTGAACTGATTTGCAATTAACACAGAGGTGACATGCAATTCCTTTGACATTAAAACATAATTTTATAAGCTCAGGATTTTTTTTGTCTAATAGTGAGTAGCCTTTTTTTCATAGCTTAAAATTATGTGTGAACAAAGGAAAAAAATCAGCATTGGTTTACTGCTGAAATTCATACCCTCAAACTATTCAGATTGCATTGGTAACACCACTCTGTTTACCTTTTGAAAATACAATGTATACCAGAAAATAATAAATCTAACAGATGAACTTCAATCTTATGCAAATGTCCTTTGTTTTGTGCTCTGGTGAGCAAGCTACTGTACCAATACTTTTGGCATTAGTACAAGACTGAATCCATGGAAGCATGTGTGTATTTACACAAAAGAGGCTTCTAAGCTACAAAAATCCCTCTTGTTTGGTTACACTAATTTCCCTTGAATGAAGTTTGTATGCAAGCCAAAACAATGGTAGTTATCCTGTCCTCTAGAGTTCATTCCCAACAGAACGATGTGAATAATTGAAAACTTCCTACGCAGTCCTGTAAGACTCCTCTTTCGTAAATCAGGAGAACAAAATGCTATTTTTTCTTCATTAGCCATTAAAAAAAATCTGATACTTATACAGAAAACTTAATCACAAAAAAAAATCTTTTTTACTTCTCAGCACTTTAATGAAGTCTTGAAATTTTGGAGAAGGTAGTATGTAATTTTTGTATCTGATTAGGGAGTTAAAAGTAATCATTTAAGTTTAATATTGAAAATACATCAGGTGTGTAAGGAAGAAAATGAACAGGGATATAATGCCAGAGGCTGGTGTAAAGAAAAAAAAAGAAAAGGAATGGAATCTAATGCTTTTGAGCCAAAGCACAGACACTAATTATTCAACCACCCCTGCAGCAATGAAGTCTGTTGGCTCAGCCAGTAGATGTCTCTCTTAAATACACAGCTGCTACAAGGAAAACATGTTAAAGCCATGAGGCAATGAGAATTATTCCTACCTTGACTGAATAGGGTCCCAAAGCTTCTGCATCAGGTGGCTGAACACCAGCGGGTCTTGAAGGTCTGGTGGTAACTTCTGCCCAGGCACTGCTGTTTGTGCTCCCGTGCAGGGTGCTCATCAGCACTCTGTACTCAAATTTCTGCCAAGGGCTCAGAGCAGTGCTCTTGTCAATGTAGCTCATGGACTCATTGAGGGGGAGATGCACCACAGTTGAGATTTGTTCTGTTCCTTTCACCCTCCTCTCTATTGTAAGGTTTACCACCAAACCATTTGGGCGAGCAGGTGGTCGCCAGGATATGACCACAGAAGTTGGAGTATCAGAATAGAGTTCTGGAGCAGGAATATCCTCAGGGGCATCTGGCAGAGTCTGTATTTCTGGGGTTGTGGGTGAAAGAGAGCATCCTTTAGAAGTGCATCCTTCTACCTGAAACACATAGACAGTGTAAGGATGCAAGTCTTCTACAGTGCAGTTAGATGTAGCTCCTGGCACTGTAGCATGCAGTTGGCCATTTTGGTAGATATTATAATGTGTGATAATGCCATTTGGCTTTAAAGGATGCTGCCAGGTGATGCTTGCTGCCCTTGCTGTAACATCCAATAGAAGTGGAGGATCTAAAGGTCCAGGCTCTGTAACAAAATTAAAAAAAAAAAAAAAAAGGAAAAAGAAATTACTAATTATTTTGGATTTTTAAAATAAGTATCAGCAAGATGTACTCACCAAATGAGGTTCAAAAATTAACAAAGGAGCTCAGATCTACTAAACAGCCTGCTTCTTCAGAAAATGTAGGCCCAGCTATCTAGAGGATGAAAATGGCTCTTCTCAAACGCAAGCTGTTCACCTTCCCTCGTCCCAACCTTCCTCCAGTGTCTCAGAAGTGCCCTAACAATGCTGTTTGCGTGTGGATAAAATGTATGGTTCAGTATTACTGTAGACCTGCAGTTCTAGCTTTTGGGGATGTTTTTCTAGAGCACTAGATACTAATTGCAACCAACAGCACAGGCATAACAATGCTTAGTATTTTACAGCTCAGTAAGTCCCTACTGCATCTCTCATTATATATTCAATATTTTACTTCGTTCTGTTTATAATTCTAATCCATTTTTTGCAATTTATCTACTCCCTGTTAATATTATAGGTGATTTTTTACTTCGACTGTGACAGAAGCTGCCGATTTAGCTCTTTCACCTACTGATAAATAAACAATGCACAGATCTGACCTTTAGGTTAACAGGTTTTATGCTTGCTCCACTCAGCACTCTAACTGATTCAATTATCATAAAGGTTCAGGAGCTTCTATGAATACTGAAAAAGACCGACCATATGCCTGCATAGGTGTTGTGGAACAGCAAATACTCTGCAGCCCTCCAGAGAAATTCCTTAATTGTAAATAATTTCACCATGCGACACAATCAAGTCACCTTGAATGCAAAACCCTCAGCCTGTGGAGGCAAAGTGTTATTTAAGCTTTACTGGGCTGCGTTAAATTCTGCAATTTGAAGGGCTGTTAAGTTTTTCAATTGAAATTTCATTTAAAATGCAGGTGCTTTTTATTATATTGAGGCTTTACTGCTCTCTAGGTACAAGCATGAACATGGTGCAATAACACAAATCTGGCTCAATCACTGATCAGTAACAGCTGTAATTCCAGAACATTTAGCATTCTTATAAACCACATCCTGAAATCTATAAATTGCTACAGCAGATCAAGAAAATACTATATTCTCCCCTATTCTGCCCATAGCAATTTTGACATTTATGAGATTTTTCTGTGAATATTACATTTTATTGAAATCCTAAAAAAAATATATACTTGGATTTAGTAATTGTTTAAAATAGCTTTAGATTTGGGGATTTGCAGAGGGAGGGGGAGAAGAGGGGACCTACATTTGGAATTATAAGGGTTCAAAAATTTAAAATTCATTAGTGATTGTGGGTGTGCCGAGACTTCAGGAGAGGTGACATAGCATATGCTGAATTCCGTTGTGGTCAACTACACTATTATTTAATTCCTGGTGCCCAAACCAGAAGGAACATTATAGGAAGAATAATTTACTTCACTAGAAGTTAAATAATTCCTGGTAATTTTTAAGGGAAAAGAGAGGGGGGGGGGGGGGGGGGGGGAGGAAAAAACAAAAAAAAAAAAAAAAAAAATTAATTAATGTTAAGGAAAAAGGGAGGGGGGTGAAGGAAAAAGGAGAAAGGGGGGGGGGGGTGGGTGGGCGGGCGGGAAGGAATCAAATAAATCCAACACAATGAGTTGCTCCTTCTATATTTCAGAGTAACAGCCGAAGCAGTCAGAAGTCTCTGTTCTCCTCTCACATACAGAGAGAGGTAAATCAGGATTATACCATTGATGGTGGTGAAAACAGTGATGTAAAATTGGAATAGCAAGCTTTTTTTTTTTTCCTTGCTTTTAAATTTGAAAAGTAACAGTGTTTTTTCTTTCACTATATGATGCATCACAAAGCAACTCCATAAAGCTCAGCGGTATCACACATCCTGCTCTACTTACAGTGATAATAAGGATGGAGTTCTGTATTTAATGCTTGTGCACACTAGGATTAATTTAGATCTCTGAATTTGCAAGTACAAAAGATGATCTGTTGTAAAGAGTAATTAAATTCTATTTGCATGTACTCCTGGGTAAAATCAATTAGGTCGTAAGTTGGAACAAAATTTGGTCCATTACTTAGACCTCACTGAAAGATGTGGAGGTGGAGGTGTAAATCTGAATCAGATTTATATTCTGTAAACCGAATTTTTTTCTGGGTTGGAAGGGAAGGAGGAGAATTTACTATGGAATTAGACCTTGAAAATCAGTTCCTGCAAATTCAACACACTACTTTAGTGGAGGAAAGGAGAAAACTATGATATTTACCACTGAACTACAATTTTACATTTTATTTAATTATAGCTCATAAGCTACTGCATTGTGAGCACCTGCAGGAGGGAAAAAAACCCAACCCAACACAAAAGCCCCCCAATATTCAAGCAGTTTGCTGTAAGGGAACAGCTAAGCCTTTATATTCCTACTGAATAGGTTACAGGTATTACAGGTGAAACATTCATGGTAATTAGTTGAACCTGAGCTTCAACGCCCCCTGAGTTCAGACTTATTCCTTATGGACAATCTGTAATGTACGGGAAGAGCTGTCAAACTTCAGCTTTGGGTCCCACTAGTTCCTCCCCTTCCCCTCAAAAAAGCATATTTTGGTAGCTAGCATACCTACCCACACATTCCCTACTGCCCTTTTAAAAGAGAGACTTTTAAGATTTTCTGAGTTCAAACAAGACGTTTGAGAGATACTTAATTGGCCCCACTGGATGCGAAAGCATTAAATCCTGGTCCCCAACACTCGTTCAGTGCAGCTTCTTTTTAAATGGCAAGCAGACTCATCTAATTCTATGTACAAATCAACTAGCACGATACTGCTTGGTTGAAAGGGTCACCACAATTATGTAAAACATGAGTATTAACTATAATTGGGATAGTTTGCTAATACAATAAAAAGCTCTGAACATGAAAAAAGTTATGCTCGCAGCAGTAGCTATCACTTTCTAAAGTAAGAATTCATGGATGAAATGACATGAAAAAGATGGTTATAAAATTTTAATGGAATGATAAAAGGCAAAAGTCATCCTCTCAGCTGAATTCTTAAAATCCCTATATATCACAATCAGCTCCTTAACTGTAAAATCAATGTGGAGTATAACATGTTGTCAATGTGGTTGTCACTGGAGGGAAGACTGCAAAGTATGACAGCTACACAGCTCAGCCTGTCAATGATGAAAATAAAATCATAAAGCTTTTTATATGGATTTAATTGTTTATAGAAATAACTACTGAAGACGAAACAGTGGCCATCTTTGTCCTTAAGATTCTTAGTACATATTTCAAACCATTTCATTACAGTATTAATACTAGAAGGTAGTTTCATTTTGGCAAATGAAATTATCTTTTATGGTCGTCTACTTCACTCATCTGCTTCAAAAGTTCAAACTTGACTTAAAATAGAGGCACAAAATTCTCACTAATATTTTTTAATTCCCTGAGTATAATGACACATTTGTTTACTTACTGTGAGACTTGGAAAGCAAGGAGTTATACTCTCATGGTTGTTTTTTTGGGGGGGAATCTATATTTGCATTTAATATACTAAGACATATACATGGACGGATGCCCTTTAAAGTTAATGAGAAATACCTGATTTGCTGGCAAACTCTCTCACTAAGCAGAATAAAAATTCCATGCCTTTTACTCGTGAATCATTTACTATTTTCAGAAACATTGACAATGAAATTATACATATTAACAGAATATGGTGTCTTTCATATACTGCTGACTGTACCCAGCAGCAAACCCAAGTTGTGTAGCTCTGGGCATAAGGGACCACAGGAATCTTTTATCACATGAGATCACAGAACTCATAAGTCATTAAGCTGTTCATGCAATGACATGCAATCCATATGAACTCCTCAAATATGTATTAAGAGCTGTCTTCAGAGTATTCAGATTTGTTGCCCTCTACTGCTCCAAATGCACTTTGTTTCCAGAACTTCAGTTCTACCAGTCAATAAAGTTCTAGTTCCTAATCTGTAGGCATGCATGGGCAGTTTGCACTATATATCACATGATCATTTTATCATATTGCACTTCTACATCAGCTTAATTTGTTCTGTCCTTTTGCTATTCACCCTGTCAGGTATTTCACATGATTTCTCTTCCCTTTATCACCTCATCAGTTTTTGTCTTCTCTTGCTTCTCTTGAGCTCATGTGAACACATTCACATCAACTGTTTATGAATTAGTTTATATGCCTCAATTATATGGACCTAATTTACATACCTAAGGTAGGAGACCTGTCTTCTCAGACAACAAATATCATAAGCAGAGAAAGCAAGAGCTTCCAAAAGCAGCAAACTGCATCATCTACCCTCTTGTTCTGCATTGCCTCTCTTCATTGTCTACATCAGGAAGATTTAGGAGAATCACAGTATTATAGAATATATTGAGTTGGAAGGGACCCATCAGGATTATCAAAGCACAACTCCTGACTCTGAACAGGATATGCCAAGGAGTCACACCATGTGCCTGAGCGTGGTGTCCAAATGCTTCCTGAACTCATTCAGGCTTGGGCTGTGAACACTTCCCTGGGGAGCCTGTTGCTGTGGCCAATCACCCTTTGAGAGAACTTTTTCCTAATACCAAACCTAAACCTCCCCTGACAAAACTTCAGGCCATTCTCTTGGGTCCTGTCACTGGTCACCACAGAGAGGAGATCAGTGCCTGACCCTCCTCTTCCTCTCATGAGGTAGTTTAATCTGTGATGAGATCTCCCCACAGACTGAGGCTTTTCATCCTGGAACCAAAGCATTCCAGAGGAGCACACCATAGCTTTCCTGATTTGACAAGAAGTAGCTCAGCTGATTCTTTGCAGACGCTTTTTTTTTTTTTTTTTTTAAATTGCTTTTTTATCTCCAGCAACTTCAATATGCAATGATCTTCAATGACTACTGTGTGCTTTTGCCCTTACTTATTGTGAAGGAACACTGGGCTGGCCGATAACTTCATTATTCATAAAAGAGATGAACTTGAAGTTGCTTATGTAAGAAATTAAAAAATAAAAACTTAGACTGCCTGCTACATAACTTGCAAAATCTTTTTTTCCAGCTAGTGCAAGTCAGTCACTTTTAAAAGGGCTTTAGTAATAGCTCTCCATGCTGGTGTTGTACACTGACCCACAGGACAGAAATATAGCCACAACAGAGAATGTGCTGGTGACTGAGATGTTCTGCTGTGTGCAACTCACTGGGCTGCAGACAGGCTCTGGGGTGTTCAAAAGCTAATAAAGAAACAGAAACTTTTCTTTAAAGTAGAAATTTCACGATCTTAGAACTTGTCGAAGTCATGGTAGATTTTCTCAAGCACTAGAAAAAGCACATTTCTCATTTGGGAGATATCCCTCCGAACAAAAATTACACTCTGTGGATTGTTATCAGACAATATAATTTCGCAAGTTCTAAATCTACACCTTAGGAACTCAGCAGCTGCCATTGGGGCAGCTTCAGGTAACTGTAACCAACGTCTTTGCAAATCCCACAGAGCACAAAGCTCCCCATAGCAAAAGGGAAAACGTAACTTGTATCTCCTTCATTATATCTAGAAGGTTTAGTTTTCTTTCTGAATGCAAGGTATGATAGTCTGCTCTCAGTCCAAGGGTACATACTGACCTCTCAGTTCAGTGTTTTTTACAGTGATTGCAAGAGCACTATCTGAAATTTACATTAAAGTTACTGAAAGCAAGCTCTAATTCAGAAATTTCATCAATTGTTTCTATCTGTAGATATTCTGGCAGTAATTAGTCTGATGCTATGCTTACCAAGATCACTGGAACAAATATATTTTTTTAATGCATGTTTATCAGGTTTTAAAATATTCATACTTATGTATATTATTGTTATCTGGCATGGGCAGGTTAGACTTTAAAAAATGCATGGAATCAGTTACTAGTGTCACAATCATGTAAATGAAAGTATTTAAAAATTCTTTTCTGCATATTTTTCTTGCATTTAAAAATACCCCAGACCTACTAATCTGTATATTAAGACATTTAATTCTCAGATACAACATATTTTTATTGCAGCATTTGCTTATTTTCCCTTAATGATTACCAATATCCTCCTATTTTAGCAGATATTTATCATAAATAAAATATAATACATAGATGTACTGTGAAATCATCAGCTTGTATTACTGGAACTCTGCTGACATTAGAAGTGGATGTGTTGATTCACATATATTGTCGAGTGTATGTGCACACAGGCACACACACATATATTTTATGCCTACAGATACTTTATGCTTTTGTGAAACAAAAAAGATGTATATTTACTGAATAAAATTCAATAAGGACATGTAGACACACATCTAGTTCAACAGAGTAAGAGATATGGGAAATCTCCACTATTAAATTGCATTTTAAAAAGTAAAAGTCTGCTGGTTAGCAGGGCTAGGAATTAAGTGTACTTCTGCAACAAACTGTCAGTATAGGCAGTTTCACAAGAAACATGTTGAAAACTTGACAAAAGTACTCCTTAGACCCAATGACAATCATTCAGTCTTAAGCAACTGAGCTGAATATCCTTTCACAGATAGCAGCTCTTCACAATGTCACCACAGAGTCCTCTGTCACCATGGAAAGTTGGGTGGGTTCTTTTTAAATGACAAAGGCTGTTGGACATTGTTGCATCTCCTGTGTAGGTTTTCCACCCTAACCCTAACTCCTCAAAAGAGAATTTTAAGATTTTACACCAACTACTTTGCACAAAAATAACTTTTATACCAGTAACAAGTGATGCCTTTCAAATGTACTTCTGCCCTCCTTGTATGTGAAAAGAAACACAATGTGAACTATCAGACCAGAACGAAATAATTATTGCAATTTGAACAAAATAATCATAGAAGACTGGTTGCATTTTGATTATGAATGCAGACAAGTTCAATAATATCATATCCTCTTTCGTTAGCAAACAACATGATGAAATAACTGAATCTCAACAAGGATTGCCACAGGTAGATAACACAGCTCTGGTATCTAAAGACCAAGTTAAGATGTTATGTTTACTTGTAGGTTGTGTCTTCATAGAAGCATTTGGAGCTTAAATGAATTTATCAGATAAATTTCTGTTGTGAATCATTTGCTCAGCTTCAAAGAAAAAATGTTTTACAATTGTGGAAAAAAACCCTTTTCTGCTCAATGTTTTCTCAACGTAGACAGCTGTCCCTTTAGAGAAGGGACTAAAATCAAGTTGAGTCACCAGCACTGAATGTGTGCTAAACCAATGTTAGATATCCTGCTACCTTGTAAAAGAAAGCTAACAGCCCACTTTCGTAAAAAAAACCCCAAAAAACCCAAAAAACAACAAAAAAACAAAAAAAAAACCAAAAAAAAAAACCAAAAAACCCCAAAAAACCCAAAAAACCCCCCCAAAAAACCCTGGAAAATTGTGTGGTTTATATTTGTACTACAAAACCAAGCTCAAATTTAAATTTTTTCATATGTTTTTGCATACATATTGAATCAGGTGCAAAATCCTAACCTATCAACTAACTGGTTGTACCTATACACTGTTAGCTGTTTGCTAAATCAAGGGACTGTTGAAAAAATTGTGGACAGTGAGTCTGGAGAACATGGAACTATTAACAATGAAAGTGAAGGAATTGACGATGACAAACCCAATTTCAGACCAGCAGGTCACCACTTTAAATTAGCAAAGATCACTGGGAATGAAAAGTTCTGTGGTAGCTTGAGTATTCTCAACACAGAGATAAGACAACTGTCATATACTATTAACTTCAACTTATTTTCTCTGATATGACTGAAATAAGAATCAAGTCCCTGAATATAAAGGAACACCACTTACAGAACTGTAATTACCAATGTATTTTAAACTAACCATACATTGCTGGAGGAATATTATACACAGAAATAAGATACTGCTTCACAAAATACATATGTAAAAATCCGTATTTTTAAATGAATATGTAAGACAACAGATACTTGATCCTTTGGGAGTTTTTACTTCAAGTTAATATTAGGGAAGGAAATACATTACTGCTTTATAAGTGAGAAATCTAGATAACCTAAAGAAATTAAGTGCAATGGCAGATGGACTGTTATTTGTATTTTCTGCTAAAGGGATCTAAATAAGATCTGACTGCTTACTGTCCTCTGCTGTAGTCATTGAAGTCCAGTTGCTATAAGCATTGCCATAACCATTGGAGGCAACCACTCTCATCTCATACTCAGTGTAGGGCTGCAGGTCTCCGACCCTGTGCTGTAAGGAAGCAGTCGGGCTGGGAAGCAAACTGCAAAGAGAAACAGCACAAGTTACCTCAGAACACATCTCAGCATGCCAAGAAAGACTAAAACACTATGTCTTGTAACAGGACCAGCCACCCTAAAGGTGAGCCATGTTCAAGGTTAAGGGACTTTTCTTGCTCAGCAGTGCATGGATGGTGGTCTTGGTGCACTCTGCATACTCTAAAATGTCACCAGCAGAACGCCTCCGCCGCATCTGGAGTCGGTAGCTGGGCGTGCCTGGGGCGTTGTTGCGAACTGGTGTAGACCAGACAACCTGAAGACTGGTCGGAGTGGCAGATGAAAGCCTTGGAGGCATCACGCCATCTGGAGCTGTTGAAAAACATGGATGAATTAGAGCAGAGAAAACCATGGAGAACATATGCCGCGTGGAAACAAAATGCTCCATATACTGGAAAAACTGTTCCTCAGGATCAACAGTAATGTTAACATGGTCCATTTAGTTTAACATTTTCACTACTGAACAATACTGATTCTTAATTTTCGTCTTTCCAAAACGTGAATATCATCTTGCTAAAAGCAAACCTCCAAACACCAAAAGTAATTCAGAAGCAACATATTTTCTACCACCTGTTCAAATATTATCCACTTCTCCCTGTGCCCATCTCTGCCACCCTGAGAAGCTAAGGAAATGCTCACAGAAACGTTACCCAGCATGAGTAAAATTGAACAGACTTTTTATCATTCAGATACCTTCTCACCCTTATAAATTAATTAAAAAAAAACAAACAAAAAAAAAAAAACACAACAAAAACAGAAGAAATTTTAAGTCAAGAACATCTTTAGGTAGAAATCAAAATAGATTCACTGAAGTCTCAGTCTCTAGCCCACTGTTTTGTTAAGGAAATTAATTTTTATGAAGTCCAAGGAACTGCAGATCAAAATGTGTCAGTAATGATCCCACCAATGACCTTTACTGCTGCAAATTTCACTGCATGCAGTAAAAAGAACTATGACAATTTACACCTGTGAGTTTATGGCTTTGCTTTTTCTTTAAAAAGAAATCAATCTGTTGAAGAAACTTTCTGTATTTAAACACATCTGTAACTTTTATATATAACACATCTGTAGCCATATCTCTGTAGCTCTTTTCTGGAGTTAAAACACTGGAAAGTTACTGCCTTTGTCATTTAAACTCTTGTATAATAGTTTTGCTTTTCATGGTCCAGTAGCTATCATTTGCTCTTTTCCTTTGGTCTTTCCAGCAGAAATTCTTTTTCATTGCTATTATTTTCTTCTTGTCTCTATTGGCAAAAAAACAGTCTCACACATCTCTAACTTAAAGCGTAGTTGTAAGCCTCAGGGCCTAAGTTGTAAGTTTTAAGATGAGCAAACAGTAATTTACAAGAAGCTTTATGATTTTCATTTTCCACCTGTATATGAGGCGGTTACTAAGAGGGAAGAAACAGACTGTGTGATACACTGTCTGAGTCATTCTCTCCCTGAGACAGGTGAAAAGATGCATCAACTCTGAAAGACATCAGTCACATATAATAGTTTTTATTTACACTGATATATATACATTAACAGATACGTGAACTAGCATCTGATATTTTTACTCTGATTATACTTATATCTGGGGCATTTCAACATTTTTCATCTCCAGGTCCAAACTGTATTACAGGGAAAGGAACAAAACATGTTCCTCTTCAACGTAAGAAACTTGTTCCCTTTACATTAATTTCAAGGTCTGTCAGTTCACATACAAAACTTCTATTAAAAGCTGGCTTCTGGGGTATTTGAGTTATCAGGTACTTCTGATACTTGGCCCCTAGCCCTACAACCCTCCTGTTTTTTTTCAGGACAGGATGAAGTAGAACAGAACCTCCAGCTTCCCTCATTCCCTTCTGCTCCTCTCTGTCACTGTGAAAAAAAAACCCTATAATACGGGGGCTTAAGCCAGCCTGACTGTGTTTGGATGTTCCTTCCTGCTGCTGTTATCTACATCTAGGCAAACAGGCTCCAGTAAATCCCAAGTAAACCTGAAAATCTCTGAGACTAATGTAATTCATGGTCTGCAAACCCCATGCCAACACCTCCAAGGCCAATAAAGAGCTTGTGAGCACCTCATCTCAGAGGGAAGAAGGTGGCTGGCTTAACTTAAACAGCCCAAATATCCCTCCAGCTGAGCCATCAAAACTGCATTTGCACACCAAATGACTCTGCACATGATATTCACTCTCACAGTAAAATAGATTTTATTTACACATTTATTTACCTTACATAACATTGTTCTGTTTAGCAGCAACATGAGAAGAGTTTAAGTTGTGCAATAACAGGTTTTAAAACTTATGGATATAAAGTACAGTACTCACAGAAAAACATGTATTATTTTGGCATCCTTTATAAGGTGATTCCTGCAGTTGAAGGCAAACTGAGACAGCACAAGAAAGAGAATGCAATTGAAGGAAAAATTTTTAGTTCAGGGTTTTTAAGTGTTTTTTCTAAGCTGACACCAATGGAAAGAGTCAATATCCCTTCAAAGAAGGGTATTCATTTGAAAGTAAACTGTCTGCAGATTAAAATGCACCAGTTTTTGAAGTTCACACAGAAATTCTACACAGAAAAAAAGCTACATCTAAAAATTAATCTAATTACCTGACCTAGTAATTTGGCCAGGAAGTCAAAGTTCACATTATTATGGGGACAGTGTGAGGAGGTAAAACTCACTGAGGAGGCAAAAGCGTTAAATTTATTTGCAGTTCTGTCAGGACACATCACTTCACCTTTGTTTTTCATTTACCAATCTGTTAAATGGAGATAATAATACTTATCCTTCTTTGTAAAGCTCTCTGAGATCTACAAAGTAAAAGCTCAGATTAAGCTTTATGTATGTATAGAGGTGGTTATTACAGCGATACAGGAATGTTCATCAAAAACAAAGATGTAGCTGTCTAAATGTCAATAACAATTCCACAGTGTGGATGTTATTTTAATGGCATAGGTAATCTCAGCTAAATGTTCAAATCTCTTCTACCAACAAAAGCACAGCATAGGGAAGAGTAGAAATTTTGGACAAATCTCTGCTGTGAAAGTCGCCTGACCCATAGAACAAGCCAAGCCCACTACTTTCAAACCAACATGTCTCAATATACAGCAATTGTATTTCTCTGAAAGGCTCCCTGTAGCCCACAGAGAATTTCCTCAGCAATGTACTAGTGAGTGCTCTCCAAAGGAATGGGGCAGAGGGGCAGGAGGGTACAGCAAATAAATTGTCAGGTCTCTGCTGAGTCATAATGAGAAAGGTGCTCTATTAAACTAATCACGATTTGCTCATTAAAACGGCAGAGCACTTACCCCCCAAAATGGTAATTCTAATTTGCACACAAAACATCCTCTGACTATTTCAAGCATTCCTCATCACCAAGGTCTTCAGTGTAACATTTCCCCCAGCTTAACCCTTTTTATCCAATCCATATCCCCAAGAGACTCCTTACTACCCAAGTAATAACTGGCAACAAGCAATAATTCTACTGTGAATTTCTCAACAGAAGAGCCATGTATCTATCAGCTTGATATATCGCCTTTAAGATGCAGTGTTGCTCAAAAATCTCCCCTCGAGCTTTAATATGGCCCTCAGGGGGCAAGCACTCCACTTGCAACCTACTGAATCAACATCTAGCCCAGTAAATCCTCACTTAGCAGGGCATAAAGTCATGCTTTGTATATCAAGAGACTACAAAGGCAGAATAAAATATTTAATCAGATGTCGATTCTAATCAAATAATTAATAAACAGTTCCACAAAACAATAAAAACTGAAGGCTGTTTCAAGATGACAATGATATATTGGATTCCAAATACTCAGGTACATGCAGATGGATCGAGAAACGTCTGAACCCTCTTCAGCCAGTAAAGTGCTAAGCAGCCCTTGAAAAGTGTTTCAACTTTTTGCCTCAATTTCTTTATCTTATATAACATGTGCAAAAATAGTCAGCTTTGTAACTATTTGTTTATTTTAGGACAGCAAGTGTTGTATGAAATGATTGTACTTAAATGTTTATTCCATGTTGAAAGCTTGATTTTTTTCTGAGAGGTATTCATTTATAATAAGGATTTATCTGAAATGTTAATTTTCTGAAAGTAGACGACTTTGAGCAGGACTATTAAAAGGCGAATTACCATTAGGACAATAAATGATCATTTAATTATAAAAACGTCTCCACTGTTAATCTTTCATCAGTAGAAGAAAAGCCAGCAGAGTTTGATTGCATATCTATAAAATTGGTGCAAACTCACACCAACTTTGAAGTGAAGTGTCACCACTTTGAACACATATGTGATCACATATATTGACCCCAATGTATTCATAGTATTGCCAAGATAGGCAGCTAAAAGAGTTTGGAGCTATGAATATGTAACTCTGCAAGTTGCCACATCTGCATATATAAAATATTTACAAATAAAATTTGTATCTTATCAAAATATATTTCATACCCATGGATGCAAATGATAACTGCAGGGATTTAACTACAGGAGAGGAGGAAAATAGGCTCTCCAGTATTTGTACCAAAAACAGCAAGGAAAAGTTCCACTCAGACTGCCTTTGGATGAGTGTCTTGCTCTGTCATGACTACTCTTCCTCTTTTCCAGGTTCAATTCACAAACCCCATTTCTTTATCTCATTGTAGCACTTGTACTACTTTATGTACTCCTGATTCGTTTTCTATTTTAGGTGCTCATACTAAGATCATGTTGTTATGGCACTTTTTATGGCAATATGTTCTGCACGTTGACATTTGTTTCTTCTGATTTTCTCAGGTATGCCTGTTATCTAGTGGTTTGTTCAGTCCAAATAATTCCAGTCATTTCTCTCCTCATAACTCAACTTGGGCTTGTGTTTTAGTTTCATTTCAGAGAAAGACAGGCCATGGTGCTAGGCCATATGTCATCACTAGAACAGCATGCTAGTTATAAACCTTTTTCACTTGGCAAAGCAAAAGATTGGTTTTTTTTTTTTCCCTTATCTTCACAGGTTCATTGAAGTTTACTCTGGTTTGGCTTTTAACTCTTTCCCCATTATTATTCCTTCTTAGCGTATACCGAATATGAGTTGCTCTTGATTTTTTCATTTAATTTGTATGTGCAACCACATTATTTTTCCCATTCTATAGAGAATGCACAGATTATTTTTTGATTTTCTTTCTAATTTTATAATTTCACTGCTGGATGTTTTCAGTTACAGATATAGCTCCATCTAACAATACATATACCAACACACCCTCATTCAACACACATCATTGCACTTTGGAACACACAATGTGAAATGTTCATGGTGGCCCTCTTGCTTTCCCCTCTCTGACACATTTATCTTGGGAAGAAAGGAAGTTGTGTGTTGGCAAAAAGCAAATTGAGAGATATAAAGGAGTAGCTTAAAGCCTTTGTAAACTTAGAGTAAGTCCAAACTTGTTCACACCTCATGTTAGTGAAATTTTCTTTTCAGAAGTATAACATAAACGAGGTATAGAAATATCTTGATGTCTCTTCATGATCTATCCTGTTTTATACCTCTGCTCTTGGCTGTAATAGTAATTTCATTTGAAAAGAGATGGTTTTGTAAATCTATTCACTTTTATTATTAATCCTCAATGCTACTTTTATGTCACAATATCATTCAGAAAAACAAAAATAAGATGTTTGGAAAAAATCTAAAATTTATCTGGATTGAGTGGGTAAGCTGTAACAGCAGATTTTTCTGCACTTTCACTATTTGGTATTCCTAGCAGCAAAGCATAATTTAGTAGTGCCCTAGAAATCAACTTGGGCTTCACTCCATTACCTGCAGACCCTTCTGAAATCCCAAAGCAGGCTTTGGGATTCCTCATTAATATTTTTCCAGAAAAAAAAAACAAAAAACCAAACAACCAAAACAATCAGACCTTTCCCTCCTTTTAATGAACTTTTCTTCATGTACAACCTCAACACTGGCAACCTGGGCATGGGTCTCAAGTAGAAATACGTGTAGAAGATATCCTTTCCTAAATGTTCCATTTCACTGAACACTATAAAAATGTCACATAGATTTGTCAGTTCACCTTTCCATAAGAAGTAACCTGCCTTTCTTCCTCATGTTAGATGGAAGTTTGTCCATCTTACTCAGCAAGAACTTTACTAAACTCTAAAAGCTACAAAAGAATGCCAATAAGCAATTAGCTGAATGATTAATGATTTTAATACCTGTAATAAGGACATTGGCTATAATTAATAACTTCCCAGTAAAACTAATTATTCATCATACTGTTCAAAACGATGGCAAGCCAATAACTGCCATATAACAAAACCAGGGGTTTTTTTTCTTAAATACTATGAGGAAAACCCATAAGGAATGGTATTACAAAATCAGGCAGAAACTTCAACTCAAAAAAACATCTCTTGCTGGTTAATTGTGACTCTGGCTACTGGAAAATGATATATCTCTGTGAAATAGCTTTAAGAAACTATCACCTGTTTTGACTTAGGGGGACAGACGTGGCAAGAGCAGTAGGAATAAAATTCTGTCTATCTTCATGCAACAACTTCATCTTCCTGCATGTAGCAGCTTTAGAGATTAAGTTCAGGAGGTTTTTTTGGATTGCAGGGGTATTATTATTATTATTATTATTAATAATAATAATAATAATTTATTATTATTATTATTACTATTATTATTTTCTGTAGTTGATTTTTTTAGCAGTTTTGGGGTTGGGTTGTTTTGTTTGGTTTTTTCAAAGGAAAAAGATGAAAGAATTTGACATCATCTTCAAAATCTTAGAGCTTTCTTTATAATTAGTATCTGATATCAGAGAGCTATAGCCAGAGGCAGGCAGAGTACCTTCCACACTGATGGAAACACCTCTGGTGAGAGTCTTTAGATTGCTGGAGAGGAGACTCTAGGATAAATAAAAGTCTCTTTCTTAATGTTGATGCCAGAATTTCAGAGAACTGTAGGGTGGCTTTTAAGCTTGTAGCTTCTTGTTTGAAACTAAACAGTGCTTAAATAGTTCTGGAAATCCAGAAACTCCCCAAAAGAAGCAAAAAAAAAAAAAAATCAAATTTTATCACTTGTGATTGGGAAAAACCTGGGGAAGAAAGTTCAAACCTATGTAGTTAAAAGAAAATATGGATAGACACATTAGAATCTTCAACTTTACAGTAGTTTTGCAAAGACAAGAGAAAACAGAACAATGGAAAACACAGCAACAGGATTAAACTTCTGCAAAACAGTTTTCAAATCTCCATCAGACTAAACAAATGCTTACTGAAAATGAGATAACTTGCAATTTTGACGAAAGAAGATGGCACGAGCTGATTTTCCAATTAATTCTTTTTTCAGCCTGATAATTCTCTGAAGGGGATTCTAACTTCATAAAAGAAGAGAAAGATAAAGAAAAAGGAAAATGCACAGAGGTTGTGATGTTACAAGGAGGATATGCATCGTTCCAAAGCATAATCTGTTAAAAATTAATTTATAATATTGAATTATTCTATGACTGAAAGAAAAAGGATAACACCAGATATTCAAAACCAGAAAGCACTGCTCTACTTGAACAAGTGGACATGGCTTCAGCAAAGGATTATTAGCTATACAAGGCTTTCAAGCATTGGAACAGACTGCTCAGGGAAGAGATGGAGTCATCATCCTTGGAGGTATTTAAAAGGTGTGCAGATGTGGTGCTTAGGGACACGGATTAGTGGTGGACCTGGTCATGTTAGGTTAATGGCTGGTCATGATGACCTACCTTAAAGATCTTCTCCAACCTAAATGATTCCATATCTCCAACCAACATGGCAAAAGAAACTAAGAAAATAGAGCAGCTTTATCTGAATGGTAAAGAAAGTGGGATACTGGAAAATATGTGAATGTTCTCACTAAATAAAGTCTCATTAAATAAGAAGTCTCTTCACACTACTCCTGCAGTATGGATGGTGAACTGTTAAAGAGCAGATCAGTCTGTTGGCAGAAAACTCTAGTATTAGCAGTTGATGTGCATTTTAACAGAAGCCTCAGTTTATATATCCCTGTATGTACAGACTGGAGAACAATGCAGGGGCGCAAATAAATTAGCTTCGCAATAAGATTACCTGTAGTTATTTTAATCCTTAAATTTCTCTGTGGTACATAATGGATGGTGTGAAATATTACCATTTCTGATGGAAACCAAGCTTGAGAGTCCCATAAATAGAAAATGGATCTGACAAGATGACAGATTAGCTGGTGTTAGGGAGCCACTATGCACGGTGGGTGGTGCAGTCTTATTATATCTTGAATATCCTACAGATAACTGTGAGATCCAGGTCACTGAAGTACCTTTTGGCCATGAAACATCTGCAGCCAGAACAGACTTCCTCCCTCTCAAATTCTTTCCTTACTTGCAGAAAGAGAAGGAAAAGAGGTTCCTTAAAGTTTCTGCTCCTAGTAATCAAGGCAACACAGAGCTGGCTTTTGTTCACAGCTACTACCTAATGCTTTATGATATATATGGTAATCACTAAAAGGCTTTGACTCATTGTCAAAATGAGTCAAAAACTCTAACTTTACAGTCTGGGAGTCTTGTCTTTGCTTGCAAGAAATGTTGTTCACCTCAAGACAGGTGTCTTGACAGGAGAAGTCATGCCAGTAGAATACCGAGTGCATAATTCTTTGAAAATTGACTTCTTAAGGTTTCATCAAGTGTCTTGTAAAATTTTGCTCCCTGGAAGTCTGTTTCAGTAGCAAACACATTCTAACAATGGAAGTTTAAAAAAACCCAGCTAACCAAAAAAATCCCCTAACAAGCCCCTTTATAATATATCACTTTTCTCCAATCTTCACGCTATTAAAAAGCATATTAACTTTTCCTGTTCACGTGAGTTGGACAAAATAAAAAATAAAAATATCAAAGCAACAGTATCAATTAAGTAGCAACTCTGGCTTGTGTGTCATCTTAACCTGCTTCTCATTTCACTCTACAGCATTCAAAGCATATGAAGTATGCTACATTCATATGTTCATGTTGAACATACATGTTGAAGTAGCCTACATTCTCTAGTTTTCTCCTGCAAAGTATAGTATATGTCAGATTCAGACAAAATACCAAAAATGACTGTATATTTTATTAAAAGCCTATTTTTATTCACTCTCTCTCTTTTTAACAAAAGTCAAATTTAGTTGTTGTTCCCTTAGGTATGAGGTACACAGTTCATAATTCATTTGATATAAAATGTCAGTTTAGATTTTTGCACTTCTTTGATAAATGAGAAAAAACACGTACATTTCAATTTCCTTCTACGAGGTTTCACTAACAGAAGCCCCCCCCGATTGTGCTGCTCAAAGACCTTTGCTTTAAATTAAACATCAAGATTCAGAAACTGTAGGGAATGATATTTCCAAGACATACAGTACAAATACGTGAGACTGGGAAAAAAGGTAATGATTTTTTCCTACCAGTAAAGTGATGTCTCCCAAAGAGCATCTTTGATCCTTGAATTAGTTCTCAGTTATAATTTAATATATCAAAACTGTCATCAGCTTTCCTTACATTTAAACATTTAGTGACATAGTCAGCTCCACAAAAAGCAAAATACAACATTCAGGGGCTTTCTCGCCTCCACCCCCAACATGTGCTGGTGACTCTGAAGTCCATCAATATTAATGAGGAAAATCTGTGTACATCAAAGGAGACAGCAAAGAATTAATTTAATTGTATCTGTCATCATCACTGGTATGGAGTGTTTTTTCCTATATAACCAAATCATGCCATTGATCAACGTGTAAAACTCTCAGGGGTGCAATCTGCACAATAGATTAGAGAAGAATCAAAAAATTTAGTTCTGGAAATAAAACTGATATAATTAGGAAAAAATAACAACAAAACACTGTGTATTATTCTCTTATGTAACACATGAGGCCAAGGCTGACAAATCAGAAGCACCACATTTACAGAGTAAACAAGAATTCTTATCACTCCTCCAAATGCCAACTGCAATGCTATGGCTGTCACTTCACGTTACGGTCCAGTCCAGCAGATGCAGTATCAATAAATTAAACTGTATTAGAAAACTGCAATAGGATCACATTCTGATGCTCATGCTGAGCGTCAGCACTGATGAAAAACATATGTCCAGAGCCACGAACACCCAGAACTCAGCACCTTCTCCTCTTGCCCTCTGTGTTGCTGCCGTGTACCCTCCCTCACCCCAGCCTGGGAAGCGTCATCAGTCCCACGTTACAACAGCATCTGCTCTCTTTTCCCCCAATAAAGGAGACTTCCCTCTACACCCTACAGCAGAGCTTCAACAGGATAGATGGACATTGCCTGCATTCCCTGCTTAGGACCCCAGAAATTAGTACACTGCCCAGCAACTGGGAGACAGGATGAACGATCAAGATCTCCTTTTTTTCAGACAGTGCTCTAACAGAGAAAAGTTATGAAAGAGTATGAAAGGTAGCATCTCCACTGCACCTAACTATGGCAAAAAATCCCTGACTGTTTTTAACCCATCATAG
Organism: Certhia americana; assembly: GCA_018697195.1. NCBI lineage: Eukaryota > Metazoa > Chordata > Aves > Passeriformes > Certhiidae > Certhia > Certhia americana. The sequence continues at coordinate 91,627,739 of CM031859.1, forward strand.
TTCCCCACTAAAATAGCTTTTAAATTGACAGAAATATGATCTGGGTGTTATATACTGAAGCAAAATATTTAATATTTAGGGTGACTAAAAAGAAATTCAGGCAAGACTATTCCCACACAGAAATAATATGTTCAAAATATACAGCTGATTTCTCTGATGAACAGGGTAAAAGGAGTACAATTCTTTATAGCCAAGCTATCCACACAGGAATGTTCATACAGCATTATTAAGTAGCTACCATCAGCTAATGCCCTGTTCTAAACACCTTTAACAAATAAACGACTTATATGAACTATCTCTAGGCTTCATTTCCTTAGGTAATACTGAAGAACACATATATTCACTGGAATTGGTGGTACTGTGTCAATATACAACAATGAATTATCTGCTCACAAGTATTTTTTTACTGAAAAGACCTTGACTACTCTCGTCTTGTTCAAAATCAGGTAGCCTAATTGATTAAAAGTCATTGTAACACCACTGTGTTTTATTCAAACCCAAACCAGACTGAATGTGTTCTGTCTTCTGTGCCACAAGACTTTTCAGTGCATTTACCCCAAAATACATGCTAAACCCTGAATACAGAAAATTTACAGCTGGTTAATTCAGATTACAACCATCAATTGAGCATTTTGGACACCAGTATCAAATTCTTATGAATAACCCTCTAAAATAGGCTACTTAATATGTAAGAGCATTCACAAATTCAATGCAAACAAAAACAGAGAAAAGATAAGTATTTTCCTTTATATAATGACATTTCTTCAGTAACTCCATTTCTTTTCCTTATATATGAATTATTAGAAATTTTTAGATAATTTAAACTCAGTCATCCTGAATGAACACATTTTCTCTGTACACATTGGCTGCATTAAACTATGGTGACACCTTTCAGAGAGAGGCAATCCCCCAGCCTAAGCTAAGGACAAGAAAAAAGGCTGGCAAACTTTGTGACACGCATACCATACTTTTCAGCACAAGGAGGAACATGCAAAATTTTTTTTTACATTCCATTGCTAACACATGCCTCTCTCTCTCTCTGTAAAATGGGAACAGCAATTCTCAGTCACCTGAGAAGCCTACTGGAAATCTGAATTAGCAGGAACAGTTGTAAAAATCATAAAAGTAAATAGGTCAGTATATAAAAAGTAAGGATTAATATAATTCAATAGTGGGCATATCCCCCTGCAACATGAAATACATTAATTCCCTTTCTCATTTTACTCAGTGGGAATTAATCAAAGAGCATAGTATTTCTTTGTCAGAGGAATAAGCATTGTCTGCATAGAGATCCAAAGACAAAAAAAGATAGAAAGCAATCACATATACATGAACATGCATACACTGATGTACCATATACATTTTTGTGTGTGTGTACCTTCACATAGACACAAAAAGTAACATGCATGTACCTGCATGCAGACACAAAAAAAAAAAAAAATTCAGAAAGAAAAGAACAGTGAGGAAAAAGCTGTCAAATACCAGGAATCAACCATTACGAGCTATAGACTCTTATAGTTACCTCTGTTGAAAGAAAGAGGGTAGTGCACACGAACACTGCATGAATAGGAACATCAGAGGAGAAGTGATGACTCTAATCACTAATTCTCACTCAACTTCCATTTTCTCTCCCTTTCTGCCCTTACAGAGAAGATTATTTCTCCTCAGATACTCAGCCAACTAACCTAAAGTTAACAACCCAGATGTAACAGGACAAGGAGAGCTACACTAAAAAAAAGCAGAGAAAACTCGAACTTTAAACACTACCAGAACACATAATCAGCTACATGTGGGAAAAATCCTTCTTTTCTGCAAAGTTTTTTAAGAGTTCAGATACAAAGTTTCAGATATTTTTACTTCAATTTCAGATCCTTTTCCAAACTACAGAGAAAACTCCCAAAATGTAGTTACTAAGAGTAATATTTAACTGTATATAGAACCAACAAAACAAAGCAAAAGCACTTTTATGGCCGTGACGTTTAAGAAAGATCATCTCTGATTTTTTCCATAGCTAAAGAGAGGAAAAGAACAGTGATTTGAATCCCTGTACATTTAAACCTCAGCAAGGTCTTAAAAAAAACCCTAATTTTTCTCCCCATGAAGCTTTTTTTCCCTAATATGTACACATGACAAATACACAGCAGGTTGACAGAACTTTGCTGGAGGTGTATGAAGTTCATTGCAGGCAGAGGAACTTCAAAACTTCCTGAACTGTGCTAAGATGCTCAAGCCTTCAAATCTTGCCACTTTACTGAAATGCTTTATGAACACCAGGTAAACTTCCATAATCTGGATGATTCAAGTGCAGAAAATACAGAAAGACGCGATCAAAAAAATGCCATCAAACCAATGAACAAACAAAAAACTCACAGATGTTTGCCTTTGCTGACAGTTAATGAAAATGAAATTTTGTTCCAAAAGCTATAGGGGCAAGAGTTGTCAAAAAATAAAGTATAAAACCATGAGCCTTTTAGAAAAGCAGTGCAAATCATCACAGCAAAGCAGCATAAAAATTGATCTGATTCCTAGTCTTACATATATGTGGAAAATGGTTCTAAAGACAAAATTCATGGTGTGATTTTCCAAATGTTTTCTGTGTGTTTTCACCAGGAATTTCAACAGCATTATATTGAAGAATTCCTTCAACAGAGCCTAACTTATCACATAAACATTGCTGACTTCAGTTACAGTATTGAAAAATCTAGCTCAAATTTGCTCAGAATGAAAAGAAAAATCAAAAATAAAAAATCACAAGCATCAATAAGCTTGAGATTATATAAAATTGGTGCATTTCATCTAAATCGTGTCCTTTTCTCTGTAGAATTGAAATTGGTCTGAAATAGGTTAATGTGATAGTAGGTAATAATTTTAAATAATGACCTACCTCTAAATTCCACAACAGCCATTTTCAACATTTTTATATATTCTTCTGTATTTCTGAAGTACAATCAAGCTGCAATTTTTCAGCATGGCATCTTCGCTGTACAGATTTCTTCTAAGAGTTCTTACGTACAGTCTGGATCTCACACTAAGGCTAAGGTCTTGAAAAGACCTGAGTGAGATCTCTTCAGTGAGGTTAATTGCCTGCTTATAGACGATCAATTAGCTGCTGTAAAGGTTTCCCTGTCTCATCTGGCTCTCCCTAAGCAAGCAAAACACATCCACACTCTTCCAGGCAGCTAAAACTGCTGATTTGATCTTCTTCTCCCAGCTGTTTCATGCTGCTCTAGAAGAGAAAAAGGAACTGAGGAGCTGATAAATGCAGGTGCTTTGTGTCTGGACCATGGAAAGATCACAGCTGGAACTATGGGAGATCTGCCCAGCCCCAAAAGCACAGGGTGCAAAGGCAAAGAGGAGGCAATCAGAAGGAAAGGACACAGTTGGAGTGTCATTGCCTGCTGACAAAACTCCTCAGTTATATGAGTGGGGTCTTACACTAAGCTTCAATTTAAAGCAACATTTATAATGTGTAGAATTAGGCTGAGCCCCAACTGGCTGCAATTTAGGAAAGTGAGCAGCAAAGAGGGCACCTCTGTGCCTCTCAGTGCCAGAGTTTGAAGACACAACTGTTCAGGAATGAGATTTCTCTCATCTCTTGCCATGCAAAAAACCCACACAAAATCAAGAATGGATACAGTATGAGCTCAGTGAAAGGTGTGCTGAACGGCCTGGGAGAGGGGAATAAAAGAAGTAGCACTAATGAAAATGACAATCAGGTCAATACTGCAGAGATTAGAGAAGAATTATTGTTTCAGTAAAACAACTCCCAGTTTTTCACATAAGCACTTTTGGAGTCCTACCCTTATATCCCCATGAAATCATCTTTCTAGACAAAAGGAACTGGGATAGACAATTTAATTAATGTCATTAGCTAGGTCATTGATGAGAGATGCAGAAGAGCTCTTTCCCCCTCCCCACTCTATCCTGGTCTCTCTTTAAAGCACTTGTAGAAAAGATATGGTCACAATTTTTCTAAGTACTTTCTGTTAACATAGAAGATACAGAACAAAAGATTCCTCTTGGATTCTTTCTCTTGGATTTCTCTCTAAAGAGAGAAGGAAGAGAGAAGAAAGGAGTAGGAGGAGAAGGAAAAGAGAGAAAAATAAGTTATGTCTCTAAAACCTGAAATATGAGGCAAGGGACGTTCTTTCAAAACAGATTTTATGGTGTGAGTCAGTGTGATACTAGGAAAAATGGGAAAACAAATCTGCCTCACAGGGAAAATTCTAGCATATTCAAGTTTGAGTTTTCTTCCTAAATATTTCTGACTTAGCATCAGTTTGGTTTGTTTATTGAGTACTCATTTCTCAAAGGAGGCCTGCTAGCTTCAGTGATCAACTTCCACAAGCAAATGCTTTCAGATGTTAATATAAGTTTTATGATGTGGTTCCTACTTGTTTGCATAATTAGATCAGTGGTCCTATGATGAGGTTCAGTATCCAGTCTCCAAGGTGTTGTAACTTAAACTAACAGTGGCTGAAACCCTCTGGTTGTAGGACATCATCTCTGTAGATATTGAACAAACATCAACACCTACAGGTATATAGGCTCAAGTTTTGTTGCTGAGAACAAGCCCAGGCTGAGGCATGCAGTATTCCACACAAACAAGGGACCAGCAAGGGACAGGGGCTGAAGGGTCTGAGGCAAAATCTTATACATCTTTCCCTGCTAGACATTCCTATGTTGTACAAATCACAGACAGGGCACATAATGGAACAACATAGTTAATAAATCATGGCAGAGTTTAAAGAGGCATTTCACTACTTAGGCAGATTTTTTTTTTTTCAGAGTATCTTTCCTTTTATGTTTTACACAGGAAGTATGTATCAATTCTTTGAGGCTCTTTTCTGAACATAAATCAGCACCAAGTTAACGGTTTGTAATCACCAGTATAAAAATCCACAGGGAGTCAACTCTGCAATTGATACAGAATTACAATCCACAACAGTCTTTAGACCGCTTGTCATGACTTGGAAATCCAATCCTTTTTCCTGCTTTGTAGGTGATGATTGAGACTCCACCTTCCTTCTTCCCATCAGATCAGCAGCCTGTCCTTTTTGCATCTAATTATTCAACACAATCCATCTTCTTCCCATTCCCTTCCATACTCAGGCTTTGGTGGCCAGAGGAAGGGAATAAATGGATTTAACTAGAGTATAAGCTGTTATCAGCAGTGATTGCAAATTTCCTTTCTGCTAGCTCACTATCACTTATTACAAAGCAATTCTAAAATAATGGGGTCTTCTATGTGCCACTACATCAGAAATAGCATTCATTGAGGAGAAAAAAATGTATAACCAAGAACCCTGTGCAAAAGGTTTTCTCCTAGAATTTTGCAGTTTTATATCTTCTCTATCACTTCAATTCATGTATCTAATTAAATTAATTCTAAAACAATTTGTTTTCCAGATCTTTTACTGGCTGGCATCCTTAAATTAATGTGAAGCTCTGCCTAGTATATTTTTTTTACAGCTTCTACAAAAGCAGTTTAGGACAAGATAAATAGAACAAATTAATTCTTTTTGGAAAAAATATAAAACTCAAAAAAATTTACTTCCACCTCTACAGTATGAAATTTGTCACTAATCATTTTAAACTATGCCCTTTTATGCTTCTTCCATCTCTTTTAGCTTTCTGCGCAGTTCTTTGATGTAACAAAGACAGTTTCAGACAAGATTTCAGTTCATCTGTAAAAAAAAAAGCTTTAAGACTTGAGGCAAAAAGCAGTGTATTTAAAATTTATATACTCCATAATGCCTTTGTTCTGAACTTGAACATCCTGAAAAACTTCTCCTCTTTCTTTTGCTTCCCGACTCTGAAGATCATTTGTTCTCATGGTTTCAGCTTCTTATTATGCAACAGTGACTTTAACTGGTGGCTCCAGCATTTAAGTACATGCACAGTCATGGCTGACCCTTTCTGATCAATTGCCAATCCATACAGGTTTGACTGATAAAAGAGCCAATTAGATTTAAGCAAATTAAGGGACATCACCAATGTCAACCACTTATTAAACTGAATGCTGAATTCCATGCATACCAAACACTAATGCACCAAGTCCCATTAAGAGTTGAAATCCTAACCCCATTAGTAACTCCAGACCACTACAGGGTAAGGGTCAAAAGAAAGTTTCATATTTATGGATTAACATTTGGATTCAGTTTTTATTTTTTTAATCTTTCCAAGAACTCTTGAACCTGCACTGCAATTTTAGTCGAGAGTGTAGATAAAATAAATTCCTTATTTCTAAGACAGGTCTTTTTGAGTGTTGACTTCAAGCATGGCAAATAAGCTTGATAAGAAAATAAGATATATTCAATCAGGTAACACTAATGTTTCGGTATGCTTTATATTGTGCACAATGTGTTGTAAAGCTAAAAAAAAAGAACAAAAGAAATGCATGTTGGAAAAAAAAATTGTATCACAATTGTGAAACAGTGATCAAGAATAACATCAAAATGGAATACTCTTTTGTCCTCTATCACCCTTTCTCTTAGACAATCTTCCATCAAGCTACATGAACTACTCCCCACAGTTTAGATTTCTTAAATAGCATTTTTTTGGTATCCTTGAAAAAAGAATGCTACATTTTAACACTCATTAAAAGGCTGTGCTTCTGTGCATAATGAGACCTCCTTTCTTTTTGATCAAACAAAACTTCTAAATGAAATCTTGGCCACTGAAGTAAAAAGAAAAAAAAAAAACAACCAAACAAGCAAAAGAAACTTTCTTAACTAAGGAGCATCTAGATTTTAATTTAGAAAGTGTGTAGGCACTGAATACTGCCCAGTGTAAAATTCCCATTATACTCACAATTTAGCATGTAATGGAATTGTACAACATTCAAAGGCTCATTATAATAAATATCATAGTCAAGCAAACATACATTGTGCTAGATACACACGTGTGTGTCTGTACATGTGTACACATATAGTGAAAACACAGCATGTGAGAGAGCACTTCTCATACACACTGCTTCATTTATTATTCATTTCTCTACAGACCACAGTCCACTGGACAATGGTATGGAAGATTTCTTTAATAACTCTCACTGCTAATTTAATTCTACTTAAACACACATATCCTAGCGAATGCCACATGCTTTTCAGCATGATTTTATGTGTAAATCAGGATAATATGTTTTCAGATCATTAACTGAAAGGAAGCATGAACTAAAACCTATTTAACCAATGAGGTATTGCTTTTAAACTACCACAAGGTCATAAAAAAGATAATTTCAAAGCTATAAGTTTTCTAATTGTAATCAACAACAATCTAATGATGAAAGAAAGTGTATCTTAATGGCTGTCATAAACTTGTGCACATCCTTGCTTATCTTTAAAGATCCTTTACTTTGTCATTTCGTTAAATTTTCACTACCAAATTTTGCTAAGCAAAATTGAAATGTGACACTGGAGCTAGAAGTATCAGTGTGTTACTGCTCAGTCTTAAATACGCAGTAAAACTCAAACATAGTTTCATTATTTTATGAGAATGTATATTTGTTAATAGTAGGTAAAACTTGACAATCAGACTAGAAAAGTATAAAATGTGCTGGGAATTGACTTTTACCTTGTTCCTCAGTGATCTGTCACAAAAACTCTGTATTGTATTTACTCACTTTTCTGAAGTCCCAAAACTCAATCCATCTGTTTGCAAGCAAGTTGTTTCAAGTCAGTGTTTTTGAGCTGTAAGATTTATGGTTTTTCTTTCCTTTTTCTTTTTTGCTTTTCTTTTGCTTTCAAATGGTATGTACATCCCTCTACAGTGCTCTTGCTCAATGGCTACACCACACCTCTCAAAAACAAGCGCTGTTGGACTCTCACTTAGAAAATCAAAGTTGCCTTAAATTAATTGTACCTATTGACATTTATTTAATAAAAACTAATTACTAGGTTGTCCATGAAAAAAAAATGTAAAAGTAGCACATCTACACCAGCTATAAATGTAAGCTTTCTTGAAAAAAACCCAAACAACAAAGCCACAAAACAAATCATTGTACAACATTTAGGGCATATTTTCTCAGTTCTCTTATTTCAAATTGTTATGAAGATAATATCCAGACTGGCTTACAGTCTGATTCAGTGTAAATCAGCAAATTGTAATTGACTTTCTTACAGCTACATTATTTTGTGGATTCTGGCTCAATATATTGCCAATGGTTTATATTACTATTATTAAACAAATTCTCTCAGTCTATCCAGTAAGTGCTCTTTGTCAGCACTTACAACTTTTACTCCAAAACAGATTACAAAATGCAGGTAAGTCTCTTTATTTTCTTGAGCTAGATTAGCTGTCCATGACAGAATATACCACCATTCACAGAAAAAAAATGAAGTACACAATGCACTTCTCACCTTCATAATATGCTAACTACACAACTATGTATTTTCATTTTCTAGTTCTTTAATGGAACAAAGTGACAAATTAGAAGCCAAAAAGAACAATTCTGTGAGTAAGAACTACTAATGCAAACGCATATTCTTCTGAACTTCAGTCCTCAGCTGCGACAATAAATTATGTTTTGTTGAACAGAGTGTTTGTGTAATTGCTATACACACAGAAAAAGCACTTTTTCATACTTACCTCCTGGAGGCATGACTATGGTTATAGCATCACTTATCAAGCTGCCCTGGCTGTTGGACGCATTCACTTGTACTGTGTAGTTAGAAAATGGAATCAGTCCTTTAATGGGTACCCATACATTGAATTCCTTGCTGCTGCACAACATCCGAGTATCATTTACAATAGAATAATTAGCATTATCTGTTATGGAAAAACAAGAGGGGGAGGGAAAGAACAAATCTTAGACCTTACATCTACTACAATTCACTGTCTTTATGAATCAAGTCTTATTTCTACTCAGATGAAGAGTTGCCATTTATACCAGTAACACACACAAATTTTTGGTCTGATGGAAAGAAAAAATATTATTCACGATAATATTCTTCTCCTTTTGCCAACAGTTTATGGCATTTATCATGGAAAATAAACAAACCAATACATGAACCAACCAGTCACAAAGCTGATTACTATATACAGCAAACAGAAGTTCTAGATCAGTTCTGTGATAATTGCAGATTCTTAACATTAATGATAATTCTTATACCTATGAAAGACTGGTAAAACTTTTAGAATTATAAATCTAAAAGCTAGAAAAATGCTTAACTTAGGAGTTGATAAGCTAATTCCATTGTATGCATAACAAATAGTCATCTGCAGTATCAGAGGCTATCCAGCATGGCCTGCAGTTCTCTCAAAGACAAAACAAGGATTTGAAGTACTCAGTTTATCAGTTTAAATCATCAGAGGACACCACAGCAACCTACATGTCCTTTGCAACCCTTTTAAGATCTCAAGATAAGACAATATTCTACCCTACAAAAATAAAACAAACAAAACCTTTCCAAAATACCTAGTTAGACTAGAAAATAAAAAAAAATAAATATCAAGTAGCATTTTTTTTGACTTAATGAAGAGCTCAGTCAACTATCAGAGCCAAGATGACTCACTTAAATATCAACTTATATTTTGAGTATATTAAGTGCTATGTAAATGAGTAATATTATTATTATTATTACTACCCATCATTCCATGGAGAGCTCTCACACTGAAGACAATGAAAATTCTGTATTACAAACAGCAGAATCACACAAATCTAAGACCACATGTATGAGATTGAGAATAAACAAACTATAATGAAAAAAATATTGTAAATCAATTATGACATTGCCACAGCTAGAAAATTTAATATTTACATCTGAGTCTTCTGCAAAATCTAAATAAGACAGAATTACAAAAAAACCTAGAAAAATCAATCTTTTAATTAGTTTTTTAAGGGACACTCATCGGACTTGCTCATTTTGATGCAAGTTTCAAATGGACTATTAAAACTGAAATGCTATTAAATCAGAAACAATTTTTCAAATGTTCCATGTTTCTATGACATGCATTAAGGTGCATTTGCAGGACATTTCAGTCATGCTCACATTATATTTTACCATGGATGAGGGATACGGATTTCCCTCTAATTGGGGATTACTATGAACAATTTGGTTCAATTTTGGTACAAATCCATGCCCTTCCTTTATTTTGGTATTTATGAACTGCACTGGTGCTTTCAGTTATTCTATTGGCTTAAAAAAAGCTTATTTTTTGAGGGTTTGGGGAGGGGAACAGGTTTGCACAACTCTTTTTTATGAATCTGCCTTGCATCCTAGTTCCTCATTGCTCAAATTCTCCCTGGATTGCACCCTACCGTAGCACCAGACCACCCAAACAGACCACAGTAGCATGAAGATAGAATGATTTCATGAAGATTCATGGATTCATTTTGGATTTCACTGAATTTTACCAGAGACACCCTGTTTTAGGTACAGCAATGGAGGCAAAGCCTCTTTACATGCCAGAAGAACAATCACATTTTACACATTCCACATACAGAATCCTGCAGAAGCAAAGTTATTTTGTCTGAGATTGCTCTTATGGACTCAGGCTACCCAATCAGCACTAGAAAAATGCATCTGCATTACTTGATCTCAGCTTTTAATTTGTATCTCAAACCCTCCTTCTCCTCCTTTGTGAAACTGTCCCTGTGTGTGATTTGGGAGAAGATACAATCCAACAAACCATATTTCTCCTACTATCACAGTTTTTGTGATGTTTGTGATTTATTATTTGTGAAGATCATGCAACAATATTTGGTTTATACATTCTTAAGGTTCTAGGGACATTAAACACTTAAGGACACAGTTGGCTGTGGAAAAAAAAAATACATTTTTCAAACATTTCACCTCCAATGTCTGGGAAAGTTTGAAAATACAGTGTTAACAGATCAGCACATAGGCTAGAGTCAAACCTCAAGCATAAATAAATTTGTCTAACAGCAATTTAAATATGCCAAATTCATGTGAAAATGAAACTTTTTCTATCAACAGTACAGATTTAACTTGTTAATATTTTAATTTCATCCACCTGAACCTAGCAGGAAACCATTACCATTTCTCTGCTAGTTTTATTCCTTTATTAATCTTTATTCCAATGGCTAACTATACTATATTTTAAAAATATAGTTTCAAGTAACAGAAAATTAATTAAAAGGATAACACTCTATACCAAGTTCCTGGATAACAACATTAATATACAGTAATTATACAATTAGTTGTAACATTAAATTCTAGTTATAGCAGAGTGATTACTCGGCAATTATAAGAAGTATATAATTACTCAATAATTAGGAGAAGTATGTAATTACATAACCATTTTATTCAGCTCAAAAATGAACTTGCAAATTTACAATGAGATAGACAACATAGCAGCTCAAAATTTTTCATTGCTTCTAATAAAAGCTAAAGAGTAAATGCAAGTTTCCTAGCCCAAATTTTAAACAGACCAAAGGTGTTTTATGCCAATTCCCAGACAAGGAACTGATTGCTGCTGGCAAGTAAAAAATTAGAAGAACATTTTTGAAATGCAGGTCTTGCTGTGGCTGACTTGCAATATGCAGCTTTGACACTTCTCACTGCCTAAACTTTGCTTTCAGTGGGCTGGAAAATGCAGACACATAGGTTCAGCCTGAGAAAGCGATACAGCGATAACCCTGTCATATCATTCCAAGCCATTCCTGCCCAGACTGCCTCAGTGCAGACCCAATTTGTGAGTATAAGTGCATGAGGCCTCCTTTTTTCTAATTTACCTGGGTGTTATTCCCTCCATCCTGCTCACAAGTCCCACTGCAGCCCACCAGCAAGTCCACTGCAGATCTAAACAGCAGTCACCTCTGACAGAGGTAAAGTCTTAAGAGACATTGTTCTACTTCAGACAAGTGGTTCCTACCAGAACACCTCCTCATTTCTGCATTGTCATTCCTGCCATGGACACCAGCACCCCAACAAGCGAGATTCCCCCACAATTCTGTTAACATGAACAACCTGAATAGGCAGAAAATAATTCCTACATTCAGCTCACCACATCTAGGAACACTTAAGGCATGAAAACATCTGCACAAGAAGATGAATGCTGACAGGAAAGGGCTCAGAAACACTATTTTCTATAACCTCTTAAAAAAACCCTAAATCCTTTGCAGACATGAAGGGCTTCCCCAAGCTCCTTAATCTTTCCATATTCTTGCCTATGTTTTTTTATATTTTTATTCTTTTTTAGTTATGTTTTTTTTACTTTTACTAGCCTTCCTGCTCAGTTCTCCGTATCTCCCCAAAATTATCTGAGGCATTTCTTTGCCTAAGGCTAATTGAGAAATACTTCTGCTGTTCCCAGTTTATTCCTAGTTTATACAAGATCAAAGTATGTCAATTCTCCAGGAAAAGATCCATATGAAGAAATGAAGGCTAAAGAATACCCATAAATATACTTAAAAGTGATGTATAGTTGAAGCAAACTCAAGAAATAAAACATGCTTTCATTAAAAAGACACCCAAATCTATATATTGCATTCAAAATCACTGTTTAGAAGTGCTAAGCTTCAAAGAGAACTCTAGCTGGTGAGTATCTGAACTTGAAGGTTCAGGATGGTTTTGAGTGGACACTGCAGGATACTCCAAAGCAGATGTGCATTCCTGTTCCTGAGCACCCCTGTAAATAGATGAATTAAACTCCTGTGAGTCAGTGGGGCATAAATTACTGCTGTCCTGGGTCCATCATCCTAAGGGGTTCACTAGATTGAAATAACATAAATGGGTATCCTTTTCCATTCCTGTTATAATCATTGTCACAAGAATTTTAATGCCTCATATATTCCATAATTTTTTTCTCTGTGCTGTACTGCTCTGACCTTTTCAATATTCTGTAATTTGACTGGCTGGCGATTTCAAGTTCTCTCCTTTTTACAGCCTTATTAACTTGTGGGGAAGAGGTGAAATGCACAGCCAATCAGAATACATAATATTGCAAAGGTCACAGCAATACAGTATAACATCAGCAGACACAGAATACTGTATATTAGTCATTAGCATCCTGATATCTTATTCATGTGACAAAGGTTGTGACGAGTGCAGGTAATGGTACAACATGAAACCATTCTCATGGCAAAGCAATAATACAAACTAAACACATTCATCTTACATTTAAGAACTTTTTTCGCCCCAAATCTGGCACATTTAAAGGCACTCTTTCCATCAGGATCAAAATTTATGTTCTTAAGGGAAAAGGTAATAAATCTAGATGTTTCCTTTTTTTATGTATTAAACAGAGAAAGACACATATTTCACAAGTGTGGGCAAATACCAAGTTATTCTATTAGCATCACTGCATTTGTGATTAGTATCAATCCGTACTTTACATATAGTTCCATTATGTCCTGATAACCTGTTTTACATTACAGAACATGTTGCCCTACAATATTCAAGCAGACAGCAGCAGAACTATTACCACTGAAGAAGACTACTCAAAGACTAAAGGTAGCAAGAATCGAGCTCAAGGAACAGTTCATGTGAGGATCTATATAAAGATTACTTAGTTAACTATCACAAACACTTTCAGTTATGCCTGCTTTATATCACTGTGAGCATAAAGAGGTTAAGCTTTGTACCTTGGGCCACAGCAAAAGTTAATATCAGATGAGAATAGCAAAATAAAAATGAAATAATAACTCACTTTTTCCACCCTTTTCATCAGAACTCATCCTCACTGTCACCAGTTTCTGTCCCTATTTAAGACAAAGCTAGTTTTTGTCTCTTTGGCACCACATCTTTGGGGTGAAATTCTGTGAATATGCTCACTTCTTTGTGTCTCAGCTCATTCTCTTGTCCATTAGTTTTGCCTATTCTTCAGCCTCATTAGCTACAACAAAAAGCTACTTTCGTCCCTGCTAAGATTTTTCTTTTCTCCCTCTCTTCCTTTCCCATTGTTTCTAATGGAGTACTCAGAATAAAAAAATATCACTTTTCATTAGTTTGATTATCCCAGTAGAAAACCAGCTAAAACACTTCCTTGACATTATTGGCAACTCTCTTTTCTTAAGAGCTGTAATAATGAACTCTTCTCAAATTGTCATCTCAATTGTTATATTGACTTGTTAAGTAGTTTGAATTTAAAACTTTACCCCCCTTTTCAATAAACTATTTGGTGGGGTTTGTGTTTTGAGACAAGGATGGGTTTAATGTTTTGGCATTCTGTTTTGGAGGATTTTTGGTTTGCTTTTATCTTTCTTTTTTTCAGATGAGCACAATGCTGATTTTTTGCCTCAATGCCTTGAATCACTACTTGTTCCCCTTCTCCTGAGCTGACAGATGTATTGTTCCAATGGACATATCACAGTCACAGTCCATCAAACTGAGTTCAAAACTTAAAGACTCTCTTAACACATGAAAACTTCCCCCTTATGGGCTAGGATGAGTTGCTGAATGAGTGAAAATGGGTAATTTAAAAGCACTGTGGGAAACTGGAAAAATTATGAACCCAAAATATTAATTTTCCTGTAAATAAGAAGTGTTACACATTATCTGCATTGAAAAACTTTATCTTTTTCCTTTTTGACCTGGGAATTAAAAGGAGCCTTCAATTTTAAAACTGAAAAACAGAAAATATTTGAAGAACAAGATCATAATCTGTGTTTGCACATACAGCAGAAATCAGGAAACTAAAAGACCTGCTTTCTGACTAGTAGTTTCTGATTGGTACTCAAGTCATCATTCAGAGGCTTCTTACAGACTCAGATTTGGTAGAGCTATCTTAGATTGTCTTGAGATGTACAGAATGCATACATTGTCTGTCACTCACACTGGAAGGGGATTCCTCCTCTCTATTCAGCCTGGTGAAACACATCTGTTCATCCTGTTCTGGGATTCCCAGCAGATCTGGACTTACTGGTGTGCAGTCCATGCAAAGATGATTAAAGCCTTGAAGCATACATCACACAAAGAGGGTTTGGGAGAACTGAGGTTGTTTAGCCTCAAGAAGAGGAGGAAGGATCTTAAAAATGTGTAAAATGCTAAAAATATCTGTTGCAAGGGCATAAAGTAGACAAACACTTCTCAGCAATATACAGCAGCAGAACAAAAGGCAATGAGTACACACAGAAAATAAAAGAAATTCTGTTTAATTCTAAGAAAAACTTTTTTTACTTTGACATTTGTCAAACACTGGAACAAGTTGCTCAGAGTCTCCAACTTTGGTGATTCTCAAAAGCCAACTGGAAAGTGTCCTGAGCAATGTGCTCCAACTAATCCTGCTTGGAGAAGAGAGCTTGAACTGGTTGCTCCCCAGAGGTGCTCTCTGACCTCAGCTGTTATATGATTCTATGAAAATTTTCAGAACACTTCAAGAACCCTAAGGCAAAGCAGGGGTAATTATGATGAAAGCATGTTCCTGTCAGTAGAAATAAGTGATTATTAGTGTTACAAACACAAAGTAATGTGCATTTATGTGCTCATTAATTCTACAGACTGAAATATGAATAAAGCCCACAGCTTGATGTGAGACCTCGTACAAGAAAGTTAGCACAGACCCCACGGATGGTTAATGACTGCAGCCAAGATTAGGCTTTGTCATGATAGCAGGCAGGAAGGAATCTTCAGTGTGTGGTCTCATCTACACTTTGGAGCTTTCAGCGCAGTGCCATGAGGCTTTGAAATAAAAAGCCTCTATAATTGTTGATGAAGCTGCCAAGAACAAACCTTTTTGATATGAATTACTGTTTTAGTTTTTCTTATTATTCTTTCATAAACACAGAAACATCTAACGAGTCTTGAAGCTGACTCAGTCTCATTTAAACCTTCCAGTTAAAATAGTGTTTTCAGTATAGCGTTAAATCTCTGCTGTAATTATATTCATCCCTACTGTAACTCAATTTTTCTGCAAAAGCACCAAGGGGCATCAGCCCTGGGGCCCCCACACTGCACACTATCTGGAGTGTTTCAGAGACATGCAGTAAGAATGCAGCCCATGACCTAAACCAAATTCTGGAAAGCATTCTGTGAGTACAACCAACTTCTCTGGATTTCAAAATGGTTTCCAGTGTCTAAGCACTGTTATCCTGATACTAACAGGAGGAAGTGTCCCAGCACAGTTTAGTAATCCAAGTGGCAAAACATCACATTTGACACAAGACATCAAACAGCAAAAGCATTTGCTGCATTTGCAATTTTAATCTGATGACAGAGCATATAGTTACTGATTTCATCCATTGTGTTTGAGGGGTTTTATAGACAAATTATGAGACTTTATCAAGTTTATTTCATGAGAGATTTTTACACACTAAAAAAAAAATTCAGAAACACCTTTTAAACCTTCAAGTTTGCTTCTGCATGGTAAGAGCATTCTTTCTCAAGCTGTAGCAGTACATAAATGGAGATTATCACAGTATCTGGTTTCTGAATCTATGCCCATAATTCATGGATGCCAATAAGAATTTTCCATTCTCCAGGGACACTATCAGAAGGAGACTAGCTAAACACACAGAGCAGAACTTGGAGTCTCAAATCCATAATCAAATATCTAGATTGATTGTGTCACTTGCACTTGTATTGATTTCAATTGGAGCAGCTGACCCAAGGGAATAATAAAAATGTGGAATAAAACTGATTTATGAGAAGAAAATAAATCCTTTTGTGAGTGGTAATGAATTGGTACTATTTAACCCTTTCAATCACAGAGGGAGAACACTATTTATTTTTTCAGAATGCTGAGTTAGCCAAAAGAAGTCATATAAAAAAAAGTCAATACTGTCAAATGCCATTACACTTAGTTGTAATACTTTGGAAGGAATGAAGCTCTAAACTTGATCTAAGATTTTTGTTTGACATATAACATTCGTCATAACTGATGCACTTGTAGATTGAAAGAATCACAGAACCACTCACGTGACTGTTTGTTGTACTTATAAATTACCTCCCTCTAGGGCAAAAACATGCAGAGTAACACAAACAGCCACATCAACTGCACACAATTATCCCTATAAAAGGATGACCTATCATAGTGATCTTTCTTGTATCACACTTGAAGCTTACATAGTCAAAATATAATTTGATTCCTCCTTATAAAGTGCAAAGAAAAACTTCATCAAAAGCTTGTGAAATCCCAGTTTTCATCGTGTTTTCTGTACCTGAGAAAACAGATGGGGTTTATATTAGTCTCTAAAGAGAATTTTATTTTTCTGAAGCCAACACATGGAAATATTCACACTCAATTTCTTTGTCTGTGGAAGCTCTAGCCAGATTGCACATATCTGGTTTGGGTTATATCATTGACATTAATCATATTGTGTTTAATGTCATAAATTGTTTTTTTGCATTTAGCAGTCACCATAGATACCAAGCACAGTCTTCATGTCTGTAAAAACTCTGGAAGATGTTCATTAACTAAAAGACTTTTTGTAAGAAAATTGATTGGCAAATTCCCTTTTACTCAATACTGCTTACCAGAGCCATCTCTAGAAGATTTCTGTTATTCCCATGACTATTCCAAGAGAGTAGAAACAGTCTTGGAGCCAATCCTATTATAGGTGGTCACTAGGAATTTCAGCCTGTTAAGAACTGATAATACATTCCTCACAAAAATGGGGTTCAGCCCTATGTGTCAGCTTTATCACATGAAACCAAATAAATTACAAAGTACAAGACAGACAATGTACATGTGACAAAAAACATAACTATGGGAATAGAGTGATGCAGATGATCAATTAAAACACCATCTGTGGCCTGATGCTAGAGTCTTTGCCAAAGAAATAGTCAGATATAGGAATTAGAGAATGACTAATTTTGCTTTCCTCAGAAACACCTGTATTAAGGAAAGGAAAAGAACAGCATACCTGATACTGCCAGGAATTATGCTATTAGATGGTGCATTGTGAAGCTGTTCAAAACCTACTGAGCTCGACTAAACATTACTCAATAATCATCCTGAAGTGCATGCCAAAACATGAGTTTTCTAGCCAGGCAAATAAAAATTTAAATGCCCTACAATTCCAACACAAAATACCCCTAACTCCTGCTCTGGTGAACAGATTAAATATGGCTATTTGAAAATGGGCTATGCATCCTCTTTGTTCCCCCTCTCAAGTGCCTTCAGGACTGGTAAGTGTTGTAGGTTTATAGCTAGAACTAAGAGACAGACAAAATGAGAGAGGAAGGGGACGAAATATGAAAAATCTCCTCAATGGCTAGCCTGGAAAAGCAGCTAAGGGCTCCCACAAACGTATCCCAAATTGGGAGTGGGGAGGTTATCTTTCCGGTGCAGAAGGTGGTAAGAATTTTGCAGTAACTTTTATTCCTCATTCTCAAGCCTTTAGCACAAGACAGGCTACGAACTTCAAGGGGCTTCCACATTCCTTTCCTCACTTCTGTTGCCACCTGCAGGTGGTGCCTTCCCCTAGCAGTCATTGTTTTTTGCACTACATTGATTCTTGACATTCCCTTTTTGACTTCTGTTTGGAGAGGATACTGAAAGTACTGGGTACACTATGCCAAGTTCAAGGCTAGAAGAGGAACTTTCTTGTAGAAGTCAAATGAACAGCTGGTCCAACTTTTACTCTATTCTTTCTTATATATAGTAAATATTAAACTAAAAAGGTTAGAGGGACAACATTCTGATGTACACATGCAAAAGTGAACTTGTTTATGGTGCATTCTGCTGTTAGAATTCTATGAGTGGGCTACAATGAACCTTTCTGGTACACTGTCTCCAAATATGCAGAGTAAGCAGATAATTTTTTTCTTTACAAAAATTTCCAATAAACTGTCTTGCTGAAAAGTGTGGACCTTAGATGATGTGTCATCAGAATAAGTTATAATAAGTATTAAAAAAACCATCAAGAAACAAAAAAACCCAAAACTGAAAATAACACGCATTGATTTCTACATTCATAAGCAACAGAGTTCTGAGTATAACCCTGCAACTTCACGTTACGAAACTCCCTAAGGACATGCAGTTAATTAAGGATTCTCTTTAGGTCAAACTCACATTCAAATGCATCACAACATCTTGGGGGCTACATATTTGGATTAATTTTGTGCTAACGCAGTCATCTGACAGACGTAGGAAGATAAGAATTTCCTCCAAATCTCTCCTCTGGAAAAGAGGTAATACCTGATTCTTCCTGTCTTAGAACTTAATTCCAGACACCCAGATGCAATTAAAAATGACCCTGTATTCTATCTGAACCAACCTGAGAATAAATAGGGATAAATGAGGAAACTACTTGAGGGAAATATGCCTGACTCTGTCACCTTTCTTTCCCCTAAAGTCCTCTGAGAATTAGGAGTGTATCAGATAACAAGAACTCTAACTACTCTTGAAGAAGGAAAAGCTGTTAGTGATACAGTAGCATTAGTATTTTATGGCTTGGAAAACCAATTGCAAACTAAATTCCTCTTTAAGACTCCTCCCAGGCATATACTGAGCCTTAAATGACTTAAGGCAAAGCAAATTTGCTTTGTATTGAGCCCAAGCAGTGATGCCTGAGCACTGCAGAACTGGGACAGAACCCTCAATTCCTAAAGACCTGTTTGATCTTCATATGCTCTTTGCTGGAAACAAATACTTTTCTGAACAAGAGCATACCTGTAGAGAACAGGATGGCAAACAGCCCAAATAAAGCTCCTTCCTGTTTTTTAACAAGTATTTTCACAGAGAAAGATTTTCAAAAAAAGGAAGAGTTGAATTAAAAAATGAAGGTTAATTGATACAGGTATTTCCCTTGAATACATTGTTAAATCATGGCCAAACTATGGAAAAATCCATTATAAGTGTCTGCCTCTATTGTTAGACAATCCAAACTATCTCCTGCTGAACTACATTTCACACTTGCAGTGACTTTTTCCATCAATTTATGATAGTATTTGCCTGACTTTCAATTTGGTTATTGATAATGTTAACAGGTACACACTATTTACCAGCACCTCACCAAGCCATCATCTTAAAATAAAAAAGTATTAACATTAACAAAATTTAAAACAATGAATAAACAGGCTACACATTACAAAACATTTATGTTGGAATCAAAATGTCAGGAATTTAGACACATTACAGTAAAAACATTCTCTCTTGCTTTTATGCATTACAATGTATCCTTTGCTGAAGTGGGTTTTTTTACAGCAAGAAGGTAAATATTCTCCATTCCTAAAAAAAATACCCCACAGTAACTTTAAATCTTTTGCAAATTATTTATGATGAACTGGCCCTATCAGGAAAAAAAAAAAAAAAAAAAGGTCTAGAATTAAATACAGATTGTTTTAACATGGAACTAACCAATAAGCTGTCAGGCTGCTCACTTGAATCGCTATGAGGTGTGCATATTTTTAAAAGCAGATGGATGAATAGTTATATGGTATCTTAAACAAACCTGATGAATGGCAGAACCATTTGGTGGAAAAACAGTGTAATCAAATATTAAGACAGCCAGACAGAGACATAGGTGAAATTTGAAAGATTTGGAACAGGACAAGGAAAGGTGCTAAGCCTAAGGGCAGCCATAGAATATTCAGCATGAGATCAGCTGGTGCCTCTGCAGTGTTGGAATAACAGGTTCATGACAGAGAAAGTGTTAAGTTGCACATTATTTAAACACTTCCCATGTCATTGACCTGCTATCTCAACATACCATATGCTATAGTAGGGCACTGATAAGATAACAACACATCAAGCAGAGTTTCACAATATACATTAGGGATGGCAGTGCAAAAATGTAAAAATACAACGTGCATTAGAAAAATTGCTCTCTCATAGTGGGATTCTTAGCCCTGTCCAGGGGCTATACTTATGCAGAAGGATTTCCACTCCTCAAAAAGTCTGTATCTCTTAAATCCATCCCTCAGAGGCTTACTATTTCTTACTTTAAAAGAAAAAAAAAGGCCAGGGAGATATGTTAGATTCAAAGGCAGGCCTTCTAGGCCCCACTTAGTTTAGCTAAAGTTGAAAAAGATACTGATACAATGAATCCAATTCTTTGATGAAACACAATAACCCCCACATTATCAAGCCATTGATACACCTGCAACTTGGCATGATATGCTTAAGTATTCACTCGATTTACTTTAGCGTCAATTCTTTCTAATTTTACTTTACTTAGAAACAGGTATCTATGTAAAAGTACACAAGTACTAAATGTTCATAAAAGTATTGCCAAAATGTGTTTGCTTTTTTCCCATAATGCTCTACCTATCTGACAGGCTTCTTTTAAGCAGTTCTTAGAATTATGTTGGAATTATGTATCCTATTGAATATCCCTGTTTTCTAATAAAAACAGGTCATGGGCTGGAATGACTCAGACAGACAATCTCCTACATCTCCCCATCCTTCAAAATAGATACTATTTTTACATCTAACAATCTTTGCAGCGTTTTGCAACAGAAGTTAGTTAAATTTGTTCTTTATAAGAGAAGGTGACTGTGTTGTTTGGGAAATTTTGTCTATTAAACACTCATATTCCTACCAGAAACCTGAGGTTTTAATAATGAAAATTGTCTTAAAGATTTGTCATTTGAGAGACGTATACACAAAAATTACCTAGTATCAGTGAGGTCACTGCTGCCCAAACTGATACTTAAGGTACTACTGAGCAGGCCACTAACTTGAGTGACAGGTGCAGCCATTTGGATGTTTATATTCACCTTTTAGGTGAATTCTCTCTCTTTGCTTCACATTTTAATCCCTGCCTCTTTAACAGACCTTGCAGCTAAGGATGAAATACAGTTGCTCATTATGTCAAGAAAATACCAATTAGCCATCAGACAATTCAATAAACTTTGTGTAAATATTGTGAACAGATGATGTCTTATAAAAGTTTGATGAATTAGTGCTTAATTTCCTTTCTGCATAACCCCAAAACAGCCAGTTTAAATGTCAATTGCTAGAGCTCTGACTTCTGGGGGGAAACACTCTTCACTTCTTTAGCATTGCAAAGCAAAGTTTCAGCAACAATGAACAAACATAATGAAATTTTCTGGGTTCTAATCCCCAAAGATTCTTCCACCACCACCCAGCTCTCCTGAGCTGAACTAACATAGCAGGCACTTTAAGTCAACTCTTATAATTGCTTCCAATTTGCCTGTTTTGCTTTTGGCAATTAGCAAACTGAAATGTTATCATGAAAGAGTCCATCTCATTTATAAGGCCAGGTTTTCCCTCCACTAAAATATGCAGGCACTCTGTTCTTTATTACCAGCAGGAGATAAATGGCTGGTTTTCGTTGCTGAAGAATATATAATGGTTAAAAAGTCACTTTTTTCCTCCAGCTCTACATAAATCACAGAACTAGTCAATATTTAATAATGCTTGCCTTGGTCTGGAGTCCCTTGATCACCCCTGTCATGTGTAATAGCTCCCTCTCCGATATCTTTGACATAAAAGCCCAGCTTTACTGCAATACTAACATGTAGAGGGTCATTACGGATCGACATTTACCTTAATCTGTGACTGCCAACCATGAACCGATAAATTCCAGCAGATTCCACTGGGAGAAATCAGTAAACTTCTCAGTGGAAAGAACTGAAGGAAAATTCTGCCGAGAACAGAATACATTTTCTACAAGGGCTGCTCTGCAAATGGGTTCTGACTTTTGAAAGTTCTCTAGCTGCACAGCTTTGCAACATTTAATACCGTTTTGATGGTTTGAGAGACGGGATGACAACCGAAGATGACATGACTTAGAAAGCAAGCAGAAATTTTCTTTGCAAAAACAATGCAAGATTAAACACAAGGGGAATATGGCTTTTGCATTATTCACCCTGCTGCCTTGGTGGAAATGGCTCTGCTGTCATGGGTCCAGCCAAAATGTTGCTCCTTTTTTTCAAATTGATCATCACTCCTTCTCCTCATAATCTTACAAGTGCTTCACAGCAGAATACATCAAAGCCTTCATTGCTTAAAAAAGGGACACAACAGCCTTTGTGAGGGGTCAGCTGAGACTGCCTACCACACATTACCCTTCTCAGTGAACATGTTTCTCCAAAGAGTGTACAAACAAGTTCATTTATAAACTACTTTGCAGAGGACAGGAATTACAGCAGCTATCTTCCCTTTAGCACCAATACTAGAAGTAACAAACCAGTCTCATTCAGAGCAGAAAAGAAGAGGTGAGTTATAAAGTCATCAGCAATTCAATTCTCTATCTGTTACTGCATTTACAGTACTGATTAAATTTGCGACTGGTACATAGAAGGATTAAATGTCATCCAAACATTATTTTCAACTACAATTTCATATTATACTCATAAGAAAACATTTTTATAGTTGCCTAATGTCAATCATGCTGTTTAAAGTGCACTAAAAATTAATGACAACATTGTTAGGTATAATTCATAAACATTAGTTGTGTACAATATTTTATTATTTATTATACCTTAGAGCACACTTAATAGCTCAAATTGACATATTAAATGCTCATACTCATTTTGTGAACATTCATTTTTATTCACTGCCTAAGTATTTTACATTTATATAATTAGAGGACATGGCATTCTACTTTCAACTAAAAAATGCATGTTTTGTAATACATTCGGAAAAAATATCCATTTACCTTCTTTAGTGCCTTAGGCTTTTACATATAGGTGACATCACTAACTCTGCCTATTCTGATTTAGCAACATTTAAAACCAAGACCACATTGCTATGTTTAAGTTTAAAAGATGTAAGAAAAAATGAAACAACTTGCAACATAAACCAGTGGAAGAAAAAGAACAACCTGCAATACAATAAGGTAGAACACGGAACTCTTGCTTGTCAGGCTTTTGTATCACATGTTGAGTCTGTTTATGATACAGAAATAGTTTGGTTTCTTTCTCTTTCTTCTGGAAATTATACCCATGATCAACCATATTATGAACAGCTCTGACGAGTGGTTTATATAAACAAACCAACTGAAATTTTGTGAGCATAGCTTCCTTATCTGAGTGAAGGTGGCAAGATAAGACTCCGTGTGTATATCTAGAGACTAAATGAGTGCAGAGAGCTTATCTTTATTTGCCAATTTATGTGTTTGTACAAATGTAAAGCACCATAAATCAAAGTAGCAGTTCTAAAAGAATAAAATTGATAATTCTAAAATAATCAATGGCATGGGGAAAAACAAAAAAGTAGAAAAATTTAGTGCTAAAGTAATTTTTTTTTAACAAATAAATGGAATATCAATGTTTTCATTAGACTTACTATGAAGGGAAAATTATACCTTGATCAGCATAGAAGAGACCAGTGACAAGGACTGTGTAGGTCAGTTTTCCATTAGGTTTATTTGGGGAAAGCCATTTTAATTGAACTTCTTTGGACCCATCAACAGTAGTAAATACCTCGACCATTCCCTCAGGGGCAGCTTCCATGGTCCGAGCTTCTACCTGTAAATTTAATATAGGATGGAAGTTTGGTGCCATAGCCACAGAGAAGTAATGAGAGATGCAAAGTTTAAGAAAAGGTATTTCTTAATCAGGAAAAAGTAACTAACACTGTCAGCATCCCAATTTTTAAGCAAGTTGCTGTCCTTTCATCTACATTTGTTTGAAGCTGCCCATCTACTAACCTATTTTAAACAGAGATGACTGTAAGGAACAGGAAACAAATACTGGAAAAGAATGAAAGATTATTTTTTTGAAAACACCCTTGCACCTCATGTGGATGTACCATCTCAGTGTAAGGAAAGGAAATAGCAATAGAAGACCATGTAACTTTCTCCTCTGCATTTAAAAGGCAACTGCAAGGAACACACATTTAAACACTGGTTTAAATTATTACAGAAATTTGATGGAAAAAAAATCCTTTGTGGAATATTGGCTGCTCCCTAAGTTAACTTCTACATACACCTAATAAAATTGAGGTGCAATAAAACCAAATCTTTAAGAGAAAATAAAATATAAAAGAGCTGGATAATGTACTGAATATTAAATATTTGTAATATACATAAATAAATACTTATTCAATATTCCAGATATTTAGTATTGAAATTTCATAACTTGTAGTAAGCATTCAGTGCTATGGAGTGCAGTAATTTGTTATTATGTTATTTACGGCAACAATTCTGTTTCTTCTACATTATTTATTTGGTGTTTTCTAAGGTATAAGTTGGTTTCACACCTTTCTAAGTGCCTCTCAGCTGCAGGTTCATGGGAGTGCTAATAAATGCTATTTTTAATCTGCCACACCTGCTCTGTTACCTAAACAACCGAACATATTTTCTCTGTCCTTGAAACATGAATGTTGTAGTTTTCATCATGTAAAGATTGGAGAGCTTATTGTTTACATGTGCCATGCGCATAAATGCATCTATATGTGCTTCTCTATTTATACACTTTCTTATATTTAAAGTGTAAAGTCAAGCGGATAAAGTATGCGCTTAAAGATAAACAAGTACTTCATAGATCTATTGGATCACTGCCACATGGATTATTTAGCTATTTCAGTCAAAAACATCCTTATGTAAGGATTTGACTAAACTATGCTTTCTAAACAAAATAATTTCCAGTAAAGTGCTCCTAAATGCAGGTACTCCAATCAGAAACATCAGAAATGTGGTGAAATTAATAACAATTATGTTTTTCTACTGAAGAAGATTCAAAAAAATCTTTAAATAATATAAATTTGCAGCAATTTGTATCATGCCCTAAACAGTTGCAACAGCTGTATTACGCCTTTAGCTTTTTTTTAATGATGTGCTATATAAACATATGGCACAGAAAACTTTTTTCATACTTATTTTTCAAAATATTACTTTGTACACAGTGTTATTTTCAAACACATTTACTAATAACTTAATAAAAGAAGACTCTGCTGTCAGATAAGTGACACCAAACCATAGGATAGGCATAATAATATTGGGGAAAGTACAAGCATACACACAATCCTGAAATTTAAATTTAATAGCAGTGGGTTGAGATAAGAAATATTCATTGTTGAACATTTCCATTTATTTTTAAGGCATTTACAAGAGCTAATACATTTCAAAATTAGCAAAATTTTAGTTCTCCTGAATTTCTAAAAAAAAAAATCTATTGAGTTTTAGTTATTAGGATATAATCTATTTAAGGTTTAGTTATTAGGTTACACTAGTCAATAATCTATTTTTTTCTTCTCTAGGAACAAAACACCCAAACAATTAGAACAGACAAAAGTCATGCCTTGGGTCTAATAGGAAGATATTAATATGTAGCTTTTCTTAATTTACATGTTAACAATTTGCATCTCACTTGAAAATACATCATAGTCACAGGAAAAAAAAAAAAAGTAAATAAAAAACTACCTAAGCTGAACAAAAATAAGTTTTTGGACTAGAATAACAGCTAATGCTCTCATAATTATTTAAGATCTTCAGAGACAGTGTCAGGAATAAATAGTGGACAAATTCCATATTTAGGCGAATGTCACATGATGTTCCTTGATCGATTAGAGCACATTAAGCCCAAGATCAGCAACAAAAATAGCTGGAAGCATTATCAGTTTACTGCTGGGAGATGTTTCCCATTCTATTTAGAGCAGAGGCAAAACATTAGGTTTCTCTTTTTTTTCTTTTTTTACGTGTTGGATTTACTCCATAATTGATATGAAAATCTTTTTAAAGAATCAAATGAAGATCCCAGTGCTTTAACTTCCTGGCAGCACTTAGGTGAACCTAAATCAAGATGTACTTCAATTCCTGTGATTAGAGATGGATCACTGACTTTGGAAAACAGTTTGTGTACTGATCATGGGATGCAGATGAGTATCAGCTACAGCAACCCCTTTGAATTGTTTCAAAAGTCAAGTTACAAGTCTGTAGTTCAGTGGAGATGTCAAAAAAGACTACTAAAATTTTTTTTAAAACCCTAACTACTAGGGTTCTGTTCTTTCCTTTTGATGTCCATTTGATAGGACAGTAGTACTGAAAACATATTTCATCTATATGCAAAGTTTGGTAATGACTTGTCTTAAATATCACTACCAAAACAATGGATTAGGTTATTACACATCAAGTACCTTAATACAAGGTTTGCTTTTGGGGTATATGTGAATTTGTAAAAAATGTACAAGAAAAACTGGCAAAAAGCCATTCAAGATTTTAAGAGTAAATATTCTTCAAAGCAGAGCAAGCTATAAAATGTTTAATGGTTATAAAGTCTAGTTGTCTTCTGCAGATAGACAATGTTACTGGCATTTGAATGAAAGCAATCTTGTAAATAGTATTGGAAATGTAACTAACTATATCATAAAAATAAAACCTAGAAATTCTCTCCTGATACAAAATAAATTGTGATGGAAAAAAATAGAAAGAAACTCACAAAAACCTCCCAGATCTTTCTCTTTTCCTCCTTTTATTTTTACCAAATTTAAAAGCTTACAAATAAAGCTGAATTAAACAAAAAGTTAAAACCCAGAAAAACCACAGTTATTCGTCTTTTTCAGTTATGCTTGAAAACAAAACCAAACACAGTAGATATGATTCAAATTATTCATCAGCTACAGTACTATGAAATAGTACTAGATTTATCAGTTCAGCTATATGTCTAAAAACCTTTAAGAAAAAAAAAAAAAGGCTTAGGTCTTTTTCTCACAAAAATTTGTCAAATTTAATATTCCTGTATTCTCAAATCCTAAAAAAAAAATGGAGTGTTATACAAGACTGTTAAAATCTGTCCAGTATAATATTTTGATCACATACTTGCATTCCAAAGATTTATGAATTACCATATTTTCCTTGCTCCTGTTGCCACTTCTGGCTTCTGCAATTCTCAAATTAACTTTAGTCCTTTCAGTCCGGCAGCTAGAAATGTGCTCATTACTGGAACAGTAACTCTTTCTTTATATGCATCCTTATAAATCTGGTTAAAGCACACCTGCACCTTTCAAACATATTAACTCCATTTAATTTCAATAATGTGTGTTTCAGCCTCTATTTTTGTCTTCTTTCACTGTACCTATGTTCTGCTTTGGAATGGTGCCTAACAATGACCTATTGAATCTTTAACAGCTCTTAAACAGGATTTTTTTTTAAATGTCACATTTTGCCAGATGGGTTAGTACTGCCCAGAGTGAATCATCACCATTTACGCTGATATTCACTGTCATCTGACATTTATTACATTCCCAGAATGTAAATGAAGGTACTCACCAGTGGACCTAAAGCACAACCTTTTGCAGTACATGCCTGGACTCTGAAGGAATGCAGACTCCAAGGAGCAAGCCCATAAGCATAACAACTTAGCTGTGATGAATTCTGCAGCAGAACACCATCCATGTACAATCCATAGCTAGTAATAATACCTAAAAAACAATGTGAGAACACTCAGTAACCAAAGGCAAAAGAATTTAGAAGAAAATGCTACAAACACCAAGGAAGTAGTAGTAGGAGTATTTCACACTGCTTACAATTGAGCAGATACTGTTTAGCAAGACCAAGCAGATAAAACTCAAGAGAAACATACTCCTCCATCTTTAACTGTTGAAAACCTCACAAGTGGACTGCATCTCCTTACACTATTCCAAAGATTACCCCTTTACAAACTTGTTTCTGAGTGGCAGCCAGAACATCATCTTGGAATGAGGAAAACTGAGGCAATTCTGGTTCACAGCCTACTCTGCAAGTGGTTTTACAAACAACATGAAAAACCATCTCACATCTTAACAGCTTTAGACTTAGAAACAAAATCTCCAATGTAACTGGAATGTGGAAGGACAACTCAGGGCAGTGCTATAACTACAATAAAACTACAGTAAAAAGTAATTTTGTCACACAAAACACCTTTTTCATACTCATTCTTTATGACAATTACTTCAGATTTTCAGCGCTTTGCCAACAAACTATGTACTTCAATTTGGGGTAGGAGTGGGGTGGTTGGAAAATTTTACCCACTTTTGTAAATGAAATCACAAAATAGTAATGACTACTGTCTCCTTCTCAATATGCTGTAGAAAAATTCCTGAAGTAAACTACTCCTTGTCTATTCAATCTACAGAAAGAAAATATATTTGAAAACTGAAACATTACCAAGATTTTTAGGCAGAGGAAAGGATCTTCCTCTTCTTGTATAACTGGCTAATAATAACTAAAATTGCAAGTGATTGCTTATCACATGTATATGGAATTCTAAAACTTTGTTCTTCCAAAGGTACATGGTAGGATAACAAATCCTGTACAGCAAATCCTGAATTTAATGGACTAAAGACTTAGTTTTACAGATTTGCTTAGACTTTGGAAAATGAGCTTGCAAAGGAATACTTTTCCTCAGGGGTATTCTGCCACCTTTTTCACTTCTGAATAATCTTCCTTTTAAAAAGTTATTTCAATGAGAAATCTTAAGGCAAATAAATGCAAAGTTACAGGATTCATTTGAAGTGATTTTAGTTCAGAGGATGCCTTCTAATCCTTCCATTATATAAGACAAATTTTATCGTAAAATGATAGCTCAGCTCACTATTCCTTCCCTTTAAAATTAATTTTTTGAAACTACATTGAGGAAGATTCAGTGTGAAATTGAAAAAATATTTCCCCTCCACAAAATGGAGAACTGTTTCATAAATAAGTGTACACACAACTGTTTCAGCTGAGCTTTGAAGAGTTCTACTTCAAAAGATTTATATGTTAAAGAGCTGAGGATGGTGAAGTGATTCACACGCTACTCAATTCTTTTCTCTTCTAGAAAAGTGAGAGGCTAAACTCAACTCAGACAGCAGAGATCTGTGTTGGAGGAGGTCCTGGAAAATATCACACTATCAATCTTGTCACATTTGACAGGTTTCCTAAAGCAAAAATCCCTTGTGGTTCTGTGTCTAGTTGCTTGTGAAGCAATAACATAAATGGTTGATATTTTTTCTACATTAAATAAACAAATTTTATATATTTGGATATATACTTTAAAATATTTTATTTATCTCAGAGGAAAAATATGAATGCTGGCATTAAGTATGTGTTTTATGGGGGAAAAATGCCGAAGACTGGGATACTCTAAGCACCTACTATACCTGTAGCACTAACTCTTTTAAAGCATCACGGCATAGAATTATAACATTACCTGTGCTGGAAAGGACCAAGTCCAACCCTCAGCACTGCACAGGGCACTCCCAAAAATCACACCCTGTGCCTGAGAGCATTGTTCACACACTTCCTGAACTCTGTCAGGCTGGTGCTGTGACACTCTCTGGGGAGTCTGTTCCTGTGCCTGACCACCCTCTGGGCGAGGAACCTTTTCCTGGAACCTAAACCTCCCTTAAGACACCCTTATGCCACTCCCTTGGTCCTGTCACTGGTCACCAGAGAGCACAGATCATTGCCTGACAAATCATTATTAATTCCTTTACTTATGGTAACATCATGAATCATAATGAGGTCACCTGGCATTCATGTTTTAGAGAGTTCCTAAAGCCACAGCACTGTGCAGCATCCACACTTGAGAAGCAACTTGCTCCTCAACACTGTGAGCTTTTCCTAGTTCTGCCAGTACTATCAGAGAACAATGGTCTCTAAAAATCTGATTCATTACCTCTTGATTTTACTTCTGCCTTTGCCTCGTAGGACACTGATGGAGAAAACTACAGTATAGGGAAAAGAAAGAAAAAAAGTACATTTCAGAAGAAAAGTGCTAATAGTCCATTTTTGAGATGTGAAGCTGTTTTTCTAAATTAGGCAACAACTATTTTTACCAGGCATAAGTAACTCTGCCTCTCTATTTCACCAGCATAGGCTTCCAAAACATGCAGAAAAAAAAGTTACTGAACTTCTTGAGACTTGATAGATATTGCTGAAGTTTACCATGCATAAAATATTATGGCTATAGGACATTTTTGTGATTTACAAGGCTTCCTGAGAAAACCATGTAGGCACCATGAAAAGACGCAGTTTCTTCATAATTATGAAGTCTAGGCAGCTAGGCCAAATCTTGATTTCACTGAAGAGAAAATCTCTATTGTCTATAGTATAATTGTGTTTCACTTTTTAAAAGAAGTCCAAGAATGCAAATTAAACTTAGCTCAAAGAAAGCTATAAAGTCATCTTCTTCCTCCTTTCCCTTATCTGGGTGAGGCCATAGAATGTGTCAATGATATTCAAGACACTAAAGAGGTTTTGAATCCAAAGTACTACAAGCACTTTACTCTTAAGGTGCAATCTAAGGGTCAAATCTTAAGCAAACGTACTTTTACCTACATCAATTTCACTGACTACAAA
The DNA here is from genome assembly GCA_018697195.1 of Certhia americana. Taxonomy (NCBI): domain Eukaryota; kingdom Metazoa; phylum Chordata; class Aves; order Passeriformes; family Certhiidae; genus Certhia; species Certhia americana. The sequence continues at coordinate 91,658,811 of CM031859.1, forward strand.
CACTAGTCATCTCTCATAAGCACAAGGATTTGCAAGAGCAAGTACTGGCTTAGTTCACTGAATAATTTTACAAATCACTTTTTACTACGCCTAGTATTTTCCATAAAAACTCCACACAGCCTTGGAAGATACAGTCCTGATTTAGACTTGGTTTTATCTCTGACGTAAACACAAAGTGAAGTTTTTGAGAATTGACCAGCTAAGGAAAATTTTCAATGGAAAATTTTCAAGGATTTTAAAAGAGTAGATCTTAAACTATATGGCAAGATTATAATGGATGCACTCTGAAGTAGAGATCACTGTTTATTAAGGCCACTAGAATAATGAAAGGTCAAAACAGAATATCTGATGACACATGATTTCACAAGCCTCTCCATACATTGCCCTCATCTAAATGGTCAATATTGCCTATACTATCTACTATCTATCCAGACATGTGACAGGTCTGTGTAGAGCAGCAGAATTTGGGCCATGTCACATCAACCATTTTATTGTTGGATTGAAAATAAGACAAAATAAAACATATTCATATTTCAAATATATTCAACATGCCATCTTCCAAAAGTCTTTTTTCTACTTGGTGCATAAATGATATTTCTGAAGCAAATTACAACAAAAAATTAGGTGTATAATTTCCCACTTTTCTACAAAATTTTTTTTTTCCCTCAAAATAAGTTAAATAGCCCTTAAATTCAACAAAAAAATGTAGCCCTGAAGTTTGATATTCACATCTGGAAAACATGAGCCTAAGGTGTTCCTGTACCCCAAAGCTTGTTTTCCCTACTTGTGCCATCTTTATGAAGAAGCCATGTAGCCTTTAATCCTCTTCCCCACCTCTGATCTCCAGGGTGGCATTTTAATTCTCTTTAACTTTTTTTTTCTAATTCACAGCAAGGAGCTGGACCCCATATATATCATGAGAGCATAGCAAAATCTGTGCTGTCCAAGCCCCAGCCAGCCCACACACCCATTAGAAGCTGATAAGCCTCCTCAGCCCATGGAAATAAACAGTAGCATCTGTCAAGCAGTAGCAAATGAAAGGAGGCAGGAGAGAAAGGAATGGCCCCAGAGATCTAATAAGGAGATGACAATCTATGATATGCAAATCTTTGCAATTCTGAGGTTTCCACCAGAAACAAAGCCAAGCTCAGTATTTTTGAAAAGCACTACTTACACCTAGCAGCCTGAAACACAGAGTTTGAACCAATTCACTTCAAAGCAGGAAACAGTTTCTATGCTTTGGAAAAAAAAAATACAGAAAAATCAAGAATGCACCAGGTAGAATGCTGAAGTAAGAAAATTTTAGGGAAAGTACCTAAGTAGTACCTTCTGCTGGTCTTTCTCAAATTTTACTCTTCTCAACTATAATATTTTTCAGCCTCTTATACAGTTTTAAAACCCTGACAGAGAGCAAGTATAAATTATGTGGCCACAGGGCAGACCAAAAGATGTGTTGAGAATGAACAAAACAAAGTCACTGAGCAATGCAAACCCTCCTGATTAAGCACGTGCTCAGTCAAAAGACTTAGAGCTTATTTGCTGTTGGGGTGTCTTTTTAATTCTTTTCAAGAAAATGGGGAAAGGATGGAAATAGAAAATTGGAGAATGAGAAAAGATGTTATAGATAAACCATAGAAAAATTTATTTAGAAAGGACCTTGAAGATCATTGAGTGTAACTGTTAACTCAGCACTGCTAAGACACCTTTTTTTGTACAAAGTTACAGCACAAAGGTAACTTTGGGACACCACTAAACTGTGTCCCAAAGTGCCATATATTTGAATCTTCTAAATACCTTCAGGGATGGTGACTCAACTGCTTCCTTGGGCAGCCTGCTCCAATGCTTGGGAACCCTTTCCATGAAGAAATTTTTCCCTATACACAATTTGAACCTCTGTGGCACTACTTGAGGCCATTTCCTCTTGTCCTATTGCTTGTTCCTTGGGAGAAGAGACCAACCTCCAACTGGCTACACCCTCCTTTCAGGCAGCTATAGAGAGGGATAAGGTCTCACCTGAGCCTCCTTTGCTCCAGGCTAATCACACCCAGCTCCCTCAGCTGCTCCTCAGAGGGTTTGTGCTCCAGTTATCTTCCCCAGTTCCTTTGCCCTTCTCTGGACTCAGTCTAGAACCTGGACGTCTTTTTGTAGTGAGAGGGCCAGAACTGAACACAGGGTGTGGCCTCCCCAGTGCTCAGTACAGGGGACAATCCCTCCCCTGGTCCTGCTGGCCCCACTGTTGCTGGTACAGGCCAGGATGCCATTGGCCACCTTGGCCACCTGGGCACACCCTGGCTCATTCAGTTCAGCCACTGCTGACCGGGTCCTTTTCCACTGGGCCATTTCCGAGCCATTTTGTCCTCAAGGCTGTGGAGCTGCCTAAGGTTGTTCTGACCCAAGGGCAGGATCCAGCACTTGGCCTTGTTGAACCTCAAAAAATTGGCCTCGACCCACTGATCCAGCCTGTCCAGGTCCTTCTGCAGAGCCTTCTGCCCTCCAGCAGATCAGCACTCCCCTCATTTTGGTAACATCTGCAAACTTGCTGAGGGAGCAACACCCTTGGCAGTTTCTTAGCAAGATGCTTATTGTAGTTAAAGGAGAGCCAAGCTGTACATAGTAAATGCTGCATTAACAAGATACAACACCCGAATTTAGTCATGCATCCCAGCTTTTAGTTGTTTTGAAGGAAGCTTGTAGAAATGTATTTCTCAAACTCTAGGTCTCTCTCATGTGCTGTTGATATGCATGTATAAATATGTATAGGGACATATATATTTATATTTATTTGATTAGTTAAACAACTGTCTAAACTGTTTGGATTTTTTTCCACAATGCAAGGAGGATCAGGTCCTAAGACTAACTTTAAAAAAAAAATGCCTATTTCAGTAAAAATTATTCAGACTTTAGCACTAAGCCACATACATGACCTTCCTTACCATTTCCACCCCTCCCATCCTTTACCCTCCCCCTTTATTCTGCCTCCTTGCCTTTGCAAGGCTTTGCAAGGCTGATGAGATTTTAAAAACAGTGTTAGAAAAGTTTCTAAGGGGCTACGAAGCAAAATCTTCCACAATGACTTCCATACAAAGAACCATAAATTACCAAGTGCATTATTTAACAGGTGACATATTCTTATTTCTTTCTAATTTAATATAAGACCTTACAGAATACAATCACCACTTTTGGGGGAATCATTTAAAATGTCTTTAGTGAAGTTGAACAAGTAGGATGTGCATTTTCACAACTGAAAGAGGGAAAAAACTTGCAGGACAAAATGAAATTAATGTGACACCACTGGGAGAAGTATTTATATAGACTGAAATAATATCATGAGCCAATGAAGAAAAGCATTTCTGATCCTTCAAATTTAGTGACTCCTACATAGCATCACTCTGATTTTATTATCATGCATGTAGCAGTGATTTAAACTGCCACATACATGATAATAAAATCAGAGTGAATTCCGAGTTAAATGATACTGTGCAACCCCACTAGAAAAGTAGAATTTGTCTAAAAGTTTTACACAGGGATGTTTCATAATGGAAAACATTTCTAAACAAAAGAAAATACATTGTTTAACTTTCACAGCCATAGAAATGTACAACTATATAATGAGTATGCAAAACACAAATCTATTAAGTTATTATTACATATCAATTAATGTAAAAGAAATTAATGTTTTATTGGAGGGTGAAATTAACATCCTAGACTGACATTCTCCAAGAATGCCTATTCCTCAGCTCAGTTGTCTTGGAAAACATTGAACAATGAGATGCAGTACACAAGAACTATCAAAAGGGAGCACTTTTGAGCCACTGAAACTGCACAGCGGGCTGAAAACCACAATCTCCCAGCTGCAGACAATGATACTATCTCAGGTATTTTATGTGCTAAAATGATCATTAAAAATTAAGCACCACATATAAGCTGCCATTTAGAATATTAATTTACCTTTACTAATCATCTTTTTAACTTGAGGCTAAAAGAGTTCACTTACCATTCGGATACTCAGGCTTAGTCCATGAGATGTTAAAGGAGTCAGATGCATATGACTGGGCTTTTGGAGCAGGAACCCCTTCTGGTGTACTCTCATCTGTTACAGCCACGCTGGCTTCACTTATTGAGCATCCACCTCCAGTGCAAGCCTTAAAATATTAATCAGAACAAATAAACACCTTTCAATGTAGTCCCAATAATTTTAGCAATTATTTTTTTGCCTGAGTTTCATTATTCTTCCACATCTAAACTTAGTAAGCCTGTGGTTTTCAGGTAAGACACATTTCTTAGCATAGATCTGTTTACCTCTTTTGTTAAATAACAAGAGGATGTATAATAACTCATGATACTTAGGTTTTAGGCATACTATAGCTAAAAACATTCTTCTGTACTTCACAACAGCAACCAGAGCATGAGCAATAATAATAGTGAAAAAAACACCCTATCATTAACCAGTAGGTACTAGTTTATGAAAAATGAAGCAAAATAATTTGTATTTCAGTTGCCAGAGAACAAAATTGTTAACCACATTTTTTATATGTTAGCCACAATTTTTATATTTTGCTTGGGACATGAAATAATACAATGTGCAGGCAAAAGTGCATATCACTCCATATAACAGGCTTTTAAAGTATTATATGCACACATCTATGGCTCGTGTGATGCTTTCCCAATTATTTGCACTAACACTGATGACAAAATTACACAAGTTAAAAACATACAAAAACATATATATATATATACACACACACACACTAGATTTAGGGATTTTTGTCTTAGGTTATTGTTTATTTTTAGGGTTTTGTTTAATAATAAAATTAATCAAGACCTGAATTCAACAAATATTTATATTTGGATAACCACTTGCATAAAACTTATAGGATTATCTGTGTTTTTCTAAGTTTTCCATGTACTAAAGTGGATAAGTTGATCATCAGCACATAAAGAATCTTTCTGTCCAGAGCTACAGGAATAAAATGTTTCTCTCAATCTATTATATTTTATTTGAAAGGATTAGCTTCAGTTTCCCATTTCCCAGTGTTTTTCAAATCAGAGAGCAGTCAAGCATAATCCCTGTGCCCTCCAAAACTGTATCCTGACCCCACGGATAAAAGTAAGTATTGTTTGTAAATGAGAGTCTCTTTTATACATAAAGATCGTTTGGATATCAATGGAAATTACACTCCAAATACAACTACGGAATGACTCCATGTTCAGTCTGAACTACCAAGTGAAGAAGAAAGAATGCAACCTTGGTTTTGGCATCATCCAAAAAAATTTATTTACTCAAAACATGATAATGTTTATAAAAAAGCCCAAAAGATAGTGTCAGTTTAGATGGATGTTCAGATAACCATTAGTATTTTGGTAAGTAAAATATTTAAGAAAATTATCCTTCCAGGAGAAGCAGAGTAATCTTTGAATGATTCCACTTCCACTGGCTTCATGAAGTAGCCAAAAAGAGCAGTTCTGTAAGGCCTCTTATTCGTTTATCCCTTACTGACTTAAAAATTAATTTCCACCAGGCCTACTTCAGTAGTGGAGAGTGTTTCATTTAAGGGCTTGGCAACAGCAGCCTTTCCATTCATTTATTTCTTGAATTTCATGCAGCTCAATTGTAGTATCTCTGAAGTTTGCTGGGGCATGAAGTTTCTGGTTCTTCTAATGAAACTCAGCAAAAGAGAGCTTGTCTGCATTTTAGGTGGTGGGATTTTAGATCAGTGTATCCAAATGGACTGGACATCTGGCAATCTCATCCAGTGACACTCAAAGCCATGAAAATCTCCACCCAGACTGAGTTTCCATTTTGTCCCTCTGAGAAACAGATTTCAGGCAAAATTTGCAAAAAACCCAAAGGAACTGGACAGCCAAAGGGCAGATGCAAACCCCATCAGATGACACTTCATAGCAACACCCCACCCAGGACCTGAGCAGTTTACCCACACTGCAGCATCCTGAGGAGATACTGGCTTAACAGTTCAATCCCAAAGCACTTGGGTCATACAAATAAGAGTGACATCTTGGCTACTAAAGGCAGCCTTTCAGCTTTCCATTTGCTTTCAGACTGGTCTGGCTCACACTCACCCAGCTTAGAGCATAAACAGAACAAAACCAAGTGCCTTTGCACTAATCCATGGAGACATGACCTTACGTCTTCTTGGCTGACTTTTGGAAAAAAGCATTAGACTTGCTTACAAAACCTGTTGTACTCATTTGTGAATAAAATTGCTGCATATTAAATGTCAGTAATCAATTCTGAAAATTGGTAACAGCATGCAAAGATAAACATTTCCTTAACTCTCTAATGTAGTTATATTAACCTTTCATACAAAAGTTAAAGCCAACAGCCTGTGAGGTACTGAAAGTTCTGCTCATGAGGCTCCTGATTCCTGTCCCGATTCTTGTGTTCAAGCTGCAATTTTTAATAACTCAACACAGAAACCAAAACCAATTTTTGAATGCATACAAACCAAAATTAATAGGAATTGAAACAAGCAAAAAAAAAAAAAAAAGGAATAATTTAGTTAAATTTTCCACTGTTGATGATTGTTTGGGGTATTTTTATTCTAAAAGTTTTATTGAAATTCAGTTAAATTATATATGAAACACTAAATAATTCTACTTTTTCCCAGGTGTGTATGCTTGATTTGAATTTTTTGTGGATTTGTTTTTTGTTGGGGTTTTTAAGTTTGGGGTTCTTTCCTTTCATAAAATATTCAAGTAATATTTGGCCACATTTAATCTTCATAGCTTGTAAACCTGTAATAATACATTCTTCTCAAGCCAGTATAACCAATTCTATGTACGATGGATCCAAAAGTTTTAAGAAGACTCTTACACCTCAAAGATATCGATCTTTTCATGCACTTTCAGATTCATAATGTTCAAAGCTGCAAGGACATTTAGATTTTCTAACTCACCTATCACAGACCACTGCATCTTATCCAGGTAAATCTGGTTATCTTTGTCACTAAAAGAAATTACCTTTTCCTACTTTCCAATTAAATGCAAATATTAAGGGGGGAGAAAAAATATTACAAAGAAATGAGAAATAAAATATAAAGAGCAAAAACGCCCTAAAAATTAATTTGGTAACTTCTAGGAAATCTGTGCATGCTGATAAAACAAAACCAATATCCACACAACACTTTCTCCCGTATCCCAAGTCAGAGTCACCAAAATAAGCAGTCCCAGTTGCTCTCCAGATTGTAGCTGTTAATTCTTCCCTGATGCTCTCTCCTTGTGCCCCCATGCACAGTAGCTGGGCAGGAGCAGAGACAAGCTGTGACACACTGAAGGACAGCAAAAATTCTTTTGTAAAGAATAAATAAAAAAAAATCAAGGCTCAAGGCATAAAATTCTTGTTGAAGGAGTGTCTTAGTTTTGGACATGACGCTATTATATATGCTAAGCAATTTACTATGCTGAAATATCTAGGCACAAATGAATTAATTTCAACATGAATGTAAGCTTTAATTAGACTGAATATCCTTGTTTTTTTCAGGTTCAAGACAGATCCTTATCATTACCTGAAGGTAGTTTATTTTTTGTGGTATAATATTTAGAACATTCAAGAGCATGTTAAGAAAAAATGAATGCATACCCAGTCTACATAAATGTAAATTTATTCATAATCAAGAGCAGAATATTTTTCTATGGCATTTATCAAAGCAAATATCCTTATATAGGTATTGTTATAAAATGAACAGTGTGCTTAAAACAAGGGACAATCCTCTCCTTTTATTCACATATTTTCAGGTTTGTTAGTGAGCTGAAGCTGTTCTATTTCATCACAAAAAAAAACAATGATAAAGAAATGCAATGAAAACACTAATGTCTTTTAAAATGTTATGAATACACATCTGCTACTTTACACTGAACTCTTCTTCTCTGCTATTTCCTTATATACAGATTTTAAGATGAAAGAACAAATCGTCATGGTACAAAATATGAGAAGTTGACACTTTTAAACACATTCGAAGTTTCCTTCTAAGCTGGGTCCTCCAAGGAAACATTTTTAAAGCATTTCATAGATTTCTCCTCAATTCTTTGTTTTCCAACTTCTCCTTGAAGAAAATCTGTATTTAAATTACATACACATTTTTGTGAGTCTGTTTTGAAACAAAAAAAAACACCTACTCCTGTTCAGGATGGCTCACCCACCTTAGCTTCAAAAAGAAGAGGTTAAACAAAGTGGAAACAAGAACTATTAAATATTAAGATGCAACAAAGTCAGAATCATTTTCACCATTTTACACCTCTAGTATACATTTTTAAAACTTACAGCTAGTTTTATGAAGTATTCAGTACCCGGGAAAAGCTGTGGAATAGTAAAATCCAGAAAAAGTTCTGTGCTGTTATAGATTACATTCCACTTGGTAAAATTCTGCTCATTGGTGGCCATATAAATTATATAGCGATCTAGGATCCCATTTACTTCTACCGGTTCTTTCCATCTGCAAATAAAAGCAAAATATGATTAAGAGCAGACCAAATAAAGATTCAGACCACACTGAAAAATGTAAGGCTTTGTTTAGGGGACTTCATGGGGTTTATATTGAGAATTTGAAAACGCAGTTGTGTAATCATAAAAATAAATCTAAGCCATACCTCTAATGCAGTATTTGTACTCAGTAGATAAATGATTACACACAAAGCAGGGGCTACAAAAGGGGCATATCACAAGAACATTTCCTGCATTGAAGTTTGCAGAGGCTATGCCCATATGTAGGTTATACTGATTGCGTAAAGACAAAATGGAAATTAAGTTGGCAAGTGATAATCAGAAGGTTCACAGAACCACTAAACTAATCACTTCTATGCATTTAATCATAATAAATTTAATTTTATGTCACAAACCCTTCCCCTGATTGAACTCACTGGAATTCTTGAATAAACTGATGCACTATTGTGTTGTCAGGAAAGAAGAAATCCTTACTTACTGTACATGTATTGTTCTAGAATCCAAAACTGTCAGGACCGGGGTGTCTACGTGAGATGGTGGCAGCTGTGCCGTGAACAAGGTGACCCGGGAACTGTTTGTACAGCCAGCGAGCGTGCACACGGTGAGCAGGAACTGGTGCTCTGTGAAAACCGCCAAATCTAGGGCAAGGAAAGAACAGCAATTTTCATTTTAATGAATCTGGTGTTTCATTGTAACTTGTTTCTTTGTAGCTTTCAGACTCTAGTAAGCTTAGAAAATCACGAGGAAGGGGGACTTGTATCTCTTTCATGTTTCAGACTTGCCCCAAAGGAATGAATAGGTAGTGGTTCCTTAGTAGTAGACAACTGCAAATTTTGACTCCTCATAGATCTGTGGGGTGTGCTTTGGCTGAGATAACCCCACGGTACTCCATTTACACCAGAATGTACACCAACCAACCAAAAAAAAATAAAGTAAAATTAGATTTTTAGGTGCTGCATCAATTTGCTACAGTGGCAAATGAACACCTTTGAGATGATTAAATCAAATCAAATTAAATTAATGGAAAAACAAGTACAGGTTCATTAACACAGTTGGATTATGTATTTTTTTTAAATGTGCTGTATGAAATACGAATGTCAAGCATCAACACATAACAACGATCCACTCTGTGCAGATTTCACTACATGAAGCATGAAGACAAAGGAAGCTCATTGTTGCCACCACCCATGCTGAACATACATTCTCTCCTTGCCTGTTTGTCTTCAGCTGCACAAACATCAAACAATCATAAAATATATTCCAGTAAAGACAACTCATCTAATGCTATAGCAAAACAACTGTTCAGTGGTTATTAATTTTGAAGCTATCTTGAGTTTTAATTACCACAAAAAATGGTGAATAAAATACAACATTTTTGCTGGGTAAATATTCTGAAAGATCATATATTCTTCCCTATACTAATAAAGGAATGTTTGATAGAAAAATTACAAAAGTAATGCAGACATAATTTTCTAATATTTTCCTTTCTCTTTTTTCATTAAAATACAAATCATAGACTTTAACAAGCAAATCTTTTAAGAAGGAATTTACAGTTGAGGTTTTGGCAACAGTATAAGAAATACAGGTAAAATATTTGTTCAATAGTCACACATTGAAATTTCAGTATGTCAGAAAAGTTCTATGTTTTTGTAAAACATAACAAAGAGTAGTGTTTTCAGAGCATAGTAGTAGCAAACTATATTTTTTTACAAACTATTTTTGAGCACAAATTAAAAGATTCTATTTGGATGACTAAGACATCACCAAAGCAGAGATGTTGTAGACCCAACTTCTGTCTCATTAGTTTTCTCCCCATATATCACCTCTAGTCCCTGCAGGAATGGAATTTCTTCTAATTTGCTCCACTCCGTGTATGGAGAGAATGAACTTGTGCATTTTGATTGAAAATACCCTATCACTCAGCGGTATTGTTCTGTGGAGCACATGGCAAAGTGTGAGTTAAAAAAAAAAAATGCCGCAGCTAAAAAAAAAATCATCAAGTGAATGCCTGTAACAGTGACATGTTTAATCAACATAATGGGACTGATTCTACCAGGGTTAAGCAGTGCTTAAGTCAGTGAGAGGGGGAAAGCACACTCCAGAGCAGGTGCTCAAGCTGGCTCAGCATGCAGGGAAACTCCACGTACTGCACTGGCTGTATTGCCTTCATTATTGTACACCTCCCTGGGTCTCTTACTCCCTGCAGCTGCCATAAGAGAAGCCAGAACAAGTGCAGATGAAGATGAAAGTCTGTAACACAAGTATAACATATTCCCTGTTGTGGGTGGGCAAACAAGTGACCAGAAGGATTTTACTTCCAGCATTTCTAAAATGAATAGATGAAAGCAATTCATGAAACCTGAAAAATTACTAATTTCTTAGATACTGATCATGCATTCTTCTCTCAACTTTGAAAGTATATAGTAAGGCTTCACCAAGAAGAGTGTACATAACCCGATGGAAAGCAAAAGAAAAAGTTGATTTCTTTTTCCATTTGTTTATCATGGATCACTTTTCCTTGTCAGTGCAGGGTATTTCTCTCCTTTAAAGAAAATTTCACAATTGAAACTACTATTTTTAAAAAAATGTAGTAGCTTGTACTGAAACCCTGATTTGATGCAGACTATAGCTGATGAGACTGCTGGCAAGCACATGTTTGTGGAAATACCTTGTGTAATTTGAAGAGGGAAGAATTTTTTCAAGGATTAAGAGAATGGAAGATGGGAAAACGCTTATTTCCCTCTCTGAAAATAACAATTGACTATAGGTTACCTTGTGTGTCTCAGTACCAAGAAAGGAAAAAGCAAAAAGAAAAGATAGGGAAACATGTAAAGTTTAAAAAAAACAATAGCAAGGAATGGAAACAGCACATATGAGCACAGAGATCATTTGAGATCAGATGATAAATGTACTGAAAGGGGAGGGAAGGACAGGAGAGTTGAAAAGATAGTTGAAATATAAAATCTGTTAAAAAAGCAACATGTCACCAGATTCAAAGAAAATCTTTATTCGTCATCTTGATTTATTAACAACAAAGTATTTTGACTACTAAATAGAAAGTTTCAATAGAATCTCAAAGATTTAGGTGGGATAAAAGCTAAAAAGAAAAATTACGTTTGTGTAAGCAGGAGAAGAAAACAAAGAAATTCATAGCTTAGCAATGTCATTCAAGGTAGGAGCTTTGCCATCATTAAAATCTCTTCATAGACTTCAACACTAGGATGAGCCAGCAAATATAGGGTAGGCAGTATTTCTAAGAGGTTAGAATCAGAAACTGACAAACTGAACAATAAAAATCATATTACATCATAATCAATACAATTATTCATCACAACCTAATTTGGGAGATATTTTCCTGTTTCAAGTTCAAAGTGTTTCATAATGGATCCCTGGATTCAAACAGCTATGGATACAAACATGAATTTGAAAGAGGGAGGAGGTTCTTAAAACTACAAAGCCACTGTTTGTCAAGGTCCTCTAGCAACAATGCCTTGCTTTCCATTTGCTTGATTGCATGATTTGCATAAGATCAAATGTAGGCAATTGTGGACATGGAAAAACAGATCGCTCTCAAACACATTAGAAACAGATCCACAAGCATTATGTGGAAATGTGTTACAAGAAAACACACCCCAGTGCATGGAAAACTCAGTGACTAATGTCAAACTAAGTATAATTTACAATATAAGGTGTAAATTACATGTTATTTTACAATTGCTGTTGCTGGACAAATTTCATTGATCTCAATTTACACAACAAACTCAGTAAGGACACAATTACTACTTTTAAACCTCAGAAAAACCTGAAATCTTTTCCTTAAAAATTTGCTTGATCGGGTTATATTCCAATCTGTTCCACAATTCCAGTTCCCAGAGTTCATTTAAAGATCAAATGTTTCTTATTTCAATATTCCAACTGAATATTCCAATTTCTTATTTCAATATTCCAATAACTGAAAACACTTGTTTCTTACCAACATAAAGCTAAGCCTAGAAATTATAGAAGTTCACTGATAAAAAAATCCCACTAAATTCAGGATTTGGCCTTGTTCTCATTTCTAGACTCAGAAAAGCAAAAAGCACGCAAAGATAAAGGTCCTTTGTTGAGGATACAGGAGTCCCTCAAGTCATCATATTAAGGTAGAAGGCAGACAGAAAAATAATTCTGCATTTTTCATGCCAAAAACAGAACAAAGGAAGAAAACTAAAATAAAATCCCACATATCTGTTTTAAACCCACTACTTACTTTCCCCAAAGAAAAAGGTGGAGTGAGGGGAGAGGAAGGATCAGCCTGCTTTTTCATCTCTCTGACTTCAGAGGCAAACAAACTAAATTATTTTCTATCCAAGAGAATTGTGAACTGTAGTGACTATCATTAAAATTGATACATGCATACCACTATGTTTATTAGATATGTGGGGTGTTTGGAACTTCCCACACTAACCAACTATAGTGGTTGGTATCCCTCCAGTTTCTAATAACCACCTGCGTAAGTCCTGAGAGCACAATCAATGCATGAGACAGAAAGAATAAAGAATGACCCCGTTTGCATGGTCAATAAGAACACTCACTTGCTTTGATCAAACTTAATGGGTAGTCATTGAAAGATAATATGCAACACTACAGTGCCACTTTTAGCATGGAATTTGAGAGATGTTACTAAAAAAGAGTACAAAAACATAATTACTACAGTCAAAAGAAATTTAAAAAAAAAAAAAAAAAAACCAACCAAAATTAGAGATTTAACAAAATATAAGGTTTCCCATTTATTTGTCAGAATACATCCTGGCTCAAAAATAACACAGCAGTAATAGCTACAACATTTTAATTTATCTGTAACACTCGTATTTTATATTCAGATTTCCTGCAAGAGAGCCACACACCCTTCTTCATCCCCTCCTCCTCCCTATTTCTGCTCTCCATGGTTTCAGGCAGCTACTGTAAGGACCAGAAATGGCAACATCCTGCCTTGGTGAGCACTCACAGGACTTGGGCAAGGAACCCCGCATAGTTTCTCAGGAAAATAATTGAGACAATAGTTATCCCATCGCTATACACAAAGGAAAATGATTCAGCAACATTGTAGCAAGGGATTGTTAGCAGCACAACAACAAAAACCTGCTGAGAGAGTTTGAAAATGAAAAACTTCCGAAGAATGCCAATCACCATACAGTTTTCACACTTACACTATATGAACATTTCAGCTCATTACTCTCCTCCTTACTCTGTTCTCTCATATTCTATTTTACAATCTGTTATATTAACTCATAGTAACTTAATATTTAATTGTAAGATAAACTCCTTGGGACATAGATCTGCACCACCAAATACAACCATGTCTCCTTCTGATTTCTGTACACCACCAAAATATCCCAAACACCTAATTTATACGCTAAGTGTCAAGATCATATTATCAGGCTTGCTCCATCAGACATCATTAGTACTTCTGTGCCTTCCATCATTTCCTGAAAGCAAACGACCACTCATATTCAACTTTTAGTACAGTATATTCTGCTTCCCTCATTTATAAAGCATCAATCACTTAATTATATTGATTCTCAAAGTCAATATAATACTAATACTAATGTATAACTTCCTCTGGAAGGGTATTATACTAATGCTGCAACATTTCATAGATTTGCAAACCCCACACCACCCTCACCAATTCCTTGAAAATATTTCAGAAAAAACAATGTGCCACAAAGGATACACCTTAGGTACTTTTTGCAACTCAAAAAAGACAAAGAAAGTGCTCACATAGCGAATTGTGTAAATTAGCAAGGGATGGCCTTCCACATGTGCAACTGGCCCTTTAATTGAAGAAAAAAATCGATCTTCCAAGATAGTAACAAATTCTAACATATTAATTAATAACTAAGAATGCTTATGTTGTTCTGTAATATTGCAGAGTGACAAAATTTAAATAATTTTGTGAAGCCATTAAAAACAAGTGCAAGTAATAAAGAGCAACAAATAAACCCAGGACCACAAATAACTATTATCAGGAAGCACCATAAGCTGTTGTTCTGCTCTAAGAACAACAGCAAATACTTCGACATAAGGGCACATGTACATTAAGGCTTTTAAAGTACATTATGTCTTAACAGCAAAGATTATCAAGTTTATTTGCCTCCACATTTAGTAATAGTGTCTCTTGGTTATGCTCTTACACCGTTAATTGTTGCATAGTAAAACTTTCTGCCCAAAGTCTTGTACTTCTTTGAGTCAAAACTCATTCCTCAAAAGTTAGGTTTCATCTGGACCAATTCACAAGGCCACATAAACATCCATTCCTGATTAATGGGTTTCTTTGTTCCATTTTATTTTAGAAAAACTAGTTTAGTTTTTACTAAAATTATTATATTACTATTTAGTTTTAACCTTCCTTAGACTGGTATGCATTTTTTATTTACAAATTATTTCTACGCCTATTATTCCTATCTTATTGTAAAAGTTGGAGAGCAAGGATTCCAGTCTTTTATTTTAAAGCCACATCCCTGAGATAGCTACTATGGGAACATTTTCCTGGTTGTTCTTACTCTCCAGTTAGGACACACTAGCTTGAAATCCCAAAGGTGCTCAGCTGAAGCGAACTCAAATCACGTAGAGTGCCCCACATCACATGGTTTAGAAAAAGCAGAAGGGACATGTTAGAGAAGAAAATTTAAACTTCTCTTCAGACTTAGCACTGCCATGCAATTGCTTGCATGACTCTAAAGACATGTCATGACACTGATCACAGAAGAACCACAGTGCTCCTTGGAACCCTCCTTCCCATAACACCCCTGACATGTTTTCCTCTGACCCATCAGCATTAGTCACCATCAGAAAAATACGGAGGCATTTTGGAAGGTTTTTCAAAAGCTTCTCTTGCTGACAAAACAACACAGAGCCAGTCAGTCAGTGCAAACATTCAGCATCAAATGAACCTACTGAACTTCCAAGTTACTTTCTATGCTGACTAGAATTAAAACCATTCACTGTCTCCCTAGTTTACTTCAATTTTGAAAGCTGGACAAATAAAGTGAGTTTGAATGTTAGAGAGGGAGAGAGAAAGCAGAAAGAAGATGAAGCACATTAATTTTTACCAGGCACATGAAGAGAAGGAATTGTGGTCAAGAACACTCTTAGTTTGATGTCCCTCTTCTTCATTTCTTTATGCACCATATAGAATGAAGATTTTAAGATTTAAATGAAAATTTCCATTCATGAATGCTTCCAATCCATTCACTCTATTTCTTATTTCAGCTTAAATAGACATGAGTTTTTAGTACACATCATAAGAACCATAAAGTCTCAGTCAATGTTTAGCCCAAAAAGTGAAAAAGAAAAAAGTGTGGTTTGACCATTTTCCCTCTGTATATCAGCTTTATACTCACAACCGGAAAATGTATTTGTAGTAGGCAAATACATTGCAAATTTAAATCTCATATAACTGCATCTGTAAAAATGGAACTACTCAGGATTCACATTAGTATGACCAAGAACCCCTTGGCTCACCAGTGGAAGCACATCCTGTATTCCCAAGTAATTCCAATCTTGCTGCAGAGGGAGAAACAAAATTCAGACCTACCTAGCATTTGGTGCTGAGGTAATTGTATGAAGAGAAGTGCCAGGCTGCCACTTTTACAACCCACGGAAGTACACATACAAACGTGCAGGTAAGATGTGGTTATATATGAATATATGGTAAGCAACAGCAACTATTACTATCCATTTTCTATAAATCAATAGTACAGTCTCATCTGGAGCAGCATATATTGCAGAGTGCAGAAATAAAGTCTGTCCGGAAAAAGGCAATGAGAGAGTGGAGACTTACACTTTCTTAGGAAGAGAGGCTACAAAAAAAACAACCTCTGAGAAGGAAACAAAGACACACCAGGAAGGGTATAGGATAGTAAGTGCTACATAGAAAAGCAATTAGATGCTCTGTTCCTATGAATTCCCTATCAATAAGAGGGGGGAGGGGGGGAAGGGAGGGAAAAAGGACATGCAATAAATTCAGAAAGTGGAATTTTCAGAGACACTCACCCCACCTAAAATCGTGACACATCTACTACTGTTGATAAGATGATACAGGGTTATCTTTGTAAATCAAACTTGAGGAAAGAAACATCAAGTATCAATATAATGTTTTTAGAATTATTTATGTAAGCATCACTATAATTTGCAGATCTGAACAACATTCCTGCAAGATTTCTATGCTTCTCTCTATCTTAGACAATTTAGAACTCTTTAACACTATATTTAACTTTATACTAGTTTTTCTGCCAAGCAAAGAAAAAGAGGGATAGGATCAAAGAAATTAATTTCCAAAATAAATATTTTGACAAAAATTAGACTATTTGACTTACATATATTCCTTACTAGAATTTAATATGCATGCTAAATCACAAAATACCATTTTAATGCCAAAAGAATTGTCTTAATCAACAAAAAACAATACATTAAACAAGCAGAAGCTTGAGAAAGCACACTCAACACTAGAAACTGGAACCTAAACAAAGGCTCTTTGAACTGCCTTCAATTACAGGTTGATTAAACTAATGATTTATAAGTTGCTTGTTTTATTTAGCAATATCTGCATTTTACACCCATGACAAGTAACTTTTTTCACTGTTTTGTATAAATAAGGCATGTGAGTTGATTAGAGAACAATTCTCACCATCCAGGCGAGCCATCATGTGATTTAAGAGTTTCTGTAGAAGAGATACTATCACCTTCCTAGGACCAGAAAGCTCTGTGTTCCTGAATTATAGTCAGAGGATAAAGGAGTTTGCCAAAACATTACTGTAGTGCTGGAACAAGGATAGTGGGAGGACTCAGCTTCTGAGCACTGCTCCTAAAGAAGACAATTTATAGCAAGTTAAATCTGTTGCAAGACTACAAAAGCTGAGCTAGTTTTCCGCTGACCACAAAATAAGCAGCACAGTAAAATACACTGTATTTCTATCTGCTCCTCTCTCTCTCTTTAGTAGAACAAGCAGCTCAAGCTGTGGATTCATTAATATGGTCAACATGTGGTTGAGCAAAATAATTTTAATTCCTTTTGGTTTTTTGTGGGGTTTTTTTTTTTTTTTTTTGTTTTGTTTCATTTCATTTCATATTTACTTTCAAACACACACACAAAAACAAAGGAAAAAAAATGAAAAGCCCGAAGTTTTTTTCAACTTGACATGTTGCACTACCCAGTTATGGCATGTAGTGTCAGTAATGCCATCAGATAACATAACTGCCACAATCTGATGTGATGCATTAAACTGGGATTACCAGAATAAATCATGTTTGTGGGTGCACAGATCACAGGTGGTGCAGTCAACTGCTCTGTATTATGGCATATCTATAGGATGTGCAGATTAGGATGTAATGTCCAGAAGCTTGTTCTCATTTGTGAAGTGCTTTGCAACCATAAGTCAATAGTAAGGAGCCACAAAACAGTTATAATGGCATAAACCATCATCAGGGAAAAATACAAATCGATCAGTGCCAGCAATATAAAAGGAAGAGCTTGCATCTCTCCCCAGTCTCATAAATTCAGTGGTTGTTGCAGGGTTTTCCTCTGTCCCCATGTACTTTATTAACAACAGTAACTATCATAAATAATAATAATGCAGAGAAGTTTATTTCAAGATGAATGCTCTTCTTATTATCTGTTGATCCTATATCTTATTTCTTACATCGTGTCTGTGTTCCTCCTGTAAACAGGAGGGAAGAGCTAGCTAAATTTATTGTTTGAAGTTTATGCCTTTTAATTGGCAACAGAGTGTTATGCCCAGAAAGTTGTCTATGTAGGCTCCTTGAAATATCTGCATACCTTAAACAGCATGTTAAGCCTCTACAAAGGAGGCACAGAATTTACATTCTACTGCATGCTATAAATAAGTAATAAGAACAGATTAGAATTATGCATTTACGCCTACTAGTGAGAGTGAGATGCATAATTCACAAGTGGCAAACCCTTAAGAGGCTTTTGTATTTCACCCCACCCCTCTCCCTGCTCCAGTCTCGTCTGTGTAGAACACAGTACATTGTTCAATCCTGCTGTTTTACGATTTTAATTTTCTTTTCAACATAGATTGTTTAGGTTTTATAATCACTACTTCTCTCTTGTAGGAGAGCAACTGACACTATGTTAGTAGTCATTGCTGGGTATATGCCCACATGATGTTACATTATGGTATCATCTTTATGAGTTTTCTTGTGAAACTCAGGGACACAACTAAGAGAACACAGAGGACGTGCAACTGAAACTTCCCTATGCCTCCCTAGCACTGCCTGTTGGAGTAGGTCCGAAGCAGGGCCACCAAGCTGATTAGTGGGACAGAGCACCTCATCTATGAGGAAAGGCTAAGAGAATTGGGATTGTTCAGCCTGAAAAGAGAAGGCTTTGGGGTGATCTAATTGCAGCCTTCCAATACCTGAAGGGAGCCTGCAAGAAAGACAGAGAGCACATAGTGACCAACGGGGAATGGATTCAAACTGGAGGACAGTCAGTTTAGATTAGATTTTAGAATTAGAACTTCAGGAGGAAGTTCTTTACTCTGAGGGTGGTGAGGCACTGGAACAGGTTGCCCAGAGAAGCTGTGGCTGCTACCTTCCTGGAAGTGTCCAAAGCCAGCTGGATGGGGCTCTCAGCATCCTGGTCTAGTGGAAGGTGTCCCTGCCTATGGCAGGGGGTTGGAACAAGACCATCTTACAGGTGCCTTCCTGCTCAGGCCATTCTATGATTCACAGTTAACATGACATACTGCTTCTCTAGCTGGACCTCCTGGACAGACTAATCTCTATGTTGGTTCACATCCTCAGCTTCCCTGCTGAAGCCTGAAAGTACCTGTTATGACCACAATTTTTATGATAGCACATGAAGGATACAGATTTTACCAAAACTGTGGCTTTTCCCCCTCAGCCGTTCTACCTCCAAAAACTCTGTAACCTGGTGATAAGGTATAAAATATATATATATAGGGTTAGGATCTATTTCAATCTAGAGGCTTTACTGTTTTTTGGTTCCCTGGATGCAGCACTACAATTTTGATTCATATACCTCCCAAAAAAGCATCACTAGGGACAGGCTCTTTGGTGAAGAAGTTTCCTTGTAATTTCTCTCTGCTGCTTTAAATTTAGTCTATTTATCTACCTGGATTTTTCCTTTGTCTGCACGCAAATATTTAAAATTATTTTCTAGCTCTATTTACCACTTGTTTATTTTGCCTTGATCTCTGCCATACAACTTCATTTCATATTTAATCCAAGACTTGTACCTCTTTTTTATGATATTTTTTATGTATTAATCTTTTTATCTATTCAGTGTATCTCACTTTGTTTTTAGCTTTACTTGACAAGCTTTCTCTGCTCTTTTTCTCTGCCTGTAAATATAGGAGAGAGAGTTAAACTGCACATATATTTTAATTCCCAGTACAATTTAACAGCTTAAAAATTGTTACATGACATTGCAACGACAATATTAAATCCCAAGAGTCATACCTCAAAACATTCAAAACACATTAGTTGAAATGTTTAATCTAACTTATCCTTGGGCTGATGAAAAGGCTAGTATGCCACTCATGAGAATATTTAAAAATTCTTGTCAATTGGATTCAATTTTTGTTCCTTGATCAGAACAAAACTTACTACCACTATTAAAATTAAGTGATCATAAACAGCTCCAAAGTTGAAGTCAATATGAAATTTAGCTTTCAAAAGTAAGTTATTCACATACTGCATCAACATGGGTAACTTTCCATTATTGATAATTTCCTCAATTCTCAGCATTTCTCCTAGAACAGACTGAAAATGTCACTTATGCATCTTTTCTGTGAACTCCTCCTGTCTAGCCAATGACCCTAGATAGATGAGATGAGAGGATCCAGAATCTCTTAATAAACCAGATTTCCTGGCCACCTCTGAACAACCTTACGTAGCCATAAACATACCCAAACATGAAAAAGAAAAAAAAAAGAAAAAAAAAAAGATATGAAGATATGCAGACTGTAAACATGACTTAAATGTACCTCTGTAATCACGGAAAATCATGGAACCTGGCATGTCCAAAGCAGCCAACAAAGAAATAACGTTTATCATCCACCTTTCTATCCATCTTAAGACCATGAGTCTAAGCCTTACTTAAAGCACACTAATCTGATGTTCTTCTTACATGTTTAGCTTTATGTTCACGTAAATAAGTTTTTCCCACTAGTTAATTTCCTGGTAACCCATCACTTTAATGTGTCGCTCTATTTATACAATAAAAACCATGGAAATGAAAGAAAAAGAGGAAAATACCCAGCAGCTTTCAGAGTCCAAGTACAATCTATGTAAAATGCTTCAATTACGAACAAATCATCATAAAAAGTCATATTCCATTGAAGACTAGTGGAAAGCATGATGGAGATCAGTTCTGACTAAAAAAAGCTATTAAGCTTTATGTAAACAATTTAAGCAACTTGCCTAAGTTAGATTTCTAGCAGTGATAATAGGAAGGTAAGTATCCTAGAATATCTCCCATGGTTTTTGGGACAAGATCCATTCCTTTCACATGTTTCCATATAACTTAAGAGAATTGAGAAACAAATTTTGAAAATACATGAATACTCCAATCATGGACTGGATCTTGAAGGTCTCTTCCAACTTAGAGATTCTGTGTGTGATTCTGTGTGGACAAGTCACCAAATATTTTTGAAATCAAACTTACATCCAACTATTTTAAGGCCTGATAACACACAGTCTTGTATTGTTCACACACAAGACAAGACTTGTACAAGATGAAAAATACTTAGAAAAGTCTTTTACATTAATTGGTGAAGTATTTTAGAAATGGAAGTTCTAAGGAAATTTCTCAGACTTATTGAAATTATAAGTCTGAAACACATAGAAAAATCAAAGATTTCCCTTTCCATAAATTTGTCTCCTTACAGCTTTCTGGGTTTTTTCGATAAATAAAATTTGTTGCTGAAAATATTTGAGTAATGGCAAATGACTCGACACCTTCATGGTCATGGAGTTAGTAAAAGGAACAGAAAGGAAAAACCCTGTTGGGAATCACCTAGAAGTTCTGCTGTGGTGTTACCTGCCTGTACATTACTATATTATCAATATTCCACTACTGTTAAAGGAACATTGGGATGCACCAGGTATAGAGAGAAGGGTCTGTGTCTAGCACTAGCCAAAGAAGAACACATGTACTGCTCTGTCAAATTATCACAGCTGATAAACCAACACACTTTGTAAAGCAGCAGCATGGAATAAAATATCTATTTCAAATTAAATATTCATCAACTGTTTAGCAGTACAGGAGACCAAATGTTCCTAAATTAATAAGGGGAACTATGAGTGTCTTTTCCATGGCATAAGGAAAAGCTCAGAGAGAAGGTTCATTATGCAACTGGCAATATCAAGAAGGCTACCTCACTCTGTCCAAGCCTATTAAGTTATGGTTAAGTGAGATGTGTCCTTATAAATAGATACCTAGAGTTTCAAGCAGAAGTGGCAGGTTTGGGCTTAGTCCATCTGTGCCAGAGGTGTCATATCTTTATTTACCTGAGTCCAACATTACTTGAAACTAAGCATAAATCATTTACCAAGCATCTCAGAATGATCCTGGTAAAACAAAAAAAAAATTTTTAGAAAAGGGGAGATGCTTTTCTTGATCTATATTATTTATAATTTTGACATAAAACCTTGCACAATTTCTGATGTTTCCTAAAGCACTTAATGAAACTATGACTGGATTAAAACTTGCTTTAAACAATAAGCTTATGTGTCCATTTTATCAGAAAAATTAAAACCTGAACAGAAGCCACCATTTTGCATTACCAGCTTCAGGCAATTACCAGGCATACTGCTGAAAATAAGATCCCACAAAAAGTACTTCAGGCTATGAGCATAACCCAGCCAAGAAAGCATATCCTAGTTCTTGCAAATCTTAAAAGAGTTCTCATTATGTTCAGTAACAAACAGTGGTCACTATGAGACAACAGCTCACATCTGTGACAAACTATGATGTGAATCTCTCACTGATGAAAGACAAAATGCAGAGAAATAGTTTAGCCCTTCAGAAGAACGGAAGAGTAAAGCAGGTAAGATTTGTCCTGTTCACTCAAGAGAGGTTCACACACACATTACAACAACCTGATCTGAGAAAGTAGCAAAGTAAGAATTTGCTATCTGCAAAGAGAGTATCTTGGAGAAGACCCACAAATCAACATGCCAGTGCAGAACACCTACAAGGCAATTATATGTGAACAATAAGAGGCAAGGTCTGCTGACAGATTTAAAAAAAAAAAAAAAAAAAAAAAAAAGGTGTAAAAAAAAAAAAAAAAAAAAAAAAAAAAAAAAAAAAGGCTGTAAGATGTAAATTCACATTTTACAATTTGAACTCTATGAACTCTGGTCTTAAACTTGTCCTTCTCAGTGGACACCGTCTTCTGAAGAAATCTCAGCATCTTTAAATCTGCTTACCAACCTAGATATTGAAGGAGAAAATACAGAACAAAAAGCTTACATATGTCTAATTCTGACAAATATTTCAAGTAATATCACAGGACAAAATAATTGGGATGTTTTACATTTTTTAGGGGCGTCACTTCTTATCACGGAATTTAGACAAGCCATGAAATTAATGCTTTTCTTCTCTTTGTTTAGAAAACAGAGTCCATAGCCAAAATAATTCTTATGTGCCAAAAGGAAAAGGTTAAAAAATATTCTCCCTGTTCTGCTGCTGTTAGGTCTGGAGAAGTTATTTTACTCCAGTTCACTTCAGTACATACAGAAGATTGGAAGGTCCCAATCACTGGCATTTTATAATTTGTGTTGCATTTTAATTTTTAGAAAGTGGTACTCAAGTAACCTGAGAGCTCAGCAATTCCAGCAGGGTTAGCGTGAGTTCTCTCCTGGCTTGCTGTGTTACCCAAATCTGATCAAAGGACAAGGACTCCAGAAGCTTGTCCAGCTGTGGTTTTATAATGACACCATTAGGTTTTGCTCTATAATCAAGGTCCCTAAAAGTCTGTGTAGCTTCAGGCTTAATATCTGCGACAAGGTTAACTGAAATCTGCAGCAAGGATAACTACTTTAGCAGATTGTATCAGCAGGAAATATTTAAACACTATTTAAAAGGATTTTAAATAAGCAGATTTTATTTAACACTGCACTAATGCACTGCAATAGAAAATGATACAACAGAGCTGCTACAAATAAACATAATGCTTTTACCCTTCTCCTGCCCCCCTCCCCTCTAAATTCCCCAGATGTGTATTATTAAGTCCAATGAGTGCACCAGATCTTTCTGTCTGAATTTGAAATACCGGAACGCCAGGCGCAGACAGTCCATTTGCCCTTTGGTTTTGTGCCTGCTGAATCTGCATTCCGGGTCTGTGGAATTAATGACGACGGCACCGGTCACCGACAATGTCAGTGTTGCCACTTCAGGTGTATCCAATGTGCCTTCTTACAGGCCCATAACTTTCAGAGGAAGGCAGCTTCTCCTGTAAGGCTGGTGTACCCTGCTCTCTAGTGCCAAGTGCACCTCTAGATGTTCACCGAAATGCGTGCCCGGGGCCAGAATAAAGCCTGGAGCAGCAGGCGTTCTTCATAAGCCATCCTGTCTGACTTACCAGCTGGATATGTTGCTAAACCAAATGTAAGGTGTTGGCCTGGCACCGTTGCACAGTAGTGCAAGACCCTGAAATAAGGGTGAGACCCTAGGCCATTTGTCACTGGGTCGTGTGCAAGATGTTTCAGATAACATCTAACTGTAGATGTTAATTAGATGTCTAACATCTAATTCTAACTGTAAAGAAGTGAAGACTAACTTTCATTGCTCACCATGGTGTTAAAGAAGTCTCTGTTTCACAAAAAAAATGAGGAATTATGACATTCAGGGTTATAGTACCTATAAATCTAGCATAACATTGTATTTGATAGTGAACGCTCTTTCCGATACCTGTACTGAAAGTACAGACTGAGCACATTTTGTATTTGTAAGTATTTCACTGCCACCTGGAAGATGGGAAATAAACTCATACCAGACGACTACAGAATTTTTCTATTGTTTGTCCTTTAAGGCAAAAGCTGCCTGTCATCTTTGAGCAGGACCTAAAACAAAGGAACACAAATCCTTACGGTTGAAAATTGTTGTTCTTAACATGGTCATAGCTGAAAACTGTGAAAAGTAACCATAAGAACAACTTCTCAAAAATAAGGGTTTTCTTCGGAGTGGTTCAGCTTCTTGCAATGATACATCTTCCTGCAATTATCTTCTACCTACAACTCTGTGGATTTTCTTGCTCAAATTGTTTCACTTGGCAATCAGTGCAATACTGATATTATAATGGAGTCTGCTTTTATTATCATGAACTCTCATTTAAAACAGGCAGTAGTATTCATGGGGTATAAAGAATGAAAAACTTTGCCAATTTTTCTGTAAAATGTAGTTAATTGCATGTGGCTGTGCATGATGTGTACTGTCATCACTCCTGGTTTAGAGCAACATAAAAAATACAGGTACTAATTTGGGATTCTCCCATTTTTTAAGTTCAGATACGTTAAGCCCTGACTGAACAGATGTCAAACATCTGTCTCTTCCTCGCAATAAAACAAGGCTCCCATTCTAACCTGGTTTTGAGGGATCAGCCTTTCCATACTCAGGCCAAATAACAATTTGAATAAGCTAAAGCTTAGTTCATGCTCTCAAAAAAAAATTGTGAAGACAGCTCCTTTCTCACCTTTTCCAGGCTCTCCTTAATGTTTTGCCCAGAAACCTGGTACAAAGTACTCTGTCACATTTTTTTAGAAACTCTTGGACATGCAATTTAGGATAACTCTGTACTCGTTTAACTCAGTTGAGGGTTTGCCCTTGTAACATAGGTGACACGATTTCTTTCCTGAAAAACTGGAAACACTTCTTTCAGGTTGGCAGAGAAAAATAAGTTTCATACAGCTGAGTCTTAATAAGAATATCTTCCTTTTAAAGATTCATGATGAGAACCATTAGATTCTCCTAGGAAAATTATATGAACACAATTTGTTAACATTGTCAAGTACCTAGTGCTGCAGAAAATGCAGACATACATCCTCAATGCCAAGTTCAGAGCACAGATAGAGTCATACTTTTTGTCTTATTTTCTAATGTATCCACAAAGTAATTTCCCTTTGTAAACGTTAGACAATGAACACCATTTCTCAGTCCATTAAATGCTCAGCTTTTAGAAGTACAAGAACATTTTGCTCTAACCTTTTTTCTAAAGTTTCTTCACATCAATGAGGTTCCCCACAAAAAAACCCTGGTCACTTGGGTCACATCTGATCATCTCTGCCCATGCTATAGCATCCTGCATTTATTAGACCACTCTTCTGCTGATGGCATTGGCACCACCAGCTCAGGCCACTGTAGACTAGCACTAGTTTTTATCTAGAGGATAAAACCCACCCTGTTGCCCCTTTCATCTAAGGCAGGTAGAAAATTTCTGAGACTGATTTAAACAAAAGAGAAGACAAGACGGGATACTTTGCCTGAATTCAAAAATATCTCTAAAATTATTTCATTAAGAATTCTCCATGTTTCAAAGTAGAAACTTTGGGTTTGTCTGTGAGTGTTTGGATGAGAGGAATATTTTCCTGTTCCCAGGGAACACCAGCTCAAATTTTCCTAAAATCAAAGCCCTTTCTAAGATCAGTATGTTAAGAGCTCTGAAGATAACTATACAAGCTTCTCCAACTCCTCACAGCTGCTAGTCATCTACAGAACAGTAAGGTCTGAAGGTCTGGGGAGCAGAACCCTATTGCAACCATTCTTCTGAGCTGCAGATGATGGTCTTGGTTACAGGAGCTTCTGCACTCACACACAAAGCAAGAGAAAGCATAAATACAGGGGGGTGGATTCACACAGCTGAAGTTCAAGCTGGGATCTGGAACTATTTCCTCCAGCCTCATCCCTTGGAGAGATTAGGCTTTCACTGGAATATAGGATGTGAAATACAACCCAGATTGCATGAGGAAGTAGAACATATACCAAATAAAGCAAATGCGTAAAGGTGGGAGGCAGAAAGTTAATACAGGTGTTGCGGTAGAGGGGCTGCATTCATTTCAGTGTTTAATTACTCACAACACAGAAACCAAATTTGTCAATATGGGGGAAATATTTAAAGGCACTAATGGATGATGGATGCCTAATGGGTCTCCTTTTTCAATGTGGTAAAGTGTACATTTGCTATATGTGCTTTTAAAGGGTTTCCTTTTTAATTACAGCTCAACCTCCAGAGGAAACAAACACTTGAATTTCCATGAAAATCAATGAGTATTTCAAGCCCTCAACAACTGCCACGATCAGAAATTAAGCTAACAATATATTTGCCATTATGGTGTTGAGAAAACAAATCCCTCCTCAAGTTATGGATTGATTAGCCTAAACTGATTGAAATTTCCATGGTCCGAATTGAAAGTCAGTGAAGTACTAATTTTTAAACAGAATTTATGTCTTCTAAATAAGAAAGGTTTAGAAAACCATCACATTTCAATAGATACAGCACTTCAAAAAAACAGAAAGAATCTATGACTTTCTGGTAGACTACTGGCCAGGAGCTAAGTCATATAGCTTCTAAATTAGGAAAATAATTTTGGTGAGTAAATAGGAAGCAGATGTCAGAGACAATGAACTTTGTTTCTCTGTTTAGGGTCAATAGTATATTATGTTGTGGCAATAAGTCACCAACATCACTAGCATAAATGCTGAAAACAAAAGGATAATTATATGGAAAAAGCCAAGACAAGTTTAACATAATACTCCAAAACCAAAAGCTCCAACTTTTTACCATAAAACTGTAGCCCTTGGGGAAATAGAAAAAGAAGATCATGTTATACTTCTTCTAAATCTAGCCTACGAAGTGGAAAATCTTGTGTTGTGAAAGGAAGCATAAATCAGGTCAAATTAAAGATATATGCAGATCTAAGCAAGATCTTGAATAAACCCAATTCACAAGGACCGGGATTTCTGGTGACCCAGCCTGCTGGCAGAGGGAGAGGGAGAGGGAGAGGCAGAGGGAGAAAGTGGCAGCGACAAAAAATGGATCCAAAAGCAAACAGACTGATCTCCACATCACGTAGAAAAGAGTGGGTCCTGTGTACAGCTTATGGTAACATGATCTGATCCACCAGCCTTCTCTTTTGAATAAGTTAGGATTCTCTGTTTTCTTTAGATCCATGTCTGCCTAAAAGTTAATCAAAAGCAAAGTCATTAAATGCTCAATAGGATCAAAAATATAAAAATTTCTAGTAAAATATAAATAAATAATTTCTACGTAAAAACAACAAGAGCTTCTCTAGGAAACTTAAGAACCAGATGAGATTTTGTCTGACTACTTCAGCTAAATGTATTCTGACATCACTCAAGATTTAAGAGTAGAAGACTTATGCTTTTCTATATTTTCAGAGAATTACAGAATTTACTTGACCATAATTTCCATTAATAAGCATTCATTTTGGCTACAATTCAGACTGCAAGCAGACATCAATCTAAACCAACCAAACAATATTATGGTGAACATTTCCCCAAATGTTTTACATCACTTGCCCATTTATAATCAGGTTGCAGATGAACATTTTGATAAAATGATAGACCTATGATAAAATTTCAGTAATGATTTTAGTAAGATTGGAAACATAACTATTTGCACTTCAAAAATTTTAAGAACAGTGCTATGATATGGCAATGAGAGATTAATGGAAATCTTGCAAAAAAAAGATAAATGGCACTGCAAGAATACCAGAAAACTGGGGAGATGGGGGAGAAATTAATTGAACCTACACATTTGATAAATATTTATTTTTTGCAGAAGAAAAATGCACACTAGTTTGAGCTGTCATTATGCTAACCTATATCCTATTTTTCATATTATTAGTAATACATAATGTGGTAGTTTATATTCAAAAATAAAACCAGAATGTATATACCTCATGTATTTATCCAGAAATACACTAAGGTTACTATGGTTACGAAAAATCCATTACCTTTGAATACAGAATGAAAAAGTTTGACTTAAAGTGTGCACTATTTATTATAGTGATCATCAACAGCCTTCAGGAGGTTCTCTAACTGGATTCATTTTTCAGTGTCAAAACTGACCCACCACACCAGTACCTTATGGCCTGTGCAAGGCAAAGAAATTTGAACTATATGAATTTTTAAATGTGTTTTATACTGACTCAAGATGCAGAAACGGCTTTAAATTTTAAGGCCTTACATTAAAAAGAAAGTAGGGTCTTGGTACCCTTTTCTCCCCGAGTTGTCCAATATAAAATGCTTTATTTTCATTTGTACCTACCAAGATATATGAATTCTGATGGGTCCACAATAGTGCTGATGCTGTGGCATTACATTTCTAGCTCCCTCTTTTCTTTTGGTTTTTTTTGGTTGTTTTGGGAAGGGGGGTGTGGGGGGGTGTTGGTTGCTTGGTTTTGTTGTTGTTTTGCTTTTGTTGTTGTTGTTGTTTGCATAATGTCTAAACAAGTAATTTGTATAATTCATTAAATCACACCAATTACATTAAAACAGAAAGTCAGATTACCATACTTCACTGTACTGCTAAGTAATGGGCACTTAACTTCAGTGTAATAGTTTAATAGTACTGACAAAATTTGGCTATTGGCACGTGGCATGACTATTATCAGAAGAAAACAGATTATTGGTTTATACTTCTAATAAATGAATTAAACAGAGGCAATTCAGGTAAGGAATGTACTATCTCTCTAATTAATAATATTTAAGGAAGGCCATTAAAAAAACCTATTAAACCTGTACAGAATTTCTTGAACAGTTTGCAGTTTACTTTCTTTGACAGCTTGATGGTATGAGATCAAAATGTTATAAGAACATTAAAAAGATGACTCAGATCCTGTGAAAGAGGCAAGAGATTTAGCTACACCATCCATGATGGTGTTAATTTCTATGAGTCCCAACAAAGAGTAAGATGTTTTAAAATATAAAACCCATCAGGGTTTAAAGTGCATCCAGACAATTTTAGAATTATTCTTCTTTCCTTTGAAATAAGAAGGGTTCAATCATACAATTTTTCATTGCAACCATGAGATACACATCCGACATGCCACTTAGCACAGAACTTACCTTTTACAACATACTTAGTTCCATTTCCAGAGTAAATTGGTGTCCCATTCATATACAAAGTATATTGTGTAATAATACCATTTGGTGTTTTGGGTGGACTCCAACTCATCAGCAGGAACGTGGGAAAGGATATTGCTGTGGGTGGTTGTACATCTTCAGGGGCTGGGGAAAAAATGTATAGTTATACTATATTGCCTTTCTACAAATAATAAAGAATTTCAATGAGAAGCTACTACCAGAATGATTTTTGGTAAAGCTGAAATTTCAGAAAAGATTTATCTGCAACATACTAGAATTTTGAGAAGTCTCCTATATTATGTGAGGATTTCTAGCCAAACAGAAATTTCTACAAAAGACAGCAATACACTCTTTGCTTTTAGGAGAATAATTATGCTTCTATAATTTTATCTTTCCAGCTTGGCAATGCTGATTAAGGTGAGAGGATTTTAGTGCAGTCCTTTTTTTAACACAAATTATTTTCTCTTCTTTCATGGTTTTTATTCCTAACTACAAAGTGATCGTTTTAATCACCAATGCAGGTGATGCGTTCTTAGGCACTACCCCTCGTTTCCAACTTTTCATAATTCAATCCACTTAGTAATGTTTGTTTAATGTAGATTTTATGTACGTAATATACTGAAAGTTGGTAAGGGATAATTTCAGAGTCGAGTTCTTTCACTGTTCCTATGAGTAATACATTAGAAGCACAAGAAATCCCAGTGAATATCGTAAGGGGAGCAGAGCTGAGGCTTTAGTCTGGGAAAAATATCCTGTAATTTACAAGCTCTGTGCTAGCAATTTAAAACAATAACTAGCAGTGCCTGGCAATGTGAAAACAATATAAAGTAATGAATGTTTCAATAGGGAAACAGGGATAGCTGGAGGGTGTGATATGGTGTCTATCTTCTGTATCACCAATTTATTGTTACTAAGAGCATGCAACAAGAGCGTCCAAAAATAGAAATTCCACACATTGACTTTTTGTTCAATTCTTTTGAGGGATAAAACACGTGTTCCCTATGGCTTTATTCAATCTCTGGAAAGGAAAAAGAGAAAAAAAAAGCTACTCTTGCCTAAACCATTCTGTTATGACAGGTAAGGATTCTTGCTTTATTCACTAAGTGGAGAAAATAGGAAAAGCAATTTATTTTTAATTACTATGTCACAGCAGAAAGAAATACACAAATATTGAAATAATGTGTTTCATGTTTATATCACAGGGTCCATTAACTATTTGGCTGTCAGAGGCTGCACCCTTTCATGGAGAATGCCACCAGACAATCTCAGCCAGTTTATCTTGAACATCCAAGAAGCAATAACTGGATTTTGATTTGATTGGTGCTGTTGGCAGTTACTAACATGGCCATGCCAAAACTCTGTTCGAACAATGTTTGACTGAAATCTTCAGCATGGTCCTCATCAAGACAACACCTTGCACAACAACCTGCTTTGGCAGCAAGTAAACACTTCAGCATCCTTTTAATTATTATGGCTATAATTCACATGATTTCATGCCAAAATTTTATTTTCTTTATTGGTACTGTATTACCACCAAGTTTACATGAGAAGATTAAACAAAGAACTGTGGGAGGGAGGGAATTTTGAAAACTACTTTGCATCATGGAAGATTAACTACTGTTCAATAAATACATGTCTATGTCTTCGTTATTCTAAAGATGTAGATTTGGAGTAACTGATTATTTTAACTGGATTAATATGGCTTTAGGATGACAGGACTGGGAGATAAGAACTTTATGTTTAATTGAGAATGAAGTTAGATATGTCACTGATATTTTTGGTGCATTTGTTCTAGCACTTGATGTGCATTACATACCAGCCTAGACTCTAAAGTCAGAACTGAATGCATTTTTTCTTTCTTTGTGCCCTAGTTCTTAATGTAAGCATAGGAAGCATTAATTTACACTCACAACCTTTAAGTTTGAGCACAACATGTGAAAGTGTTTAGAAAAAAAAATGGGAAGATGTGAACTGGAATTAATAAATAACTCAATTGGCATTTGGCAGTTTCATCACACTGAAATAATTGTTGCCTATTGCTGGTGTTTAGTGGTTAAAAGAAACCATGGAAATCAACCGTTTGATTCTCAATTTCATACTGTGCCATACAATCAATTCTTTTTAGTCAGACTGTCTCTAGATTTACTTCTGAGCCATAGTAAAATGAGGAAGCTTTCATTAATCTTTCAGATGCTTCATATTAATGACAAGGCTCTTGCATGAACAATGTAACAGCAATTAAAAAGCCCATTAATCTGCATTACAGCTATTAAAGATGCATGTCATTAAAGGGTATGGAGTTTGATTCATTTTCGCACCCCCCAAAAAATGGAGCAATTATGGTCTGGCAATGCACTTTGTCATCAAATTAGGTTGGGGTTTTCCAGCAAATGGCTTTGCAGCATTTAGCTCTTCTCCTGTTTTATTATTCATGACTGAAATGTGGAAGTCAAGACCTTTGAAATTACTTTACCTTCTTGTGGAGTGGAGATGTTCAATGCATGCAAGCTCTCAGTACAGCCAGCCAAAGTGCAAGCAGTTAGGGTTACAGCATAGTTTGTGAAGGGATGCAAGCCCCTCAATGTGCCTGCAACACAAGAAAGTAAGGTGTTATGCATGTGCAGTGTGACGATTGCACGCAGACACACACAGAAGGAAAATACCCTTTTCTCTTATGGGCTCCCACTGTAACAGGTGGAAAAGAAAAATTATTTAAGATTTCGTTCCTATTGTCCTTGACTTAAATTTTACAAAATAATTTGAGAGCAAATATTTTATTCCACTTTTATTACTAAAGATGTACCTATGTTTCTTTATAGTTAAGCTCACTGAAACAGATACTACTTCAAAACAGAGGTGCATATTTTAATGTGACAATGGAGTTTCTTCCCCAATCCCTGTCTCAAAGTTTTTTCAGTTATTCATTTTACTTTTCCAAGGAATTTTCATCATGTGCCAGAACAAGTTTTTTTTAATGAGTCCTCTCCAACAATGTCCCTATTCATCCACAAACTGAAATCTCTTTTTTTTTGAAACATCCCACTTGTCTTCCATTCAGCAGCAGCATATGGACTATACATTTGATACACTAACAACAGTAACATAATTCAGGTGACACAGCACCCAAGAGCTTACAGGAAGAAAAGATCTGGGGCCTTATTCTATTTCATGTCCTGCTTATGTTAGTGAAGAGAAGTTACTAAATTCTGACATATCAACCAGCTCCTTGTTATAACAAATAATAATGGCTGCTTACCACTTCAGGAAGTTTTGCAATTTTTTAGCTATCATATTTGGAAGGATTACAAGGGGAAAAACTTTATTTTGAATCATTTTAAGAAACATCAGCAGTTCCTATTTCAAAGTAAGTCCAACAACAAAGTAATATAAAATCTAAATACAGAAGTAATTAAAAGAAGGCCAATTCATGCCAAGTTTTATTTCAAACCATGTTCTCACCTTGACTGTCACAGCTCTAGCAAAATCAATGTGGTATTTCACTAAAAAAATAAAATTTATAGCAAACTATGTTATTTCAAAACTGTCCAACACTGGGATTTTGCAAATCAGCCTAAAAAACATCAGCACATCAAAGAACCGTAATTTCTGGCCAATTGTCCCACAGTACAAGAGGTCTGAAAAGCCCCTCAGCATTACATGTACACAAACAGGTGGACAAAATTAATCTTTATTATAGCTCTTCACTGGGTTTCTACACTAACAGAATACAACATAACTGTGATTCATTAAAAATGTTTTTTCCCCACATAATCACAAAAAGGACATGGAGAATTTGATATTGGAAATTAACAGCTGCAGCACAAATAAATTTTTTTTCTGAGTAGAACCATCAAGTCTGTACAAGTCTATATTGTATTTAGCAATAGGTGTGTTCACATGGAAAATATGAGATTAGCTTCCGCTGAATTAGTAACATTTATGCTTTTCCTTGCAATCAATCAAAAACTTCAAAGGCTGGCATAGCAATGATCTTCCTATTTGAATTCTCTGGGGTGCACTTCTACTCATACAAATGGAGAGATATTTAGAAGTAATCACTTTTACTTCATAGTGTTAAAAAACCCCAGTTGACCAGTATCTGCTTGCTCTGGTTATAGTTTTGATTTTTCAAATCCCAGTTAACAGTAGAGAGTTGTACTGACATCCAACCTAAGTGTGACAGGACAGAAACAGAATGTTGTGTTGGTCAGCACCAAACATATGTCCCTGTAATCTTCCTGTGATGGAAGGAGAATATTTTTAAGAGCCATCAAAAAGACAGAAAATATGAAATAATGTTTTCATAGAATGGTCTGGGTTGAAAAGGTACCATAAAGATCATCTGGTTCCAACCCCCCTGCCATGAGCATACTTCCCACTAGACCAGATTGCTCAGAGTCCCTGACCTTGAACACTTCCAGGAATGGGGCACCCACAATTTCTCTGGGCAACCTGTTCCAGTGCCTCACCATGCACACAGTAAAAAATTTCTTTCTAATATCTAATCTAAACGTAAACTCTTTCAGATTAAAGCCATTACCCCTTGTACTTTTACTACATTCCCTTGCAAGAAATTCCTTTTCAGCTTTCTTGTAGGGCCGCCCTTTAGGTATTACTATGCCTGTAAAGTATTGGAAGCTACACTAAATTCTGCATCACAGAAATTCCATTAGTCAGAACAGCATCTTTTTTACACAAGACAGTATTTCCACTTATTTCCAGATCATAGAGAGTTAAACCCAGGACACTACAATAGATGCTTTGGGAATTACCTCTACAAATAATCATAAGCAGGAACCAAATCCTCAAACTGTGACATTTGAAAGTTCCTGGTCAAGAGGAGCATAGCTCTGTACATATGCCATCTCTCTATTCACTCTGCAGTGCTTTAGGAAGCAATTTAGTTTGATTTGTACACTTAGCACTTGCAGCATTTGTTTCTTATGAAGCAGTGAATTAATACTCCTTGCACTTCCTCATGGAAGACATCCTGTGGAGTTACCAATGGCTTCAGGCACTGAGAGCTGCAGAATACCAGACATATCCAAAAAGATGCCAGGACATGTAGATGGTTTGAATTGGGCTGTTTGGTTTACTTTTTACAAAGCAAGAAGGTTTTATATGAAGCACCTGTAGCACAACAGACTTCCCATTGCATAGGTAGGTTTATGAACAGCTGAGAGAATTTGCATTTAAAAAAAAAAAAGGAATCAAATAAACCCCTTTTGCTAGAGGATTTATTTGTTTAAAAAAATCATTCAGCAAAGGCAGCAACTTAAAAAATAATTTTTTCATTTCCTAATTAATGTTTTTACTACACGTGAACTCTCACACTATTTTTTTCAACAAAGAAACAGATGTGCATAGGTAGGCAATAGAAAGTGCACAGATTTTATTTACATACTTCAGCAAACTACTTTTTTCTCAGCTGCCATCCTATCTGTTTGGCCAGCATCCACTGTAATCTGTTCTCCTTCATTATGTTAATCTGTGGGCGGAAAGATTTCTGTCATCTTCAAATCGCTTGTACAGCAATGGTAAACACCTTGGCCTGTCTGTAATTGGACAGGTGTCTGCATCGGTGTCACCCGGCTTTTAATTCAATTAAAGAACTGGCTGCTCTGCTCTCATTACCCACTCATTTCCCCTGCACTTTCAGTCAGTCAGTGAAATTTACACTCAGCACCTGACTACGCTGAAATACAAAGTCAGCAGTCCCACAGCAAAGATCATCACTGATACAGGTGAATTAATTTAAAGAACAGCAAAATAAATTTTGCAGTAAAAAATAGCCTGTGATCCAATGAAGTTGGCTGACAGCTTTAAAAAACTTTTTTAACTCCTCAATAATCACACTCTCAGACTGGCATCTCTTGTCTATACCCAATAATTGCTGATCTGATAAGAGTCCATCAAGCTTTCCAAGATGGGGCTCTAACAAAGCAAAATTTGGCCACACTTGTATGTATTCTTTTAACGTGAAAAGGAGAGAGGTGGATAAATTGTCACTTTGATCAGGAGATAGGACTAGAGTTATCATCAATATTTAAGAAAAGGGTCAGCCTCACATATTTGGGATATGGGTCTCACGCATTCAGTCTGCCACTGCAGAGCAGTTGAATCCACCTAGACCAAAATTTACATCATAGACTACATTCAAAGCTTTAAAATCCACATGGGGAAGTGAAGATGCTAAATCATTTTAACACACCACTCCTATCTGCCCAAAGAACCTTTGGAAATAAATTAAAGTTCTAACACAGACATTTTGACACAGTGACCCCATGAAACTGAATAATGTCATTTGTTAAATATGAATGTAAAGTTAACAGTCTAAAAGAGTGATCTGGAATGACACCTAGAACATTAAGCCCACTTTATATGCAAAACTAGTATTTAATTCTCTATACTTTTATTTAAATGGTCTTTAATTATTTGCAATATTGAAAGTCAAGGTTTAGAGTTGTGCAAGAGAGATAACGCTACGTTCACTCTAGCTGCGAAGGGATAACAACATGGATATGGGCAATAGCAAAGGGGCAACAAATTTATGATAAAATGGGTGTAAGGACTAGTCAGAAGTAGCTGCATATTTATGTCCACTCCAATGTTCTAATGCATACAGAATATAAGATTACATAGCCAGCTTTTTTTCCTTCACTTCTCCATAAGGCAGACATTTTTTTTTGTTCAGTATCTCTCAAGGGGAGTTCTCATACATTTAGACACCACAGCCATATTCCACAACATAACATTCTGGCATATTCTGAGTGGAAAACTAGTACTTCTCATTAAAAAAAAAAAAAAAAAAAAAAAAAAAAATCACTACAGTATGAGGGCTAATACTAATATTCTATTCATAAAAACTGAGTCTATTTTTTGCCAAAGGGACATTTCTTGGCCAGATTTTTTCATTATTTCCTCCCTAACATAGGTCATAAGGACCTACTTTGAAATATACCTACTGCATATGAAACAACACTTGACCTTTAGATTTACCTTAATTCTCGTCTAAGCTTTAAAAACAAAAATTACCAAATCTCTCCTCCCCAAACCCAGACTATTTAGCTAACTTGAATGCCTGAGGTCATACAGCATCTGTCCGACAAAGTCACTTGTGTGTCGAGATGCATCATTGACACAGTACACTTAATCACAGTCCACTGATCAGAAAAGGAAGTCCTCAACTGACTTTGTTTTTGACAGATTGCAGCAAAAACTGTTTAAGTACATGTGTCTTCCACATATGCATTTCTGAACCGAAAGCCTGTGCACATCAATCTGTCACATACATCTGCATTTTTAAAACATCTTCTAACTAAGTATAATGTAAGTCATAAAATGAAGAACACAAGGGCACCTATTCCAACTCTTCACTTAGAAGACCAAACAAAAGTTTTACTTTAGTTATTGCATTTAGGTGATTGAAAGACCCTTTTTTTCCCAGCAGAAATACTTCATAACAAACCATAAACAAGCTCCACAGGCTTTGAAGATGTCATTCAGTTTGCAGTAGTTCAAGGAAACCTGTTACATTCCCATAGTACAGGGAACTGTCCAGCTGCTTCAGTTTGCAGAAAACCTTAACTGAACAGTGCAATTTTGCACCAAGAGTTAATTAACCCTAGAGAGTATTTGTTTTGTAATATCACCATGTTACCCTCAATCATTCCAAATAACTTCATCATAGTTTACTTTCAGCAGTATTATCTTTAAAAGTCTGCAGAGAGATCAAAAAAATATTGTTTATTTTTCTGCAGATTTTTTAATGTCTATAAAAACATAATAATCCTTTCTAGCCTGAAAAGCATTAATAAATTAACTTCTTTTTATTAATAAAAGTATGGGTATGTATTTAAGAGTTGATGTAATTTTGATAAAATGCTCAGGTTTATTTAATCACACAATTTACATTTTGTATGAATAAATTTATACAACAGCATTGGACTGTCAACAAGAATCATTTAGGCCTAAACTCAATCAAGAATGAATCTTAATACTGTAGAATATTAATATAATTTATATTTTAAAATTCATATATTGAAAAATATGCCACTAGTCTGCTAAAGCCAGCTAAATGAAAGGAGAAAGGAAACTGCATTCTGCCACTCTGACTTAGAGTCACTAGGAGCTCAAGCACCACTAGACAACTTACAGAAACCTAATGGGCATAGACAGGTCTATCTGCTACCCCTTGTTGCAGTAACTGCCCCAGCCAAACATTCTTATCTACATATGAAATTTTACAACTTTAGACATTTGTCTCAGCTTGGAGCAGGGATTTGGGAGTCCTCCTAGAGCTCTGGCCCTATATACATTTATCTTAGTTGGTTTGCAATAATCCTTTTCCATAAATTTTAAAAAATCTCATTAATTGCAGTATAGGAATGTTTTGAGTGTAAAATATTTGTGCAAACCAAGAGCTTTTGAGTCATTTCAAGTTCATGAGAGTATTGTCCAAGCAATTCACCAACAGCTTCACGAAGGAAACTCCCCATTGATGGTAAACTGCTCATTTCATGTCATACAGATGAAATAAGCCTGAGAGAAACATCATTTTGTAATATCTACCTCAGACAGGGACCCCTGAACCTCATCAGAGGCAGCAGTCAGGGTGCAGGGGCCAGTCCCAAAGCCACAGGTTGCTTAGGCAGGGGACTGGCTGAGCTCTCCCTGAGAGGGACAGTCTCTTATCTGATAGCATTTTCCAGGGCGTGGGCATTTGCCAGGCTGGCAGCAAGCTTCCCCCAGCACTATGGCCCCACTGTCCAGCCCTGGCTATCTGTCACTGGCAGGTGGCCCTGTCTCCTCTTCTGAGAGACTCTCCAGCTAGAGAGCTTTCAAAACCACAGCACAGCTCAGACACTTTGATTAACCATATTAAATCATTAAATTAACTTTTCCTGAGATATTCATCTGCCAAGCATAAAAGACTAAAAGGTGAAAAGTAATTACAAACACGTGTCACAGGAAGGAGGGAATGGCAGCTGTCGACCACAATTTTCTCATTACCACGTGTACGGCCACAACATCAGTCCTCAGCTATTGCAGCAATGACAGAGGTGGCATGAACTGCAAAAACATACAAACTTGAAAGAGAAATCTTCAAGATTATATATTAAATAATTATATTATATTTTAATGAAATTATATTATAATTATATAACAATCATGTGTGAATTCTTTTGCAGAACATTTTATTTCATTATTATTTGTAGCTATCATTAGAGCCCATCGTTTAGAGGCAGTCTCCTGAATTCTACAGTGAGAGAAATCTGAATTATAAAATGAGGATTTTGCACAAGCTTCACAAGAGAAGCGTCAGAGGATTATGATCAGTGGCACAAAACACAGAGGCAAGACAGCTGGGGTGTATCCCAGGGTCTGGCATACTGTTCAATGACTGATGACAGAGGAAGTGTGCACCCTCAGCAAGTCTGTGGATGATACAAAAAAAGGGCCACTAAGATGGTAAAAAGACAGGAGCACATCCCTTCTGAGAGCAAGTGACAGAGCTGGGACTGATCATCTCAGGAAAGACAAGGCTCAGGGTGATCTATCAAAACGTATAAATACCTTATGGGAGGAAACAAATCAGCAGCCAGATTATTCTAAAATAGTGCCCTGTGACAGGACAAGAGTCAATGGAAACAAATTGAAATAAATGAATCACAGTGTCAGAGAATATCCTGAGTTGGAAGGGACCAACAAGGACCAACAATGATCTTAGAGGTCTTTTCCAAACTAAATGATTCTGTGATCAGAGAGTCCATCTCCTGCCTCTGCACAGGACAACTCCAAGAATAACACCACGTGTCTGAGCACCCAAACACTTTTTGAACTCTGGCAGGTTTGATG
Organism: Certhia americana; assembly: GCA_018697195.1. Lineage (NCBI taxonomy): Eukaryota > Metazoa > Chordata > Aves > Passeriformes > Certhiidae > Certhia > Certhia americana. The sequence continues at coordinate 91,698,260 of CM031859.1, forward strand.
TTGTGACCACTTTCCTGGAGAGAAAATTAAATTCCAACTGAACACAGGAAATCACTTTTTACTGTGAGGGTGACCAAACCTGGAACAGGCTTCTCATAGAGAAGCTTCTCTATTTATAGAGATATTTAAAACTCAACTGGACATGAGTCTGGGAAACCTGCCCCAGTGAACCTTGCTTGAGCTGGGGGAATGGACTAGATAATCCTTCCAACCCAAATGGCCCTGTGATATTCTGGGTTCCAAAGCAAAGTAGAAGCAAAAGCTGATCACAGACCACACTGAAAGAGTGTGTTCTAAAGCTGTTTAAATGCTGATTCTAATTTATATTCCAAATTTTGATGTCAGCCTGTGAAATGCACCAGAATGCAGAAGAAAGCAATTCAGCCTTTAGGAAAAAAATTCTTTTAAGCAGTGACTCTTTACTTCCTTTATTACTCTGCTGCATCCAAAGTGCATCAATGTTATAATGCTTCTCTGAAGGCAAGATGGGCAAGCGTGGAACTTTTCAAATCCCAAAAATTTGCACTCTGTACTCTCACCATAGAATACAGATACTGAACACTGTGTTGAAATATATCACCTTATCCAATAAACTCTTGGTTCAACAGTCAGAACCTCATTTTAAGGATTTAAATCTGATGAATATTCCTTTCTTGGATGAAAATGAAAAAACAGTTTGACATTTTGGAAGACTACAAGGGTCAGATTTTGAAGGATTTTGCTTTGTAAGGAGTCAGAAATAGGCCTTTGAGACTGTAGGATTATGGTCATTTAAAGACCTATTTTACTTTTAATATTTAGCTCAGCTTTTCTTCTTGACAAGGGTACAAGAGGTTCTTCTGAATGTAACATATACAGTACAGTCTTCTGAGAAATGGTAATGCTCTTAACTTCTTGTTACTGTGCTCCAGTTATGAGTCAGGACCCTACTGTAATTGTTCAAAAGAATTTACAGCGTAAGTATAAACCAAAACACAACAGATGGGCCTAAAAATCTTCAAGGAAAAAAATAAGGCAGAGGGTTGTCAGTGCCCTCAGATACATTTCAAACAGCAGATTAAGCACTGCCTATGCTTGACAGGGAATGAAAATTTGAAGGAGGGCACAGAAAAGTACCATGGTTTCTTCATCAGTGTTCCCACAGAAAGCTGTGCTGCCTTTCTGCTTTTGCATTAGCAAGCCTGTCTGTTTGGGTTACTGCAGCATTTTCTCATGGAATGCAACAGAAGAATTTCTAAAGAAATGTCCCTGAAATTAGGGAGAGAACAAAAAAATTTCGTTCACAGCAACCTTAAAAGATAAGTAAGCAAAGACAGCATAATCTGTGGGGTTCTGTGTTTATGTTAACTTTTGATTAACTTTTTATTTTTTAATGAAAGAGTAATTTTTTGATGAAAGATAATTCATCAGGGAAAGATACACCTTCTCCTGGGATTCTCATATTTGTGGATAACTAGTTCTCAATATCCACTGACTTGCTCACATATGTAGGCTTCACTGAAATCAACAGACTAAAGTAAAATGACTTTGGATTGGTGATTTAATTTTCACTTGTCTCAGCTCTGACCTCACCAAGAGGACATGATTTATATATTTCATACATTGCCAAAACTGGTAAATACATAACTAAACTATTGGGCAGGAGTTATAAATAACAAGAGGAAGCTCATCTTACACACACAAAACTGAACTGGAACAAATACTCCCACAGCAGTTACAGAAACAGAAATAATAAATATATTAAAAAAATAAAGACAATTCTACCATAGACCATTAAGCAGGATGGTCCAGATGCAGCTTTCAGATGAAGAATACCACAACCAACCAGCTGCATTTGTACTAACAGGAAGACTCATTCTATGCTTAGCACATTTCTTATAATTTCTTCCTGAGCATCTAGAGAATCACAGAATATTCTGATTTGGAAGAGATCCACAGGACTCATGAAGTCCAGCTCTTAGGTGCCTGTACAGAGATTGATCCCACAACATTGGTGTTATCAGCACCATGCTCCAAACAACTAAGCTCATCTCAGGGTCATAATCTGACGCGGTGACAATATTTGAATACAGACATTCTTACTTTCTTTGGGTCATATGAGTGGCCAGTGTGCTGCTGTGGCAAACAAAGCCAACAGGGTTCTGGGTTGCATCAACAAGGACATCTCCAGCAGAGATAAAGTCGTCATTATTCCACTCTACTCAGTGCTTGTCAGGTTGCACCCGGAACACTACATTCAGTTTCGGTCCTTGCTGTGGAAAAGAGGTGTGGACAGGTTGGAGAGAGCCTAGAGAAGGGTGACAAAGATGACCAGAGGGTTGGGTAGCCTGTCAAATAACTGACTGAGAAAATTCAGTTTGTTCAGCCTTAAGAAAAGAAGGATCGATAGAGATCTTATTACCATATTCCAATATTTAACGGGTGGCTACAAGAAAGATGAAACTTCCCTTTTTACTAAGAGTCACATGGAAAAGACATGGGGTAATGGGTACAAGTTACTCCTGGGGAGACTACAATTGGACACATGACAAAAAATTTCACAATCAGACACTGGAGTAATGTTCCCAAGAAGTGGTGAATTCCCCAGATCTGGACAATTTAAGATTCAGCTGGAAAGGGTGCTGGGTTATCTTGTCTAGACAGTGCTTTTACCAAGAAAGATTAGATCAGATGAGCCTTGAGATCCCTTCCAACATGCTATTCTACAATTCCATAATTTTATTTTGCATTATTTGACAGTTCTCTACAACTCCCTACAGGAGGTTGCAGTGAAGCAGGGGACGGTCTCTTCTTCTGTGCCTACAGAGAGAGGACAAGAGGAAATGGCCGCAAACTGAGACTGGGGAGATTCAGATTAGATATCAGAAACAAGTTTCTCTCTTTGGGAATTGAAATGGGCTGCCCAGGGAGGTGGTGGAATCACCACTCCTGGAGGTGGTGATAGGTGATGTGGTTCAGGTATTGGGTTGATGATGGGCCTTGATGAAATTACAGGTATCTTTCAACCTTGATGATTCCATGATTCTCTGTTGTTATAGGCTAAAGAACTAGGATCCATTCACTGTCTCCATTTAATGTAAAGGTATGTTGCTTTTTATACCTCCTGTAAGCTGCAGGCAGATAACCTCTTACCTGTCCAGCCTGCTGCAGACATTTTCATAACCCTGACAGACAATCATGGCACAATGCCAAACAAGTTAAATATCTTGGTTCTGACCAGAATCAACCAGCTGTGAGTAAGCTACCTAACCCATATGTCTTGGTCTTTCATTTCTACCAGTATAATTTGTATTATGTCTTATAACATAGAGAAAGAATGCTGAAATCGGCAAAGTCATTAAAGAAATCACAGTAAGGAGAGAAAGCCCATGCAGTTCTGGTAAGTTTACTACTCACAAATAGTTAAGATAATTCAAATTGGAGAAAATGAAAAATGTGCTTTTCCCTTGGAAATGTATACATAGGCTATGGCAGAAAAACAACACAACCCATATAAACTTATGTAAAAACTATTACCTGGTCTTCAGGAAATAACACACTACCTGAGGATTAACACACTTTCCAAGACTGTTGTACTGCCCAAACCTGAGCCAAAGCAAACCACCAGCTTAAAGCATTGCATCATTATCACTTTTTGAATTATTATGATTTATAGAATTGATGTTAGAGATCATAAAAATGAATCTATTGGTCTGCACTATTGCCCCATGTAGTCATCACGTAACATAAACCAGATTCTTGTCTGTAACATGCTTCCTTCCCAGGGAACTTTGTAGGAGCCAAAAAATGCACTTTGTTCATAGAGAGCAGAAAGCCAGATCCACACTATCCTGGCAGGAAGAAATGTCCCAAAATGTTCTCTGTAACATTCTGACCCCATAAACCCAAAGCCACGAATTTCTGAATTCCATAATAACCTACCTTCACATCCAAGTGGCATCAACCACAGCATCTGATTAACACAAATGTATGCTACTTCTCACTGAAATCAGCTAGGTTTATATGATGAAAATTAGGCAGCTATATCAAGTGCTTTCACACATCAGGTCAGACAGTATCATATGGAACCCACAGAATAATTTAGGTGAAGTGGATGGAACAATAGGGAAAGGGTTAAAAGAAATCACATACACTAAGCAAATACAAGCAAACAGAGAAAGCATTTCTCCCAGAAGTGTCCCAGATCATAAATAATTTGGGAACTGCTATTTAGTATTTGTGCTGTATCTTAATTTCTACTGTTCTTTGAAATCACTACGAGGATGCTGACACAAATAATTACCCCTCCAAACATTATCTATGCTGTGTATACACAAAAACAGACAAGTAGTATTTTACAGATCAACAAAAGGAGGGATAAGCATCCTGTATTATTAGATATGCCTAAAAAATGGTACTTAACAACATTTACCTGTGAGCATACCAGCATCAGCAAGCTCAGCACTGGTGATGGGTACAGTGGGACCATCCGATTCATATGCTTTCAAAATGTACTTCTCAATTACACCTATGACCCCAGCTGGTTTGTCCCAGGTGACCTCAATGCTGTAACCATTTATACTGTGAACTCTTGAGGGAGTTGGCACATTTTGTGGAACTGTAGAAGGATAAAATAGAAAATAGAGAAAATGGCAGTTCTAAGGAGACTATTGCCCCTATTCTTCACTTTTAATGGCTGCAGTAAATCAGACTCAACCATTAGCATAAATACAATTTATTAGAGTTGTAACTTTTCAGCATTGATTTAATATGACTGCACATCTTGAGCTATTCAGTTTAAGCTATATTTCAAAACCATCAAAACTCCATCTACATAACATTCCTCCTTGTCTTGTTGCAATTTTCCAAAAACACTTCATGTATCAAACATATTTAAGCATCATTCACAAAGAGAGGAGGTGGATTGTATGTAGCTAACAAGCACAGGCATTAAAATAATACAACTGAATGAAACAAGGCAGTACAGCAACAGAGAGGAGTTTGATATTTATCAGTTGGGTATCTAAGCCACAGAATGCCACAACTATGAAACATGTCTAAAAATATCCATTCTCTTCTACAGAAGTCTTTCAAAAAATTAAAGTTCTTCCATTTATTTTCCACATACATATTTTAAAGAACTGGAAAACCAAGACCATATATGCCCAGAGTTGCTAATAAAAAGAAATCATTCCATTTCCTATAACCTTTAACTATTTCTTGGCTATTACTATGCCAAGTAGAGGTCTGGTCAGTTACAGCTTCATCACAGATGACTGCACAAGGGATGCAGAGGAAAGACCCAAGGAACATTATGGCAGGATGATGGATGATGAGTTTGCTGTAGATTCATGCAGACTCCCTCACCCTGCTGATGATCACTCGCTTTTGTCACCATCAAGTAGCCTATTTTTTGGTAATTTTCCTGTTTAGTTTCATCGAATATGAATGCAGCCTTGTTTTTTATAAGAAGGGTATGAGCATGGAAAGTACAAAAATACCTGGTAGTTGTGATTCTTCTGTAAAGAATGTGATACTCTGAGAAAGCTCCTATTACTACAGCAATATATTGATTTCATTAGTTATGAAGTGTATCACAGGATGAGGTAAGGTACTGTACAGCAGATGGTCTTTTCATAAGGGATATAACAAAACCAACTCAAAAATAATTAAATAGCGCAATTATTGTCCAACCCCAGGGAACATGGACTGCTCAGTGCTGTGGTCAGCTTGCAAACATAAATTTGTGGCAAACCTTACAGTTGTCAGATTGTTGACATGAAAATATGCATCCATTTTGTCCCTTCTGGATGGCACACAAAATATAGTTTGTATAAGAATGCATCTGCAAGTCCAATATTTATGCACATATCACATAATTTTTAAGGTGATACACTGGATGACTTACACCAAAAGAATGCTCTCCACTGACAAAATTCAATTTGGCTTCAATTTCAAGAAAAGGGAAAGTTAATTATGTAAAATATACAGAACTGTAAAGTTTCAAAATCTTACTGGCTTGATAAAGTTTGCTAAAGCACTGACCAGAAGAGGAAAAGCTTTTAAAATTTTCTTCATAAGACATATTAAAAATTTGATCTTTAATGTATCATCTTCCTACTCTGAAACCTTCTCCATGAGCCATGTGCTTCTGTTCTACTAAATATTGCCACACTTTCACACACCATCTATGGACTACTTGTTAAAAGAACCCTCATTCAGCAGCACTGAGTAGCACACCCATGTGCAGGTCATATAATAAAACAACTTTCACAAGATTACCTGGTCCCTAGCAAATACATGGCCTCTTATTTTCCACAGCTTGTGCCTACTATCCCAGTATGACCTTTCTCTACACCTGATTTTGTAGCACTAATTTATATGTAGGAAAATATAGTTTTACTTACTCCAGCCTACTCATGTAATGTGATGTTAGATGTGCACGTATGAACACAAATAGATGGTTGCTCTCACTCAATTAATGCAGTTCAATCCTTTACTGTCCTTAATTACGTAATCTAATAAATATTCGGGAAATACCTTGAGTTATGAGAAGTAAATACTTGCCTGAACACTTAACAGCTGATGATTGCATTCTGGTACCTGTTTGAAGTACTAAGCAGTTTCACCCCCTCAGAAAAACTATGCAAGTTCCACTAATCAAAATTGGTTTGGTTGGACTATCTCCACAGAATCACAGAATGAGTCAGGTTAGTAGGTTCAACCTCCCTGCTCAAGCAGGTTCATCCTAAAGCACAGGGCATGGGATTGTGTCCAATCAGTTCTTGAACACTTTCAACATGACATTAAATAGCTTATGAAAAATGAGAAGGAGTAAACCTTAAAATTTTATTTACCTGATTCTCTTGTTCGAACGTGGGTCCACGCACTAGATACTGATCCTCCTTCATTTAAGGCAACCACCCTATAGAGGTATTCTTCAAAGGACAATCGAGAAGGACAGAGGAGGTAAAAGATTAAAAAAAATACTGAACACAGTCATACATTAGTAAAGAATGGAATTAAAATGATGTATTTTATTTAAGGAACCAGTGCGCTACCTGTAAATGGTTGTAGAGCACTCTCATAAACACTCTGCTCTTTTCCTCGGTACACAAGGATGGAGTCATTTCCCCTGCAGTTAACAGCACTGTCAGTTGATAGGCATCCGTCCAGATTGACTCTGACAGCACTGCTGGACACAGATGCCAAGTTAACGACAGCACCTCGTGTAAATTTAACATCCTTCATGCAACCACCGAAACCTAGCAAACAGTAAGGGATTAGTACCACATAAAGAGCTTCAGTCATTAAGAAACACTTCTGTTCCTTTCAATTCTATATTTTCAACATTAAATGTAATGCGAATATGCTGACTTCCAACATGACATTCTCTCCCCATTTTCAAGACACTAAGCTGGTAAATTCTGCCTTACTGATTTACACTTTCACTGTTAGCAATCCCATCCCACAAGGAAATACCTTTCTGCTTACTCTTTCATCACTTCTCACTGTGAAATTATTACCATAAAGGTGATTCTCTGATGTGATGATTTAAAAAGTGATTTTAAAATCAGCTTTCTGCTGCTTGCTAATAGATTGCTAAATATACATACTTCCTCAAACTGAAAAGAATATCTAGATTAAAATTACAATTAACTTTAGATCAGATGGAAGCATATCTGCATTGTCTAACAGGGACATAACTCATGTGCTGTTTATAAACATACTCCAGAAACATAACCCCAAAATACTTGTTTATGATAAAAAATTTCATTTTATATTTTTTTCTATCATCCTTATATTTCTGTGTATGTGTGACATTCCTACCAAAATTACAAATAAGTTAAATCAGTTACTTGCAGTTACAACACAACTACACAATTCAGAATGCACTTCTTAAAACTTTTATATTCACTAAAAATTAATAAATTTATATAAAATGGGTCTCAAATCTGAGTAGTGGTTGGTGCTTAACACAAAACCAAAGCAAACAGTAACCACACTGAAGACTTGAATTCATTTAAGAATTAAATTTGTAAATTAAAAATCAGCCTCTCACAGATCAGTGTTTCTCTTTAGTTTTGTGAAAGCTCAAGTATTTATATCTTACATACTTTTATTGCCAGTATTACTGCAAGATGACAGATCAGAGTAGTATTTGTCCTTAGCCACCTGAACAACGACTCTGATGTCCATACACATTTCATGCAAAAAGGGGTACTGAAGCTGGACATCCATTTTGAATCATCCTCTAAACCACCTTCTCTCTCCACAACACAGAGAATGCGGCCAAACTGCTCCTTAAAATAAATATATCCTAATTTAAGTTCAACTCCTAGTCCACAATGACTGGCTCATTTTCTTAGTCTCTGACAGAGAAAAGAATTAGTCCCAGTCCACCCAGTCATCCTAATCATAAGATAAAATTAAGTTGTTTGATTTGTAGTGAGATGCATTCTCTACAATCTATTTTAGTACATCATTTTTAGCGTTTTAGCTACATTTATCACTATTTGCAGATCTCTCCCTGTCATCAGCCAAGCAATCCTGTCTATTCTCAAGTAGCTGCATAATAAGAAAAGATAGTACAAATTTTCACAAATATTCCTGCCAGGTAACTTCCATTTGAACCTCCCAGGAGGACATGTGGTGGGTCATGCAAAGGCTCACAGACTCCAGCTAAAACTTCTTAAAGTTGTAACTCGCATAGAGGTAAGGCAGGAGGAAAATAATATTTATCACTTATTTGCTGGGAGCAAAAACATTCCTGTATTAAAAAAATTAACTATCAAGCAGCCATAGATTGAGAAAATCTTTTCTAAATATTTATTAAATGGGAAGATCTCTATATCCTATTATCTTACCACTACATCATTGTAGTCCTAAATAAAAGTATGTTTTAAGCTATAATATCTAATCTTGCTCACCTGAACCTATATTTAGGAGCATGTAAGATAATATTTATCTTCAGACACTCTAACTATAAATTCACAGCCACCATCTTATTTTGCAGCATGCTGAGGAGGTTTGGTGGGAAAGAAATATTTATTGATGTGCCTTGATATGCACTTCAGACATTCACTTTATATGTAATTTTGCCCTAGATTCTTTGTTCACAGATCTCTTTGCTGCAGGAGCTGTGAATGCATCCACTCACGAGGCTGCACCATCTGCTACAAGGCAGCACTGACAGGGTATGACTGGGCAGCTCTTTAGGGCCATAAATATTATGCACACAGAACCTGAAGGAAGATTATATTATATATGATACCTAGAGCTGGAAGCGTACTTAAAAAAATATTCTTGAACTATTCTATAGCTGTAAAATCAAAAGGCTCCAATACACCTCACTTGAATGTGGACATTCAGTGTAAGTTCCTGCATTCAAAGCCACTTACTGGATTCCCCACTAATCACTTACTGACTGATACACGCTTGTCCACGGTAGCTGAAAAATACCCCATGACTGATGAACAGTTTCACAAGTAATGAAAAAACACACGCAAACAGAGCCAGTTTAGTAGACACTTTTCCACTAGGCTTCCTACAGTAGATCCTTTTGTGGAGACTGTTAGTATCAGGATGCAATAAATTTGACCTGTTCCAGAATAGAAGGGTCACAGTGATGGCTAAATATTTTCTTCCTTCCTTCTGATAATGAGAAAAACATCATGGCAATTGTAGCCAAAATCCAAGTTCAGGTGTTTATACTCATTTGTTTAGATCAGAATTGGTATTGCCAAAAAAGACTGCTCTTCCATGGGGAGGTATCTATATTCATTACAGTGATTTAAGCTACGTTTACTGTTTCCCACTGGTTTTGTATTCCAGATCTGTGAGTGACACAAGTTGATAAAGTAAAACAGGTTTCTGTGAACTGGCATTCTCTGAAGAACACATGAGATCATCTGGTTGGACATCTCACTTTACCGTTTCCTACCAGATCCTCTCTTATCAGTCAGACTGCCTCAGATATCACTGGAAGAATTTTTATAGCATTAAAAAAGGATCAGGTCTAAGCAAAGCTAGATGGGTAGGGATAACTGGTAGAGTCACAATGGGTAGGAGGAAAAATTCATATTACGCATTAAAGAATTTGGACTATCAGGAGCAGAATATCTACCTGGTGCAAGACACCAGTTTTTGAAAACGTATGTTCTTCTCGGTGTCATCTTACCTTGTTCTAACCCCAGTTCTCTATAAAAACTCTGAATCTCAGGTGGGACTCCTCCTACATAGACAGGTGAGTTTACTTTCAGCTGCTGAACACGGGGTTCGAGCGCCTGCTCTCTCAACTCATTCATAGTGGCAGAAACCACAGAGCCCTCCTTGCTCACGGTGACTTCATTCCACTTTCCATCACAATAAGACAGTCCCAACCAGAGGTCCACTTGGGTAAAGACAATGCCAGTTCTTAAGAATATGTTTAATATTCCACTTTTCAACTCCATCTGTACATTTTAAAACAGAAAAAAAAAATATTTTGAGGAGACATCAAATACACAAGAATAGCAGAAAGTTATTATACAAAACATAATTAAAGCAGTTATGAATAAGATCAACGAAAAAGGAATTTTTTATCTTCAGGTTAATGCTGTTTACACAGAACATGCTAAATACAGTGTATCAGTTAATTCAGACCGTAGGAATACATTTTGATTCTTTTGACAACTGAATTTGGCACTAATGTATCTAAAAAGAAAAGAATGAAAAAGACTGTTTTGCTTTTTTTTGAGAATGAGAAAACAGTACTTTATCTATCGATTCATTTTTTAGAGAAATGTAACAAGATAATAAGGAAATGAAATGTCAGACCTGATTAAGGTCTTTTTAATTGGCCTGTGAACTCAATTTCAAATTTTTCCAGCATACATTGATTCTTACATTCATACATTTCATCCTTATTCTTCTAAATGTTGTAAGAAAATAATTGGTTTTGTATGTGCTTTTTGAGATTAGTGTGCCAATTCTCTAATAGAAATACATTTTACTTAAATTTTTCACTGCAGAAGTTTCCAAACGCTGTACTGCAAGACTATTCTAAGTGACTCAAATACAAGTAGGCTGAGACTGTAAATTGGCATGTATAGAACACTAAACACTTAGAGGATGAACTAGTGGTTGAAAAATATGAATATTTCACAAAAAGACATTACTGCTTCTATGCCAAAATCTTATTAAGTGAAATAAAAACTGCAAATTTAATATAAACTCTTATTACTACTATTGACAAACTGACATATTTAGTTTACTGATAATATTAATATTACAGTGTTTGTAATTGGATCATATTTCCTTAACAGGAAATACAGGAAACACCCCAGCTGATAAAAGAACTCTGTGCTTGAAGTGCCATGGGGAATGGGGGTCCTATTCCCCAGTGCACACTGACTTCTTGCTCCTGTGACAGAGCGATTTTCTTTATTTTTTTCTTTGGGACCACAACTTTTCCTGTGTCCATAAGTTCAGCTAAGGACTCTACAATATAGGTGAAGGACAGATCATGGCACCAATGCTGATGAGAATAGCTGGAAGAAGCAGCCCATTGGACAAGACACTGCTTTTCTTCACTGGTGAGAATTAATATGGAGCACACTGTACTGGTGTGAAGAAAGCATTCCAGAGGCATTAGTACAGCAGCATGCCAGCAAACCTGCCAGACCTGGGAGCCAGAGAGAGGGCACAGTGTTTGACCCAGGGTCACTACTCAGCACAACCCTCCTCCAATTTACTCATCTTGGCATAGTTTTAAAGCAGGCAGTGAATGATGCTTGTGCTTTTTGTGTTGACCTGGACTGACATTTCGAATGCCTGAGTGCAGCTAAAGATAGGGGACCATTGCTCAGTTTCAACTCTTCTGCGTGGTGAAAATAGAAAAAAAAGCCAAGTCCTGCAGAGATCTGAGTGTAGGTACTGAGCGCAGGTTCACAAAAACAATAGATACATTGTTTGCTTAACACAGATTTCTGGGGCCACTTTAAAAAAAAATATTTTTAATCATTATGATTTTTAATCTGTCCTTGGAAAATACATTATTACTTGAAAGCAAAAATGCATTAAGATCAATTATTCTGCCAGGCATCTCAGTAAACACCTCTCAACAGAAACAGGTCTTTGTACTGCAGCCCTAAACCTAAGCAGGTTTTGATTTAATTTCGAAAAGCATGCTTCTTTTCAGAATTTGGGTTACAGAATTTCATTAATGCTTCTCTCTACGCACACAATTCTCATTTTTACCTAAGCATGTAAGGTTGGAATTAGGAAAGCCAAAGCTTAGCTTGAATCTGGAAGATAAGAGCACTAAGAAAGATTGTTCCACAGCAGGTTGTGGTATCTCTCTGAGATTGATAGAGGGACCAACTCTGATTAAAAATGTTATTAACCACCTGGGCAGTAGGATGGGGTACACTCCCAGCAAGTTTGCAGTTCATAGCAAAAGGAGCTGCCATCGGTACCCTAGACATATAAATCAGCTTTGAAGAACGGTACTGAGTCAAGATGGATTACAAACGGAACACTGGCCACCAATGCACCCTCAGAATGATGAGGATGAACTAGCACTGGGCTAGGGTAGAAAAAGGGTGGGCAGGGACTCCAAGGAGATGATTCTTCTCCTCCAGCCATCATGTGTAAGACCACATCTGGACTACTGTATCCAGTAGTGGACACTCTGGTAAATGAAAGACATTTTTGCACACCAGAGTGAATCCAGCAGAGGGACACCAAGATGCTGAGTGGCTGAAGTACCTTGCATACAAGTTGAAAGAAGAGGGTTTGTCCAGTCTTAAGAGCAAGTGGGAAGAGAATTTAACTGTTCCTCTGCCCTATTTAAGGATACAGAGAAGACAGGCCCAGATTTTTCTCAGAGGCTCATTGTGAAAGGATGTGAGGCAAAAGACAAGAGATCAGGGTAGGTTTCTTTGGGTGTTTTTACTTTTTTTCCTATAATGAGGATGGCCAAAGACCTGAACAGGCTGTAGAATTCGGAAAGCTGTGGACTGTCCATCTGTAGAGAGATGCACACTACTCAAACAGAAAATGCCTGGAGCAACCTTATCAAACATAAGTTGGTCCTGCTTTTAGCAGAGATTTAGAATAAATTACTCCAAAAGATCCTTTCAACTTAAATGATTTTTTGGTTCTGTACTGCACATCTCTGCAGGAGTCAGTCCCTGCCTCACTCAATCTGCTTATAAACATATGATTTTGAAGATGAAAGGAATATCCAGACATAGCTCTGAGAAACAAAACAGATAGGATAGGGGCTGCATTAGAGGCTGAATGACACTTTGCTAAACCTGCCATACAAAACAGACTCAACCAATGTAGAACTGGAAGAGTGATTACGGCTTTAGCTCCTTTGAATTGCAAAGTCTCCCTGAGATTCAGAAATATCAACAGAGACAAGAAATGGACTTCAAAAACTTGTCAAGGACAGGCAGTCTTTGAGCTCTTTGAGAGGAAAAAGTACATGGCACTTCTGCTGATGTGCAGCAAATCATTCCAGTTCAAAATCTAGCCCAGTTCAGACCTGACAACCGAAGAGTAGAGGCCCAAACACAGACTCCTCAAATGTCTCCTCAGAGCCAGTCATTCTAATGGAAAGGAAATGAGAATCCCTTCCTGACACCTAACAGAGAGAAATTACTGTTAACCAACAGGAATATCTCCCTTCTAAGTCTCATGTGAGTACCAGTCATGTCTTTGCTAGATTTTCCAATTTGAGTTCTCAAAATTTCACATTCCTCCTTTGCTCTATCACAGGTAACACTTTCACCTTGCACACTTGTTATTCTACTACATGTAGCTATTGAAAAGTGCAACTCTTTGGAAAAAGTTATTGCAGGATTTTTTTCATAGCTGCAGCTTTTCAGAACCAAATCATCAGCTACAATGTCTCAGGAGCCAGTTAGTGGTATTGCATAGAAATCTGACAGTGCTTTTGCTGCTGTTGAAGTGGTCAGCATCAAAATCAATCACACAAACTTTATCAGCAGTCGCAAAATCTTTTCATCATATAAATTCATGAGGAATCACATGCCAGAGTGAGAGTTACTGATTCATACTAGTATAGCTGGTCACAGTTTGCTTTTAATTATTATGCCTGGATCCAAAGATAATCAGATTGACCTCGTCGGCTTGAGTTAATTCTCAGGGCATGGAAGTCATGGAAGAAGTGACCTTTATGCACAGCACCTTTCCAGGACATAATTTTGTTCTTGGGCAGAAGACGAAAAAGAGTCTTTGGCTATTTGCTAGAGGTCCAGCCGTGTGTGTAGCTGTAGTCATTCCCAAACTATAAAGCTAATAAGAGAGCTGTGACCTATGCAAAGGGAAGGGTCAGGGAATACCTGGAACTCAGGATAAGTAGTATAGCTCATAATCTGTTTTGCTGTGCAAGTGTCTCCTGACCAAAGCTCCTAACAAAGACATCGTAGCTCATGCGCAACAAGCTACACCCCTCATTTTCACTTCCTATTAACCTCTTCTTGTGAGATCAAGTGTACAGAAAAGCCTTCTGTCATCATTATCTATGTGCAAAACACAAAGCTGAGAGACTTGGAAAAGCATGCACATATTCATCCCCTCTAAAATTTCTCGTTTTAAAGCTCTGGGGATGCTGAGGTCATGATTAAGGTGAGATAAAAGACATTTAGCTGACTTAGGACAAATGCTAAGAAAATTATCCAATTTTCAGAGCTAAAAATACTATGAATATAAAACTGCCAAAAATCTGGAAGTTTGAAAAGAAACGGAAATTATTTTATCTAACTACTTTGTGCTTTTGACTCTACTTTGAATTTAGTTAGTCCCCTGTCTTCCTTTATAGTCAGAATCTATTTTCTCATATTTCTGGTGGTCTTAAACAGAGCAAGAGAGAGGGAAAAAGAATCACCTACTACCAGAACCTCCAGAAGAAACCTGTGAATGCTCTTCACATAAATAGTGTCCCCCTTACTGGAAATTACACACATACACCTCTTTTTTAGGGTGGGACAGTAGCATACATGTAACATCTTATGCTATTAGCTCATGATCTTGGTCATTACTTGAGGGCAAAATTAAGTAGTAAGTGTAATTAGCAAGACTTGCTATAGGAAGTCATGATAATTCTTTAACTCAGGCTGCTTTAAAAAGAAGCAGCAATCAGGTCTAGCAAAATTGAAAACCCAGGAAAAAATTATCTGCTGGAAAAAACAGCAGTATAAAAAGTAAATATGGAGTAAGTTATAATTGACCTGAAAAGGAGAAAAATATATTTATATGGTTTAGGTCAGCAGTTTAAAAGAGAAGGCCCATTAGACATAATGCCACACAATAAAATAGGTTATGACATGACAGCCATTAGCAAAACAGCTGCATAATAAGAAATAAATAAATAAATAAAATTCAATAAAAGTGCAGAAAGTGCAGACTGGGTCATAAAGAATAACAATGCTCTCAAAAAATTCTCTAAAATAAATTATTGCTTCATGGAACAATGGAAAAAAATTATTTTTCTCCATGTAATCCTCCATAATATCTATTAGTTGGTGCAAGTATATTTGACCCACTAAGCAGTGGTGACCACAGTCTAATTACACACTCAAAATCCTTGGGACAGAAAAGTATGAAAAATCCAGAGTCACGTAGCTGACAAAAGAATTTGAAAAACTAAACCAAACACATGAAAACTCAAACAACATATTGGAAATATAAACACAAATAATGCTGAGCATTAACAGCCTTATTTAATAGATACCAAAAAGAAAGTTCATAGGCAACTACTTCACAAATTTGCCTAATACAGGATTTATGAAATTTCCTCTACATTGTTGGGAAAATGGTGACAGAGATGAGATGGAATTAAGCAGGAAGTAACTAATTTCTGTCTATCTGTTTCAAGTCAAAAAGAAAAAAACCCTGGATTATAAAAATAAACCTATACCTTAAAGACAAAGCTTTATTAAGAGACTAGACTATTTCCTTCACAACCTTTTTGATTTACAATTTAATGGATTTTGTTTTAGTACAAGAACTGGGATAATAGGCAAACGCTATGCTTTCCTAGAAATGAAGTGAAAGCTTTTAATACACATATTTTATTTTATTTTCTGATCACTTCTAATCCAGTTATGACAATAATTCTGCTTTTCACACATTGATATCGTATTTATGACATCAATAACACTAGTAGCTTAACACTTAGCATTTGTTCAAGTGTTTTTGCTCCATTTACACACTTTGCTGTGCAAAACATTTCAAAACAGAATTTCAAAAGACATGACTTTTGACAAACTTACAGTTTGAAATTTCTTTCAGTTTTGATTTTGCAGAAAAAACTTACAGGTCATGTCTGAATAGAGTTAATTGAATTTCTGAACTTACTGCAAGATAATCTGGGCCATCTTTATTGTAAACAAACAAAAGCAACCCATTCAGTTGATCTGTTCTGAATTTGAATGAGATCTCAAATTCCAGTCCACCACTGAAAACACCTGAATGCAGCTCCAGGAACCCTTGAAAGAAGGTGAATGCATACATAAGTTAATCAAATAAGTAAATTGGTTCAAGAAATCAAAACTAAAAATCTAGGTGCTACTTTATAGTCTGACATGAAGATCTCAGGCTTCACGATTGTGGTTCAAAACTTTATAACTCAGCTTTAAGGACAGCTACCAATGTACTGCAAGAAACCAAACCAGGTTTTTTTTGGTTGGTTTTTTTTTTTTTTGTTGTTGTTGTTTTTGTTTTTTGGTTTTGTTTTTTGTTTTTTTTTTTGATACCTTAAAGGCATCTTTTATGTCCCTACAAAAGTGAAAATTCACCTTTCAGACAATTCCTCTTCCATGCAGCAGCCAAGAGACACAAGAAACAATTTTAAACCAACAAAAAAAACACCCCATACAGCTAAAGCTGCCTTGAAAAGCAGATCACTGCAACACTTTTGACACAACCACTTTCTCTATCTCAAGAACATATTTGGATAGGGCAGTAGCACAGCAAACTACCTCTGCCAAGAAAATGTGCTCCTTTTGAGAGTCCAATGGGGCATCCCTCCCAAACATGGTAGACATTGTTTTGTTCTTCAGCGTTCTGCCAGTTCAAAGATTCCCAGTTTTCATCAGGAGTATGCACTTTTTTCAAAAATATGTCACTGAGACAGCCCACAAATCCTTTCTGGACTATCCTCTTCATCCCTGCAAAAAGGAAAGCATATTTTTAAGTCAATCACCTGCAACTAAACATAGGAATTCATTTATGTGTTTTCTACATGCTGTCCCTATCATATATGTCCATGCATGCATAGAAAACCAACCATCAATCAGTTCATAAAGCTGGCCTCCAAGTTAAACCCAGATTTCTGAATGGGTCTAATCACTAAAGACAGCACCTACTGCTGTGTAACTGAAAAATTTTAAACTTTTTGCGATTTTGCATACAGGTCCTTTCAAAGCAATGGCAGAAATCTACTCTATGAAGATTCAGAAAACAGGTAAGTTTTCTTTAAACAAAAGAATAATTCTGAAGAAACGCATGCATTTGCTGAGTAGGAAGCAATAGTGTTGCAAAAGCTGAGGCAGAGAAGTATATGTTTAGAAGCTTCTTCAGGAAGTTTTTCTTTCCTTTTTTGTATAAAACAAAAAAACAAAAAAACAAAAACAATGACACATAGATACTATCCCTTCTATATTACTGGGGGCAAAAATTTAAATCTGTTTTTATAGGTGCCCTTCTCTTAAATAGTATTTATAGTCAGTCTTATTTTGAATATATAGCTGGGGTTTTTGAGAGAGGCATCCTGGATTACTTTGTGAACCAATGTTTTAGAAGAACAGATGCACAGATTTTTGGTTTTAGTGCAGTGAAATAAAGAAGAAAAGGGGGAGTTGAACTCCAGCATACCCCACACCAAGTCATCAACTAGATTTCATGTCAGAGGCGGAAATACAAACTCTAAAAACAATTTGACTTTCAGATTAACTTAAAAAAAACCAAAATTCTGGATATGAATTCACTGAGAACATCTGATTGTATACTTATGTAGACAATCACCTGTCATCTGGTGGCAGTTTACACACTTGGCATATTTACTAAATTTATGTATGAAAACTTATGTTTATTGATTCTTTGAGAAGCCAGGTATGATCCAGCTCCTCGTAAATTCTATATCTGTAAAATACAGGTATAGTCATACACCTCTGAGCTCAATGCAACAACCTCTAAAGGATACAAACTCACACCAAGAAGGATCAGCATGTTGTTTCCCTGCATCAAGTTGGGATGCATCACCACGTGCTTAAGCTAATAAAATCAATTTACATGGGTATTTTGGAATAAATTTGGGAATCTGTATGTAAAACACACCCCTAAGTTTCACACTCATATCAATTCCGCGTACAAAATCCATTAAAATGTACATAGACCTCATAAGCTGTTTTAATGCTGATGAAACCAGCATTAAACATTTCAGTTTGTCCCAAAAGATAAAATTTGAGAAACTGTACAGACATATTTATCATACTTACCTTCATCCTTTCTTATAATAGTATAATCCTTTGGAAGTCCTCCAACAAAAACTCCCGTGTTCTCTCCAATAATGGTACTGCCACTAGTTGCTAAGGAAGAACCTGAACAAAATTTTTCATTATTCCCGTATTCAATGCTTTCTACAGATTTCCAACTCAATGTTTTCAAATATTCTATTTTATAAAATACTGGTGTTTTATAAAGAGGCTAATGTGACACAATAGCCTAAGACTTTGCTAATACATATCCAGACAATATTTACAGCTCTATTTTACAACAGGAGATTAACACAATGATAGATTCACAAGCACAAAAAAGAGACTTAGTATTCAATTATCAAGAAAAGATACACAGTGGATAGATTCCTCAGATGAACAGACAAACCAGTAATGACAAAACAGTCAGAAAATTGAGTTGTTTTTTTTCTGTGTGGATGAGCACAGGTAGTGAAAAAGCAAGTGAGCAATACCCATAGCAATACCAAAGTTATTTACATGAATTGATTACCTGTGTACTGCCCATCCACTGTGATGTTTCCCAGAGCTTGAATTCTTGTAGCAATTATTTGGTGCCAACTGTTATCATTATACACTTTTCCACCATCATTAGCTGGAGTGACTGCTACTGCAGATCCCTTTTTATTAACAGAAGAATCTGATTTAGAATATTTTCAAGGTAACATTTAGAATAATATCTTACTCTTTAATGACAATTTATAGCATATGGCTTCTGAAAATAAAGACAGCAGTCCAACGTTTAACTTCCTTTGGACTGCTGAATGATGTCTAGGACTTATTTAACCTTCTAAATTTAACCACTAAATTTAACCTTCTCAAATAATAAATGAGTTCCATGTCTATCAAAAATAGAAAATCCTGTGTAGTTCAGCTGATAAAGACAAGGATGAGGCACAAATTATTGAGGGTCATGTCACTGAAATTTTTTTCTTTTTTATTCTTTTTTTTTATATGTCTCCATTTAACTACTTCCAGGATTGCTGTGGCTGTGAAGTTTGATGGCTATGGTTCAGTGTGCCATCTATGGAGCAGCTGTGTATCAGGATTGTTAACTGCAGCACCTGTCCACATGAAGGGATCCAAAAAAAGCGTGCATGTGTAGCACGGTAGATGCATGTTCTCTCCATGTTAATCTGGTATCAAAAGGACTAAAATTTATAGATGAGAGAGTACCATAGATCTGTGGGGGGAAAAAGGTCATAACAAGAGATTCAGGAAAACAAAGCAAAGCAAAACCACCCTCAAACAAAGCAAAACCTTAAACAAAAAAACCCAACCAAATAAACCAAAATAAACAAGAAAAGCCTCAAAAAGTAGTTATTGAGGTTGCTTTCATGGAACAAGGGACACTTGTAAAAATGTGTTTAAATTTAATAAGAATTTTTACCTGGTTTTAATAAAATTTTTAAAAAGCCACATGAAGGGGTGAATTTAAGGACATCTACTACAAATACAGAGAAATCTTTTCTGAATTGCTGAGTAAGAGGAGTCTAATAGATGCACTTACCAAACTAAATCTCAGAAATGTAAAGAACCAAACAAATACCACATAAATTACTATAATTATGCAACAAAAATAAAATAATATATATGGTGAATTTTCTTGATATTTATATCCAAATAATCATCTAACTTCTTAATAATTCCCATAATATTGCCTCAGGACTTTATATCATTCTTGAACTACCTGGGAAATCAAAATTATTTTATTGAATTCTCAAAACAGAATTATCCTGTACAGCAAGCAACTACTGATAGAAAAGCATTTCTTTATATAGCTACTGAGTTCTATTAAAGAATCTTAATAACTTCAGTTACTTTATGGCTTAAAAAAAAAAAAAAAAAATTACCAAAATGTACATAAATGAAAAATTTGGTTCCTTGTAATTTGAGGACCCAGCTTGTAACATTGCAGCAGCAAGCCATACAGTTTAACAGTTTTTTTTCCAGATCTTCTAGTATTCTTTTTGGTCCAAGGATCTTAGAATTACGCACATGGAGAAAAGCTGTTGATAGAAACAACCACCTATTTTGATTAATACTAAAACCCTAAATTAAATTAAAATTTAGTATTCTGCTTTTAGTGATGTTCATCCATTAGAAATTGCATTTTGGCATACAGACTAATGAACCCTGAGTACATTTTACATTTGGCATTGGGGCCTGTCACTGTGTATCCTATGTATCAGAATATACATGCGATGTGCATACATGTACACAGTTAAATAAAAAATTATTTCCTGTGAATATTTACAACACATTTCCAACTCCATTCAGCCAATGTCCTGGTACTCAGGAGGTTTGGAGAGCAGTCCCTCTGCCCCAGAATAAGAATACAAAGCTATATATCTTTACATACTAATGGCACTTTTTCATATACTATTTTTTATTGTCTTCTCTCCTATTTCAACATTTTAATATTTTACAAACACACACATTTCATTATCGTAGTTTAATAATTAAAACCAGAACTGGTGTCATGCCCAATTAATGTGCCCTGGTAGCATGCCCATTAGTTTTTCCATTAGTGAATTCAACAATACTAATGGGATTACTAGCATGGGATGCTAATTGGGCGTGACATAAGAAACTGGCTTACTTCTTAGCATACCCTTGCTAATGATGAAATTAATGAGCATTTTATTAAATGCTGTCTCATCAAAGTGTACTTAGTTAGCGTTAAAATTGTTACAAACGATGCTGCATTCTAAAGATCAGGTGCCTGAATAAGTGGTTCTTCATATTATGTTTGGCGACAGTCTAGAGCATTAACAGTTTTGTACATCAGAAACCACATTTATTTGTAACCTACTCAATCTGGGACCACACAAGCCTATGTGGTAACCTGTGCTTAATTCTGGGGGGATGGAAAGGAGAAGACAAAAAAAAGTGTTCCGGGTTCAGCATGATCTGTAGTGAAGAGATCTCTTTATACTTTTTCCAGAATTACCAGAGTCACTCTGGGATCACATTCAAACAGCCTGCTGTGAGATGGCCTGTCACACACTTTGGAAATCTGATTTTGATATCTGAATTATTTTGCTATTCCATACAGTAAGTCTTAATATTTGTTTGTTGCCAGTAATAACTAAGTAAATATAAATGATTCTGTCATACTGATATTTACATTGAAAATACAGAGAAGCATCACAAATATGAATCTTCAGAGACACTGTCTCCAGTGCCAAAGTTTGAATGCAACAACACCTTTACCAGTCAAGTTCTTCCAATGCCTTAACTCCTACTACTAAGTGAACAAGCACTGAAATTTTGCCAGGGCCAAGGAGGAAAGTCTGGTTGGGACTCAGAGCCAGGTGTTGTCCATCTTCCTTTTTTGTGTAATAACAGCTCACACTCAGACTGTGCCTAATACTTTGTCCTCTCCATGACAAGAACAACCAACATGACAACGCACAAGGAAAGTATCTAGTATTCCTTCTTTCTTCTATAAAAATTAGTAAATGGATCATCTTCTAAAATGGAAGATCTGGATACAATTCCCTCCATCCTGTGAGAAGAATCTCAATACTTTCTTCTCAGATTGTCCTAATCACTTAGGAAATAAGGTACTCTACATTGAACTTATATTTCCACTATTACTGATTTCACTTGGTATAAAATATTCAGTGCTTCCCTGGGAAAAAAAGAAATGACCTGCAGCCACTGAAAGATAACCATAAATTTAGCTGGAGTTGATAGCATAATTTAGGTGTAGATGTAAAGACATCCCAATAAGAAAAAAATCCACAGACAGCTGAAGGTTTACAGACACTGTGTTTGGAGGAAGATTTATAGAAAAATTTGATTGTTCTAAAAAGACTAAGGAAGACATCTGTTTGCAAAAAAATCTCATGCTTCCTGGACCATGAGTAGAAACACGCAAAGAATGGCAGTAAAACAATTAGGAAGGAAAAAAGAGCAGTTGCACAGCACAAAAGGGAGACAAAAGGGATGGTCAGACAACAGCCAGATGAATGGTGGTGTACATGGAGCTCAGAGAAGTATGAATGGACACGAAGAAAAGGATTTGAAATTAACACTTAGCGAAGGAAGAAGCGAGGCTGCTGAAGGCTCCCCGCTAGGAGGACTTGGCAGGACTCTCCCCAGAGCAGCCACAACAAAGAGAAAACGCGCTGCTGATCATGGGCAAAGATACAGCCCAGCATCCTGAAAGGGACTACGGGTACAAATAATTAACCTGTGACAGGTCACAGCTGGAAGGGAGCACAGAATATTACACCACAGTGCTACAGATAAAAAGCTGCAGAGACGCAATTGTCATCAAAAAGAATGTTTGTAGTTTCTCAGAGAAGAGCACAAAGGAAGGGACGTAGATGTTTACTGTATATGCCATAACTATAATTAGAGACAACAACGCTTAAAACCTGGCTAAGACACCACATGATGTCAATAAGTAGTAATTAAAGCATTTGCACACTAATGCAGGCTGTAATGCACAAATGAAAGGTAAAGAAATGCTGCTACAGTACAGGATATCTGACACTGTAGTATAAGAGTAGCAAATCATGGAGAGAGGAAAAAAGAAACAAACTATGACAAAACATAGAAACAAAGGTAATGACAGTAAGGTAGCACAGCACCTCAGGGATACAGAAGACTGAAAATTTTTGCTAACTGAATTTTCAGAGGTAAAAGATTTCAAAAAGGTTTCTACACAAAACACTTTGATGTAGGCCACTATACCCTACTTCTGAATCTGAGAATGTACAGGAACCTCCTCCACATTATTAATGAGAAATTAGAAAGCATTAGCTTTCAAGATCATAAATCAGCTGTTAAGACCTACACTGTTCCTGGATTCCTTGAATGACAGCTTTATTTTTCTCTCTAAACATCAACTGAAGCACTGAAGCAACACCATAGGCTATTTTATAAGAGGAAACACTATTGAAGTGATGATGCTAACAATCAGCATGGAACAGAGTTGTTGATTCAAATGAAACAAAAAGATAAACAAAGATGCATTCATAAACAAGTAATCTGTTAAAATTCAAGACAGTAACTGTTGAAAATGCTACATGAACTGAGAAGCTCTGAGGACTGAATATGAGACTTACTGGGGTGTTTTACAGTTAAAAGACAGGTAAAAAAGGGAGGGAAAAATTAAAGTCCCAAAGCAGCCACTCTTCCATCTTTCTCTTTTCCCATTCCCCAGATGCTGTGCATCCAAACAAATAAAATATCTTCTAGGGAAAGATCTAAACAAGCTGACATAAAGCTACTTTAGAAGAAGCAAATCTGCAAGAAGGACTAGGAATATTATCTGAAGCATTAAAATGTCAGTTGAAAGACATCCACTCCAATTAAACATCAAACAACAAAAAAATCTAAATAAACCTCAGAAGATCTTTCAAAGGAAATAAATCTTTCTTTTCAGTTAAAAAAGGGTAAGGTAGGTGTAAGAGAGAGAATTAGTTCCTATTAAAATGTGGATTATTAACAACTTTAAGCTTGGTCCCAAAAACTGAAGTACACAATAAGATAAGATAAAGTCTGTGTGTAAATGGCAGTAGAATGAATATAAATTTATATCTTGGGCTTAGAAGCAAGTTTAATATTTTCTAGCATGGGGATCACAAGCAAGCCAGCCTCTGTGAATCACCTTGTTTCTTCTATAGGTGCTCCAAAGCTTAAGGGGATTTTCGCTACTGCATAACACCTCCACTTGTCACAGAGTGACCATGGCAGAGCTCAGGAGGTAAAAGTTAACAGTGGGTTAGAAAATCTGATAATTATTTACAGTTTCTTGCATATTTATGAAATATAAGTGAGGTCATAATGTTTTTCAATTCCATAAGGAGAGCCAGTTTTGGGATGCACAGAAAAGACAAAATACCCAAACAGAAATGCAAGGCATGTGGCCCTATTTTCATTTTGTTGATACTTTCCTCATTATTTATGTTTTTATATAATGGTGACATGCTGATCTCTATAGGAAAACATTTGGTGTCAAGATGGGAGGCTTAAAAATCATTGACTAGCATTATATAAACTCACTAATTCAAAACTTAGTTCTGGACAACTTTGAAATCTTGGTAGTTTAAACTGTAGTGGTGTTTCGTGGCACTGACAAAAAAACCAACCCATAAAAATGCAAAAAAGTAGTGGCATCATGGCATATATAACAACAAAAAGAGCAAAAATGTAGAGCTTCAGTTTTTCTCTCCTCAAAATCTCTACTTACCTAAGCGTTCTGAGAAGCAAGTTAGCTTGTGTCAATTAAATTTTAAAAACAAACAAACAAAATCAAACCCAAAACCAAAGGAAAAAACAACGAAGGATAAGCATGTAAAAAGTACAACATTAAATGATATATGCTATTTTTATAGGATCCTGTCCTTTGTTGTACCTGTGGATCAAAAAGAAAGTAAGGACGCCCACTCCTCAGCTGCAGTGCAATGTACTCCTCCTGATTGCCAGGTGATGCAGAGAAAAAAATCAAACCATCAGGCTCCTGGGTTCTAAATTTCACTTTAATACCTGGTTAGAAAAAAGCAAGTAGATGGTTAATGACAAAAAGTGGTTCTTGTAGGTTATTACAAGATATAATTTTAGAATAATGATAATAAAATATCATTTTTTAAATAGCAGCAACACCGTAAAGCAAAATCATGGAAGTTCTGTTCACCTTATACCTTTGATAGACAATGCAGGAGAAATTTTACTAATGCAAACTGAGGCAGCCCTCGAGAGAAATTTCTGAAAGCCCTTATTCATCTGTAAAAAAAGACATGCCGTTGTGACTAATGTTTAGTAACTTCTTTTTTAAGAAAATAATTCAGATCTTAGCTTACTATTCTAATAGTTGTTTTACATGTGGATTTTCTCTTGTCACTTAACATTTCTATAGGTAAAGCAGAAATGAGGATTCCGCATGCAAGGATTTGTATGAAGAATTTTTGGTTCCAAAAGATAAGTTTGTGTTCATATGTACATTTGTGTATACATTCTTTTATAAATATCATATTTAAGTGCGCAAAGAACACCTGGAAAAGAAGTTGTTTTCCAACAAAGACTGGAAATATCCAAAGGGGTAATGGATGAACTCAGCTTAATTAAGAACTTTCCAGATCATTATGAATTGCCCTGGATTTAGTGTCTGAAAAAATCTCTGAGTGTATGGTAGAGCCATGCACCAATATTTTTGCAAAGGGAAATGAAAAGGCAGTAACAGCAACACCCACCTATTCTATACACTTCCATGACATTTCTGTGTAAGGTGCTTTTACAGAACAAGGTAAGTTACTGGGTTTTACCCAACTCTATCAAACTATCCAGTATTTTCCCTATATTATGTCAGGCAGAAAACAATATATAACTAAAGTTTTTCTTGTAGGCAACGCCTATATTAAAAAAAAAAAAGCTCAAAAATTTGACACACATTCATATTAGATTATGCTTGTTAATGACCTATACCTGGAAGAAATATCTCTATCTAATCACATATAATGTTTTCATGTAAATCACATGAAGCAGGCACAGACACAAAACATTCACAAGGCAATGAAATCAGCCCTGCTATTAAAACACCTGCAAAAAGCAGTTGCACACAAGTAACCCCCTGCACGTAAAAAAACCTCAACCAACAGTGTCCCTGGTTAAGGAAAAGCATAGCTTTGCCTGGCTCAGAAATGAACACTTGCAGTACTGAGAGGTTCCAGGTACTCCCAGCTGCACTATCTGCTGGAGAGGCTGAGACTGATGGCCTGTAATCCCAGCAGAGGGGAGCACAGTTAATTTAACAAGCTGCCAGTATTTTTATGAAGCTGCCAAAAGACATTTCTGAAGACCAGAGGATCTCTCCTCACACCTAATTCAGAAGGACAAACACAAACAAAATAACTGAGTTTCTGCAAAAACACCATTCTTGTATAATATTGTGTTAGAAAATACAAATTAATTGGTTCATAGCAGTAAAACTGCAGTAATTACAGTAGTTTTCAGTTGTTACAAGGGAGCCTTCTTTGTCTTTAGACATTGAAGAGTTCTGTTTGTAGAGCAGCTACAGCTTTATAGAAATTATTGATGAGTCAGGAATCGTTATTTTCTTCTAAATTTGTTTGTCACCTTTTAAAGAACTGAGAAAAGGACTCCATCCCTTTAAGTTCAAGGATCTTTGGAATTTCTCATGAGATACAAAAGTTCAATATTAATAATTTCTCACATTTCTAGAAGTGGACTACAAGGCAGAAGCCAAATATTAAGAAAATTTCTGCCCCATTCAAAATATTTTCACTGCCTGATAAAAAAATTGTAAAATTAATATTTTTTACAAGAACATAGCAATTAATGCTGGACCTCATGGTCAACACAAAGCATACCCAGAAACCCTTTCAGACTTGTAGCAACTACATGCTTGCCATTTTTCTCTCTTAGTGGCACAGAACACTGGAAATGGATTTATTTCACTTGGACAGAGAAATCTTTCCTTCTAACATTTGAGAAGTTTGACAGAACTTGAAAACCACATAGTATTACCAAAAATATTTTCCTTTTTTTTTCCATACCTAGGGGGAGGATGAGACATTTTTCAAGTTTCTCAAAGACTCACATCTATTATTTCAGTATGCATGCCTAAAATCTTAATTTCAATGTTAAATATAACATATAAATAGAAACATAAATAAAGTGGTGACATTACAATTACTTCTGTAATTCGTCATATACAGAAACTGCATCTCAGCCACACTACTCGTGCTACTAAATCTTGGATGGAAAACATGACCATCTGTGGGGCATAGTAGGAAGGTACTTTTAATCAACTGAATCTTGAATTGCAACTCAAGAATTCACCTAACACGCCTGCTTGTGTGACACAAATGATTGTTCCACAAGAACTTGTTATCATTTCTGGGATAAAAACCAACAGGAAATTCCACTACAAATTAAATATTAATGTATGTCATTCAAATAAATTCTTTAATTTCATTTCAAATTATAGTTGCAATTGGAGAAGCTGTCAGAATTCCTTTAATTATAAATAAAGAAATTAATTTAATTTCTGTAATTGAATTTCTTTAATTATAATGGCATTTTACAAAAAATAATACAAGCATTGTATACAATGAACATAAAAGGTGAAAAGAAGACTACAGAGTAATAAAAAAGACAAGTAAAATAAATTGGTAATTATTAGCATTACTGTTTACAAGTATCCCAAATTGAATTAGGACAGACTAACCTTCTGTCAGGATCTACATACTTTCAATTTATGCAGTAGGGGATTGGGACTGGATTTCTGTCCTACTTTCAAGGATGGCACACCCAGGTTAGAATGGGAATGAGGCTGTGAAACATGACCAGTGAAGGCATTTTCAAAGGCATTCAACTGAGATGCATCATCAGCACATTCCCCTGCAGGGGACACAACTTGGAGAGTTCCTTTCAGGAACAGGCTAACACTACAAGTAAAATTATATAATATTACTCTAATTTTTGATGCACCAGAACACAGTTTTGTATCCAATAAAGAAAATGCACATGGGATTTTTCTACCACCTCTTTGCTTCCCTCATGTCAGTTTAGCAAGGCTCAGAACTTCAGCAGCATTTCAGATTCAGTCTACCTGGATTCAGATTCTTCTAGCAC
The DNA here is from genome assembly GCA_018697195.1 of Certhia americana. Taxonomy (NCBI): domain Eukaryota; kingdom Metazoa; phylum Chordata; class Aves; order Passeriformes; family Certhiidae; genus Certhia; species Certhia americana. The sequence goes on from CM031859.1 coordinate 91,726,378, forward strand.
ATTTCAATATGATTTACAAAACCAGCACAAAAGTATTTAAGAGGCAGGAATGTGCTCTTGAGATGCTGACTGCATTTCTGGCAAGTTTACAGAGCACATGGGATTATTTTGAGTTTAGAAGAAGCAGTTGGCAGTCAGCAGGAAAATAATAAATTAGAGCAGCTCCTAGATTAGCATAACATATACTAATAATTTATAATTATTACAGCAATAAAATTCATTTCTGACTAATGCAAAACCCCCTTTTTCTCACCAAACAAAAAGTTTAAAATAGGTTTTACTTGACCAAGAAACCATTCACCCACAATATAGAGAGTAACAACTTGCTGTAACATATTTTTCCAAATTAATTGAACTAAGTTTAGTTTTTCTAAAAATGAAAAAGATTTTTAAAAAGTCCAAAACATTTCAAAATGAAAAAAAAAAAAACATTTAGAGTCCTCGAAAATTGTCTTTTGACTTTTTGGGGAAGAGTAGAAAGGAGAATGTAGGCAGGGAGGCAAGACAATTGAAATCATCTTTTGCAGTAACAGCTGAGAGATTTCAGCAAAGTGACCTACTTAAAAATGAATTTTGTCCCAACCATTCAGCAAAAACACCTGTAAAGCACCTTTCTCTAAAACTAGATGTTCAGCGTTGAAAACAGCTATAAAGTAGAAGTTATTATACTCATTAAATACAAAGAAATTATCTATAAGTCTCAAAAGTCTCAAGACTCTTCACCAAAACTTAATGGAACCACATGAACAACTCCACCCAAAAGTACTAAGAACAGCCAAAGAAATATATTTTCAGTGATCAGCAAGGCTAGTTTAAGCTTAATTTTCATAAATACAAGAAATCCCAACCCGTATGTGTAAGATTGATAATAACAGGAATAACACCTTAGCATATTATGGAAAATTTCCTTGTAGACTTAGGAACAAAATAAATGGGAAAGAGAATACATTACAACTGGAAAAAATTAAAAAGAAGAAATTTGCCAAATACCTTGAAAATCACAAAGCAATTTCAGAAACAAAGTTGGCATGATCCATTTCCAGTGATTTTTTCCCAAAATTGTGCAATTGTAGGAACTTAATTTCCATTTCCATTCTACTTACATTGAAAGAAATGGTTTCAATAATTATATAATTGCACATTCCAATGAACAGAAAATTGTTGGCAACGAAAGTGATCACTTTATGTTCACTGAGAGCCTTATTTGTGCATAATGCCAGCTAAAATGAATAGAAATCGTATATAAAATTTTGACTACAGCATTAGGCTCTCAGCAGTCCCTTCAGGATGACAAATCTTAAGTGTTTATTTAACATTAAGACTGTGTAAAAATGCTCTTGCCTAATCAAAATACATTTTCCCACAGAAATTATAAAACAAAATTTGTATTTAACTGGGGAGGGGAGAGATGGAGAGTAAAAATCTCAGTTGCTATACAGCTCCATAGCATTTTATTGTTATTCTCTCTGTGAGAGCAATACCTCATGTCATCACAATAGCCAAAAGAGATCTAATTATTTTTACATATATATAAGAAAACACACCCGTAGGAAAAAAATTAGAAGGAAGACATAAAAAAATGGATCAGTTTCCAGAGCAGTTTCTTTTAACAGATAGTGGAATTGGAAGAAAAGCAGAAACAAAGAGGACACTTTCCTGGACATACTTATGAAGATCCTCTGCTGAATACAAGGACTTCTGAATCACGCTTTGTGTTAGCCTAAGCTTCCTGGATTTTATTGAGAAGAGACGATGGAAAGTCTTCTCAAAGCTGTCCAACACCTGTTGTTTTGTAATACAGGATCAGGCTTCATCTTTTACTGTTACCTTAATGACTTCGAAAACATTTTCAAAGCTCATCATCAGTAACATTATACTAAATAAGTAATTCCACTGATGAAGTAAATCCTCTTCCTTTTTAGGCTGTTTTAGGGTCTTTTTATTAGAAATATAAAATATATACTTAAAAGTCAAATACCTATGTACACACACATGTATATTTGCATAAACCCACATACAAAAAGTTCCCAAACTTTTTCTGAAACTGTAACTGGACTGCCTTTTCTTTTGTGACCACAGTAAAACCAAGAGAAGCTAAAAATTCCTGGTTGCTATAATTAGACTGTATAAAGGCCCCATAATTTGAAAAAGTCTAACTTTATTCAGAATGACTCAACATGAAGAAATTTTTTTAGGTATTCTTAATGCATCAAACTGTCAAAAAGCTAAATCAAACTAAAATGTTGAGCAAGCATAAACACAGAGTATGGTGAGTGAAAGAAAGGTGAAAACATGCAACACTTCTTGTGGAAACCAACTGTCAAGCAAAACCCCAAATCCTCTTGATGAGATCTGAGTGTTTCTTTTACACTAAAATGACTAATTTGATACCTGTTTTTTCTTATTTTGCTTGCTACCCCATTATACCCACTACTGGTAAAACAAACAGGACATTTTAGCTTTAATCTTCTTACTACATAACCCAAATAACTTCAGTCATGTTTGCATTAATGCTGCATTAATCATGTTGTTGCGTATTAATGAGTTTTCAGGCTATGCTAATTACTGTCATAGATTCTGCAGCAGCCCATTAAATATACAAATTACAGAATTAAAGAGCCAGAGCTCTTCATGATTAATCTTTAAATGGAGAAAAACTAATGATGTCTGTACAAAGTTTCCCTCCACTTTTGGCTGACTGAGCCCAATGAACAATCAATTAGATTATTTGAAGAATAAGAATATTGCTCATACTAAAAGATTTGTTATGCTGTTATTCTATTCAGAAGACACACATTTATAAGTTTCCATCAAATGCACTTCCGTAATATATTCCAGGCTTTAAGATGTCCCAAAATGTTGCATGGGGAAAAAACTTATGGATACTCCAATTCATTATTGCATACTCATAGGAATCTGCTGGTTCCGTATGAATACAGAAAATCAATCTTCTCCTTTTAGCAAGGACACAAGTCCTGCTACTCCCCAACAGGAAAGATTTACAGCAAACCTTGGTGAAAAAAAAAAAAGCCAAGATAAGTTTAAAGTCATTTGATAAGATTTGATGTATTAGTAGCACTTTATCCCCTCACTAACAGAGTGATGCTTTGTCAGGAATAGTGCAATACCTAGTGGTTAAATCAAGAGATTCAGAATTAGGAGACCTTGGGTATATACTCAGCCAATGACTGGGGAATGTCACCTGAGAGCCATCACTTAAACCACCTTCCTTCCATATTTCTCCTTCCTGAAGAATGGTGGCCAATATAGCTTGTGTAAGGTTCTATAATGTTTGAAAAATTCATTACTGTTTTGTCATCCACAGCCCAAAATACACATAAAAACAGCAAAATGCCCATGTGTTCAGAAAAGTTACCTAGAGACTAGGCATTAACTGACATATGAGAAACAGTAATACTTCCAAAAGAGGGGATTAGTTTGGCTTCCTCCAAACACTGCATACTATGCAGAACAGCACAAGGCTTTCCTAAAGTGCAAATTCTCAGTCTGCAGTAATATTATGTTGCACATCTGTAGGTGCAGTTTAGAATTAACTGGCTGTTCCAGACCTGTCCTATCACTTCTTTATACCATGAAAAAATAAATAAACTCTACGCGTTAAAGAATTTATATTTATAAGAAGTAATTCTTTAAGAGAAAACAAACCTGCTCAGGGCAAGATTGATCATGGCATGAGAATAATTTCATATGAAGTGAAAAAGACTAGTTTACTGCAATTAGTGCACAAGGAAGAGGACATAATACAAACATTTGAGATTGCTTAGGAAAAGCAGTTAGGGAGCAGAGAAGCTTTCCAACACACACTTTTGACACATAAACAAGACGATTTAAGGGAAGTAAAAAGGAAGAAGTTCAAAGCAAAAATGTGGCTTTTCACAGGTACTTTACAACTTTCTCAGTGAAAATAGAAACATAATTAGGACAATCTTTAAAATATGGCAGATGTTATCTAAGAATTTGGCAAGACCCAAAAGCAACTGTTTAGTCTGTGTACCTACATTTATCTAAACAAAAAATGAAGGCCTCAGGAAAACATATGAGAGATCAGGGTGAAACCAGATATGAAGATGCAGGTGATGCCACTGTCTGAGCAGCCCCTGTCATTAGAGTCAACAGCCAGCTCTTTACACAGACCTTTAAGCAATACTATCATTAAAGAAATTAGTGACCTGCCTCAAATTCATTTATTAAACAAGTCTATGAACAGAATTCATAACTGTTTTCCACTATGTGCATTGGGAAAGCATACAATGAGCATGCCATCCAACCAGAATCACCTTCTCAAAGCATAGCTGCCAGAATAGACATAAAACTCTAATTTAGAAACTCACAGAATCAAATGCTGCTTGGTGTGAGGAACAGCTGCAAGTTAGTCTGTGTTGCTCAATATTGAAGTGAAATATGAACAAAGAGGAAACCTCAGTCCAAATTTCACTTAATGTTTTCTTTGATGTTGATGCCCAACAAGCAAAATCTGAGAAAATTTTACTGAAACATGACCTCTCTCAAACATTTTAAATTATTTATCTTCATTTATTTGTATTTTAGAGCCTAGAAAAGTTCAAAATACTCTGATTTTGTTAGAAAAGGAAGAAAATAGTTTCCAGGATTAAGAATCCTTTATGAGCAATTTCATTAATTCAAAGGTTGATATTTAAAGAATGGAAACAAAGGTAAGCATTCATCTTCATTTTAACATAAATTCTTTACAGAAAGAACTGTATTCTGTTACCCATATGTGAATTAGTGCATAAAAAAGGTCATCTTATGCAACAAGGGTAAGGTGAGAGAGGCTTCTAGGTGTTAATGCAATGCAAATCATAATTGCTAGAAGTATGATGACAAGAAGAATCACTTCAAAGATTTACAACAGTACAATCTATAAAAGGTCAACATCACAGTGAAATCAGAAATGAGCTGGAGGTCAGTACTTGTAAATAGCACTTCAGTTATAAGCCTTTAGTTAGTATTTCCAGCAGTATTACAAATGTAACTGCACAGATAGTAATGTAACTGATCAAGTGAAAAGAGCTAGACTACAACTGAGTTAAATGCAAATACATCAAAATTAAAGTCAGTGTAATGATCTGAAACACAGCAAATTTAGACAACTGATGCAAACCACGCACTAGCCAAGGCAGAATCCCATCACAGCATCTCAGAAGCTGAAAGCACAATAACATGGAAATCCTGCAGCAAGTGAGGAGGATTATTGATTAGACAGTGTACATAAGGAATAGAAGAATAACTAAAATAAGCTATGAGTATCTGGAGGAATACTAGAGGACAAAAATGGAAATGTAACAAGGAGGGAAAAAACCCAAAAAACCTCGCAGACAGAAATACAACACCACAGAGCAAACACTCAGCAAAAAGTATAGATTAAAGTTCCAAAATCAGCAACAAATGCTACTCATGGTAGAACTGAAAATAAAAAAGCAACAACATATTTAAATTAATGCAGCCATTTAAGGTAGAGCAAACTGCAACAAAACTGACAAATTAAGAATTAACTGAAAGGGATATATAATATTTTCATCTAGTAGTATTTGCAGCAGTATTTCCCTTGAGTATTCTTCATATAATACCCATTTCCAGAGGAAGCCTAAAAGTGGTCATATTTGTAGGGACTAAGCTCAGAAAAGGATTTCAACAGAATAAACAGGTGCAAGTTTATGTATGGATCTGTAGGTAACTGTGAGAGATCCCTCATTGCCTTCTAAGCCGTTTACCATCTAATAGAACTACCTTGAGCATGCAGTAGGTCCTGCTTTGAAAGTGTTAATAATATTCCACTACATTTTGTTCTGGTACTCCTGTGCCTCTGTAGCCAGGAACTGCACACTCTGTGAATTAAGTGCTTTATGGGGTTTGGCATGAAATTTCACTGAAAACATATCCAAACACTTTGTAGCAATTACACAGGATATTTTACTTAAAATATGATTCAGAGCTACCAAAACACTGTCAGTAATATCTCAGTTCCAGTGAAAGCACAGTCTCTACAGATCAGGACAGAACAGAAATAGAAAAGTTCAGCCCAACCTCTCCTGTGCTGGACATGTAGATGATCGCATTTTTCACTTTAGGATTCAGATACTAGGTGAAATCAGTTTATTCAAAACATAGTCCTGGAACATGAGAATAAAGTACATCAGCTCCTTGTTAGTGTAAACTCTTTTTCATTCTAGTGTTAGGGCCTTGCCTAGCTTACTAGTCTCTATCAGCAGTTAATTATGTCCTTAATATGAATTTCAGAATGGACCAGAGTCTGTATCTACTTAATCAGGAAAAAGACCTAGTGACTTCAGTGAGAAACTACCTGAGGCAGAGTTTAGTTTACATTTGCTTTGAATCATTTGAATTCATGAGAGGAATGCAAAATAAATTCTAAAGCAGAATACTGCTAAAATGTAATCTACACAAAAAATAAGAGATGCATGTTGGAAAATTGTTATCAAATTCTAGTCTCATAAGCAGGAAACTCTGCTGAAGAAGGATAACGTGCAGAATACGCAAGGGAAGCTGCAGCTGAAGGAAGTCAGAAAAGAAAAAGCCAAAGGTATGCAATTTACCTTTCCTTTCACAGAATATTTCTTGTGGACCATTTAAGTCAGTATCACTTAATAAAGTGCCACTTCATAGCTGATTTTGTAGTATTTGTAGTTGTACTTTGAACTGGGTTTAGGTTATTACTTTTATCTTTGCCTTGAATGGTTTCTGTCTATATCATTGCCTGGTACGATTTGCAATTTGTACTAACAGAGTTCTGCTCACCTCCCGTCCACTTCCACCCTCACCTTGGTCCAAATATTTGTGCAATTTTTTGCTCCTCTGCTCCGCCCATCTCCTCTCTTCTTTGACCTTATCTACCCTTCTTTCTGCCCATTTCTGCCCTTCTGCTGCCTTCTCTGTCCTTCTCTTTTGCTCTGCTTGTTCCTCCTTCTTCCTCATTCATCTCCCTCCATCTTTTCCACTGTGAGGTCTGCCCAGCTCTGTCTGCCTTTCTTAGAATTTCTTCATCCTTCCTTGACCTCCTCCATTAGTTGTGATCCTGAAAAACAGCCTTGGCCCTGCTGTCTTTAAATGACCACATCAAGGCAAGACAGTCAACATGATAAAGCAAACAAACTGGAGCTGTTATTGCAAAAGTTAATTACTATGCACAATCTAGAATATAAACAGAGGCAAGTGCTGCATGAGAAGCTAAGAAATCTAGCAATTTTCTCTTAGAAAATACTTTAGCATATATGTGATCTCTGCTTATTCTCCCTAATATTTCCCAGTGCACAGAAGGAAGATATTGTCATTGATACAGCACTCATAATCCCTGGACTGAGCTTGAAAATAAAACTGGGGAGGGAGGAAAGAACCACCTGTAAGTAGCTCTTCAGCTTTGGCTGCTGTTAACATTTCCTCTCCATTTGCTGGAAAGCCATGGCCCAATATACAGCCCAGTAATTGAACAGGGGATTTTATGTTATTTATCATATGTTAAGATCATATACACCAAATTCACCAACATCCTCTTCTCTGCCAAGCTTCTATACAGAGTGTGCCATGGAAAACATGACCCAGTGCAGTAAGACAGCTGTGGAGGTTGTGTCATCAATTTGTAGTCTGGCTTATTCCCAAGAACCAAACCCCTGCACTCACAGTAAGCATTAAATACATACAGAAGCATTAAACAGAACTAGCATGGCGATGAAATCACATTAATCTACAGCTGAATATTCACAATATTATACTATGAAATACTTTCAGAGTGATAAATACAACTCAAACCCTCCCTCTGCTTGGGTTTTTAATAAAGCACTCTGGTGGCAAGCACTGGACATGAAAAAGCTCCTGTACTACATCCAGCAATCCAGCTAACGTGGTCAATACACCTTGCAGGGGACAGATATAACCAGGTATTCTGTCCTGTGTGCAGTCACCTACCTGAAAAAACAGGGTAGAACACAATAATGCTGGCAGTAATGGAACACAGAGGTAGTACCTTCCTCCTACCTAGGTAGTGGAGATGCTCTGCAGAGGAGGATTTGAGCTGAGATTTTTGCCACGTGTCCAGATGCAAATAAAAGCCAGGTGGTACACACAGAAGCACCAGCAGTGATATCTGTTGGTGTTTCAGTGCTTTTCCATGTATGGTAAGGAGTTCATGATTTTCTCATGACTCTAGTCAATACCCAAAGCAAATTTAGTTTATCACTACATTCTGAGCTATGCCCATTGGTACATATCATAAAGCAGACTACTGTCAACTTGTTTCCTAATACAAAATAGACATGTAAAGATTTAAAATTCAACTGATTTTATTAATCTAAATAAAAAGAGATAAGGCCAATACTGAAAATACTTTCTTTTAATTTCTTCACATAGCATGATGTCATTTAACCTCCATATATTATGATATTTTCAGGCAGGTATTGATTGAGCCTATGACATCTTTTCAGAATTTTTAATTCCTTAAGGGATTCTATAATTAAAGACCTCTTTCCTGTAGACTGCCTTTGAGTTGACTTTTATATTATTATTTAAAACTTGAGTGATTACAGAATACATGACTAATTCAGAATTATGGCAATAAGGAAATCTCTCCTCTTCTGAAAAACTCATTGATATTTTTTTTCATTCTTCTTTCTCTCCCTTTTTCTTAAAATATAAGACTTAATGCAACACAAAAAATAATTATTGACTACAATATGGTAATAGATTAAATCAAAAAGTGGGTGATTGGACATACAACATTACTAAGAACCATGAGACTTTATATTCTTTTGCTTCTATTGTGTTCATTTTTGTATTTTTACCACTTGCAATGCCTCATAGAAAGACACATATATTATAAAAGAAAAGGAACAATATTTTCTCATGTGCTGAAAAAAGTCACCTTTTTTCCTGTCCCTTGTGTTGCCTGAGGATTCAGATGACACCAGCTTGATTAACTCAGTGATTATTTTAAAGTTTGCTTGTGATCTTAGAGCAGTGTAACAGAAATGGGAAAAAAATACCTCATTCTTAACAATGCAAACCTCCTTATTTATAGATAATCTTTAAAGCACTAAATAAAAAGAACAATTAAATAGAAACTGCCTCTAAAAGGCTGAATTCTGTAAGTAGTAGTAGCAAGACATGCCTAGCACAGAATGGCATAGCCACAGAGGGGGTAAAGGCTCCCAAACAGCATGTGTGTCTCAGTCACGTCAGAGCAGGGCTCCCAGCCACAGGAACTTGGGTAATCCACACCCCAAACTTCTGGAAAAAGGCAGCATTGAACTGGTAAGGCTGCAACCTTACAGCCAGCTCAACCCTGTCCCCCAGTAAGAGCTCTGGGGAAAGGCTGCTGGGGAGCCATTAATGCCTTTTCTCCCAAAGAATGCTGTAGGAATCCCGAGGCTCTTAGGTGCAGAAACATTTCAGGAGAACAGGGCATTTCCATCTAAAAGCAGCCTTGAGCCCTGGCCATTTCTCTGGCTGGCTGCAGCTGGTGGTCACTTTGCAATTCTGCAGGAGTACTGTTCTGTACTGCCCTGATTTCCACCTCTGACATTTCCCTGGCCCTTTCCCACCTATGTGAAAGGCAGAAGGTCTGGCACAGAACCAATTATGCAGTCTTTGCTTCACCCAGGATTCCCATTCAACTCATTTTTCCCCTTAGTGCATGCAGTTCAATAGCATAACTAAGTTTGCACAGAAAAAACCTAATTTTTTTTAAAATTAATGAAGCTAACATGACGATTTAACATGGGTTTGGAATAAGCAGCTTGAATTGGCATATTTCAATCACTGAACTGGAACAATTTGAGAGAGAAAAAATACAAAACAAATGAAAGAAATATTAAAGAATACTAAAGGAAATTAAATAGGAGAAACAACTATAAAGGATTACTTTCATCCCAAGACAAAACTCTCTGTTCCTTCTACAAGTCTTCTCAGTGGTAGACATTCTCAAAAATACTTATTGCCCACACCCTACTTGAATGTTCCCAAAAAGGTTTCATTCTGGTTCTGCAATTTACTTCATAATTTGTTTCTGACTCAAAAGATACTACCTGGGATGGTTGCACCGCTCAGTCTAGCCTTCATTTTGTTCATCCAATTATGAGGGCTGATGGGAACAAAGACTGTAATTCGTGTAAATAGATTCCCCCTCTTCTCTCCCTGTCTCTTCAGCAAGTCACTGAACAACTTGAAAATGCATAAAATAAAATCCCACAAGGCATAAAACTCCACTGCACCAAAATTCCCATTATTTACTACAGAAGGGAATGCATTCTGTCAGTGGTAACCCCTCCACCAGTGAAGTTTTGTTTTTAGTAAATCAAGAAACTTTTAAAGAAAACCAGAATAAAACAGCATTTTTAATCACCAAGCCTGAAAAAAAAAAAAAAAGAATTAAAGAAAAAAACTCTATATAAAAATGTGATACTCTTTATTATTGAACTATTTGTGTTTCTTTACTCAGGCAAATACCTGAGGACACATTCCACTCCAAGTAAAAGTTTTTATAACTCTAACCACCCTAGAATAACACTAATTAACATTTAGGCATATAAGCATATAGCATCAGAACAAATAATTTTAAGCAGACAGCCTTAGATTTAAAGTATCAGGCAAAACCAGATTATTTCTTCTTTTTTTCCTCCCTGAGGTAGATAGTATGTTCTTTTCTGAACTCTACAAGAACACCATTCTGCATAGCCCTAAAGAGTGCCATCAGTATAAATAACAATGACTCCCTGAATTATGGAACAGCAAGATATTTTTGTAGTTTGCCATCTTGTTCAGCACTGGAAAATATTTTGTGCTACATCTACTTTCTTGACCAGCATTGCATAGATTTCATAGGACAACAGAGGAAGATACATAAAAAGTATCTAAAAAGTAGTAGGCATAAAAGCCTAGTTTCCCACCAGTTAAAGTCTGTTTTTCTAATAAATAAAATACCCAAAGCACTCTATAAGAGTATGGCCAACAAAAGTAGAATCTCTTTTGCAATAACTATAATAAGTATGTTATCAGTTGCAGAAAGCACTGGAAGAATTTTGAATCATATAACGGCTTGGGTTGGAAGGGACCTTTGACAGCCACCTTGTCAAACCCTGCCTGAAATGAGCAGGGACATCTTCAACTAGATAAGGTTGCTCAAAGCCAAATCCAAACTGCCCCTCAATGTTTCTGGGGATGGGGCATATACAGCATCTCTCAGCAATCTGTGCCACTGTTTCACCAGCCTCATTGCAAAAACCTTCCTTACAAATAATCTAAATCTACCCTATTTTAGTTAAAAAACATTACCCATTGTCCTACATAGACCACTAAGGAAAAGTGGAGCTGCATAGCAGAAAATGCAGAAATCCTGAGTTAGTGCAGCCAGCACACTTTTCAGGGAATAACCTTGTTTTATAATCTAAATCATAATCAGAGAGAGCGAGCAAATAATCACTTCAAGATATAGAACTTTAACAGCAGCACATGTAACAGGTTAGTTTAATAAATAGGATGGCGCAAAAACCATAGAGTACCATATAAGTAATGATCACTGTTTAAAATCAATGCTCTTGCAAATTGAAGCCAATGCAAAGGGGCTAACACCAGGGTAAGGTGATCCGGTTGATGTATTTTGGATCTGCTGAAATAAATCCATTTATAGGAGCATTTGCAGGATGACTAAGTTAAAAGAGCACTGCAACAGTCAGGCCTGGCTAAGGGAACGCCTCCTCCTCCTGTCAATATTTCAAACTGATAAAGAGCTGACCAAGTGCAATCAGCGCTGTGATGAATAAAAGAAAGCTTGGGACCATTAACATTAATGGGACTTGCGTGACTAAATGCTCATATATTGTTCTGAAAATTTACCCGATGGACCAAGAGACTTTTTTCTTTGCTTATGCTTCCTCTATCTCCTGCAGACTGTATCTGAGCGGTTTAAAAATATACTGCGACATAGTATAACCATCTAAAATAACTTCATATTATTAATATCCCATGAGTCAAACAAAAAGAAAAAAATAAAAAAAAGAATTACAGTCCTCTCTCTGGCTAACTGGAAAACTTGAGAAAATAAAAATTCCAGCTTTATACACACAGATAAAATTGGCTGATCTAATACCTTTGGGCAGAGTGCCTTATCCTTGGGGCACAATGACAAAGATTCTGGCACCTGCCATCTACAATGCATATGAGGGAATGGTGAATGATCTGGCACTCTGTGAATGCTGGTTGAACTTTTTTTGGAAGACAGAAATACAGACTAGCAAGGATAGTCCTAAGATGATATAGATCTGGGAGATGACTTGGTTCAGTATTTTTTATTTGAAACATGGCAATCTGGGGGTTTTTATCATCAATATTAAATACCTATCATATAACTTAGTGCTGTACCAAAATCAGGTGACATCTTTTATCTCAACTGCCTCCTGAAACCTGAAAAACACCATGCTGTAAAATGGGGGATGAAGGGAGCATCTATGGGGTTAGTGTTGTTTAGAAGAACAATATGAACTGTTTCATATCAGTATATATCCATAGCATAACCGAGCAGAATGAAATAAAATTTTGTTCATTTATAGCTATTTAATACAAAAAGTTTTTTAAAAGAATCCGAGATTTACAGCTATGTAAATTACCAAGTGTGAAGTCATCGTTATACAAGAAATATTGAAAGCTTTCATATTGTCTTTTAGCTTTGGCAGAATATGCCCCAAAAAGATGAAACAGCATAGAGAGGCAATGTTGAGCAGAACAAAAAAACCTTCTCCTGGTAGGGAGAGAGACCTCTTTCTGGCAAGTTCCCCAGGAAAAAAAAAAAGAAAAAAAGAAAAAAGAACCTTAGCAGCTGAAAAGACAAGCAAATGTCCTTTTTTACTTGAAGGTTTATCAGAGTTACAAGGAATTTAACTTTTTTTTTTTTTTTTCCCCACAGAGGAGAAAAATCCCCATAATTTTACCCAACATAAAATTAGGTGTCCCACTATTGAGCCATTTTTATTTTTAGTTCTTAGCCATGCTAGTAGACAGGGATTATATTGATTTTAGTACCTATATTATTTTAATACATTATTTTAAAATCAAATGCTTCATTGGAATATGCTGCTACTAATTTAGAGATAAAAGATTCACATATGTATATCTGTCACTCCACTGTGAACAGCTGCAGTCCTAAAACAGGATCAAGATAGACTTAAGGTAAAATTTTCAAGTCTGCTGATCAGTCCCAACCTTCACTCACCATCTCATTTAGCCTTAGACCAACAGACTGAACAAAAATGCTGGTGTAAGCCAATTGTACTACTGCCTGCTTGCACCATTAATACTATTAGTAATACGAAACAATATAAAAAAATAGAATTCTGACAGAAGAATTATGAAATTACAAAGAAAGACTGGTTCCTAAAACCAAAACAGAGCAAGTAGGAACGAATAAAGTTCTTTGTCAGTGTACAAACTAAGAAAAAATTATTTCAAAATAACAACTTTACAGGATTTACAGATAATGAAATCACAAAATGTGGTGACTGGGAAGAACGTTGCTGTGCTTAATTATCAGTTCTACTGTATCATCAACTTCTTCATGAGCAGAGTTCAAAACACCAAGCTCCAGCCATTTCAGCACAGGTTGGCAGAGGCAGCAGCTTGCAAAAAGCTGTCTCCCACCTGACCAGCAAGGACACCGTGCCACTGCTTCTCAGAAATGCACCTGGGCAAAGTAACTCTCACCTTCATGATCTTAAGCAAGACCAAGTCTCAGTATTTTAGCTTACATACCAAAAACAAAAAATGTGGGGAAAAAGGGGGAAAAAAGAAGAAATGGAAAATGCAGCAGTTCTATTTACACTCTCTGCCACAAGCACATCATCCCATTTGCTCTGTTCACTACACAGACTCTCCATAGAATATCAGGTCAAATGTAAGGTCCCAATATTAATCTTCATGGCCATCCATGGAAGTGGTTCAAGATATCTCAAGAGTGCCCTTTTCATTATGTTGGTGACCTCTCTGAACAACTGCTGTTAGTTTCAAGGCTCACCAGAGCAAGACTGAACTGCCTCTGCAAGAAGGATAGAGGCCCTGGAACTCATTAAAGGAGCAGATCAAAAATTATCACAAATTTCACATGTTTCTGAAGACAGTTTGAACCCAGACCTAGTCAGGCTTTCCCAAGTCATACATTAAAACAAAAGAGAGGGACATAAAAAAGTAAGCCTGTCTAGAGAACAATGTTAAGCAAGAGGTAAAAAAGAAGGGAGTAGAAGTGGAATAAGAAAAAAAAAAACCCAAGAGAACAAGTTAGCTGAGTTTATTTTGGAAGATACTTAGGTTGCACTTACACACTATGACTAAGCTACAATATCTCAATTTTTTTTTATCTAACACATTGACAAGAATATTGGTTAAAAAAAACTTCACTAAATAGCTTTAAAAAAAAAAAACAAAAAAGAAAATTTCAAATTACTTTTCATCCACAAATGGAAGAATAGAAGTTTCTAACTCTGAATTCACAGTATAAGTTATAACTAAATAAACAACCAACGAACTAAACCTTCATCCCAGAAAAGCTCAATAGGGAGAGCAAATTTTTTAAAAAACTTTAAAAACTTATATGCCAGACTTTTCTAAGTAAAACTATTCCAAAACTACTATCTACTTTACATTTAAAAAAAAATAAAATCAGGTTGCTGACCTAAATTTAGTTACAACTTGAAAAAATTGCATGGGTTGTATAAAGGCTATTTTCAATTTCTGAGGAAGATTTTTGAAGTAAAATCTTTTGGATTTCCAATTTTTAATTTTTTTTCTTTTTAATTTTGGATGCAATATCCTTATAGAATTCTAAATTCTGTATATTTTTAAACCAAATGACTGTAGTATTATCCAATACAGCTAAGGCCAGTCTAGATAGCAATAGTTAGTGATTACCAGATCAAAGGCCTTACTTAAATCAATAAAGATAGCTCCTGTACATTGATTACCATCCAACACTATAAAAATATAATTGCTTACCTTGAGAGGAGCAGTGCAAATGAAATGAAAAGGTCATAATAGGTCAATAATTATTTAAATTAAACTTACATCTTCCTTCATCTGATGGACCAACTCTAGCACACACTGAAATGGTGGTGATTTACCAGTTTAAATAGACATATTAACATGTCAGCAAAGGGCTTAGCAGTAATTGGGTCAGCAATTTTAAGCAGTCAAGGTTCCAGGTTGTCAGCTTCTCCATTTATGCTCCCAATTAATCTTAAGGTATTATAGATCTTAAGTCAGTAAGCACAGATCTAACTACTTTAGATCAAATCTCATTTTGGGTATATACAGAGGCAGATTATAGTTACTTTCTGTGATCTTTCTACAACAAATACCAGTATTTTAATTCTTTAGAATAGCTTTTAATAAAAAGAAAAGCCATGCAACAATTTGCTATCAAGTTCGTGAATTCTCCAGTAATTTAGTTTATGACATTTCTATCACTGTATTAAATGGTCCTTAAACCAGAACAGTACTACTTGGCAGGTTTGTGTTTTCAACCTATTGGTTACGCTAACCATGCTAGTTGCTTTCTGGATTCTCAGCTGTACTGCACAATAACTTTGACATTACTCTGACAATATAATTGTTGATGGACAATTCTGGGGTTTTTAATTTGTGTCTAAAAATAAGAAAAAGAAATCTTTTCTAACCATATTTTCTTCACAACAAGTATTTTTTCACAATTACTTTGAAGAATTAATTTACATTACTGTCATAATTTCAAAAATCAAAAGTTTTAAGATTTTTGATTCTTTCTTTCTATGGATCAGACATATGAATTTTTCAGAGTTGGGTTACCCAAAGTGAAAAAAAAAAAAAAAAATAGAAGTCTAAATTCATCAGTGTCAGGAAACGGCCCTTTGCAGGATGCTTATCTAGAGGATGATGATAAAATTCTTAAAGAAAAATTACATTTTCATGGAGACTTTGCATCTTAGAAATTTAGAAGCTAAAAAGATTCTTCCATTGAATTCACCCTGGACACCAAATCCTGATGGTTCACTAAATAGTAGAAAGGAAGGGAAAGAGTATTTTTTTGTCCTCTTAATTTTCTGCCACTTTTTGACAGGCAATACAAAAAAAAGGAAGACAACATTTTGAAGAACACAGAAGGAATACAAATAAGGTGATTACAATGGTAAAACCAGAAGGGAAAGAGTGGAAGAGGGAGAAGCGAGAAACAAATCATGGTTAGTGCAAAACTGTGGGAAAATAATTGAAAAGCAAAAGAAATTTTAAAAAGGGAAGGAAGGGTCAATAGAAGCAGAGGAGAGCCTATAACCACTAAGAGCTCTCCTTATAAATCCAAATGAAATAGAAGTTGTTGCAAACACAAGCCATTGGAAAAGCATTCACTATCTTTCACATACAGATGTGCATCTAGTGCAGCAGTCAATGGCCCTAATAATCCAGATCAGAGATTTTATGAATATTAAAGATTTCTACCCATTGACAACTGTATTTATCAGCAATGTTCCAAATCATGGATATGTGTGGGACTCCCCTATCACACTGGAATCTTTTTAACTACCACTCAGAGTAACTATTTAGGTCACATTACATAGACAAAAGCAAACATTCAAAAATTAGGTAATGCAAAACCAAAACTGTCTGCAAGAAATTAATGCATACACAAATAGAGGATGAGTAACGACATAGTCTAAAATTATACAGACATTTCCCATATGATATCTGCCTCTAAAATGTTATGATGTTCAGCTGCTAAAACAGAATTCATGTAGCAAATAAGGAAGGATTTTGGGCACAGAAGCCTGTCTTTTCGGATGTAGTGCTCTGTGGATATTTATTGAAAGAGGATGGGGAGTATGAAAAGTGAATGGACAGTTTCAAAACTCCCACAGTTCAGTCACCCTGGAGAAATCTGGCCCCATCTCTGCCTCAAAGCTCTTATGCAATGTGAGGTAAACCACTTAAGTCAAACTTTTCAAAGCTATTCACTTGTTATGCACGCTTCATTTTCTTGAGTGCTTGCATTTAAACACCCCATGGAGATCTGTGGAAGTGTTAAGTGCTCCTAATTGAAAAGGGATTGGTGGAAACACTACTTAAAACACATGATCTTCTCAAAACATACGTCTTACCTATGTAAAACTCAAAATTAGCATTAATTCCTCTTTTTTTTTTTTTTTAAACACAAAATCCCTATTCATAAAACAAAACTGGTAATGTAAGTGTAGAAACGTACGTCAATGATTTCAAAGTAGTCTGGTATTCCCGTGAAAAATAGCATAGGAAAAAATTAAATCTGCATAACTTAAGAATAGACATGTACAGTAAAACAGACAGAAAGGCATATACTAAACAGAGACAGGATTTTCAAAAGGCAACAGCTGGTCCATACCATACAGAGAACCTGTGGAAAGATAGTTTCTAATCAACTTGTTATATGCCATAATAACATATAACACAGCTGAATGAAGTTCATGCTGCTTATTTAACTCCATTTCTTAAGCTCTAGGTGCTTAATTTTGCAAACTAATTTTTCCCATATGTACTAGTGCAGACAGCTTTTTTTTTCCTTCAAATTACCACAGTCTAATCCTGAATGATAGTTTTGCCATAATGGAATTATTCAGTCTATGATCTGATTGATTTTAGACCTTAAATACTGAATCTTAACACACGTAAATTTTTAATCCTTTAATTTCTCTATTCTGCCAGGAATTGATAAGGACAGTCATACTTAGACAAGGTCTTAATTTAATCGCCCTGAAAATCAATTAGAAGGTGAAAAGCTTCCCTATATTATTATTATGAAAATTTCCTGATCAAATTCACAATGCAATCATAATCAATGCATGACACCTCACACACTTTAGTCAATACATAATTCAGTAGTTACATCTTCACCCTTTAAAAACAATATGGAAAGGAATTTGTATCTCAAAAGCAGAAATAATTTAAAGGCTCAGTATTAGTCAAATACAATGTCTGAAGTCATTGGACTAAATAACCCATTATAGAAATAATCTAAATAAGAGCCAGGCATGTACCAGAAAGCATTAATTTCACTTCAAGTATTTCTCCAGCGAATACAATGGTAATTGTCTGTTTCCTGCAACCTTGTTGAAAACACTCCACAGAATCAGAAGGAAAATTTTGGCCTGCTGTTTAACAGAAGAGGTGAATTAGTCAGCAACAACAGTGAAACACTTTCTTCACCATCATCTTTACTAGCACAAAAATCAAGGTTGATACCAACTTAGGCTCACCATCAGTAAAGGGAGAATTTGTATGTGAACTATTATAGAAGCTTGGTCTCTACAAATTGATGGGACCTGACAATATTCACTTGAGAGTGTTCCAAGAGCTTGTTGACATGGTTGCGAGGTCAGTCTCCACAATCTCTCAGAAGCTATGGAGATTGAGGGAAATCCCAGAAGACTGGAGGAATGATAATTTCACTTCCATCTATGAGAAGGGCTTAAAGGATGATGCAGGAAATTATAGGCCCATTACTCTTACTTTAGTCCCTGCCAAAGTGATGGAATGAACCTTCCTATGAGCTACAAGTCAGATGAAACACAACTTGGAAAAGCACAGACTCATCAAGGGCAAATCATGCATGCCCAACCTGACTGCATTCTACAACAGTAACTTCCTCAGTGGATATGGGCAAGCAGTGGACATTTCCTACCTCAATTTCACTAAGACTTGCTGCACTATTTGCCACTGCCTACTCCTACAGAACCCGATGTGTGATGGTCTGGAGATGTGGTCTGTGGGGTGGGTGGGAACTAGCTGTCAGGCAGCACCCAGAGGAAGGTGGTAAATAGCTCCTTGCAAACTGGCAACCTGTCACAAGAGGGGTCACTCAGGGACCAAATCTGAGCCTAAAGCTGTTCAGTAGATTCAAAAGTGATCTGGATGATGGGATCAAGTGTACCCTGATGAGATGCAATGATGACACCAAACTGAGTGGAAGGGCAAGCCCCCTTCAGGAAGACATGGATAGACTGAGAGAATGGACTAACAAGAACCTTTATAAAGTTCAGTGAAGACAAATGTAACATCCTGCACCTGGGAAAACAGAAACAAGGAATGCAGCACAGGCTGGGATCTACCCAGCTGGGGAGCAGCTCTGTGGAAAAGGACCTGGACATCTTGGGGACAAGCAATATGAGTGACCAGTGTGCTGCTGTGGCAAACAAAGTCAACAGGATTCTAAGTTGCATCAACAAGGACATCTCCAGTAGAGATAAAAGTCATTATTCTACTCTACTCAATGCTTGTTAGGCCACACCTGTAACACTGTATTCAGTTTTGGTCCCTGCTGTGCAAAAAAAGATGTGGATAGACTGGAGAAAGTCCAGAGAATGGCGACGAAGATGATCAAAGGATTGGGTAGCCTAGACTGAGAAAATTCAGCCTTGAGAAAAGAAGGATCAAGAGAGACCTTATCACCATGTTCCAGTATTTAAAGGGTGGCTACAAAGAAGATGGAGAGTCCCTTTTACAAGGAGTCATGTACCTGGAAAAGACAAGGAGTAATGGGTACAAGTTACTTCCGGGGTGAATCCAACTGGACACAAGACAAAAAATTTCAAAATGAGCCAGCTATTGGAATAATGTTTCCAAGAAGTGGTGGATTCCCCAGCTCTGGGCAATTTAAGATTCAGCTGGAAAGTACTGGGCCATCTTGTCTAGATTATGCTTTTACCAACAAAGGTTGTACCAAATGATCTTTTTCTTTTTGGCTAGTATTTCTCATTAAATCCCTCTCTGAAAAAGTACTTAGGGTTAAAATTTTGTTATGACAACACATAAGAATCTCACAAAAATCTTACAAATTCTGAAGTACTGGTACGGAAGACCCACAATTGTTCTAACAAATGAAACCCATTTAAATAGTCACTTTTCTTTCACATATCTCTGTACCATCAGGCATTTGAGTTTGAGAATTTCCAGAAGTATTCATAAATTCACTTCAAAAGGTGACCATCCATTGAACTACTCTTTTCTATGTTCAAACCTGCTTCAAATTCTTTCTTTGATTTGTATTATTTGCTCTAACTGAAGTGAAATCAGCCTCCATTTAGCACGGGAGGATCTCTTTAACCTGGAGGAGAGAGAGGAGATCTTTAACATGGATCTCTAGCATGCTAAGTTTTCAAGAGATGCTTGGAACCTTCCACTCCATCCTTTATTTTTATTTTTTAAAATTAAATAAACATCATGCCTTTGTGCAGTTTCTTTCCTATAGCTTTTTCATTTTATTTGCTTTTTTCAGCAACTTTTATTTCCCTAAATTTCTCTCAACAAGACCCTCCATTTTACACCTTTTCTTAGAGGTGCACAAACACAAAAGGAATACCAGAAGATGTCATACATGAAACAAGGCAGCACTTCCATAACTGTTTGTTCTCCTAATTCTTAAGCAGAGAGAATGCCTACTACATTCCAAAAAATTGAGTCACGTTTGTACAAAATTAGTGAAAGCCCAATTAGAGTCATGAGAAAAGGGAAGAACTGCTCTTTTAAAAAGTACAGTCATCTTGTGTGTTTGTGATAATCAAAAGACCCAATTCTGTAACTGGTTTTTGCACAGACAGATGAAACTATGATCTAGTCTAGGAAAGGGTCTTTGCACTAGCAGGTTGATATAACAATGTGAAAGCTCCAGCTTTTACAACTTCCAGTGTACAACACTATTGTGTTCTCTAAAAGTTACCATGCACAAGCAGAAAAAACTGGTTTTAACCATGCAGTGCAGAATGCACAACACTGGCAAAAATCTACTTTGGCACTAAAGCCAAGAAGAAGAAAAAAACATACTGCCCTTGTATGCCAAAAGCTTGCGCTGCACAGTCGATCTGTTAAAGTACAACAGGTAAATATGAAAAATAATACACAAGGTGAGATTCTTTTTCTTCTTTTCTGTAGTGGCTACAAATTGGGAAAAAAAAAAAAAAAAAAAAAAGGGAAGAAAAAGCAGCTACTTCATACCAATAGAAAGTATGTCAGTGCCTTAAAAAAAACCAGCTCATCTTAGTGAAAGTATTACCCCTGTAACACTGGCAAGGTCAGCATCAGCTTGGCTTATTTGTTGCCTAAGTCCCTGTTGTGCATGTTCAAAAATGTTTTAAGTTGTTTTGTTCATAAAGCAGCAGAGTTCACTTTGTTGTGGTGGATCACTCCTTTTTCTCTATATGCAGCTCCTCTCTCACTCCCTATCTTTAGGCTTCTTGGGATTCAAAAGGAAGAAAGGAAGAAATGTGTTTTTCAAGATGAAACTCTGAATTCATTTTAAGTACTAAGATAAAATTCTACCTAAAATCTCTGTGCAAACAGTTCTCAGGCAGAAAAAAGGATGGTTCTCTTTCTTACTGAAGCCAGCCACTTGACGGTGATATAGAAGATCCTTATCTTTCTTTCACATAAGATGAAGATGCAGGTTCAAATCATCCTTTTGTGAAGACAAGAGGAGAAAACACAAGAAGTTAGCATAAAAATTAAAAGCATTTCTAAAGACAAGTCCTGTGGCAACAACCAAGACAGAAAGGACACAACAAAATGTGAGTTCTCCAAGAGCTTTTTAGTGTATGATTTAATATAAAACTCTGAAAAATGATCAGCAATATTAAAAGTTCCCTGACAAAAATTATGTTCTTCAAGTCTGCAAAACATGTGTGCTCTCTTTCTTTCTCTCAGATTATTCAAAAGCTTGGAATAAGAATTTCTTTTGTAATAGTTTCTCCCTCAGAAAATCTTGTTTACTTTCTTCAGTTTAATGTAATGAAAGAAAAAGGCCAATTCTTCAAAAGCTATGAAAGGAAAAAAATGCCAGCAGAGTGACAAAGAATACGTAAAGCCGAACTAAGCAAAAAGGTCAGATTTCTCTCCTCCTCTTTCTTTGTTTCCATCTTTCTGGTATAAGGCTGAAGTAAACAAATTTAACTGCATTTGCTGTAAAATCGTGTCTATAGATTAGGGAATCTTTGCCATCAGTCTGGAGAAATAGATGGACCACAGGTGGACTATAAAAGCGAGTAAAAAACTGGCTAAACAGCAGGACTCAAAGGCCTGTGACAAGTGGCACAAAGCCCAGTGGGCAGCATTTACAAGAAACTGGTACTGGGACCAATTCTGTTTAACATTTCTCTTCATTAAAATGGATCCCAGGCGATGGGAAGGAGTGTGCTGTCAAAAAGTTTGGAGGCAATCAAAAAATTAAAATTCAGGGCTTCATTGGAACCTTAGCAGGCTGGAGAAATGGGCTGACAGAAACCTTGTGAAATCCAGCAGAGGCAAATGCAAGTCCTACAGTGAAGTTTTGGGTACACTAGCATGGAAAGAAAAAAACAAACAAACAAACAAACAAAATGCCCAAAACAAATACAAAAGGTACTTGCAGACTGGAACAAATCCAGTGGCACCAAGATATCGGGGACCAAAGCACATCACATTCAAAAAGAGGCTGAGACATTAGCATTGTTTAGTCTTGAGCATGGGAGGAAGGGGGGAATGACTGCCTTCTTCATTTATCCCCCCAAAGGATATAAACTCTACAGTGACAGGACAAGAGGCAATAGACATGAGTTCATATGCAGAAAATTTTGTATAGGTATTTAAAGGAGAAAAGCTAACCAAAAGAAGAGTCAAACTGGAAACTGGAACAATATTTGGAAACATACTTAGCTACATATAGAGAGAAAACTCAAGCACATGAAGGCCTAAATAGGTCTATCTGGACTCAATACAAGCAGGAAGACTAGATGATTTCTCTTCAATACTAAATTATTAAATTAATATTAATCACTAATTCAGAATAATATCTAACCATCTCAAATCATTAGCTATATAAAGAAATTCTAGAAAATAAAGAAGAAAAATAAAATAGAAACAAAACTTGTTTAATTCATGCAGCCTACCCTCTACACAGAAAATAGCCAATCAGGAGAAAAAAAAAAAAGGCAGCTCTTTCCTACTATAAGTTATTTGGTAAAATGAACATCTTTCCCAGTTTCATTGGGTTAGTCTGAGTTTATAATAGGATATATGTTTGGAAAACATTCTTAGAGGTCACAGAAACAATCCACTTACTCCAAAGCAGAATCAATTTTACCCAGGTTATTCCTGACAAATGCTCATCCAAGTGTTCTTTAAAATCTGCAGTGTCAGAGCTTTCATTTCTTTCTAACAACAATGAATTCTTTTGCTCAACTAGCCTGAATCTTTAAAAAAAAAAAAAAAAAAAAAAAGACAATCTACCTTGCTGTATTTTAAGCTGATTATGAGTGCATTGCTGCTTTTCTCACAGTAAACACAAAAAGTTCATTCTCTTCTTTTAAAAATTACACATTTTTATATATTTTTGTTGGAGTCTGGAATTCTGAGAAATATTTCTTTGCATGTTTAAGAGATTTTAAGATCTCTGACAAACAGTGTTTTTAAACTTTGTTCATGGAAAAAGGGCTTTTTAGGCTCTAGAATGAAGCAGAGTTTTCAAGAGTGCGTATTAGATAGTAAAATATCGTGTAGGTGCCTTACAGGGTGAAAATTTTAGATGTATGGGGTTTTTAGGATGGTAAGCAGGTGAAGACAATATGGAGAAGTCCACATGGCTTCTGGGCTTCCTCCTTCTTGCTCATCTGCTCCATATTCTGCAGTGAGGTGGCAGGTTGGTTTAGAGTAGAGTCTAACTTTCTAACATGGATAATAGCTATTGGGCAAGTATTATAAATGTTGATTACTTGGATTGTAGTATAAATGCACACACCACTCTGTATGTGGGGATTTGGGGTTTTGTGCCTTGAACTGACCTGCAGAAAGAGCTCTGCTGGTCAGGAACAGAATGTATTGATAAGAAAAAATAAACAATGAATGAGAACATCAGAAGAGATGATTCACGGCCTTTCCTTCGATCTTGGGGCTGACAAAAAGACTCTGTTTGCATTCTTGGGTCACAGAAAACAGCCGGCAGAGAAAAACACACAAAAATATTTTTTATAAACCTGAGATATTTTAACACCATTATCATTATAAAGGAGATGTCCTTTTATTCTCTATTTTTCTAAACCACCATTTTCTTTGGCCTCTCTTCTTACATTGTTTTAGAACCTCTAATCCTGTTCATTTTCTTGGTGTTCAGTTATAATGCATCCCCTAAAGTTCTGTTGGGATGCTGGAAAAGGCCTGTTTATTTGGCTCCACAAACTAATGAAAATATCTGCCTCTTTGACGAACTATCAAATGTTTGCTCAAGATCCTGTGGAGTGAAATTTGTTTTACATTACTTCAAAGAGAGTTCAATGTGATGAAGAGCTATGGGGAGATCCAACACTGAATGACCACAACCATTCTCAGCACTCCTGCCCAGAACAAATGTAAATGATGCCTGTGCAGTGTTCCATGGCAAACTCATTAAGAAACATCGTTACTGGAAAGATTCTCCACTCTGAGAAATGTCTGTGTATCCAAACCAGAATCTGGCAGTAAAAACACTAGCACAGATATAAATATTTTTTTAAATACACGTTTTTAAGACCACTTTACAACACTAAAAATGTCATTGTAAAAAATACTCGTAATGGTTAATATATTAACATCTTACCTCATACAGTTATTTTTGAATTGTTGCAGAGCTGAATATGCATGTAGACGCTAGCAAAGATTACACAGTCCAGGAAGACATACTTCTTTTTGAGTGTATTATCCTATTTCAGAAAACTTGGATCAAAGCAAGGCCAAACACAAAACTTTCTTCAGAGTAGACTGCATTTTGATCAATATTACATGAATAATTTTCTTTTAAAACAAGTAGCATCCAAGAGGAATGACATTTGAACTCCAAGCTTGCCTGTTCTACACCCTGTATAAAATAGATATTACTTCTCTTGATGACAAGAGAACCAGAAAGGCAAACACAACAGTGGTACTGCAGCATTCTGACTCCAGACTCACAGCCACAGCACACAAGCTGGACCAATAAAAGCATACCACACAAAATAAATAATTTGTAAATAGCTAATTCTAGAGGTGCTTTTAAGTATGAAGTCCCACATTACGTAGAATCTGAACTTCAGCTCCTCA
Organism: Certhia americana; assembly: GCA_018697195.1. Lineage (NCBI taxonomy): Eukaryota > Metazoa > Chordata > Aves > Passeriformes > Certhiidae > Certhia > Certhia americana. The sequence goes on from CM031859.1 coordinate 91,751,488, forward strand.
TACGTTAAAATCACACCACTTCGTTGTCTCATGGGGAAGATACAAAGATAAACACCTAAACACCTCAATTTTCAGAGTGTTGGAAGATGGATAATTTTCTTAGCTAAAACAAGAACACTAACAGCTCTCCTTTGCCTTGGGGTATTTTGATAGATACAACAAATGTTATTGTATCTAAGAACTTCAAGGAATGTGAATAAGTACTAAAAATCAAGTCTGTATCATTTGGGAAATTACATTACAGGTGGCTAAAACACTTCTTCACATTTTGAAGAACTGAAGTTGCATGTGGACAGTTCCAGGAGAAAAAAAGTATTTTTACTTGATTTCCTCTCCTCTAATGTGTACTCAGAACACATCTTCCTGTGCAGCTGGAGGTTTTGTTACAGACAGGACACTGCTTAGTGTAGCCAGTGTTTATTGAATAACTTTTTTTTTTTAAGATGATTTTGGAAAACTTCCCAGAAAATACATCTGCCCCTATTACTTGCACCTTGGACTGGAGGGAGGTAGTGAGGACAACTGCATTTATTAGCAATGAATAAACTGATCCATCTTTTTCTGGATTAACAGTGGGAGATCCCAGAGGCACTGAGAAGTATCTGTCTGCTGACTGACACATACAAGCTGGCACACTTTTGTGTCAAAAATGTACACAGCTGCATGCACACTAAAGCTGTTCCATCCATAAAGCACAATTGCCAACTACTTGTCTTCAGAAATGGGTAATAAGAGAGGGTCTCAACAACAAAACAACTGAAGAGTGCAGTTAAAGAGTATTTTTCATCCCTTTAAGTGTCTGTCTTTCTAAACTCTCCTGGATTTGCTATAATTTTCCCTTCCATCATGTTTTGGAAGAAGGACAGATAACCTACTTAGAAAAACCCAGATTTATATTTCTCAAAATCTTTATTGAGCTGCCAAACCCGAACCACACATTTTTAGGTACCAAACATAGACTGATTTAATCTGATTGTCAGTCATTACTAGCAGATGTCTGGACAAATTGCCTAGTGTGTTTTAGTTCTAGGTTGTCTCCAAATACTCTAATAGATGGTTGAAGAGAAAGAACACAATCCAAAGGTATGATAAATTATATTTATTCCTAAAGCATTATCAGCCATCAGCTGCCAATATGAAGGGAACTTTATTTTAACATCTTCTAACCTGCCTGTCCAAACTCTCCCAAATCATCTTAGCCATTACAATAAACTTTACTCAAGGCATCAGTCTCAGCTTATGGAGCAGAACTAAACCCCAGAGTGCATCAAAACTTGGGTAGATTGGTGTCTGGCTTGCTTGGTTACAAATAGTCTCAACTGACAACAAAAGAAACATATCAAAGGGTTTTATTCTAAATATCCAGTAAAGGGTGCAAACTGATGTTAGGAAAACCACTGGGCAATTTGGATGAGGAAAGGAGTCCAACAGCTGTTCCTACAGATTCCCACACAGAGACAGGTTGTGCCAGTCAACACAGTGTCAATATTTAACTAACACATTATCACTTTTTATTATTATTTATCAGTCAAGTAAGCACCTAGCTAGGAAAAAAAAAAGTGAAGTCATCTTGAACTTTTTTTTTTTAAGTCAGATGCACTGAGTGATCATAGAGAGGCAAGAAGCTGATTTCTTTTTTTAAGCAAAGCCTGAATTTGCACATACACTCTTGCAAGTACCAAATGCTGAAACATCCTTGCCAGAATTACCTGTGGTGACCCTGAAGACAAGGAATGTCAACTGAGTGCTCTCCAAAGCTCCAGAGTTCTCTTTTGTGTCAACAGTGCTGTACAGTTTTTGCAGCCTTTCTCTCTCTTAAACAAGGCTTAGTACCAGGTTAAGTTGTGTCACTTGCCACTGGTGTGGCCACCATTAGTGTTCTAGTTAATGCCTGCTCTTACAGTTACCTAGACTCCTTCTGGACTTCCCCTTCTTGCTGTCATTCTCATAACCTGAGATAAATATACACACGCACATCTTTCATACACTTTTTTTTTTTAAGTCTTCAGCTCTGCTGTTTCTTCCTATAAGCATTCATACTTAACGCACGCAAATGCAAGAATTCACTTACAGACCGCTACATCTCAAATGTGCAATCAGGTTCACTTTTACAGAAATCATACTGTCTGTATCTTTGCTTTATCCCAGAAGTCAAGACATCAGCAAATGATGAGAATCACAGAAATAGGACATAGGTCTACTTCAATCTGAAAATCTCCTGGTTCCAAAGTAGAGTGAGTAATCAAGAAAAAAGAGAACACTCAAAGGCCCAGAAACAGTGGGATTCTGACAGAGTGGCAGCCTTTTTCCTTTCCTTAACAAAACAAACAGGATCACAACACAAAGGCTCTGAACCTGAAAGACAGAGCTTTTTGAGTGCTTATGCAGCTCCATGAATCCTCAAAAACATACCAAATAAAACATATCTTAGTACTCAAAGCAAATTAGTTAGTTTTTATCCCAGACGAATAAATAAAATCTTTTTCTTACAACTCAGAAACAAGTCAAATATGCAGCAACATTCACTGTCATGTACATCTTTCTGTCCAAACATGAGGTAATAAAAATCCCACATGTCAAATGATTTCCCCAGGCTTTTTAAGTGAGAATCAAAATAGCCCATACATCATTAATCATTACATTACTTTAATAAATTAGAACCTACCTACTTTAACATAAAAGTGTTATAGAACATGATACTAAATGGTAAACAAATTCAGACTACAATTAGTACATTTTCTAAGTAATTTAAACTTATTTACCTGTAAAGTAGGTATTGGTGGGGAGAGTGGAACTTGCAAATCTGTAATACCCATTTCCTGGAAAACGGATCCCTTTTGTTACTTCTATAGTCATTGTAGCTAAAGATGAATCCATCCTTTCCACCTGGTAGATGGGAGAAGGCCCATTAAGCTCTTCAGGTTCATTCCAAATTATCTTTACTGTTGTGCTGTTTATTCCTTCAACACGAGGGGCACTAAGTTTTCTTGGAGCTGTGGATAAAAAAAGTTACCTAGGCATCACTGTCCTTAACACTCAGACAATTATTTATTGCACATAACAATCATTGCAAAACATTCCATTTCATTTTTCTGATCTTAAGAATAAACACAGATATCCATAGAAGCTTAATTAGGAAAGAGAAGAAAACCTAAAAAAATGATCTTTATGAGAAACTTACTTTCAGTTCCACGATAAATACTTTATTTGTTTCTTCAGGCTTTGAACAAATGTCTCTCTAATTATATCTAAAATATTTTTGCTCATAATCTTTGAGTATACTAATCAACATCTTCATAAAAAGTATATTTGGATGCCTTCCTTCCTTGATGGGCCTCTTATGCCAAACTCCCTGTAAGTATGTATCTGTATGACTTTCACAAGTGGATGTGAGCAAAAAAGCAAAGGAAAATTTGAACAGTTGTAACTCTTTTACATCTCAGTATGATACATGACAACAGGGGTCTCTTGTCACTGGACTTATCCTCACCAAGAGGAGCAGAACAGCTCTCTGTCAACAGTCCTGCAGGCCCATCCAGTTGTTCTCATGATGTGCACACCAGAGAGCAGCTTGTGTTCAGATAATTACTCACTTCAAGAAAATGACCCTCCCAAAATTTTCTCCGCCAATTCTGGTGCACACCAGGACTCCAAACAAGATTGTTTCCACAAAGGTAGCAGCATAAGACAGGTTTACACTATAGGATGATCCTCCTACCATGAAGCTTAATACTTTGATATTCTTTTAAACACTCTGACAGCATTGGCCACTCTATACCTGAGTTATAAACTAAACTTACTCCATTTTTTAATAAAATACTGTACAGTAAGCCACTGGAGGGCAGCATGACCTGTTTGGATTATGACATGATGGTCCTACAGGTGGAAAGAAATGGACCATGACTGAAACAATAGAAGATGTCATCTGGAGAAGTATAAAAACACTTTGCTATGTATAGAATATATATACATCTTATCTTGCTTTTTTCCTCACTCTTCTTTCCCTGACAAAGAGAAGGATTTAACAACAGGAACTTCATTTGTGCCCAGGAACCGAAATAGAATGACAAATTTCAAAAATTACTTGTTCCCATAATGACACAGTAAAGAGCAATAAAGGCCTTTCAAGAACAATAAAATCTGAATTAAAATATGGGCCTTCAAAATCTGATGTATTACTTCACAGCCCAGCATTGTACATAGCATGAGTTCTTTAGAGAAGGAGAGATTGCTTCATTTAAAATGAATTAATAACATCCTTTTAAACATTCCTGTATTTCTGAGATCATTAACATATTTTTCATTTTTCCTATTTGCCAGTAGTATATTACTTCTTCTTTTTTTTGCTTTACTTTGTCCCCCACACCCCGTAACTTGATAGACATCCTTCTTGGAGAAAGCAGGGAGCAGGGGAACTGGGAAACTGCCAAAGGCACTATGTGCTGTAAATTCCTGCTTAGGTACCATTTATGACTTCACAATCTAATTAGTATCTCACACGATGGTAGAAATTTACAATGTCAAAATTGAAGTAATGCAGTGTGAGGTCATAAGCTTCCCTGCATAAGTAGGGCACAGCACTAATGAATTGTGGTATTAATGCACAAGTTTAAATAGAAAACATGGCTTAACAATCAAAACTTCACCTCTGAGGGAACCAGCCTACGTCAGCATTTTAAATGCGAATTGGAGAGGTTGAGCCCTCCAGTTCAGACTACTGATGGCAAAACAGAAATGCTAAAATATTATTTTTAAAATGCATACAGCTGACTAGCACTCATGATGATAACTACATCTTCCTTTAAAGTCTAGTATTAATAAATGGCAGTTACTTGGACCATAATTATGGCATCTCTGATACCCAAACCTGAAGCTTTTATGGGGCTTATGCAATTAACTACTTAAATGCATCGTAACACTTGCTTCTCTGACAGGGAAGTATTGATTTTTTAATCATTTTCAAGTCTCCTCTAGCACAAATAAATGTACTACAGTTACAGTTAATGCACTGTGTACACGCATTAAACACTGGCATGACACAATTTATTATTTTGTGATATATGGAACACAAGACTACCTTTTCAGAAAGTAACATCCTTGCTATAGCACTAGTGTTTAAACTACAGTCTCCTTGATGCTTGAGAATTCTTGTGCATCAAGACAGCAGCAAACTGTACAGAATAGGTTACATAAGTATTTAAAAACAAAAATAACAAAAAACCCAAACAGGAAACCCAACAAAAAACACAAAAACAGAAGGTCTTGAAATAAATCTGTAGCACTAGCCCTGTAGGTACTAAATGCTGAAATTAAAAATATTCAACACTAAAAGATACAGTATATATTTTCCTAAAGGTGTCACTGTGGTACCTGTAGCTACTTTCTGAAAGATGAATCGAGTATAATTTTACCTATCTAATTTTTTTTTAGTCACGTTCTGTTAAGACACATCTGTCAAAATAATGAGCATACTGCATTTTAGTGGATTCAAAGTCACAGTTTTGTGTATTTTAATTATGTAGTTTTAATGTCTTGCTATATAATACATATTTAATACATTATAAGGCTAAAACAGTATTTAAAAGCCCATGATTGCTGCATGCCATTGTGTAGCAGAGGGCACAGAAAAGACCAATTAAGACAGATGGTCCATACAGCTTATGCTGAAGTCATATATCTAAATATAGATGTTGCTACACAGGTCATTACAAATAAGCCTTTCCCATGTGTTTATGCACACACATGTACACAAAAATGAAGTTGGTAAGTAAAGAGCAGTTAATTCTGTTTTGTTTGAAATAATATCATTTTAGTTTTAGGCTCGAAGACAGATGCCAGCATTTCGCTCTGAACAGATGGTAATTCCATCTAATAGTGCATCTCTGTATTAGTAAGGTCTGTTGTGTATACAAACAGTAATAAACACTAGGTAAGGATCAAAATAAATTTTAATTGTTGACATTAAATTCTGGCAGCCATGGTTCTAAGGATACAATACTCCTTTCTCAAGTCTGTCAGGTTTACTAATACAACTTCTAAAGCTTTTCCATACTCTGCCAGATTCTTGTCCCAGGAATAACATATTTGCAGTGTGGCTAAATTTTACAGACTTACATATGTTTGAGCAACTTCTGCTCAGCTTACTGTTGGTAGGTATTTGGGTACTCTTCCACCGAAACCCTCAAGCAGACATTGAATGGTTCAGGAAGGTAAAGCAATGAAAAGTACACAGTTTTTAACTGTTTGTTAAGGTGAATCCCAAATGCATACGTAAAAAAAGAGAAAAAAATGCCAAATTCGAGGACAAAAAGTTACAGAAAATATCGTTTTCTTTTCATACTGGAGTTTGCCTTGCAGGTAAAATTGCATACCTCACTATGGGTCATATATTTCTTATTTGTCTCCGGTAATTACTCCAGAGGACCTCGAGTTTGCTATTGCATTTCAGGTATGTTCTCCTTTTCTGCACTTCACAATGGTATCAGTCATTTCAACAGTAAATCAGTCATGCAATATTCTGACAATATTTTGAATTTTAAGAGATTCTTTAGAGTCCATTTTGGACTCCTTCCCAAAAAAAAAAAAAAAAAAAGAATAAAACCCACCCACAATGGACATCAAAAGAAAATTTAGTAACACGGATATGTTGCAATCATATTTCTTTTAAAATAGATGTAATCCACTGTATTTTTTAAAAATCATGAAAAATATATTGCTTCCACCATATGGGACAACCAACGACTCACCAACCGATTTAAGATGCAGCATATTGAGCTGACCATATGTTACAGTGCTGTTGAATGGCTGAGTGATTCATGCCCGTCACATTCTAGTATATCAATTAAAGCTCCTTGAAGTCTGCATGATTTGTGTCTCTGTTATTAAACCCTGCTAATTCATCCCACTTACACATCTGTTATAAATCTCTAGGAGTGCTGCATGATTCATGGCAATCTGTGAGCATGGTACAGCAAATTCTTCTCCTTGTAATTAACAGTAAATTGTTTTACTGCCATGCAATGAATTTTTCAGTTATATTGCAAATGAACTCCTAAATGCACGGTTCTTTCCTAAGAACTGACTTATATTATTAGGCAATTAAAAAGTATTGCTTTGAACCAAAAGCTTTTAATCAAGAGGAATGCAACTTAAACATAGCTTGAAAATGTTGCAAATTTGACAGAGGAAAAAGAACAAACTGAACTGTTTTGAGCTATTTTTTGACATAATATGTGGTTGGTAGGGGAGAAGAAAAAAATAACTTTTAATTCCCTACTGATTCCCTGAAACTCAAAGAGCAGTTTAACTACAGCTTGAACACTTGGCAAGACAAGTTTGAGCAGATTCTATTTATCTCAGAAGTTACTTAAGTCATCTGTCATTACGAAATTTCTCAGATTACTTTACACTTTTCTAATTGTAAAACAGCGTCTTTATTCTTGGAATAAATAATTGGATAATTAGCCAAGCTGAATCATCAGAGGATTCCAGTGCTGCTCAAGTGTTCTTGTCAAAGGTGAAGCAAATTCATTTCAGCTTTGCCTCTGTAGCTTTCTGAAGAGGCTTTGATTTTTTTTCCTGCTACATTCTTGGCAGCAGCCTCAAATTCATGAGTCCATACATCAAGTCAGTAGTTTAACAACAAATGAAATTAAATTCAAAGAAGGGAAACTAATTGAAGGACAGCAACAAAAGTGTTTGGTAATGTGCTTTTTAATATGGCATGCCACATTTGCATGATAATTTTTCCTTTTTAGCATGGAGCAGAAAGTGACTAGCTTAATGAGGGATTATTCAAGACAGGAATGAACAAAATGCATTCATAACTAAGAACAAAGATTGTATTATGAAACGGAAACAGGCAACTGCCGAGAAGTAACTGGATGATTGGTTTATGCATTATGAATAAAAAGGTAGAAAAATATTTATATTAGTATTCACTAATGACTATATATACAAGATTGTTGTAATTAAAATTATAAATTAACATATTAAGAGTGCTTGTTTAATCACTTTGGGTCCTATTCACAATGAAGAGACTTATGTACATGCATGCAAAACAATCTGTGTTTCCAGGCCAGCAGCAAATGGCCCTCCTATTTCTCTTCTGTAACAAAGGAAACTATACATTTCTTACTAACTGTGAAATGGGTATTGTTGATTTTAAAATTCAGGCATAGCGTTTTGTAGAAAAGCCATCTATGACAGAGATAAACAAATGAGGCTTTTGAAAGGGCCTGCACTGGACCTTATTCATGAACAGAAAAAATGGACAAATTACTCAGATTAAAAGGGTAATCAAAATGAAAACAACAAGGAGTGTAAGACAGCTCAGAATTACCCCAGCAAACCCAGAGGCAACTCCAAAGCCCTAGATACAACTGGTTGAGAAGTCTGTCAAAAAGCCAGATGCAGCTGGTGCTAGAAGAATATCTCCTACAAATTAGCTTCCGAACCCTGTAATTGCCATCAAAAGCAGAAGATCAGGAATACAATGTGCTGAGGTAAATGGCATCAATCAAAAAGAAAATACTTTGCTATGTCTTTAAAAGTTCTTTTAAAATGAATTAAAAAAAAAATTAAGGGCAAAGGAAAGGCGAACTTAATTACAAGAAATAAGCTTAGTCACACAGCAGCTAATGAAACATAGCTGTATAGATTGTTTAAGGCAACCTTTGACTATATGATTTGAGATCAGTAGTATAAGAAATTGTACTGGTGCAAGCATTCACATAGCTAATTTCATCCTGCTGAAATGACAGAAAATGATGGGAATAAAATAACATTTTTTTGCCTCACTGAAAAATTTTGAAAACAGGCCTGTTTTGTATTGGTAACTTATCATTTCATGCAGACACATTGTCACAAAAGGAAACTTTCAAAGGACCAAGTCTCTCACTGGTACCAGCTAGTAGAGTACTATAGGTACCAGTTCAAAGTCCTACATGAGAGAAAAAAAACACAACAAAAAGTGCTTTTGAAATTTAAAAAAAAAGAGAAAAAATACCCAAGACTTAGTAAAGACAACAGGCTGGATGCCATTCTCAAAAATAAATAGGAATTTGAACACAGCAGAACCTTGAGAGAAGAATAAAGTAAAATTTTGCTCTATGTATTGAGTCAAAAAATGTGAATTACTGTCATATACTGCTCTCAGTTACATATGTGCACATCCACTTGATCTTGAGATAGCAGAGACAAAAACAAAGTACTAATTGGATTTCAAATTTTCAGCTAAAGTATAAACAATGAACTTTTGCCTCATCTATCAGCCAAGGATTTCAATTGCATGAGCACATTATTGCAGCACATAAAAGTATCAAATACCACAAGGATTACGAAACCTGTAACATCTTAATTTACCATTTAAAAGACTGATTAAAAAGTATGAAACACTTCTCAATTAATTGCATATTTAAAAGTCTGCTATTTATATATTTGCATCCAAACAGACCAAACTGAGGTTCCCTTTCTGCCCTGTCACCTTCTCTTTCAGTAACAAGGATGGGTAATTCTCTTTTATTTACCTTCCTATGCTTGCTTTGATCTTTCATCCCAATACTGCATTTACGCTAACATTGATCTTCCAACACTTTTTACCATTCATGGAGCATCAGGCATAACTGTTCTTTTATTTAGCTCATGATTCCGACTTCATATGCATTTGTAACACTCAGCTTTTTATAAAATGAATCAATTCTTAGCAATTTTTCTTTGTTTTCCCACACTCTCTCCTTCCATTCTTCTGATTTGTCTTCTTTATTAACATTTACAAACATCGTGGGTGTATGTATTGGTGAGGAGGAGTGATTTTGTCAGTCTGACAGACACTAGGACATATGGCAAATTTGAGTTTTCTTTCACTCTATTCCTGCAAAGCTACACATGGCATATTCCCAGTACAGATGCCTATATTGAACCAAGTTAGAATGAAACCACTCAGTAAGTTTGCTTCTGGATTTTAACCAGCCGTAGTCCAAGAGAATTATCACTGAAAAACCACCAGACTCTTCCTGATGCTTCTGCCTCCTTGGGTGCTATCATTAAATTCTGCTCCTGCGCGTTTCTTGGTCTTTTCAATCTTATCTTAAAACCCCTTACTTTTCTTTTACAACAGTTTTGTTTCTAGTGATTTCATGCCCTTGTTTCTACCTTTGTTTTTGTTTTCTCTCATACAACATATTAAAAAAAAAAACCAAACAGAAGCACAAGTTTTCAGAAAAAAAAATAGGTTTCAAAGAGTATCTTTTTTATAACTAGGATTCAAATCACCCTAATGGATCTGAACAAAGCTTAAAAATTACTTGAGGCTTCTAGTGGCAAATTTTAGAAGCCATTTACAATTTCAGAAAGAAGCCCCTTGCTAATACACATCTGTTGGACATCAAGATACCCGTTGATTGAAATGGTCCATGTGATAAACCTGTATACTTCATACACAGAAGGGGACCAGACAAGGTTTTCCATTATCATTCTCCTCCTCCTCCTCCTGAGGAACAGAGGATAAGAGTTAGTCTAATTTAGTATAACCTCTAGCCCAACCTGAAACACAATTCAAAGCTCCTGGATTGTATTACGATGCAAGGGGACCATCATGCTGGAACACATTTCAGTCAAGACTTCCTCCAAAAAGCTGCCTTTGCCAGGGCATGGAGTGGAGACTGGCATCCAGCCAGGAAAGCTGTCTCTTTGCCAGAGAGACATTCCTCCATAAAAAAGAACTCCCCAACAGTCCTAGAAAGACAATTTTAATTTCATTTTGCACTTTTCAATGACAAAAATAGAAAGGATAGAAATGGACTAAGATTTGATTATCTATTTTTACAAATGCCAGGGCTTTGTTTTCCCAACTTTGTTTCAAGTTTTAATTCCCTTTTACTGCTATCACATAAGTAGTACTTCTTTTAAATTATCTTTGGAAACACAGTTTTACTGAACCTCACAGAATGAAACATGCACACACACACAAAGAAAAAAGAAAAAAAAAAAAAAAAAAAAAAACCCCACACAAACAAACCCACACACAAAAAATCCCTTCATGGATAGGATGAAACAAGTATCTCCAGGAACAAAAAATGTAACTTGTGGAAGACAAAATTGCATGTAAAATGTACGTTTTTTGTTTTTCAATTTGCCAAAATTTAAGACATTGCAATAACATCTTTAAAAACATAAAAAGAACACAATACAGCACTGATTCTTTTCTTTTAAGGCTTACAACAGTAAGTAGGAAAAGGCTTCACTGCAAATCAGCTAATAAATGGGGACATGCCTGCTCTGCTATTTGGTATTCTCCTGTCTTCTCTAATGTGATAGGTCTCTGAGTATTAACACAACCAGGGAGGAGATGGTCATAAACAAGCTGTCAAGCATAACTAAGCTATTGTTCCTGAATCTTTTAATAAATGTATAAATGCAAAGTTGGATCATTTGTAGTAATAAGGTGTGCTGTTTAGGCAATATTTGTTTCCATGGTTATCAGCATCGTTCCTCATAGCTGTGTGGAATGGGATAAAGTCTTACAAGTAGGAGGCTCTGTATATGGCCAGCCTTCCACTTAAAAACAAATGGAAAGGCAATGAAATAAATAGACATGAAGAACTGAGGACAGACTAGAGGCATACTCCAACACTTTAAATTTCACTTCAGCAAAAAATTTCAGATGTTTTCCTATGAGAGATGAAATTACACCAGAGAGGCAATTGCAAAGATCATCATCACAACATTCATATGACAACACCACTAATTGCTTAACATTTTTAGTTCCAACTATTTAACATTTTTAGTTAAGCATTTTAGCTAATATTGCAAAATTAATTAGCGCACTTTAAATGCCTGTACAAAAGGAAACCACAATATTAAGTGGTCAGCTCTCTTCAGATGACCACCAGTATGTCACATAGCATAGGTTTGAGCTTGTATTTATAGTATTGAAGAACCATACTGAATACCTCATGCCATGAATAAAGGGACTTTTTAAGCTGATATTCCTACCAATTTCACTCTTAAAACCCTCTTAAACCCCCAGTGTCCAATAAGTTAGTTTATACCAGTCTTCTTCAAAGTAAATACAGGATTTCTCCATCTCTGTTCTGGACTGATGTGTATTTTCCCCTAAAATTTGCAGACAGTACCTTTGAAATCTGTGACAATGCTACTGAAATTAACTTGAAGACTGAAAATATATTAAGGTGCATAGGAACATATATGCAGTTTCTTTAGCACTGCTCCTATAGATACGTAAATACATATCTATAAAGCAAAATCTCAAACCTTGGGGGCTAAATAAACAAACATTTTCAAAAAATCAAACCCAAAGCATGTATGCTGCTTCTGATTTAGACACACAAATAAATACACTATGTACTTATGGTACTCCTCCTGCATGCATTAAGTAAGGCATTGGCACAGCATTTCATGTTGCTTGTTATGCAAACATACTGAACCCCCCCAACAACAAATTAACAACTTCTTAGCATCATGAATGGATGAGTGGATGCAGCCACATTTATGTACCTTCACCATTTAAACAAACACAAACAAAAACTATACATATCACAGCTCTCAACTGAGAGAGCAGTACACAAATCCTACTGCCATAACAGAGTACCTTAAACCTCCACTGAAAACATTTTGGGTTTAATCTGTCAAAACAAACAAATAATAATTAAACAAGTCACTTTGTATTAATACAACACCTACCCCTGCCACTGTGCATCAAACTAGGACTATCATCATGGTATTCATTAGTAAACCATGTGTCAGCTTTGCACTTTGCTACAGATTGTTTCCTTACCAGCTGCCAAGGTTTGCCCCATGCCTGGCTCACTGGTTACACAACCAATTTGATTGCAGAGAGTAACAGTAAAGTTGTACGTCCTGTAAGGTTTTAATCCCGTTGCTACGTAGGAGAGCTCGTGAGCCTCGGCTATATGCAAAACCTGCAAAGCAAACAGATTGGAAGACAACAGTTGGTTAATAATATTTTCATTCCTGTCATTTGATGACATGATCACTAATAAGAAACTTGTCTCTGAACTTGCAGATTCCTTCACTCAGACATGAGAAAGCCTGAATAGACCAACTGAGGGAGAGGATTATTTTGGAGAGTCTGAGCAAGCTGGGATTTAGGTGATAATACTTTCCATCACACTGTTTTATGAGGTAATAAGCCAGTTCCTGAGTGGATAAATGAGGAAACAAAGTTATTGCCTCATAAAACTGTGTGGTGGTGCAGTTATCACTACAAACAGTGCAGCTACAATTGAGATGACGAAAATGACACTATTAAGTTGTGAAAGCTGACCACCATTGAAGGAGTGACATGATTAGCAGGCATTAGGAGGGAGGGGAATAACAAATATCTACAAACACTTGCATCTGCTCTACTTTAACAACAGTATAAGCTACCAGTGGGAGGGGAACTGAATAAATTGTAGAATTTTACATAACTTTGTTATCAGTAGTTTTTTTGCATGAAGAATCTTGAAAGCCAGTGACTAGAAGCAATTGGCATTTATGCATTGTTAACAGCCCCGGGAACAGTAGTATCCCCAGCTAATAAGCAAATAAACTGAGGCCCCTCTGTGGTAATACCAAAAGACAAAATCACATCTGAATGAGAAATACAATATGAAAGCACCAGATCCACTCCCATATTCTGATTATGTATCATGTTTCTGCTCATTCCTAAGCTTTCATCTTACTACTAATGCCATGACATTTGTTTGCCTAACCCAGTCACTCAAAAATTACAACAGTATTTTAAAGTCACATATTTTGACTTTTTAAATCTTTTCCTTTCCAGTATTTTAGATTTCCCCACTTCAAAAACTCATCCAGACAAGTACCTTCTTAAGGAAAATGTAGATACCTACAACACAATCTGGCTTTAAGCATATTAGCAAGTACAGCAACAATACAGAACCAGTATACATAAGTATCAAGGTGATTTAAATTTTATTGCACAATCTCTTCTCTCCTAATTTTGAATCTCACCCGCTACTGAAAACAAGTCAGATCAGAAAGACAGCTTAAAATGCAGAAGTAGTATATAACATTATATAGTAGTATGTAACAGTATATACATCAAACCTGTAGGTGGAAAAGTTAGATCAGGTTAGATCAGAACCAGGGAAAAAATTCATCACAACACCTCAGAGGACATCAGGTTTTATCAATTTTATTATTACCAGTTAGGAAAAACTTAATGTAACTAACAATAATACCTGGGAAAATGGTGGCAAGGACTTTTGTTCAGTCATCAAACTGATGCTATAGCCCATCACTTCTCCTCTTGATACATTATCTTCGGGTTTTTCCCATGACACATTAAGGGAATATGGTGAAAGAGGGAATACTGATGGAGATGGCATGAATGCTGGGGCTGAAATAAAGTTAAATTAATAATATTCATAAAATAAATGAACAATATGCAAAATGCAAGTTTCCTCATTGTACTTGTAAAACACCATTTCAGACAATCATTTCTTTTCACTTTCCAACCTTATTTTCAAGTCTAGCTAGAATTTTCACCTTGTTTTGGTAAGTGCTTCACTCATCATTCTCCTGTTTTTTACCCTGGCTGTGAATGCAGATTAAAACTCTGCATGTGCCTTCAAAGAAATACTAATCAACACTACAGTCCTATCCCCTGTAGCAGGTAGGAAAGTACATACAAATGAAAAGGCCTTGAAGAAAAACTTCATGCAACATGGGAAAAAACTGATAAAAGCAAAAAGTGTTCAATACTTCAGCATCTTAAAAGGAATTCTGTTTGCTAGGCCAGTTTGAAATTAACATGTCTCTCACTTCTTACAAAACAGTTCCCCTGTCTTCCATAGTAAATCTGTTAAAGGATTGTTTGCACTGCAGTTAAATCCCCACCTGATTCCTCTGTAATAATAGGATACCAACTCACAGCACTTCTGCTACATACAAACAACTGCACTAATGGACCTCTTCCCAAATACAATTTAACACTTTTAAAACATATAGTATTTAGGAACAGATAAGCCAAAAGGCTCATTTTGAAGAAGGAATTAGTTTAGCCTGCTATTTTGCTGGAGCAAATGGCTGAAGTCACAATTTTCAAGCTAACACCAAACAAAAGCATAAGTAACATGTTTAATTGTTAACCATGGGCTCTATCAGTCTGAAAACCATAGATTTCTACTGAAAGCACTGAAATAAATTGCTGATATTTCAAATAATATGTCAACTGGCAAAACCCTTTTGAAAATCTGAAGATTTTCATAACATGAAACATTGTGAACTGGCTACACATGGGCATATTATGACATATGGTCTCTGTAAAAGCACATCAAGAGTTGTAAGGAGTTAAAGAGCACAGTTGGCTGTCTCAAACACAAAAGACTTTGCCACGAGATAAGCACAGAAGGAAGCAACAGGATGGCATTAACTCCAGGCCTGGTGCATGTGAGATCTGCTTTGCTCATTCTGGTTAAATACACCCAGACAAAAATTCCCACTTCAGCAAACTGTGTGAAGAAGCAATCGCTCACACACATAAAACCAATCAAATCAAGATCATCCCAAGTCATGGGACAGATGGCTTTTGAAAACTCCAAGAACCACTGAAGCTCCCCTGAATATGCTTCTCTGAATACCTGGAACCTGGACCGTAAAATAATCCATCAAATCAAGAACTTGAGATAAGATATAAAGATGGTAGTATTGTCCAGATGTTATCTCAGACCCAGCTGGAGGTTAAAAAACCTTGGGAAAAAGAATGCATCACTGAGGGTGGACACAAAGAATGTGAGATTCATGGGACACAACAAAGGCCAACTTGGCAATTGTGCTGAAACCAGCTGTGGCTGGGTAAAAGGCAATTCCATCAGGGAAGATCGTGACCACCAACTCGCAGCCCATCAATCCAAGAAACCCACTGAACTTAAAAAAAAGAGAAAGATGGAACATGTGGACCAATTAGCAAAAGAAGCAAGGGAATCATTCAACCAACAGAATAAGACAACTGTGTAGCCACTGAGCATTAGTTCTTTTATTTGCTAAAATGTATAAACTCTGAAAAAATTTGAATTACCTTAGAATCACCACTGAGAAGACCAGAGCAAAGAAGGACCAGCAGGACACTGCTGGATCCATGGGTGTAACTATCTTCTGTTGATCACTCTATCTCCCCTCTTTGTTTTCTCTTTCTATCTTTACACCTCACATTTGTTGGTAAATAAAATCCATGTTACTGACTTTGGCATATGGTCTCATTTGAACCTTAATTCAGATAGAGGCATCTCTCACTAATGGGGTCTCAGCAGAAGTTTCAAGCACTATACTCCTGAAAAGGTAACCCTCTCAAGATGTTTAAACGAAAACACTGCTTGGTACATTTTGCAATCCTGTAGTTTAAATGTAGGGTAAATTGACATGGATTATTTTCCTCAACAACACAATATTATGGTGAAGAAAATGCTTTTGCTTTTCATGCTCAGTTCTGAGATAATCTGATGTGTCTTTAATTAGTTAAAAATGTGAGATTATCTCTAGTTAACCATAACTAGACACTTTTATTGAAAAAGTGAAAAATGGAAAATACATTTTCCTTTCACTTCTATCAAATAAACTGAAACTAGAGCTTACCAGCCTCTCCTGTTCGCCCTGATATCCAATCTGAAGATATGCTACCTGCCATGTTTACTGCTAGCACATAAAATTCATACTCTGTGAATGGTTCCAGATCAATTACTGTGGTACTGGTCTGTGGTGGAGCCAAGGCATTTTCATTCTGAGATTCCACAACTGGTTGAGGACTGAGCCATCCACTGCTTTGGAAAATACGAATTTCAGGAGGAAGAAAGTTCCCAGCTGATCTTAATTTTTTCCTCATGTAAAGTTCATATCTTATAATTATACCTAGAGGAAAAGGCCAGAAAATTTAGTGAATTTTAAAGAAATATGGAGTTCTACTAAAATACCAAGTTTTAGTTTAAAACCAAAATAGTTTAAAAAAAACCCAACTAAATAGTTTAAAAAAAAAAAAAAACGAGAAAAAAAGACAAAGACAAGTGAACTTTTGAGTGGCATTTCAATGATTTTAATGCCAGCATTTTAAAACACATTACTGGATATGAGATAGATGTATATCAGTTTTATATCAATGCAAACTTATTATATACACAGGAAGGCCTCACCATTTTGGGGTAAGAAAAAAATCAGTGTTGTGATATGAAGCAATACATGATTTAGGTTGGATCATGAAAGTAGTTTAACTACAAGATCATAAGAAACCTGACCAGATATTTCTTGCAAAGCCAGGAGATAATTGCCATAAAATCTATGTATTTGTATCCGTATTCATGCACTAAACTAGAGAGGTTGCTTGAGAGAAAGAGCTTTTCTCTTTGTCTTTGGAGAGACTAGGAAATCAGACCAGACGTCGAGGCAAAAATGAGAATATTGTTCAAATTTGCTTCTGCTGGCCATTGGATGCATGTCATGGCTATGGACTATGAAGAGTGCATGACACAGATTGAGGTGCCAACAGCAAAAATCATGACCTGCATTGTAGAAACTGCCCCTCTAAATACATAGTTATTCTTGTGTGGGCATTCTTCCTGTCCAGTCTGGAAATAGCCGAAAAATGAGATGCGCAAAGTGAAAGCTGAGCTCCCCAAAGACAGATGCCCATTCTGTGAACAGATAAAAATGTTTGTTTTCACATGCATAAACACTTGTGCACATTAGTGCAAGTTCACAAAACTCCATTGCTCATATATTAAAAGACAGTTTTACCAATAAAATCTGTGGTATCACAGAAGTATCCTACAACAGCTGTGTTCTCAGTTTCAAAACCCTAAAATATTATTACACAAGTTAGACCAGCCACTCTTGGCAATCACCTAATCCCTAACAAAGTTATACTGGTAATAGAATTGGCTACTGCACATGACGGATGGTTTCAAAAACAGACTTCTCTGTTAATTCTTAGATTTTTTTTCCATAACTGTTATCTGTCTTTTTTTTTTTTTTTTTTTTTTTTGGTCAGGCAATACCACCACATCTGTCTGAACTAAGCAATCTGGCAAATTAGGAAAAAATTAATTTTACTGTGAATGTTTGATTATAAATGTGATTTTTGCTGCAGCAGATGCCACTGAGTGCTAAATCCTGGACCCAACAATCAGTGGATTTCTGGACTCCAGAAGAATAAAACATTGACTCTGAGGACACACTTAATGGCAAATAGGCAAATTAGGAACTGCCTTACTTCTCAGTGTATGGCACATGGACAAGGATATTCTAATGAGATTTGAGGAAATGCTGCTTTTCCCTTGCAAAAACTTGGATTGATAAAAGTAAACACAATATCCTACCATTTGGTTTCTCAGGTGGTGACCATTCCACAGCCAGTTCTGTAGAGCTGATGGTTTTGATGGCCGGTGGGTGTAGCCCTTCTGGAGGAGCCTGTGCAGTAACTACAGTTACTGGCTGGCTCTTTAAGCAGCCTCCACTAGTACAAGCTTGCACAGAAAAAACATACTTTGTAAATGGAATGAGATTCCAAATAATTGCTGAAGTCTTTAAGCCTTCATAGTGACCACAAGGCTGCAGATCAACCGAGCTAGTACAAGTCAAAATGTATTTCTCTATGGGCCCAGAGTCATTGGAGACGCTTGTCCAGTAAAGTAAAACAGAGTGGTGACTAACAGGAAAGACAGGATTTAAATCCAAGCTTCCTACAGGTGTCCCAGATTTTGTTCTGTATGTCACTGAGTCACTTCTTGTAAAACCATGAACGTTGCTGGCTTGGATATAATAGGAGTAGAAGGTATATGGAGCTAACATGGTGTCAGTGAAGTTCTGAACACCTGAAACAAACAGGTGAAAAGAAAATTGTATCAGTCTAAGACATGAAAAATAATCTCAATTGCTATACCTAAGGCCTGTCCAGCTCTAATCCAAGACATATTTATGCCTTTTCACATGTTCTGCTTGAGATTATAAACATTGAAACTTCTCAGGTTTTTTTAGCACAGGAAAATAAGGTCCCCTTTTATCCATTATTACCTTCCACTGCACATTAGTATCATTAGAGAAATTCTTTTCCCACTGAACTTCTAGTTCCTGCTTTAGTCATGAAGAAGATTAATACAATTATCTTCCCATTCTTCAAAATAATTATTTCAAATGTAAATCAGTATCAATATTAGTGAATTTAGAAAAAAACCAAAATCATTGTGCAAACTTTCAGACCTTTTATTTTTATTAATTTGATGGCATAAGACCAAATATTTCAACTTCATGTGCTTTCACTTCCTCACTTCTACAACAAGGCTTAATACCTCATTTGAACATCATTTGACCTTGGATAAGAAGTGAAACAAAAGCGCAAATAATTATTAAAAAGGTATATATAAAGCTTATATTTACCTTCTTCATCTCTTCTTTCCATTATTTTTAGTTAGTAGCTTTTTAAGCATCTTTTTAGTACCAATGGCTATTAATAGCTCCTGTGCATATTCCAGTAGTTACATACCTTAGTCATCACCACACAGTATGAATTTATGTACAACCATAACGCCATACATTCTTTGCCTTAAGAAATAGTGAACATTGAGTAATATATGATGTGTCAGAGCACAGATACTCAAACTTTTGCAAAGCAAATGAAGTGAATGAAGCTATTTCTCTATTCTCTTGCCACACTGGCAAGCCAGCCCTGAATACAACTTAAAGAAGAGAACCACAAAACTCTGAGTATTTCTAGATATTCAACCTTTGACATTGTAGAACAAAAGCAGCAGTCAGCCCAGTAATTGCTTGCAACACTTCAACTCCTTATAGCAATCACAACATTATCACTGGAGTCCAGCAATAAGAAGACCATGATATGTCCTGTCG
Source organism: Certhia americana (assembly GCA_018697195.1). Taxonomy (NCBI): domain Eukaryota; kingdom Metazoa; phylum Chordata; class Aves; order Passeriformes; family Certhiidae; genus Certhia; species Certhia americana. Next base: position 91,771,369 of record CM031859.1, read on the forward strand.
AGGCCTTGCAAACCGTGGTACTTCGGGCAGGGCTGGGAAACAACTCTGTCAGCTGAACAGTGGCTGCTGAGACCTCCTTGTCTGTGTGTTAGCAGTGAGCAGGCAGAGGATGCAGCAGGATCTCCCCTTGCACTAGGCACTGGTGAGGCCACACCTCAAATCCTGTGTTCAGTTCTGGTCCCCCACTACAAGAAAGACTTTGAGGGGCTGGAGTGTGTCCAGAGAAGGACAACGGAGTTGGGAAAGGGTCTAGAGCACAAGTCCTGTGAGGAGCAGCTGAGGGAGCTGGGGTTGTTCAGTCTGAAAAAAAGGAGGCTCAGAAGAGATCTTATAATTCTCTACAACTTCCTGAAAGGAGGCTGTAGCCTGAGGGCAGGCTCTTCTCTCAAGTGACAGGATGAGAGGAAATTACCTCAAATTGTGCTAGAGGAGGTCGGGTATTTGGTATTAGGAGATTATATATTAGGAAAAATTCCTTCATAGAAAGGGTGGTCAGGCTTTGGAATGAGCTGTCTGGCAGTGTGGTGGACTCAAGATGTCTGGAAGTATTCAAAAAAGATGTAGCACTTGGGGACATGGCTTACAGGTGACACGGCAGTGGCTGGATTAACCATGAGACTCAATGATCTTAGAGATCTTTTCCATCCTTAATGAGTTTATGATTTTGTATTTCGTTACATTTATAAGTAATTAGGAAAAAAACCTCTATTTGGAGCTAGAATTTTTTGTAACTTTGGTGTTTTTTCACATTTTAGAGCAAGTAGTTAATTTTGTCCTCAAGACAAAGACCGCTCTGGGAAACCTGAGGCTGAAGTTTTCCAGAGCAGCTAAGAAAACACTATTTTAATTGGGCATTCTGCAATATTATCATCCAGGTCACCATGCTTATTATTCTTAATTTTCCTTGGGAAGTTCAGTGTTTCTATAAGACTCTCATTTAGCCATAAGATAATGTTAATCCAGTTGTACTCTCAGCTTATAAGCATTACAAATTCCAAACTATACCAAGAAAAAAATAACAGGGAAAGTTCTGCCAGCATTAACAATGTATTCTTTAAATCCAAACACCAGCAGATGATTTCATATCACTAATTAGGGGAACTTCCAGGAAATGTCAAAAATGTCTTTTGAAGCCAAATCTATGTTTTCAAGAAGATAATGTTTTGTTAAATAGAAACTTGTTAATGTCTCATTATACAGTTAAATACATCCAGAATTCTTTTTGCTTTCTACAAAGTATGTGGCTAGAATAATAACATCCTCAACAACACACTGTTTCAAGTACATTACGAAATAAATTTTTAACAATGAAATATAGCTTTTCTTTTGAAATCAATACATATTTTTACTAAAGTTAGGCCTTCAAATCAACTTAAGGAATTGGAATATTTCTCTATTAGTTCTCTAAATTTGTTTAATGTTTCTTTCCCGCAATCACTTAATCCCATGCTTACATGGGATCATGTATCTCTCCTCACAGTATGTATTGCAGAGTGCCCAAATTCACAACATAAGCCACATGGAAATGAACTGTAACATTGCAGCATGAAACCAAAACATAGAAATGTGAGGTGCATTCCAAAAGATCTGGGCTTCCATTGAAAAATAACTTCTTTTTTTTTTTCTTCCCTCCAGGGTTCACACCAACAATTAGAGAGACTCAACTTCTGCAAAACATTAATGCTTCATTGGTAAGAAACTGCAACAAACTGAAGACGCTCCTAGAACAGAGGTCAAACCTTAGCGGCATTAAACCACACCCGTCCTCTTAGAAAAACCACTTGTGTGCCATGTATACATACAAACAGGATCCAAATCCCTCTCCTTTTCTTTGATGAGTGGGATCAATATTAGCACAAAATGGCCTTTCCAGCTTGGACAGAGTGTTGAATCCTTTAGGACTGCCTTCTGAAGATCCCTTGGCAAGTCTCAACATGAGAGAAGTGATGCTGCTAAAGACAAATCAGGAGCTACACTGATAGCTAAACAGAAGGTGCTAAAAGTTAGAGGCCACAAAGAGCTTTCCTATCTGTTAACAGTTTAAAACCAAGAAGATAAAAAAAAAAAAGAAGTTTAAGCACATTATAGAGTTTTCTGTTCCCCTCAATTCTTTGACTTTGACATTTAGGTTTTGGCACCTACATATATTTTCAATAAATACTTTCGATAAGTCACTTTTGAAGTTTTTCAGATTAAAAAGTAAAATAATTATTAGCCATTTTGGGTGATTCTGTTTGCCAGATTTTAGACTAGGGTATTCCTTTCAAGCAAAATTAGTAACACAGAACCATAATTCATTAAAGAGAAACAGGATAATGTATTCAAAACCACAGAGAATGATAATGACAGGAATGAGAAATAGCTAAGAAACACCACACATAGACATAGATATATATATACACACAAATACAAAATCTGTGATTTCACCTTACTTACTATAAGGATGGTAGTCTTCAGTTGTATAAATTTCTTCCTCATCCCTATACAGCTGGTAAATAAGCCTGTTAGAATTTGGAGAATCAGGGGAACTCCATGAAAGATTGATAACAGAGGAATTGAGAACTTCTCCTGTAGGAGGAGGTTGCTGGAAAGGAGCTAAAACATACACAAAAACTGAGGATGTAAAAATGAGGGTAATCAATAATCACATAAATTTAAAGAAAAATGCAGAGAAACTGCTAAGCATTCTTCACCCAGAAAACCTTTAGAGTAAATGCACAGTCACCAGGGCTAGACACTAACAGACTAAACCAATCCATCCAAATGCTCCCTAACAAAGCTTGTCATCCATGAAAAAAGTGTATATATTTAAGCAAATGATGAATAAACTTAATCCCACTTTCCATGCCAAAAGAAAGCAAGTGTTTTCCAAATACATGGGGCTTTTTAAATGCATTTTGAGACTTTTATAAAACAAAAACCTATTTATATGGTCACTTTATTGAAATTTCTAGTTCAATTAGGATATATTTTTCAGAGGATTCATTGCATTTTATCATAGAGCAAGCATAACTTCCTCTAGGAAAATACTAAGAGAGAGTCCAACTACGTCCAGATTTTACTGAAGTGTTAAAATAAGCTTAGTTAATATAATACAGTCACAAAAACATAAAGGGTGAAATTTTGAAATTTATTTAGCCAATTCACTTCCATTTGTTTCTGGTGAAATTGAAACCCATGAGAGTAAGGTATCCAACATTTTAAGAAAGCAGCCTGACATGCTTATTTGCCAAAACACAAGTCTCCTACCACCTCCATTAACTTTGAAAAATGTGCTACTTAATTGCACTAGTATCAATATAGAAAAAAACAAACTTGAAGTTCAAAAGTGAAGTGCCTCACATTTTAAGAAAGAGTGTTCAAAATCCCTCCTGTGTCTCTTTTCTAATCCAAATGTGTGATCATGGTCCTTCCTAAGATATCTGACACTCAGAAATTAAACTTTATGTACATATTTACACACATGCTTACATAAACACACATTTTGATGGATGGACGAAGTCGATTATCTCAAAGGTCCTTTCTAACCCAAATGATTCCATGATTCTATATTTATGTTATTATTCAGGTGAGAGCATGAGCCCACAGCTTGCTGTAGGACCTCCAGTAACCCAGTTACACTAAGGAAAGCCCTACTCTCTGTCCCTCCTCACACCGTACATTAGCACGGAACAAGACAGGTCTGTTTTGGCAGATAGTAACTGCATTCAAAGGTAGACTGTGCCATTTCCCCATCCTCTTCACCAAGGGAGTGTGGATCTAGAGGAAAAAATCTTGCTCAAGGAATAGAATAGCCCAGGGCAGCACAGAAATCCGCACAGGGAGTAAGCTACCAGGAGCTGGATTCAGAACCACCCAATTAACTTTCCTCCCCTACATTAAGTATTATAGGAGAACATCAAGATTAGAAGCATGGGTTTTATTCTCTTCTTTTTATAAACTATCACCTTCTTCATTATGTGGATATTTGCTTAATATCACCAAAAGTTAATTTGGTTGCTAAAATCTGTTCATCCAACCTAACAGGAGACAAGAAGCAAAGCATGAACTTGTAGACAGAAAATGTCATGAGGACCTCATGACACACAAGTGATAGATGTAGGACTTATGCCAAAATCAGCAGGCCACACTACATACAGGTTTTCAATGCATCTAGAAAAAATCCAGAAAGTGAGATGAATCTCTTTATTTAGAGTAAGATAATGAAGAGCCCTGCTTCTACTGCAGTCTCCCAGACAAGAAATAGCAAATAATATTTCTAGAATTAGCTGAACATAATCATTATCCCCTCCTTAAAAAGCACAGACTGTATTGTTGCCAATCTGGAGCTTTTGAGTTCATCTCACTTAGGAAGTGAATGTATGCTAAAGTGTCTAGAGGAGTAAAGTTTGAGAATCAGAGGAAACAAGTGCTCCTAAATCTCTTGGTCATTTAAATAATTTCTCTTGATGTAATACATACTTACAAGACCTCAGCAATCACAGCAATTTACCAGCATCACCTTCATTCTCCACTGGCAGTCTCACACTACTGCATATTGCTTCCATAGGTTTGCTGGCTTGAATTTTAAATATGTAAGCAAAGTATTGCACATTTTTGTGCAGCATCTAAGATACTGCTAAGTACAAAAACTGCTAAGGAAAAAGGTCTTTTTCTTAAAGAACACTATTTGGACAGTGACAGCAACTTACATTTGCTTCCCTTGGCAAAGACTTACAACTAGTAATGAATGTGTCAACAAAATACTGTCCTAAAATGAAAATAACCACAAATGCCAAGCCAGGTAAAGCTCCATGTGTGTACAACAAGTTCAAATATTTTGGTATGAATAACCAAAGACTTCAATTGCTATATCCTCTATGTCCAGAAGAGGACTCCGCTTGTCATTTAGAATACTGTCTGATGTACTTTTACCTAACTAAAATCTATTATATTATTTCTCTATGTCATGCTATTATTCATCAATTTTATAGTTGAATTGCTATTGACCTTTATCCAATGTGTATCCCAACACAAATATGTAGGTTGGCTTATGTTTGTAAAGCACTTTGGAGATGAACAGCATCATAAAAGTGCCATGTATTATTGCTATTACACAGTTGAAACATCTTACATTTTTTAAAGAAACGAGCCAATCAACTGCCTGAACAATGAACAGATACTGTGCCTTCTACAGAAGAGTATGGGGAAAAAGGAAGCAAAACTATTTAAACACTTCCAAACTTTGAGGAAAGCTAAAAAAAAATTATCTTTAGAAACAAATCAGTCCCTTTATGATATCGATTAATAATTCTGTGCATTCTACAATGCATATTATTTAAAATTTAAACTGATTTACAGTGAAATACAAACTGATACTAAAGTGAGAGTTGTCTCTGCCTGTAAATGCTTTGTGCATTTACATCTCTGCTTGCAAACCTATGGTCTTCACATATCACAGTTACGAATATCATATAAATTAAATATAAAAAAAAAAATCCTGCAGAACAAACGAAGAAATATTTTGTTGAAAGAAAGTCCAGAAACATATTCTAGTGGTAACTTGGGAATATCTAAGCCAGTTGTTGCATTACACATGGCTACCTGAGCTGACACAGTATGACCAGTGTGGCCATTATTAATTAGGGCTGCTGACAGAAACGTCCAGCTAGCATCTGCAGAGTTCCTCTCATTGTTTACAGGACTTCCAAGGCTGGGCTGTTAACTGTATATGGCAATAAGGTGTGCCACCAAAACATAACACAGCTTTTCCAGAGACAGCTGAGCTCCTTCCCACATAGCTTGGCATTGCATAGCATGCAATGTGTGATGCCCTCAAAACCCATGTCTGAACACTGAGCCAAAGACAACAGAAGTACTCAATTTTCTTATGACATATACTTTTGCCTTTTCTTCTTTAAAAATCCTGCCAGCTTGGAGACTGTGTGCTGGTGATCTTCATATCCAGATGTTCCATTGAAATTTGTTTCATTACAATTCATGATCTGCCCTTCAATACAACATTGGCCCTATCTCACACACACCAATTTATGGTGCTCTGTTACATTACATATTTTCCCAAAATGACTGGAAAAGCACCCCAGGAGGAGAAAGGCAAAGTTACAGTGCACTGAGGAGAATATTTGGAATTAATCACCAGAAGCAGGTTTTCTATAGACCTGTTCCTCAGATCTTCTGATGGCAGCTGTCCTGCCTCCTGTCAGTGGCAGGAAAGGGGGCTAAGCTTTAAGTTGTACAAATGCTGTTGAATTCATGTGATTAAAAGGTGAACTCTGGATTGGTCACTACAAAGAAAATGTGCAAGGAAACTATGGGTTGTCACTTCTCCCCTGGGTTAAGCTACAAGCCTAAGGTGTGTATGACATGAAGGATTCTATACATCTCTTTAGAAAACAATCCTAAGATACAGTAAAAATCACCCTATATTTGGGGGTGGGGAGGGAATAAACCCCAGTTTTATTACTGCTCACCTAATTCAAAACTCACTAAATCAATTAAAAAATTTGATTTGAAAGACATGTTTTTAAGACCTAACATCCACTTACTTTTACTGCAACCAAAGAGGTTGTGGACATCCAAATTACTGGCATCGGGAACACAGTTGTCACATTTCAAGCCAGTTACAAATTGTTTACAAACACACTGTCCAGTAACAAGATGACAAGTCCCACTAATGGCTCCTGCAGGATGACAATTACAGTGCTGACATCTACAAACAAAAACAAATCAAGGAAGTCATCAACACACATCAACACTTCACTTAAGCACAGTAGGGTTTTGTTTAAAAGATTCTTGGGCAACATAATTAAAACATCATAAACAGTTCAGTAGTCTGAAACAGAGCAGAAAATCTATTAGTCTGATTAAAAAAAAACTTACAAGAAAGTGCCCACTACAAAAATAAATATTTCACTGCCAGAATAATATTCTAATTTATATAAAAATGGCTTAGAACTAAAGAGCTTTCATATATCTTGATCTATACACAAACTGGATAATAATGTTTGGTAATAACCATATTATGCATTCAGTCCCACATCCTTACTGACACAACTCTTCTTGAGAGCTGCAGAGTTCAGTGATACATATGTAACCAGCTGAAGAGGTTTTTGCACAAACTAGGCAACCTTCTACCTCAGAGAAAGGTTTTAGTTGGAAGAAATAAATCAATTAATAATTTCTTGCTCACAAAGGCAACTTAAGGTTGAAAAAAATAACATGCTGTGAATAAAGGAGAATGAATGGTGACCAAAACTGGAAGAAAAAAACTCACATTAAAAAAGTGGCAGGAAACAAAACAGCAGAAATACCAATATTTTAACAGAAAGCACAATTTCTTTGCAGTCTGAAGGACAAAATTTGAAATACATACAGTGAATAATTAATTAAATATTCAAGTAAGTTATTTTTAAATTGAAAAGAACAAAAAATTTAAAAGCACATGCCACACTTCAATTTTGTAAATCTCTCTGGTAGCAGTAGAATATTTAGAGGATTAATTTATGCTTTGGCTTTTGCATGTGGAACCTCTTGTGACCAACTTGTTCTTCACCTGATACACTATTTCCCCACTGACACTCATTTATAGCACGGATATTGATGTCAGATTGTACAAATATTCAAAGAGTTTGAACACGTCAGAAATTAAGCAATGCTAATGACTACAAATACTGTTATACTACCTCTTGCAATACAGACTGCCATTATTACTGATAACAAAGTCAACAATGGCAAATAAAACTTCCTACTTTAGATTCTAATTTCACTGTATTTTAATTGCTGCAGACTAAAAGAGCTCTGAAAAACCATGGTCTGGGAAACAGGTGGGAAGGTAGATTGCAGCTAAAACGTACTGTGAAGTCCGCACTTCCCTCCCCTTATCCTGAGCTGGAAAACTCCAATTCTCAGGCATAAGCAACATCATCCTTAAGGGAATTTTCAATTTCTCTAGATGCCAGGTCCCAAGGTGATGAAGCAGCAAAAACAAGATTACACCAGAGAAGTCTAAGGCAGTCATGCTATGTCCCCTTTATTCTGCTAATTCCAAGACTAAACAGGAGTCAATTTATATTTGGCTGGTCTTCCCTTGGCCAGGTTCACCAGTCCTAAGGAAATATGTGGTGGTGCCTTTACACAAGTTACTTTGCCATCTTCCCAGTCACCACCATCACACCTTGGTCTGTATCTCCTACTGTCTTCATCAAAGTAGAAAAAAAAAGAGAGTTCAATTACATTTTAGGTATCAGCATTTTAAGGCAAGGGAGAGAGATGGGGAAGGTGGAAACTGTTTTCACATTAGGACACTAAAATTCAGGTCAATAATCAGTGAAATAGGCATCAAATGTGACAGATTTTTAAACAAGCTTAAGGAAACTCTTCACATACATTTTCTGGCTATTGCAGAGCTCTGTGTATTAAGAGTTCCTTTACTCCACCACAGCTCGTGCTGTGTGATCTCCTGGGGAATCATTCAACACCCTTAAAAAGGCTGATAAAAGCTAAAGCTGCAAAATAAGCTGCAAATTTGTTTTATGGACTAATATCCTTTTGAGAATAAATAAAATACATTCTCTCTTGGAAACCACTATACTGTAGTTTGCTCTCTTTTACAGTCAAGAGAAAAGGACAATTTTTTCAAGTCTTTTCATCTATAGACAGTGTATCCAAAATAAAGGTTTTGTTTAGAGTATTTTAACTAAAAACCCAGTTTGGTTAGAAAAATTAAAAAAAATTTGCTCAGAAACATAGTATTTTATTATTATTTCATAATTTCAGTAGATGCTGTTTATTTAGTGGGGGGATGTGTTAACAAAAATTTCTTGATGGATAAACAGAGAAAGGACAAGCTTCTGTTATTGTTCCTGTATATTACTGCACCTCTTATGAATAAGGGTTGCCTGATTATTCTAGTTTTGATTATCATCCATATATGACAATCAAACTCAATATCCATACAGTCACAGTGATAGTTCTCAGCCTGGCAGGGTAGGGTTGTTCCTTTCTGCTTGTTGCATTTTTCTTCTAGAAAAAGTTTAGGCTCCCTACCTTCACCCATATTGAATGAGGCTCCTGATCCTGCAAATACCAGCAGATATTTCACCATATTCTGCTCCATGGGATTATACATTATTTCTGTGTAATCACATGCATCATGTTCTTAAACTTCAAAAAACTAGAACTGGATTTGTTATTAGGCATAGCTCATGTTTTTCAGTCAGGATTGAGGATTCAGTCAATTAAGCATTTCTAAAAAAATTCCAACTCTTTTAAAAGATATTTAATCATGTGAGAAATATTTGTAATAGTCTTGCAAAATACTACTTTTTCAAGGTACTCTGAGTCAAACATGTTTGAGTTTTATTAAAACAGAATTATACATAATCAAGGAAAACAGACTTTTAAAACATGGAAAGAGAAATGTCATGCCAAGATGAATTGTGATATTGATTTTCTGAGGATAAATGGGTTTTGTAATATTAATATAGAGAAACCTTTATTACATTGACTCTCTAGGTGCAGTTAGAGCCTCTCCAGCAATCTGTTTAAAATCTTCATTTTTCATCCTTATGGGAAAACCTCACTTGCTAAATGGATTTCATAAACAGTAATCTGTCAAGATATATATACAAATAGATAAACAATTTGTGATGTTCATTGACCAGTTCATTACAGTAAACAATACAGAGGTAAAGCATTTCAAATGTGTACAGATGCTCACAACCATTACAGATCTACTCTGACTGCTGCAAACACTCACTATTTCTAATTTGTTAATTGCCAAGAAATTTTTCCTGCTTCATAACTTGAAATGCATTAAAGAATATGGAGCTTCTGTTTTATCTCCAAAACACCACACAATAAATCAGCTCACATATACATTCAGAGCGGGCGGGAGAATTTTAAAGCCTCACAATCTCTGTGTATCACATCTTCTGCTTCTTTTGTGCTACTGTGCAAAGACAGATATGTCTTTGCCACTACAGATAGCTCACATCCCTTTCTGTCCTTAAAAGACTTGGAGCAAGGATGGCTTAAATGACCTGACAACTTTATGGAGAAAGAAAAAGCATATTACTCTTTTTATGAAGATATTAACAGTTAAAGAAATGGAATAAAATAGATTAACAAATAAAGACCTGCATTATCATTTTCAGTGGATAAAAGTTTATGCCTGAGGAACAGAGGTACATCACCCAAGAAGACAACAATGAAAAGGGAGCCAAGAAATTGCAACACAAGTTAATCATAAATGACCAGAGTAGTCCTCAATACTGCCATGAGGACAACTAGTATTAAGGCACTAAAGCCAACTCAGTATCAAATTCCAGAACTCAACAAACTTTCTATTTTTACAATAAGGTCTGGATAATTTATAATTCCACATTTTGAATTTCAAAAGACAGGTTAAAATGCATGTGTGTGAAATCCAGTGTCTAGCTCAGAAAAGTTATTGCTTAGCACAAACGTGCTAAAACTGAGGAGTGAGGGGAGAATCTATTCCAAGTAACTAAAAAAATATTAATTATCATTAATAATAAGGAAAATACATTTTAAAAAGAACTTTAATATTACACAGACTTTATTTCTCACCATTAGAAATGACAGGAAGTGAGAATAGGAAGTCCTTATTCCTACAGATTACTTTATGGCTATTAGCAGATGCCTCTGTGACCCGAAACAATAAAAAATAATTTAAAAAATTTCCTAATGAGTGACAGTAACATGAAAGTTAAAGTGAAAAATCTGCGAAATAATGTCAAATATATGCAGGATGACACTGCTAATCACTGCCTAAAAGCATGTCTACCCCACACTAGCTAGGGGAGAGGAATATTATAGAGATTTTGCTTTTGCCTGTGGTATGCGGGTTTGGTTTTTTAAAAGGCAAAAATACCAAATCTAACAAAAACAATTTAACACCATCAGTCTGCATGAAAAGATAATAGCATAAGAGCTGTGCAATCTTTCTGGAAAATATTTTAAAAGGAAATTGAGATTGTGAGGACTAGGCAAGAAAGATGAGCCTGGAAAAAAAAAAGATAGAGCAATAGCTGAAATAACAGGGCACTATACAGATATGTTTTCCCCTTATAATCCAAGGAATCTATATAATTTCAGTGTACCTAAAGACCCCAGGCTACATTAGAAACACATTTTACCCTGTGGCACATAACAAAATGGTGGAAAAGAATACACTGCTTCAGAAAAACATTTTTTTAAGAGTAAATGTGCAGTGAATATTTGTACTGCTGTTACTAAAAGAAATTTGGGAAGTCAGGGATCTTTGTAGTTTTTCCCTTCCCTCCCTGCCACCCCCCACTAAATCCTCCTGAAATCTTCAATAGCATTCACCAGGTGTAAGAATGGCAAATTACCTGCATTTTAATAGTCAATGTTTAACACCTCAAAAAACAACACACCTTACTGGTGATGCAGAGAAAACATAGGGAAACCACTAATAAATTGCTATATATAACTTAGCTTTATACACCTTTCATGCTGTTACTACTTAAATCCGTGGCAAAATTTCTATTTCCTTCAGCTCATGGGAGCACAGGGGATTGTGTAATGTACCACACGTAAATCAGAGTTCACACATGAACTCGTAGAAGGATTAAGGTAACTGGAACACATCTTTCCATTGTCACTAAACCAATGACTGAGCCACAAGGAAAAATGTAACAAGTTATAAGTGACATGCAAAAAAAGAAACACTCACCTCCCTGTGACAGAGTCAAATCCAAAATAAAGCTCTTTACAACGTTCACATGTCTGTCCTGTTACAGAGGCATCTTGGCAACTACATTGGCCAGTGAGTTTATCACAGATCTGATTCACAGAACCAGCTATGTGGCACAGGCAAGGCAGACAGCCAGTGACGCTGGATGGAGAAAAATAAAAACCTGCAAAAGAAAGGGACTTTGAGAAGGTTTGCTATCTCTCTTCAGACTCTTAGCCAGAGCAAATACAAAATAAGTGGAGTATATTAACACGTCTGTCGGGAAAGGATTTGAGAAGCAATCATGAATGCACCACAAGCAGTAGAAACAAAAAAAAAACGTACAGAGAAGAGACATTTGTCCATAGTCTGAGATCTCATCTCTGAAAGTGACCAGCTGTAAACCATAAGAAATACACATATCTTAAGAGTGTCTCTTAATTTTTCTCAACCAGTGGTTGACCTAATCCTTGGAATAAGGCAATGTTCCTTTGGAAAAACTACATTCGATGAGCATTTCTAGGTTCTTATTTGTATTCTCTTTAACACAGAGCTTGTAGCCTACACAAATACTTCAACAGAAACTAATAAACTGATAAAAGAAAGTTACTGATCTCGTATTAAAAAGCTTTCACCCTGAATCCCATCCTGTTCCTGTATTATTTCAAATTATGAATTCCAACCTTCATCCTATTGCCCTCACAAGCAATCTTTATTTATGCTGATATTCATCTATTACTAAAAAGTACAGTTAGACACAAGATATTCATCTATTACTAAAAAGTACAGTTAGACAAAGTTTATACACCTCTAATCTAGTCATTCAAGAATTTGCCCATTATTTACAACCTCACTAGAAGTTCCTAACAAAACAGCTTTTACACACATTCTCTTAATGATGCTGTTCCACTTGCATAATCTATTTCACTATGTTTGGACTCATTTCATTTTTAATAATTTCTTTCTGATAAAAAGACAATTGAAGTAATGGCACACTAGTAAAAATATAATTACATAAGTTTCCAAAACATCTTCTATTTTTACCTGATTATTAATAAACATTTAACTGGGTTTTCCACACAAGTTGTTCTTCTCTTCATTTTCCCCCGTGCTCCCTTACAGTTTATTACAAATGTAGCAATGCATGAGAGCTCTGCAAACCATCCTGATGCCACAGAATTAAGAGACACTAAACAACAACAAGTACCTATGTTGGAATACAAATCCTAAAATAGGGCCATTGATAGGGGTTTCTATCTCCCTTAGCTGGCTGCTATTAGTCATTATTGTATAATTTCAATAGAAAAATTTCAGCCGCCACTGAGATATGCAGCATTTGCACAGACTTCTCAGACATTTGCCCTCTCTCCAGATCAAGTTCAATCAGTAGTTTCTTAGTCATGTTCTCGGCTACTGAATATTTTTTGCTGTCCAATAACTTTCCGATGTCCTGCTTTATAATAAGGAACCCAAAATTATATTGTAACATGTCATATTGCCCAAGGCCTTATTATTTGTCTTACAAGAGATAGCTCTATATATACACCCCTAGGGTGGTATTCTCTGTCTTTGCAGCAGTGCTGCACTGTGAGCTCATATCCAAATAGCAGAGGAACTAAACAAATTGAAAACATTAGAATTTTACTGCTCAAATCTTTGTTCAAGTTTAGCCCCTGGTCCTCGGTGAGATAAATCTCAAGTGGACAGTGAAGTGATATCAGTCTCCAGTTAACATACATTCGCATCATAAAAAACCACGCTGTTGGCACTTTATTCCAGAGAGGCCCCGAAGTGAGGCAGCACAGAGAGCAAATAGCCTGAAGTTATTAGTGAGGTAGCATGTATTATCTCCTGCTGCACTTCTCTGCACTCTGCAGTGCCCATCCTGTGCATAAATAGGGGAGACCATTTCCCAGCAATGTCACTCCTGAGCACAATGAACGACTCCACTCAAAGAACCTAACAGGAAGGTTGGAAACAAGTTTAAGCCTTGGAACTCGTGCAGAAGGTCAAAGCACTTCTTCAGGACCCACTTTATAGTTAGAGTAAATGATAAGCACTCAGGCTAAACCAGATCCTTGCCCATCTGGAGTTTTGCATAGAAAGATGATTCTATGATTCTTTTGTATAAAAAAACATCTAAGAGTCTATAATGGGCAGATAAGCACATATCTAGAAAATAAATTCATTTTCCCTGAGCAGGATCAATTATTACAGCATATACTGCTTTTATTGTAGCAGTGAAATTAATTATATCTATACCTCAGTGTTAAACATCCTGGCTCCTTTACTGCCACACTGCCTAAACCACTGTAGAGCAGTGAAGGATTTGGTAGGATATTTTTTATTATAATCTTCTAGAAACACTCTAAAAGTTTCTGGGCACTACCACAATTACTTTTTTTATTTTTCCCAGAAGTAGCAGGTAAAGGCAAAACATCTTTCTAAAAGTGAGGGATAGACAAATGCAAAAAATTTCTTCCCCCAACTAATTTGTAAGTAAATTACCATGATCAAATTTATAGGAAAAAGAGGAAACACAAGATTACAAACTCATACTGTTTGTCATGATCATTATTATTTACTTTCACCATCTTGAATTTGACTCCACCTAGGAAAGAGTAACAACTTAATGCAACCTTAATTTACAGCAAGGTTAGAAGGGCTCATAAAAGTTGCTTTATGAAGGATCCACTATTGTATAATAGAGCCAATTTCCAATTTTAAGACAGACAACCCAAATCTCTCTGAGATCTATGTATGTAACTAGTATTATGCTTATTCTTTTTCAGATTTTTTTCCAATTCAACCATAACTGATCACATTTGTCAATCAAACACATTTTTCAAAAGGAAGAATGAAAGTCAAAGTATCAGCTTCTTTTTGCAATCATCCTCTTAGCATTTCTCCCACCGTATAGAGAAGGAATATATTCCTTATCACTTTTATATGCTTACATCTATGGCAGTAATGCTCATTTCTTAACCACAGGCTGGGCGTCAAAATGCACGGTTAACCACAGCATCAATGTTGTCACAAGATAATTCACATTCTTCTGGCCAAGAGAGGTAGTATGTACACAAATCCTCAGTTACTGGTGCCCAGACACATATCCTACATATTACTTTATATCTTTCCCATACTAAGTAGCATTCTATGCAAACCTGTGGTTATGGAGTCAAGAACTTCCAAAAGAAAACACCTTTTTTACAGCTTTGCTGCTCTCATAACAAGATCCAAGAGACGTGTTGAAGAGATCTGTGTGGTACAAGTCCCAGTCAGCAACACTGTTCCAGAATGAGGCAGGGACAAAATGCTCACAAGGATTTGGGGGTTGAAGAGAACCTGTGTTTCAACCACTGCAGCCTAGGACATCTCAAAAGGAAGTCCCTGTACAAGGCAGAACTATTCTTTCACTTTGTTTCATTCCAGGATCAAGCGTTCCTCTTGCATACACCATTAGTTTAAAGGAAAAATAAGTGTACACCAGTCTACCAAAATGTTACTTGTATGAAAAAGCACTGAAAAATAGGAGGTCATGGATATGACCTAGCACACAAAACACATAGCTGAATGTGCCAAAAAGAGCTTTAAGAAAAACAATCCCTTATAAAACAATTTCCAAAAGTTATAACCAGTTTTACCTTTTCTCAATTGGCAACTCTTCCTGCATTAAGATTTTGGTAACTTTTAGAAACTTCTCGGATTTTATCAAAGCACATAAAAGATGTGTGGGACATTATTTTAAATGACATTTAACTTGTATCATAGACTTGAAATGTCCCAACAGACTCAAAAATCCTCAGTATATTTTCAGGACTGCCAGTATTAACTCATTTGTGTGTGCTTTAATAAGGCTGCATTGGCTGCATATATACTTGGAGTACGTTTTCATATACATTTGGAGTACCTTCTCTTATCTTTGTCCCAAGACAAAGCCATAGGACATGTTTACAATACTTGAAGCCAATTAAAATATTCTATATTTCTAAATAGAAGACTTTTTATACTCTTCTGTGTTTTGGAGAAAAGTCTTTTTTGGCACATACTAACAAAGAATATTTACATAAAAGTCAGAAACATCTAAATGAGCTCTCACTAAACCAGTGAAAATGGCATAGTTCACTGTGCTCTACTAAGAGCAATACAGAGCTTTTAGAAAGATAAGAATTTACACTTTCACCTGCAGCACAGAACCCAGTGCTCAGCACATACATGCTTATAGCTACTAGTTAGAAAATTTAAAAATAATACTTACACAAATACTTTTTTTTAGTTTTTTCTCTTTTTACCAGGAACTATTGTGGGACTATCCCTCTGAGTGCCATGTAAGCTTTTCTACAAACCAGCCTGTTCACACTATCAATTAAACCTTTTTAAACCATTTAGTTCTGCATAAACCCTGGCCTTTCTTTTCCAAGGACAAGGGCGGTCACTGACTCGGGGAGCCTTGACATCACTCCTCTGCCGATCTCTGATTAAGTGGCTGCTATAGAGGGTTAGCAGGTCAAATAGCACTGGAGGAGGAACTAAGAAAAACAGAATGCTGCCTTATTTATTAGTATATGTACCTAAAATAATTTTAATGAAAGCATTTTAAAAAATACTTAATGGAGGTTAAGCAGCTTTTTTAACCTCTGTTCAAATTATTGAATGGCATATTAAAACCAATGGAGCTATAATGTACCTTTTAATGTGACCTGCTACTTGAATAAATTGCGTATGTATTTAACTTGAACTAAATCTATCTGCTTAATACTATGATGAAGGGTAGGTTAACATTACCTATAGTTTCACTTTACTCACCTGCTTTTTAAAACAAAAACATTGAAATATAACTGCAGAGCTCCCCACTTACAATGAACTTTTAAACTCTGTTTACAAATATGGCACAAAATCTTGAACAAATATGTAGCAAACTGCAAATATCACCTACTTGTAGGGCCAAACTGTAAGCATTCCTTGTGCAAGCCAGCACAAGCCCAACACAGCAAGGCAGGTGAATGCCTTCTAAGTGGCATGTTTGCCAGCTGCATCGAAGTTTAAGCAACCGTCTCTGTGCCTCCTGCCATGCTCAGCTTTATGCATGAACTGCCTTTCCTGAAGAGCATACACTCTGCCTTCCAAACCCACATTTTTCATTATGAGGATAGCTGCTGTTCATTAGATTTTGCCAATTTACCTCTTATTCAGGGATTGGGACATAATCATTTGTATATTTCCTCGATATCTAGAAGCAGACTAAGCTTATTTTGGACATGTTGAAACTGCAGTAATAATACAGATTATACAACATCTGGAAATAGAACAAATATTCGATAGTGATTAGGAAAATAATGCTTCCTTCTCACTCACAGAGTTAGGAAGAAACAGAAAAATAATTATAACATATGTCAGACACAAAGCTGTCTAAACACATATTCAAAACCGTAGGAATCGATAACAAACAAAGCAAAACTTACTACATCAAATCTATTGTCTTCCAGTTTCCTTACCTGGTTTACACTCATCACACTTCCTCCCCTGGCGCTGAGGCAGACAGACACACTGCCCAGAAAGGTGGTCACAAGCTGTTCCTGCCAACGTGCCCAGAGCGTCACAGTCGCAGGGCTGGCAGCCGCGGGCGTTGCTCATGCTGAGGTTGTACGTCTGCAGCATGCACTGACTGCACCGAAGGCCAGTCACACCAGCTTTGCAAGGACATTGTCCTGTCGATTTGTCACAAAGCAGAGAGCCATTTACTGTCCCTGCCTTCTCGCAGTTACATGGCAGACAAAGGAAGGAGCGACCTTTCTGCACTCTGTGGAACCCGTCCAGGCACTCGTCGCAGCGCCTTCCCCCAATATTTGGTTTACACGCACACTGCCCAGTCCTGGCGTCGCACACGGTTCCTGAAATCGACCCCGCAGCATCACATTCACAAGCCTTACAACCAGTTACGTCCAGCCCATAAAAGTTGTCCATGCAGGTGTCACACAGAAGTCCTTTCACTCTTTCTTTACAATTGCACTGCCCAGAGAGAGGGTTGCAGAATTGGCTCACTGAGCCATGGCTGTTGCACCAACAAGGCTCACATCCATCTTCATTAGAATATCTGAGAGCTTTAAATCCAAAATTGCAACTATCACACCTCAGACCTGGAAAGAGAAAAGGAATTTATTAAAAAAAAAAAAAATCTTAAAAGCTATTAATTTCATTTTTAAAAAGGGTAAGCATACTACACATGAAATAAAAAAAAAGGGAAGACTGATATTCTTCACCAGCACAATTAACAGGAGTGACGAGGCTGCACAAATCAATTGAATAACTGTGGCATCCCAAAAATCTGTTTACTTTTCCAATTTGTTTCAGAAGCAATGCATTTCTGCTGGCCTCTCAATACAATTTAAGATACTTCTGCAAGAGATTCTTTGTAACATTTCTAAGACAAAGCAGAATTAATCTCTTTGTCCGCCAGAACAGCACCTGTTGGACAATCAATGCCTATATGAACTCTTCACCCTATATTGTAGAAATGCAATACACAGAGAATTGCACTGGGCACACAATCTGTTCTGATAATAGATTTATATATTGTACTAAAAACATTAAATATACACTAGGACAGCCCAAGTTAAACGAACTATAACAAATTATTTGCTTAACACCATACTTCAGTTTTAACATTGACTGCATTTATGTTAGCCTTTATTGTTAGTCCTTACAGAAAGCAGAAAATGTTTTCCATAATCCAAAATGAAATATTTTTATCTAAACGTATGATTTAGTTAACTCCTGTAGTACATTAAAATATAAACTGTTTTCTTCATGCTTCATCCTGTGGTTTTATTAGCTTTGTTTTCAAAGTCAATGCTTGCTTTATCCCTGCCCCAAGGGATGGTATTTATATGTTAGTTTATAAAATGTACATTACAAGAAAGCAAACTAGATTATTATACGAAAAATGCAAATTCAGTTATGCATTTTTCCCTTGCAGAGGGAAAATCCTTCACTATGAAGCTTTGACTTAATTGTTTCATATAGGAAAATATAAATACAATCTTCTAGCAAAATATTATCATTATTTAGAAAAAATACAAAACCATACAAAAGTACATCTGGCAACTTACATGTAGAAAAATGAAACTAAAAATGGTAGGGAATGCATTATATATATATGGATAAAAACTCAAAAACTCCAACAGAAGGCGAGTTCCTTTAACAGTGATGAATGACTCACCTAAGGCATATCATTTAATTTCAATAAGGAAAATAAAAAAGGACCACTATTGCTGCAAATTTTAAAAATAACTGTATTGTTAACAAGAATTATGACTCATTTTGAACTATTAAAATTGGTCTACATGGATTCATATCATATCAGTTTTAAAAATATGCGCAGTGCTTATTTGAATATGCCATACATATTCCTGACAGGTAATCTATTCCTAACGATACTGAGGAAGGCCTACAGGGCATCACATTCAATGTTAACAAGTACAGGGGAGTTAGCACGCTTGGCATTTAATTCACATTCTTCTACCTTTTTATTCTAGATGAATGACCTACTTTAATAAAATTATTGGTGCTAATGTATTTTACTGGTGATAGAATCATTAGTAAGATTTAACAATTGTGTTAACTCTAACAGTTCATGTTTCATAACATTGCAGTCCATAGTTGCATTTTTCTGTTATCATGTTTGTTTAAATAGATAAAATGGCAACAGACAGATTGCTCTAAAAACCAATTTAGAAATCCAAAGAGGAAAGTTCCCTGGTAAAGTTTGCTGCACACATTTCAATATACAGAAGCTTATTTACAATTGGTTTGGAAAACAAAAAATGAGAATCTAGTCAGGAAAGAATTAGGTCTTTATCCTGCAAACAAACATTTGCATAACTACAAACCCCCATCATAGCTACAGAAAAGTACAGAAAGCATAGATCCACACTTTTTAAAAAACTATCTCAGTGAAAATAAAAACAATTCTTAATGTTTTCATCAAGGGGAGAAAATGTAATATATAAATAACCAAACACATGACAACCAGACTGAGCATTTCTTGTCTGCCAAACTGAATTAAGAAGTGTTTTCACAGGTTCAAACGTAAAATGTGGGCAAAGTATATATAATTAAGAATGCTCTGAATTCTTTTTTCTTGAAGGGAGAGAGGGTTTAACATGCACAGAGGCTTTCTAGTCTTAGCACCCTTTTTATAGTATGAAAAACACAGCATTCCACATGTAAAAGGACTGAAACTGTTCAGATTCAATCTGTTTAGAGCTACTTTCACTATTTGTTGTTATTCTGCATTTTTTTCTTTCTTCTAATTTCCAAAAGCAAAAAAGACAACATTACAAATGAGATAACATTCACAAGTGAGGGTATATACAATATCAAATATATTAACATGTACCTGAACATTATTAATGCAACCTAGAACCTGGTTAGGGTGAAGAAAAAATAGATTACTAATTCTGTTAATAACAAAGCAGAAGAGGAATTTTTCTTTTTGAGACATATGTATCGTCTGAGACATGTACAGTTACCATGCAAGGCTCACTTTATCAGGAAATTCTCCTTGCATAATATTCCCATACATCAACATTTCAAAGTGTATTATATATACTGTGTATTTTGGGCACTTGATAAATTTTGTCCTTATGTGGCTGTGGCTCCCCTCAAATATGCTGGAAGTAATAAATTGCTATAATCAAATCTAATTTCTGAAAAATACCTGTGGGAGTAACAAACAAAAAAGCACGTCTTGTAAAAAAAATGATAAATAACACAGAAGGTAGCAGTTTATTATAATCAGCTTGGCATTGAATTACAAAATTAAAATTATGTGGCCCTTGATAACTAACCCTAGCTATGTACATGATCTGTGGAATTATGTTGACTTATTTTGCATTTCATAGGAACAGTTCAAAGAAATATAATAGAAAAAAATTGATAGATTTATCACAAAGGACCCTGTAGCACAGAATATTTTGAGAAAAAAAATCCATTTATTTTGGTCTATTAAGAAAACTAGCATGGAAACGATTTGCTTAGAACTCATTAAGTACAAAACACATTGAAAAAGTGCTAATTTCCTAAAAGAAACATCTACACAGTAAGCAAATTACATTATTTCTGTGACTTATTAGTATGGAGCTATGTAAGCTAATGTAGCTATGCTATAAAGAAACTTCTAAAGGGTTGATTAAACTAAGCTTCAAGCTGTAGTTTGATAGAATTATTAAATTAATAATTTTTCAACAGTTAATTTCATTCATTTTTGCAAACTGCCTTCAGCAAAGAAGCTTTCTATACCTTTCATTTAGAAACCAAGTGTGTTTTATTTCCAGAGAAAACAAGAAAAATGGCTCTGAACTCTTGCATTACACGTACCAATAACATTTGCTTTGCACTTGCACTGTCCTGAATTTTGGTGACAGGTAATATCTCCATTGACTGTCCCAGAGGTATTACAGTTACAGGGACTGCAGCCATCAGGGTTTGACTGTTGCAGATTGTAGAATCCTTCCTGGCACTGATTGCATTGTCTGCCAGACACATGTCTCTTACAATTACACTGGCCTCCAATCTAGAAAGATACAAAATATTATAGAATGATGAACATATCTATTTTTAGATGATACATTCATTAGCAACAAGAATGGGAGTATGAGTTGGGGAGGAGAAAATTTTAAATGGAACAGAAAAAAAAAAAAAAAGCCTGTGAGCATTTTTTTAATTTGTTGAGAGAGAGGAAGAAGAGAAATATTGAATAGAGTATAACTATTCAACTTTTAAACAGAGTTTAAAAGTACTGTTCTTTCAAAACAGAAGGGAAAAAGAAGTGAGTAAACAATGCAGCCGTATTTACCATCTGGAAAGAGAACCTGCAAAGAATATTTACAAAATTGCATTGTAGATATGGTGACTCTATTAAAATGAATACTTTTTTGAATCACAGTTACCATGAAGAACTACCATCTTCAAAGGTCAAATTTTGGGTTTTTTGTTCTACCCATATGCTTATTTGTTTTAATGAAAATGTTACTTAAATAAGAATGAAACAAAATTGAAGGTTTTACTTTCTAATTACTTATCCAAGGTACATTTCCTCTCTCTTTACCGAAGGATGTGATCCAACAGCTCAGCAACTGAAACTCTCTCCCTCTTTTCTTAGTTCAGCTGGGATCCAAAACATTGCACTTCAGGGGGGGTATGTAAAGGTTCTCACCCTCTCCCTAAATGTATAGCATTGCTATTCAGAAGGATCTGAAAACATCCTCTGTTATGCCTGGACCATGATCTGGGAGTATGAGTCTCACATCTTGTGCAAGATTAAAGGGCTTCTGAAAAGCTACCTCAATTTCAGAGCTCTGAAAGCCAGGGGAAAACCCCAATCTCTATATTCATCACTTTCTGATATGGTGGGGAAACCAACCACAGGGAAAGGGCAACAGCACAGGGATGGAGAAACAAAGACACTGGTTAATGCACAACAAAAAACAATCCCAGAGAGTCAAAGCAACACAGAGATAGGGATTGGCAAAAGGTTTGGAACTCATAATCAAGGAACAAAAACTAACTTTTCTAACTGAAGTGTTCTGGGAAATGCAGAAATAAACTGTTTTATAAGGAATTTTTTGGAGGTCAGTGTATTTTTTTCAATGCAAATATTTGCAAATGTGAAAAAGTAAAGTAATTCAAAACCAGCCTTCATCTATGATAGCAGCAAAATTATTTCAATGTACTTTGCTTTTAATTAGCTACTGAAACAAAAACTTCTCCTAACAGTTGCCTTTTTCATATTTAATCCATGAGTCAAGCCAAGGTGAAACAACAGGAAAGACAAAGCTACTGGCAAGTTCCACTTAGATACCATCATCACACCCTCAAATCTAAAATGAAGCTCTAATCTTTATTAATACAAAATAGAGTATTTCAACATCTAATAATAAATTCTCAGAACAAGAAATATTGAATAAAAGTCAGAGAAGCATATACTCCTACCCTTTCTTCATAAAAGGATTCTGTAGTCCATAAAACCTCTTTAAAATGACTTCTTGATAGAGATCTATTACTGATGTATCAGCCTTGTTTTTCAGAAAGATGTAGATATCAAAAAGGCAGGACAACAGCAGGTACGAGAAGAGTTAAAAGACCACAATAGCAGAAAACACAGCAACAAGGATTTTCAAGTTAATTCCTTTTCAGACTGGATTTGATCTAGATATTTAGTGTATTATAGGAGACCCAGTCACGCATCACAGCCATTTATCAGAGAACTCACATGTGAAAAGCAACTCTGAGTTTAATCCTAAATGAAGAAAAATACCCAGTTTAATGCCTAAGTGTAAAAGAAACATTTTTGCACTTGTGATCACAGCATACACAGGTTACACAATAGCACTCAACTCATACCCAAAAAAACTTGGAAGTTACTCCAAAAGCTACCACCGGAAGGAAAGCATTACATGCAAAATGTCATCTTCAATAAGTGAAAGAAAGATCAAGGTAAGATAGATAAATTAGAGAGGATAACTACCACCAAATTTTAAAACTAGAATAAGGCAACACAAAGATGAGCATTTAACAACAAACATGCCTAAAGCACGAAGGAAAAAAAACCCTGAATGTCAGAAACAAAGGAAGACTACCAGAGAATCAGGGCAATAAATAATTAAGTGGTATGATTAGCAGATTCAGAGTGGACATCAGAACTCTTTACTAACAGATATGTGCAGCATCAGTTACAGGCTACCCAGAGGGGATGTGGAACCTCTGTTCCCAGAGGTATTTATCCAGACAAAATCATGACTGACTGGATATAGCACTGACAACTATTCTGCTTTGAGGAGAGCAGATGACCAACTAATGTGTTTATGATTACGTGTAGCATTCAGGAAAGAGAACCACAACAGAGTTTGCAAAGGAAGTCTTCCAGAGCTCTTCACTATGAAAGAGGTGCTACCTTTCTATATCAGGAATTATTTTTAAGACTGATTTAAAACCAAAGAAGTCAGAAGAAAAATATTTTAGCAAAATCTCATCTGTTGAAAAGAGACTACACATAAGACTAAAGTTCTAGATGAAACAAAATATAACATTACTGAAATACTTCATTGCTTAAATCAACACCAGTAAAAGAGAAATAAAATTACATCAATCACCTTAAAAGGCTGTAAGGAAGTTTCTGAGATCTACCTTCTAGTAGGCTTTTTTTTGTAATTATTATTCTACAAAATTCGTTAGAAATTAAAATGATATATTGGAAATATGGGTACTTTTTTTTTTTTTTTTTTCCAAAGGAAACGTTATGCTACATGATACTACTGCTTTTTGTAAAGGTCACAACATCTTACTATCATACACACTGAAATAATATATTAGATATAATAATAGATATAATATAATCTAATATAATATAATATAATATAATATAATATAATATAATATAATATAATATAAATGACATATGCTGAACCAAATGGATGATCAAAAAGTCACATTAATTTCTACATCAGGAATTACAAATTTAATGCCTGGGGAAAACCAACACTGACTATAGGTAGACAGTGATAAGTCCAAAATTAGTTATAACCACTCAAGAAAGAAGCTGTTAAAGCTGCTCCATTTCTCCTACAAATCATTTGGAAGCTCTGAAGCAGATAAAAAGGCAATAGGAATACTGTGATTATCAATAAAAGAACTGAAAATTACACAGGAAATCTCATTCCGACATAAAAATCTGGTTTGTATCAACATTTTACATAATTTCTGTATCTGGTTACTCTCTCTAAAATAAAAGAGGTCACAGAGTAGAATAAGCAGATACAAAT
Organism: Certhia americana; assembly: GCA_018697195.1. Classification (NCBI taxonomy): domain Eukaryota; kingdom Metazoa; phylum Chordata; class Aves; order Passeriformes; family Certhiidae; genus Certhia; species Certhia americana. The sequence goes on from CM031859.1 coordinate 91,795,909, forward strand.
GAAAAGAGACTATAGACTTAACCATTTGGAAATAAAGGACCAAAATGAAGGGAATACATGGCTACAAAATCATGTGTCTTATAGAATGAATGTTCTTTTTTTCCTCAAGTTATAAAAGAGAACCCCAGGAAATTCTAAGAAAATAAACTTAAAGGAATTACTTGCTTAAAAAGTTTAGTTAGACTAATTCCATATGTGGCCACCAAACACGTGGCTACTCGGATGAAAATCCTGAGTTTAGCTCAAGTAGCCCTAAGCCCATAAATAACTGAAATCTGGAAAAGCACATCACAACAGCAAGATCATACTTCTGGTAATCAGAGAAGATACTGTTCTAGATTAAACTCGTTTCATACAGCAGAGCTGTTCTGATCCTGAATACCTGGAAAACCCATGGCTAATTGTGAGCACAGGGTAGGTGTTTCAGGATGCCACAAGAGAAACATGTAGATTACTAAGTGCTAAAAGAAGCAAAGAATGCCAGAATCTTCAGCATAATTTTGTGTCAAGAAGCAGTCATTTTCATCACATGCACTTGCAGAAATTGTACGTCCCCAAACTTAATCATAACAGGGTAAAAAAATTATGCTAGAAGAATATATATAGCTCCCTCTTCAAATGAGGGAGAAATGTCTGGCCAACTAAAAAATTCAAATTTTATCCAGGAACCAGCCAACAAGACCATTTGCAGATCTCCATGTAAAAAGAATATTTGGGCTTAATATGGAGAGAATTTGATCTAAAAATCAGAAATACAGAAAAATAGTATCTCTATTTTCTCTGTACATACAGAGAAGCACCAAAATAATCTGTGGAATGCTTGGCAATGAATACTGTTTCATAGAAGCTGAACAAGCTGAGAAATGTTTATAATGCTGCAGAAATAGGTGTACCAGAGATTATAACATGGAAATCTACATCAAAATGGGGATAACAAACCATTTCAATAACTACATAAAAATCCAATTGGATTATGATGGAAAAATGTTATTTTTGCTATTGTTATTTTTTCTGTAGATCTAGCTTACTCTGGAAATGATGGTATCATTGAAAATATTGGTAGCAATGAATATTGAAAGGTTTTGTTAACCAGAATTTCACCAGTTCCTCACTAGAGGTATTATTGAAGCTTCCCCCCTCCCCTGATTCAAATGTTACCTGCCATTTAAAGAAAAATATTTCAATTTTCTATAGCTAACTCTGGTCATAGAAGAGCAGAAAGCAATATATGCTCCCATTACTTATGCCTGAGAAGCCTGGTTCTGAACCAAACAGCCAGCAGACACAGCCTGTGTATTAACATGACCATCTTGGAACTAAATCACTGATAGAAAATATCTGTCTGGATTGTTCACTCTGAAAATCAACATGGCCGAGCATTACTACCAAGTGGTGATGTGTCTTGGGACCTCATAATTACAACTGTTATTTGATAGAGAAAATCACTGATGCTGACTTCACATGTATCCCTTGTATCATTTATAATTTATGTACAAAGTACACACTATTCCTATATCCTTGAGTATAAACAGTTACAAAGGTATGCCGCAACCTTCTGTATAGACCACAGCTACAGACTCATCCTTAATCAGGAATCCAACTATTTAATGTTTCTGAATTTTACATATACTGAGTAGTTCACCTGCTTTAGACTTGTGATACCAATCTTTAACTGAGGGACACTTTAACACATCACATCTAGAATTACAAAATGAAAGTGATGCCTGTTCAGAAACCCTTCCAATGTCCTGTTACTAGACTGATACACGGACTTAAAAAGAGATTTAAGCACCCAGGATAAAAGGTGACATATTCCAAAGAATTGCTTTAATTGTTCATTAGAGTACAGCCATAGCACTGTTAGCTATGGCTGTACTCTAATGAACAATCAACAGCCATAACTGTTTAGCCATAGCACTCACCTAGTAGATATTCAACATGTACATAATATTACAAATATAACTCTGACTATTTAAACTCTTGTTGGCCATATGCATTTTTATATTATAAAATACAATTTGCTGAAAAATCATTTGCCTAAGCCTTTCTTAAAGTTAATTTTAACTCCTTCCCCTTGGATAATTTTAAATTGCTATTCTTTGGTCTGTAAAAGAAGCAATATAGTACCAAAAACATAATCAGAAAGTTTCTTCAGCTCTGGACAATAAATGTGATATGAGGCTGGATCTTACTAAATAAAACAAATAAAGCTGACACTTGAAATTTCTTTTTCCAAAGTTAACTTCTGGTTTTGAAGCCCAAAACACCTGACAAAAATAACATTTTATAATTGGCCAAGTCATCACTAATTCAAATTATTTACTCTCTAACACAGCAGAAGCACCTTTCCATGACCCTCTGCAAGTTTCAGGGCATTGCAAGTCTCACAGGTATATTTAGGTCTGGCATGAAATTCTTTCTGTTCATTCTGTCATCACCAATTTTGTAACTGATTGGTACCACTGTCAACATTTTGCCTTTCTGATATAAATGCTAATGATATATTTCTCACTATCTTCTTATTTGATGCACATCTAGCAAGGACCCCAGCATCCAGCTGTCTGCAGTCTCAGGAATGGGGAGGAAGGGGGTGGAGGACTTCTATTTTCTTTTTCTTTTCTCCAGTTTAGGAAATGAGAAGGGTACAGTGTGCTGGCTCACACGCATAGGTTAATGGTCTGACACCAAATACCTGAGAGTATTCTCAGGATGTCGGCTTTGGGAACTGAAAATTGAATAAGCAGCAATAATGAAGTTCCTTTGCACTCCCCTGATGTCTCTTCTTGTCATCACGTATGATGACTTTCAAAAGTCAGTAGCTTTCTACTACTTTTGCTCAAAACATAAAATGAGGCATTTACCCTCTGCCCACCACACTCCAAGGGGTGGGAGTGGACCAAAATCCACAAATAAACTCTCACAGAAAACCAGCATTTCTACTTTTTAAAAATCCATCCAAAATAAAACCATAGGATTACTGAACATATAAAAGTTCATTTGCCTTCATTTTAGCAATAAGGTTAAAGGCCTAGTATAAAGGGAAACCCAGGATTCAGAATACACACTGTGTTTGATAATTCGATTTTTTATGGACTCCACTATGCACAATAATTTTCATTGACACATTTGCATTCTTTACATTCCTTACTCTCTTTGGTATATCTGTTGACTGAAATCCCCTTAATTGACTGCTTTAACCTAGGTTCTTTCCCTTGCAACACATATTCCATTTATTTATTTATTTTCAATCGCAATAAATGGGTTGAAATCTGAGTAGATGGATAAATGAAAATGGAAACGCTCATTCTAATTTTATATAAAAGAGTTAAGTCAGAAGTGAAAATAGAAATACAATTTTCATTTTGTACATGCATATATATAATTTTTTAAAAAACAGAATTTATGGAGTGTGCAGAAAGGTGAAATCTGAAGTCTATTCAGATAGTTAGATAGTTACTCGGCAGCACTGGAATCTGCTTTCATGTGACTCTTCAGAGAAACCAGTAACTAACATTTTGTTCATTTTCTTGCCTTAGAGTTTTCTTATGAGACAATACAGCTGCCACCTTGACAGAAGAAAATTAAGTCTTTACAACTCTGAACAGTGTCCTCTGCAGTAAAATACAGCTTCCTCACAACAATGAGTACATGATACATGAGTACATTTGGATGTTAAGGGTAAATTTTAAAAATCAGTAAAAGCTGAGTAAAGAAAGATAACTAAATTCACTGAGACCAGAATGTTACTTCCAAAGACTAGGTAAAAGCAATAGCAGCATTTTCAGGTTTGCCTAAAACCAAATGCCCAGGAAAAGAGTGCTTTTTTTCTCCCAGCATCATATATGACTTACTATAACAGAATCATGGAAGGACTACAAGCTACCATGTCTGAGAGAATATGTAAGGCATTTGCAGAGCAGTCTGGGTAAAAAGCAGCACAGGAAAATGAGTAAAGGATTTTGGTATGAGGGCCAGAAAACATTCATCTCCAAATAAAGCAGGAATGATCATGTCAGCAGTATTCTGGTAGAACTTTCTCATGTGTGAATTGTTAGGGGGAAAGGAGGAAGGCAGTCAATTCTTCTTTCACTCTCCTAAGACTCAAGCACCTCTAACAAGTTTATCTGGACCTTTTGACTGTTTGAAATATTTCATGACAAATGCTCACAAAGACAATGCAACTATCTTTTCTACAATGACTAAACATCAACAACCAGCACAGAAGTGGACAAATTTTATCAGGCTACAACAATTCCCACTTACACTCACCAGACTCAAAGGAAAACATCACTCTGAAAAAATACCTAACAAATTGCTTGTGGATGCACTGCCACACCACTCTTCTAAAATTCCACCTCTTACTGTAAGCTATAAAGTCACAATTTTGAAATTTTACTATGTTAGTTTACACTTCAAAATACAAAGGAAGTTACACACTGATCTGTAAATGGACGTGATCTTCAGACGTATAAGAAGTGAGAAACGCTGCAAGGAAGAAATTCTCCATGCCTACATGCATTTCTCACCAAGGGCAGAGTGAAATAAGTCACAGAAGAGGCAGAAAGTTGTCATGATCAGTCCAAAGAATTGCGATGGGAGCAACTGTGTTGCAGTCAGCTCTTCTAGGCATCTTGCAAACTGTCATGAATAATACTTCATTTGATGAGTGAATGTTCTTTCTGTGTGATTCAACAGATTAGATTGTTGTGTGATTCAATGGATTAATCTTGGAACTCTGTACCTCTTGGAACTTAGTGACTAAAGTGGCACTTTGCAAAAAGAAAAAAGGGTTGATGATCTGAAGAAAGTGATGAGTTATGCAGTAAAAGTGCATTCTGCCCCATTTTTGGCAAATTTCCTTGAAAATTATCAATGTGATGTGACAATTAATTTTCATGAGTAGGGTCCTTATTCCTTATGATTCCATCTTCCACAGGTCAAATTTGGAAACACTTCCTCCAATGATGCCTTCCTATTTCATGTAATTGATTTCAGCCTTTAGTCTCCAGCCTTATTAATCTATTCTCTAAAGCCTCTCAATCATTTCTCCCTGTTCTGCTTCTACTGCAGCAATTGATGCGTTATTGAGCAATACAGTCTACCCCATTTTTGCCATTTTATCTCCCTTTTCATATTTTCATAGTCAGGCATCATCAACATTCCTGCATATAAAGCACTGATTTCTGTAAACTACTGTTCCTCTGATTATTAATCACAGTTAAAGCTGATTTAGGTTAACATTTCACCACAAACCTTGGATACATAAATTAACATTTGCTTTCATCCCTCCTATATCTTGGAAAATAGTCCTAACATGACACCTGCGTTTTGCAAGCTTTTTTTTTCCACTTCTGTGTTACTGGCAGAGTGTCTTACTTCAGAAGACTGGAAATTTTAAAATAATTTCTCTTTGTAATCCAACAGACTATTTTAAAAACCATATTTTACTAAATTTGCATGTCACACAGAATATGTACCAATGCATGAGTCCTGTGAGGTGCACTGAGTCAAACTGGGCATGTATCTTTACCTCTGTGCTGGTAACTGAGGATGAAAATACAATAGGATCCACAAGAGTTCACTGTTAAAAAAAAATCAATGACAAGAGACATATGATGAAAAAAGCCAGAGACTACTTTATTAATAGAAGTGTTGAAAAAAGAAGAGATAGGAAAAGTGGAAATAAGCTGAAGAAGTTTTATCACATTTGCCTGCAGAATAAGTTCTACCTTTAAAATAAATTCCAAAACAATTATTTTTTCCCTATTCCTAACAAAATTTAGATTTTGGCAATGGACAGGACACACATGAATAGAACACAAACCACAATATATCTTTAGTGTATGTTCAAGATTTTAATCACTTTTCCTGGGTTTTTTTCCAATATGAATGTTTTAAAAGTTACAGATAGATTTATTATTGGACTAGACAGCTTGCATGGCAATGAAGTCCATTGGCTTTAAAAGCATAGCTGACGGTGTTCTCTTTCCAGCACCACTTTGTGGGTTTCTTTTATTTTTAATGGACTTTATAAATTAAGAGGCAGATCAATCCTTGTCTTATTATAGGGTAAAGTAGCTTAATTTTAGTTCAATTTCAGGCTCAGCTTATTGACTGAATTTTCAAAACCTTTTAGTAACTTTAAGACAGTACCAAGATCTTCAAAAACACTCAAAACCTAGATTTTGAGTGCAGAGGTAACATCCCAAAACTACTATTCATACAGAATCTTTTATGTCTGTTGCTGATCTAGATGAGTAACTCTCCAGCAGTACATCTCAAATTCCTTGCTGTTTTCTCAGTTTTCAAATGTCTTGATGTAAGTCAATTATCATTTTGAAAAGGCTGAACTTAAGCATTAATTACCATGACTAGTTACCATCTGAATGTACACCGTAAAATCTTATGGCTGTCTACCCAGCTGATTGAAATATTTTCTCCTTTTCCTCTATTGAGGCTACTTACATTATCACACAGGAGGATCTTATTTTTGGTGCCTGTTGCATTACAGTCGCAGGGTTTGCAAACATCAATGGCTGCAAGATCTGCACCTGCTTGTCTGTAATGGAAATCCTTGCACAGCTCACAGTTCCTTCCTGCATGAAAGAAAGGTTATGCATTATGGCTTCCAATTCATTAAAATTAGCTGTATAATTCAAAATTAAAGACTATTCCTTTGAGAGAATTCTATAATTTTCAGGACGTCCATTTTAATGCACCTTTCATCTCTACCTGCCAATTTAGTGATCCAGAGCATATGAAACAATGAACCTGTTACAAACTATGTTTTACTCCATTAAACTTCCATCTGTTATATAATACCACACTTATAAAAAAGCTGTGCCATGCAAATGCCTGTACATTTTTTTTTTGGAAAAATTGAACCTGAAACTTTTCTTTTTTATCTTTACTAGATAAAGCCAAGAAATCCGAAATACAATTCTTTAAGAAATATTCAAATGCACTACCTACATTGAATAAAGAGATTTATTCAATAAGCAAGAAACTGACATTAGAGTAAAATTTGACAACCTTTTTAGATGTTGTCTGTTAAACTGGTCCAATAAGATTATATTTTGGATTTAAATGCTCTAGCACATGAATGGCCTTGAAACCATATATTTTAATTATTTATTTGAACGTGTTTTGCATGAAAGTTTTTCTACAAGATTGGATTAAATCTTACAGTATTTTCCCACAGCTTAAGAGTTGACATCTCTGTCATTACTACACTATCTAAATAGCTTAAAAATACATATACCTGAGAATTTATTGGACTGTCATCCACTGAGCATTATTAATGTCAGCTAACACAAGACTTAGTCAAAAAGGAACTGTAAAATAGAGAGTCCATTCTCTTTGACTTACCAGCTGTGTTGTGCTGACAGGTATCACACACTCCGCCACCGCCTCGGTGGTGCTCCTGAGGAAAAGGATCCATTGCCAAGTCATAGTGGCAGCTTTCTGCATGGCCATAACACTGACATGGTTTGCAATTATAGGCATGAACTTGGTCACCTGGGCGAAAGGGCTTGTCATTGTACAAGGGCAAACAGCGTTCACACTGAAATAAAGCAAAAATAAAGGAAAAATGCGGCATCTTAAACATGAATATTTCTTCACCTTACAAGTTTACTATTACAGTCTCTCCATTCATATTTTTTCCTATGTGTTTTCCCCTATTTAAACATTAATAATATTGGGCTTCAAAAAAAAAAAAGTGAGAAAGCACAAAGGGAAATAACAAACCCAACATTTTAATTATTATTTTAACCATTTTAAGTCACTTTAAAAACAGAGTAAAACCAAGGAGGATGGGCAGAAGAACAAAACTTTAAGAATCTAGATACTCAACACAGGCTAACATCCTGAGATTCTGATTCACTTAAACCTTTAAAGACGCAAAATGGTGTTTGCTATGTTTATGTCACAGAAGACATTCACCTAATCCATTTAGATGCATTTTAAACAATGTCTGTTCTTGTAGTTTCTAACATTGTAATTGTACTACTACCATTTGACCTTGTGAGTGAAACAAAAGAAACAAAATATATTGCAATCATAATTTCTATCTTTCAGAAGGAATTTAAATGCTTCAAAATAAGTTGCTTCTGTTAAGTATTTGAGCAACTATTTTCTTTTTTGGATAACTTCTTTATCTTGAGAAGCACGCTCATCTTTCGTCATGGTTGTTATTCCAAGCATTATTATCATCGTTTGATATTTTTTAGTGTGTCTATATCACCTATACACTGAAAACTAGGAAACTGTATTGAAGTTTCTAAATTGCTTCACTCACAGCTGGTGCTGGGAAAGCATCATCTGTGTCTAAAAGAATTTTAATTGAAAACCATAACCTTAAGACAGTCCAAGAATTGCAGACCAGTCACAAATTATAACAAAAGCCACTTGGAAGAGAAAATGAAATCACAAGAATTTATCTATTGAAATTTAGTTTTAATACACTAAATAAGAAGTAAGCAATAAGATAGCAATAATAACTGCACCTTTTTCTAATCTGTCAAAAACAAACCAAAAACACAATATCACCACAGTGAGAGAAAAAAAAAGTTTTCAGGACAAAAAATAGCAGGGTTTCACTTAAGACCTTGAACTCTGGCCTTTGTTTATCAGAGCAATCGCTGCCAAATTCTGCTTATCTCACTTTAAGTGCACTAAGGGCAACACCTTGACCCTAACTCTTCACAAGTTACACAGCTCTAACTTATTCAAGTCCTTCCCTCATCTACATCCATGTCCCTCTCTCTCTGCATTGAGAAAAAACAGCATTGCACAGCACCCAACATGACACAAGAGGCTTCATTCAGGCGTGGCACAACCTGGGAAGCACAACAAAGAAACAAGCTACCAGCCAAGCTATCCAGCTCGTGCAGCTCCCTGCTCTCAGCATGTCTATGGAAATATGTCCTCCTTGAAAGGAAAATAGTGCAGGAGTAGCTAACAACCTGCCAGCCCTTAGTTTCCATTTGTGCATGGCCAGCCACACAGCAGATGAAAGCATCCATCATCTCATTTCAGATTTAATCTTGGATCACTTACTTATGCACACCTGTGCTTGCACCTATTGTTAAATGACACACAAGCACGAAGGAGTATGAGAGAAAAAGATGGCATCTGATTACATAGCAAGAAGTCTCTTTGAAACATCTCTTGTTCTGTGACTTTTAAAACTTTGACAAAACTTTTAAGAATCATAGAGTTACTGAGTTTGGAAAAGACATTTAAGATCATCAAGTTCAAATATTAACCCAAAGCTGCCAGGTTCACCACTAAACCACCTCCCTGAAAGCCACATCTACACACTCGTAAAGATTTCCAGAGACAATGACTCCATCACTTTCCCTGGATAGCCTGTTCCAATCCCTGGCAACCCTTTCACTGAAGAAATTTTTCCTAATAGCCAATCTAAACCTTCTCTAGCCTAACTTGAGATTATTTCCTCTTATTCTATCACTTGTAACCTGGGAAAAGAGATTGACTCCCCATCTACAACCTCCTTGGCAAAAAAGCAGTCATTCACAAACTGGGAATGACTGTGAAACATTTGTTTTTCCAGCAGTTGTCACACCTGCATGCAATAAAAATGGGCACTGGACCCCCAGGTCACCCTGCTTTTTGTCACACCTTTATTAGGTTAAGAATTGCATTTAACTTCCAGAACTCCAGGGCTGAATTTTCACATTTGGTAGCACTATAATGTACATGTTGCCATCTCCAGGTCTTCATTCACTAAATCTAAACTCTGTGTTTGCCCCAAGCATAGTAGTTGAGAATTGCAAATCGAGAGATTTGGGGTTTGGTTCTTGGCTACCACATGTAAAATTAATAGGTACATTTCCAAAAAGCCCATGGCAAGGTCTAGCAGTAGATTTTACAAAGAACATTAATGCTTAACCAAACTAACATTTCTCTATAACTGTAACACCCAGAAACAAGCAGATGTCCTTATTCTCAGTCCTTATTCTAGGCCCTTCATAAAATATCTTAAATATATGGCTTTCCATATGGCCAATAACAAACAGGCCTTCTTGATATGTAGTATCTGAACTTCTCAGCATTTGTGAAAAGTTTCCTGAGAAAACATCCCATGAAGCCAGGTGAAAATACCAAGCCTAACTTGGCCCAATTTGTTAGTCTACGATTTTGTTAAAACTACGATTTGTTAAAACTACGATTAAAAACTGATTTCCAAGAATGAAGTCAAGATTTTTTTTACTAAAATTATTACTAAAACTTTAACTTCAAGATTCCTGAACCCAGTATACTTACGGAAAGATCACCAGTGACTTGAGCCTAAGCCTTTATGTAGCAAGTTCATTTTTAGGCCTAAAGAATTCTGAGGACAGTGCCTCTGATGAAATAGTCAGCAAATATCCAAAGAAATACTTCAGACAGCAACAATAACAACACTTTAAGACTTGCAGTAAGTCATGATTAACTAGAACCTTCTATTCAAACACTTTTTAAATATCATGCTGCTTGCCTCCTAGCAGCATATATATATATATATATATGATTTTGTGTGGAATTAATTCCTTTTTCCCTTTTTATAACCTATGTAGAAGTTTGCAACCCGCTCTGAAAGTTCAGTGGAAATAAATAGTGTACATACACACCTATAATACTTACACATATGCTTCTGTAATACATACTATCAAAAGTACATGATTTAAAAATCTGATGAAGTGACACCAATGTTAGAATGCCACCTTCTCAGGCATTTTGAAATGCTGACTTGTCTTTGAAAAGCTCCATTATGTATAGCACCCATGTTTATTTATGCTGCCCTGTAAGTGTTGACTGTAGTGGGATAATTAATCATATATAATTTTTTCCTTCCTACTAGTTCCTCTTCTGTATCCACCCAGTATGCTTTCACTCCATTTAGTTTCCTTGGTCACATAAATACGGCTTCCAGGGAATATGTATTCCAGACAGCTTTGCCATGTTGTAAAGACAGTCTTAATTTCCTCACAGCTTTCACCAGCACCCTCACTACAGCATTTGAATGTCTACCAAGACTACACGTGAACTACATCTGTCTTCTGTGAACTCCCCGATGATCAAAGAGCTTTTAAACTTAAAAGCCAGGTTTTACTAGGGGAAGGAGGAAAAAAAACAAAAACCATACAACAAAAATTAGAACACTAAGTGACTCCAAGGGACTAAGGAAGACAGAATAGAAATGAAAGGTGTCTTATGGGCCACCTTATCCCAATGCTCCCTGTACCAAAAACTGCATTTTTTGCTGGCTTACTTATTTCTGCAAGCAAGAACTCTTTGTTATTGAGTGCAATGTAGTTAATATTTACAGCTCCTCATGTACTATTTATGATTAATTCCAACATCTAACATGATATAGATTGACCTTTAACTAAAGTTTACATAGATTCTACTGTAACAATATAAAAAGTCTTATTTATTCAATTCTTGATAAATCAACATATGCCATATCCAGTTTTCAGATCTCAGATGTTTAAAACCATTATGGAAAACTCTGAAGACCTGAAGCCTTAACTGCATCCAGTCAATCTCTCACTTGCATTCATATCTTCTCAAGCATTTATCAGAGTGGCTTTATTTATCTAAAATTTTCTTTTCTATTATGATTTCTATAATCATTCCTGTAAATTTTGCCATTGCCTTTATCTATTAAATTCTATATGACTGATTTAAAAGAGGCTCTGAGGCTGCAATGTAAGGCTAACCTTGCTTGACTGTCTTGTTGTCTCATGGGCTCTTTCTTGCTCACCATGTGATAGCTTGGAAAGTTTTTGGACATACTTTTATTCGAGTATAAAAATTCATTATTGCATACAAACGTTACCAAAATCTGAACTCCACTCTTGATCCCTCAGTTTCCATTTGTAAAAGGCAGAGCTATCTCCCAAAGTTGGACCCAAGGCATTTAGAGAACAATTTGTAAATTAAGAAGCTGAACATTTCTTTCATAAAATGAGAGACAAGCTTTGTGAGGATTAATTTCCTCTTTTTTCATAATCTGGCCCCTCAACATCTGTAAATCATTCTTAAGCAACCCCTTCATCCTATCATCTCAGATTTCATATTTCTTCATCATTCTTCACCAAAATGTAACTCAGGGAAAAAAAAATCCATTTGGCATGTCAGATTTCATAACACAGGGATGCAAATACCTAGACTAAGATTTCTATTTGTAATAGCTATGCAGATTTTTCATTGCTGGTATTCCTTTGCTGCACAACAGCTAGCCAGATGTATATGCCAGATAAATTCAAGATAGTAATTTTAGCTGTATTAAGTGTAAATCTGAAAAGGACATACTCTGCCATATGTAAAAAACTTTTCAAGGATCTCTGATTTCTAGTCCAAGATATTGAAAAAATGCACCCTAAAGCCAAAAACTTTCTTATAGCCCTTCAGTGGTGGTGACTTACTGCTAGCACAGAACTGAGGTTAAAAAAAGACTGCTTGCTGATAATGCTATTTCTACTCAAAAAATATTTTCTTTTTCTCTATTAAAAAAAAGTTATATTTAAATCAAAAAACATATAAATAAATTTATTTTTTACAGTTCCTAATTTATTGGAGTGGGAGCCAAAGAAAAAGGTACAAATCTATAAGAGTTTTATCATTGCCAATGATAGTCAAAAATCAGGATGGATTTTTGTTTTGCTTTTAAATGTTAGCCTAACCAAAAAGATTAAATAAACAAATAAATAAATAAATAAATAAAAATCTTTAAGCTGTTTAGATTCCATTTAAATCTTTGATAAAATTCAAAGTAGTTAGTGATTTATTTCAAAATACTAGTTCTGTTTTATTATTACTGCTATTTTATTTCATATTTAATAGATACTGACATGGTTATTAAAGAATGAGAAAAATTAAACAACATCCTTATTGTACTCTGAGTTAATACAAGTAATTCAAGCACTTCAATTATAGTTACAATGCATATATGCCAAATCAAAGATGTGACACTCAGTGGAACAACCCATTAACATTGACAGGAAATATCTGATAAGGCAGATACATCATTAAAATGTATTTGGTTTGTTTTCACAAGGTAGCATAAGTCTTGCAAGAGTGCTTGGTGAACTTCCAGATCTTATTAAATATTTATAATTAAGCCTTACAAAGTAACATTTCACAAAGTGTGTTCTAATTAAAGGGACACTGTCAGCTTGAATTTTTTATTCTAATTTGACCCATCTAAAACTTAAAATTACTGTTCAAGTCCCATTTAGACTGCAGATCCTACACTTCTGCTTAAGAGGTGAGAAAACTCACGAAATTTTACAAAGATTTTTCCCACAATCATGAGCACTGTATCAAATGCTCTGAGGTTACCTCTCCTCACTCTGTTCAAGCAAGCACAGACTGTTTGGGGTTTTTTTGATGTGTTTCCCCTTTGTTACTGCTGTTGCTATTCCATATAACCCCTTCTTAATTTTTAGAAAGGCTATTTCCAAAAGGCATAAATATAGCAAGGAATACAACATGTACTCACAATCGAAATCTAACACTCAGTGAGACATTCCTTTGATGTAGCTCATTCTTTCTTAACCTGAACTTCTTTTCCATTTTTTTTTCTTTTGAGATAAATAATTAATATATGGAATCTTTTATTTGAACAGGTTTTTTTACTCATACATCATGGTTCTACTTTTGTTAAGCTGTATGCAAACAGCTTCCAAGAAAACCAAAGTCTGTATGAAGTAACTGAGAAGTGGTGCCATCAAGCTCTCCTCTACCATGACTTACAGTAATCAACCCCATTTTGGTTCTTCCATGGCCAAGAATTATAAAACTGTTAGAATCAGAAATGAAAATTATTATTTTGCATTTATGGTGCTTTGGATTCCATAGATCCCTTGGACTGTGAAACTAAAATGAAAGCTGAATGAAACTACAATGAAACTAAATTGGAAGCTGAATTCCAGGACCTTGCCTACTGCATTCCACCTACTGAGTGGGTCCACAGTCCATAGGAGCAGACTAGATTTACTATGGAGTAATACATTCACCCCACAGAACTCTTGCTACAGCAGGCAGAGACAATATTTATGATGCTCACAGTCTAATCTCAGGTCTGCATCTAATGTTTGAAAGTGGCATAATCTCTAACAAGAAATCAAATCCCTGAACACAACACTCTTGATGGTCTGCAGTACAATGGCTTTTGGTGAGGGTACAGAGAAGGGTATCTGTTTCCTTAATTGATACAAGTCTGCTACAGAAAGTTTCCCTCTTGGAAGACAGGCCTACACTAGCACTACATAGGTGGCATAGACAGACAAAGGTGAGACTCACATTATTTCCTTCTGTATAGCTTTCCTTGACACACAGGCACCTGTATGGTTTCAGAGCTGTGTCACAATCATCAGCATGGCCATGGCAATTACACCTGAAAGAGCAATAAGTGGTGTCAAAAGTTAAAACATGAAAAACACATCTGTGCAAAAATACATTACACAGTCACAAAGTCAATTTTGTGTATTACATAGTCTGGTTCTTTATTAAGAATAAATAAATGTCACCACAGAGAATGTTCTCAGATGCAGTAAACTACAAAAGACTACTTCACTCAATATATTTTGAAGCATCAACAGTTGCTTTTCAAGAAAATAAAAAACAGCATGTAGTAGAGCTACTCTTGCCTTATATGATAAGTAATGAAAACTGTATTTAAGTATGTGACACTAATATGCAAAATTTTATTAAAGAAATTACAATTAGTCATCAATATTAAAACTTTGAGTGCAGCTCTAGTTTTTCAAGTAATTTTAACAACATCAGGAATAGTTTTGAAGTTTAACCCATTTTATCTCCATTAAAATGTCCATTTCTTACTAAAATAAAGTCTGTATAGAGTCTTAATAGTCAATAACCTTACCACTCTCTACCTGAAGGGCTGCTCTTCTGGAGACACAGTATAGCTTTGCAAACTAGAGCTGAAATTATTTTACTGTTACATCATCACCAAGATAAAGCTATTTTAGTAAATGCATTACCATAATACCTCTAAATCAATAATCAAAATATACTAATAAGATAGAAAATTTTAAAGTAAACATTACTTCTAACAGGGTGCGTTCTCTCAAAATGAGAGCTACCAAAATAACTTTGGAATAATAATACTTACAAATCTGTACCATATGCTTCTTGGAAATCATTTCATTGCCAAATTTGTATATTATTTACAGGGCATAATTAGTCCTTTCACAAGACAGCACACTTATTGTATACAATAGTCAGTCAGAGATAATACAATAGTTCTACTGACAGCTACCCAATTTTGAAAGGAAAACTCCAACTAAAACAAAGAATGAGCTCTGCATTGACTGTTAAAATTGCCAAGTCTGGAAATCTATAGCTTAGAAGAGTTACTGAAATAAAGCATGAGCTGTTGTATCAGTCATAAGCCTTTGCTCAGAGGCATTGGTAATTCCAAGGAAAGGATTACTTTTGACAGATTTGTGTAATAAGTATAATTAATTGTAAAATAAAATATGAGCAAATAGTTTTACAAAACAGTACACCAATCATTTCCAACTTGCTACACTGCTTCATCAGACCAAATTCCTTTCTCAATCATACATGTAAAAGCAAAACAAGTTGTTCAAATTTCAGGCAGGTCCTTCTATGCTGTGCAGAGCTGTTAACAATCAGAGACAGTGCTGAATGGGGGAAGAGTCACATAACACTTACCTACCACTGACTGTAACTTCATTAACTCCATAGTACCTATGCCTAAAATTTACCCAAGGTTCATTAGTGTGATACTGGCCACGGAGATGAATCCTCACTTGTGTAGCTTTTACAAATTCTTGAAGAGATGGAGTATTATAAAAATCATTGTAACCAGGTCGGTGATTTGGTTCCGGGGTAAGAACACTGAAAGTCAGATTACCACGAGAATACGGTGTGAAGCTGTTTAAATAGAGAGGAAAACAAATTAAACTCAAAATATTACATAATTTATAGATTCTACCTCCTAACATACTATTTCTCAGAGTGTGGGTCTCAACTGTAAATGGTGGTTTCATGCTTTCTGGGTATAAATTTTTATGTCAGTGGATTCTCAGCCACCAGAATCCAAGAAGGGGAAATGACCTCTATATGTCTGTTTTGCCCTAAACTACCATGCTCTTCCTCCAGACCCAAAGTTTCCAAAAGTTTAAAAGTAAAGCCTTTAGCAGGCAACCTCAAAATATGATTTGTGTGACTGACACAGTGCCATCTGCACACATTTTAAAAAATTTTAACACACAGTCCTTGAGAAACACCAATGCCTGAACCACATAAGGAAATCATTCAGACAACTAAGACAATAATTAATAGCCTTACATTGTTATTAATATACCTGCTAAGTATATATAAAACAGTACAGAAACAATTGTTATATTTTAAATTCCAGAGTCACAGGACTGTATCATCTGCTCATCTGAGTGAGCAGAGTTAGAAACACGTCACCTTTCAGCAAGAGATGTGCAAGATAATTTAATGGAAAACAGTAAGATTGAGAGCAAAACTGCATATTTAAGCCCAGGAAGGGGAAGGACTGTCCTGAGAATTCAAATAAAACTGAGTAAACAAGTATATATAAACTACACATTTGCACAACTTGGTATGAATCATGTCATGTTGGTCTATGTACTGGGCAGAGTTTACCCTCTGGAAGAGAAAAGAATGTCTGCTATTTGCACACCTACATGGGATCATTAAAATAGGTATCCCACGTTATCACCTGGCACCTGACATGCAACATTCAAAAAATGTCACTTCAAAATATGTCAGTTTTTGAAAGATGAGATCTCTAGTTAGGCTAGGTCTGCTGAGTCAAGCTCTTCTGTCTTCGTGAAGGATCTTTGAATTTCCCGTGCTCCTAATCCAGGTCAGTGTTTCACAGAAATCTCAGTGGAATATATCTGTTTCTCTAGGTGATTAAGAAGATTGTCTTCTCTTTCCCTCCATAGAAAATTAAAGTATATTTCTTCCATGGAGTATAGAACTGCAATGGAAATGTTTAGACAGGTCCAAATGGCAGATAAACACCACCACGTTGGTATGGAAGCATCAGAAGGAAGAACAGAAAGACTGTTAGGCTGATGGCAACTAGGTAAGCAGGTCATCAAGATTTTAGGGCATCTACATGCAGTTTCTCAGCAAACCAGGAAAACGAGGAGATTCTAAAATAAGGGTCAGCTAATATTCAGACTAAGCAAAGATACAAGCCTCTGATATGGGGATGAAAGACAGTGAGCAGCTCCTAACTTACACAGGTGGTACAGAATGCAGAAACAAAAACTTAATCACTTCCATTCCCTAAAGGACACAAAAAAGAGTGTGTTCAGTACTAGCACGTGATCACCAAAACAAGAACTATCAAGTTGTGGTAAGGATTTCAAAACCAAGGTCATTTGTCTTCCATGTAAAACCAGGGAATCTGGGATAGGCCACCAGGACACAAGGACACTGGTGTCTAAATCCTGGACAGACAATCTGGACATGTCTTGGCAGTTACAAGTTTGTGAGCATAAGAGAAAAAGAAAAGTTTTGTTTTACAATAAAATCCTGCAGGGAACTCTGTTACACTGCTGACATAAATTTGGAGCTTTGTTTCAGCAGAAACCCCTCTTTGAGCACACAGAATAGTCACCAATATATGTCTTATCATTTAAGGCTTTCTGTACATCAGCTGTACCCAAAAATTATTCATTCATATTGCTTCCTATTACCATCTACATTTTAACTGAAGGGGAGAAACCTTGCTGCTTAGAAAACATTTATGGAAGTCGTCCATATTTAACTCCTCAGCTCTTTTTCTAAATTATACAAATACATATTTTTGGGCTGAAAGTGGTATTGCACCTCACTTGGATTATTTATCCAAAAACATTTGTCTTACTTAAGATATTTCCCTTCACCTCTACCCTCTGCTTCCAAGATCAGTAATAAAGCTCAGATTCCTTTGCTGAAAAGAGGTGTAACTCAAATGACCTTATGCTCCTCTCCTCAGAATTCTGAACTCCTGGAGAACAGACAAAGATGCTGACATTTGAAATGTCTTAGAAAGGTAGCAAAAGTGGAAAAGTAAAACAAAAGTGAAGTGGCTACAGCACCTGGTAATGTATTTTCTCACTGATATCTAGCCAAGTACTAAACAAGACTAATAATGACTGGCATCTGAACTCAAGCAAGAGATTATGCAATTGAATAAATGTAGTGGTATAAATTCAATTATATATATGTGTGTGTACATACATATACGTGTGCATTTAATATGGCAACATTAACTATTATATACATTATATACCGTACACATGAAATGTATATTTCAGATATTACATAGCTTTAAATTTTCAAATGTTAATTGACAGTAAATTTCTAAATGGTAATAATCCTTCTTGCCCCTCTTCCCCAAGTTTTATATTGTTTCTTGCTTAGAAAGATGAGAAAGCTTCAAGATTCCATTTTCAATCCATTTCTTACATGTTTTGCATAACACTAGCAGGGTTGAATGACTGGCTTTTGTACATCAGTCTGCCCTCTTTCCTAAGCTTCAGAACAAGTTGCCCTCCCAGAGATCAGAAGGCAGACTTTCACATTCACTGGAAAGTTTAGAACAATGTTATATCAGTACCTTCCTCCACTTATCCTCTCTGCAATTCTACTGACAATAGCCATCAAAACACTAACACCTAATATTTTGAAACTCTACCTCAAAAATAACAGAGGAATCAATTGACTCACACTCATAAATTACTAAAATCTGATAAAAATGACAGAAGACTTTTTGGCAATCTTGAGTTGAAAGGTCACATTTAGGATCTCTTATATATTCAGCAGTCCATAACAAATGAGTGTACCAAATTAAAAGATTCTATCTCATTAGGACATAGCAATGACTTGTGTCAGGATGTCACCTGTTCAAAGCATCTGTATTATGCAGATAATAGCCTCGCATACCTATGCATCTGGAGACAGTTGACAGAGTCTGGTTTGTCCAGAGATCCATTGCTCTCCATTTCAAAAATACTGCAATTCCTAGCAAAATATTGCCAGTCTTCCCATTCTAGATCATCTCTTTTTTTCCTTTCAATTTTTATTGCTTCAGGGTGTGGGCTAAAGAACTGCAGTATAATATAGAATACCTACAAGAAGATAACAAATTTACAAACTGATATTAATGACCAAGTTTTAAAACAATGAGAATTTAAACCTTTTTTTTTTATATATATAACTATACAGTCTTCACAGACAGAAGCAGCCATATTTCACCCCACAAATTCCCAACTAAAGTCAAAGAAAACCTTTTTGGTTGAACAAGCTCTTTGATCTCTCAGACACTATCACACAACTACTGAACTATTGCATCAGAACTTTGCTTTTTCTCAAAGACTGAGAATGCACTGCGCAAAGTCAGGTCCACAATTTGTTACAGCAATGTTACTTTGGTAAAAATGGAGGTTGTAACCTTGTGTTGCCAAACATTTGATGAGCTGTTTGTCTGATAGCAGGTAATTTATCTTTATTTTTTAATTCTCCTTATTTTTAGCTCTGAATCTCATCAAATACCTGTGTTTTTTCAAAGGCCATTTCTTCAGCATACTGCTTAAGCAGAAGTGTGTGTATCAAATAAGCAAAAGCCAAAAATTTCCCATACATTTGAAATCACTTTTAACTAACCGACTAATGTTTATACATGTAGCAAAAGCCTGTTATCACATTCTTTCCCTACTCACCATTAATTTAAAAAAAATAGGCCAGAATGAATATACATAAATTTGGTGAATCCCCTATTGTGAATGCAGCCTGACTGCATTTACAATATGTCAATGTGCTTTTGATACATTAGATTTCATTTGTCTGCAGTCATTTTTCTACCAGCAGGTATGATACAAGCACCTTAAGTTTTAACACGAATTAAAACTAAAGTTGGAATTTACAAAAATGGAGTTAAAAGATAACAATCAGTTTCTAAATATTGGTGCCTTCACACAGGATATCTACTCCTGTATATCGGCTCTAGAGTACTGCTTATTAAAACAGGCACATCAAAAGAGAACGCCAAGAAATGTAATGCATTCTGTTGCCTTTTGCACTGTTACATGCCAATAAAGGAAACTTTCTTTCTTGTCCTCTCAGAGAAATGTTTTAAAGCATAAGGTTTGAATATCTTCAAAATTGCAATGCAATATCCACAAAAATATTTTCTAAGTTTTAATGAATGGCAAACGGCATCTTCCCATTACCTGATACTGTCCATTTTGTAAATCTATTGTGATTGAAACACCACGATCCAGACCTGCAGTGTTAGCAAACACAGATGAAATCCAGGTGGTCCCAATGTCATTATCATTGATGTAGGAGAGAGGATGGGCTTCTGCATCCAGCCTCAGCACCCTGTCATTAGTGGTATCATCTGCACCATTAGGGATGCAGTACCTCTGTATCAAAGGGTGAACTCGGGGATGGCTTCCAGGACAGCGGCACTCAGACTGGGTATGAAGATGAGGGAATTTTCCAGAAAATACTTCCAAAATATCTCTGTCACAGAATAGAGAATAGTAGTTACATACATGACAAAAGAACAAATGTTACTTTGGGCCTGTAGGCTCATATAAAAAACAGAACTCAGTTTAGATTATAGTAGAAGCCCAAAACTCCTGATTTAAGCTCATAAAAATGGGGCACTCAGCTAGGAGTGAAGCCTCCCCCCAAGGTCTCTATATTATCAATGGTGGCAATAGGCATCTTTAGAAAATATCTGTGAAGAACCACTCTGGAGCTCCTTTCATTGCTCCACATATGTGGAGTTCTTCAGACACAAGGCACCAAAGGAAATGAGTTCTTTGGTGGGATGTCTAAAGACAGATAGGATGAATCCCGCCATAGATGTGAGGAGAAAAACTCTTAACATTTTATTGCAGCATCATGTCTGACTCCAACCAGCAGTCTGTATCCTGTTCTTAAATACACCACAGTGTCAATATACTGCCTGTAACTACAGTTAAGTTAAATGTTTGCACTCAAATACTCCCCAAAGACGAGCTTGAACAATATCATATTGTACCTTAGGAAACCTGGATATAAATACTTCCAGTTTTCACTAATTTCAATAAAGATGGCCACTTTTTTAACTGCAATCAACGCAGTCATGTCAAATTATTGAGATATTTCAGTCCCCTCTGACATCAGCAACTGAAATAGATACAAAGGTAGGAGGCTGGCAAGCTAGCAGATATATGAATGACATGGACAGTTCTTTCTGCTCATTGCTGGTATAAAGGAAGGATTTTGTGAATCTAGAAGAGACTGAATTTTTATATTTAAACCTTGATACTTTTTCCATTTTCCTACTTTATAAGTAAGAACATACTTTTGTGTGCTTATTAAGCAAATATATACTTGCTAGCTGCCACTACAACTTCCACAGAACCCAGAGTTACAGGATGCTTTACATATCCATAGCCTTAAATTAATTGGTATGCAGGCAAGACTTTCCTTCCCAGTTTATACCAGACAAACACTTTGGACCGAGTTATTAGTGGATATAAACCAAATCTAGAAAGATATTAGTAGGTCAAAACAGTCTTTAAAATACCTTAATTTTCAGTTGTTAAGATTTATTCATTTCACTGACCTAAACTGCCGTTCAAAAGATTTGACGAGCATTGCTCTGAGAAATAGAACCAACATGAATTTCATAAAAGTTTGAATTCAGATTCACATTAATACTTCCAATTCACAGAAGCTCAGTTCATCATAATGTCCTGCAGACAGCTGAGCTCCAAGGAAACTGCTCTACATCTTATTGAAAGACTATCATTAAGTAGCCTGAAGGTCTGCAGTCCTGAGTGTCATTGCGTGCAGCCTCCCCAGAAGCGCCACGCAGACAAATAGGACCTGACTACTTCTGGCCAGCCTGAAATGACTGGATTAATCCAGCATGAGCTGGATAACAAAGGTAACATCTCTTTGTAATGTGCTAGGAAGGGAGGCTGGAGGGCAACAGAAATTGCAGTGGCAACAGTAATTTGGCCTTAGGAAGAGAGGCAGTCAAAGCAATTGCCCAGGGCTCTGTGGGTTGAGGTAGCTAAGTCATTGGTGGCTTATGGTGACAATCTCATCTGGAGAGCAAGGGACAATGGCACCTCGGGGCAGGGGTGTGTGCTTGGGGCAGGGGAGCACCAAGAATACCCAACATGGATACTGTGGGGAAGTGAAACCAGAGGAAAACAACAGCTAAGCACAGGGAGCCAATCCTCCAGCCACAAAGCCAGCTCGGTAATCACTTGCAATACCTGTCCTCCTGGTCTGCATCACTGGTATCTGAGTGGCCAAAAACTGCACTAGTCTGCTGTGCTCCCCTCCTTGCCCTACAGTTTACACGGAGCTCAGAGGAAGCTTAGCAAGTCTTATCCACCTCGGACTAAGCTTATCAGCACACACTATTATGACAGAATTATGATGAGTAGGTAACACCTAGACAGTTTATAAGCGTTGAAATCTAGCAACTGGATCTACTCTCTGCAGAATATATACTAAGTCAGGTTGTAGCAAGGACAACAGTAACAAGGAGAGCACATATTTATTACAGTGTTTTGTTCCACTACATATATACTACATACACCACTACATACATCAAGCCTATTTAAGCAACAGTTCAAAAGAAAAGCACATTAAGTTGTTGAATTTATTTTAACTCAAGATGTTTTAGATTAAAGATAATCTTTGAAATGAGGCTCAAAAAACTACATCGTCATAAGCAATTATCTAAAGGAAACATCTGAAAAGCACTACACTTTGGAAAATAAGCATATTGTTATCTACACTTTCTTTTCACCACACTCTTATTCTGCTACAAAAATAGAAGTTCTTTACCTGTTTGTAAGTGCCACTGGGTAAAATCGAAAATCTTGCATTCTTCCAACAAATTGCTCTAAACCTAAGGAAATATACTATAAATAATCTATTGAGCAGAAGGCAGCTTTGAACTGCATGAGAGAACCTTTAATTCAGCACTGAGAAATTTCTCTTGCACAATTACCCCTCCTGAATGAAACCATCTTGGACCTGGACAAAACTATAGAGGGCAGTGACTTAATTTTTTGATAAAAAAGAATGATTTATAATAACTTTATAAGAACATTTTGTACCTATCTCTTTTCTGATTAGAGAGGTGGCACAAGGATCGGCTCATTAGACAGAAGTAATGAGCCAGTCCATGTGCCACCTCTAATTAGAGAAGAGATACAGTAGGTACAACTGTACCTATCAATTTATACAATAAAGATAAAAAGCATTTTAAAATATTCCTTTCTTTTACATGATGATTAGTTATCCAGCATTCAGAATCAAAACCACAACAAAATACATTTCCAAATACAAGCTTTAAGAAACGGGGCACAGAATACTTTCTTGCCCAAAGCCACAATGAAGCTGTTTATGTGGCATATCTTTAGAAGTTAACTTCAAATTGTGCATGTTCCTGAAGAGCAACAGTCAGTGTCCTCACACGTGCAGAGACAAGAATTGGTGAAAAGCAACAAAACATCCCTGTTCTTCAATGATCATGTCATGACAAAGTACACATAAAACTCTAGATGCAGTTAAAGAGTAAAAGTCCCAGGCATTACTAGAAGCTGAAGGATTCTCATTCTGCCATGGTTTACATGAGTATTGATAGAACTGAAGAGCACAGACAGCCAGAAACCTTCAGCTCTATTCCTGACTCTGCAAAGAGAGGAGCGTAGTCTAGTGGCCATGCACAATTCCATTCTGAAAAAGTTCCCTGTATCTTCTCAGAAAAACTATGGGCAAAAATCAGTGGAATAAGTGATTTTACACACATGTTTTAGAAAATTCAGGAAAATATACCTATATGCAGGAATACATAGAAGTTTGGTAGATTATCATAATTTATTCTATCTTCCAGCAGATCTTTTGAGAAAGCTT
This sequence comes from Certhia americana, assembly GCA_018697195.1. Classification (NCBI taxonomy): domain Eukaryota; kingdom Metazoa; phylum Chordata; class Aves; order Passeriformes; family Certhiidae; genus Certhia; species Certhia americana. The sequence goes on from CM031859.1 coordinate 91,819,876, forward strand.
ATTAACCAAGGCAACTTTCTTCTTCAGTAAGGTATTACTTCTCAGCATATAGATAACTTAAAATTACTCACACACTTCTTTTAACAATATCATGCATACTTCATTTTGACTATTCCAGTGCATTCTACTAAAGTACTACAAGATTTACCTGTGAAGCTTTGTCCAATTTGCAGAGTACCATCAGCATCAGTATCTGCAACTGTTCCCATAAGAGTCCTTGAATCAAAAGGTGTGTTATCATCCTCCCAACCATTCAAGAAGAAACTAACTCGGCTGTGATGCACCTATAGAATCAGTGTAAAGAGCAAACACATGCTTTATCATGCAATCACTTTGATTTTTCTAATTTTTTTTTGTCTATCACTGATCTACTGATAACATCACCTCAGGCTATTTGCTGTCTTTATTTTTGGTGCCTACTGAAAGCAGTTACCTCTTTTTCATTAATAGATCACCACTCAGATGCAGAGAGTACAAAATTTCCACAGGGGTTAAATCAAAGACAGAACTACAGCACAGGGATCTGGTGGAGATGGAGGGGAAGAGAGGAAAAGAAGGGTGGGTGTGTTTCACAAGGTACAAGGCTGGTTACAGTTCCATCACCACTTCAGGCCATGGGCACATGTTACAGCTGTCACAACTCTTCTCATACATCACTTAAAACAGGCCTTGAGGGGCTGCACACCATGGCCAGGATAACCAAGACAGGCCTCTAACACCCCCAAAAATGCCTCTCTAACTCCAGCACGCTGCTTTCTATGAGGGCTGAAGGGAACAGTAGAGGAACTGCCTACATCTGCTTTACACCCACTGGGTAATTCCCTATCATCAAGGGAACCCTTGGCTAGGAATATGCACTCTGCCAGCACCCCAGGGTACTGTTTTCTGCAAGTGCTCCCTTTCCTGCCAATTCATTTTAAATCTGAGCTAACATTCACAGAAATACTTTATGGCATCCTCCCAGCTCCACAAAGTCATAAGAAGCTGAGCTTTTACATAGTTGGGGGTTTTTTGCATGAGAAATGTTTGCATTTAGGTTACCCAAAATTAGGAAGTGTTTAATAATAAGGGAGCGTCTTTCGGCCTTACATTATATGAAATTCAATACTCTCATTTAAAAAATCCAGGCCCACACAAAATGAAAACCAGAAGAATGGTGGCTATAGTCAGGTTCCCATTAATGAAGTTAATTATAGAAACTAAGTTGGACTTACCGAAAACCTTTATTTCAGAAAGTTTATTCGCAAAAAAATTAAATTACTTGGGTTTTAGCAATGTTTAGCTTGCATGAAGCTTTTTTTCACATGAGAGCTCGGTAGCTTTAAAATTTTTAAAAACCAGTTTGCTGCTGTCAATTTACAGAGCATTATTTTAATTTTGCAGATATGGTTGCGTGGTGAATCACACCTATCCAGGCCAATAAAACTGGAGTGCTTTAGCCCATCTTGACAGTCATTCTAATCAAAAGAAAATAACCTGGAATTATTGCTTCCATAAGAACAACACCGATGTGAGGACATAGAAGGTTTACAAGCCAGAATAATTTGTTGCAAAAAAAAGGAAAGACAGAACTTATTTATTGGTTAACAAAATACCAGCTTGAATATCACAATATAAGTACAGACAATACTACCCTGACAATAAAATCTTTCAAATTTCAGACCAAGAAAAATGGACACAATTATCTATAAATCTGAGCTCAGATGATCAGCATCAGTGCCTTCGGCAATATGAGTCTATCAGCATTTTAAGAAAGAAAACATGAAATAAGATGGAAGGGGGGTTTTGGCTTTTTTTTTTTTTGGCTCCACACAAGATTGTACAAATGAGTTTTTCCTCCTTTAAACTGTACCTTCAAACATACACATGCAGCTGAGCTTTATTGCCATTTCCAGATTCAGTCAATATTTCCCAAATTTAGACAGGAATATTTATTGCCCTTCCACTGATGGAAATTTGAAGGCTATTATCATAATTACTAAGCCTTGAGATTTGTTCAAAAAGTTATTGCATATGAGTTTCACCGCTCAAGCTACATCTCTCCATTTTAAATTATCTTTTGTGTTGACACATCAATGACCTAAATACAACATCTTCTTTATTTAATTTTAATACAAAGCCCTCTAAACATCTGATGCCCTATTTGCAAGAGCCTAAGTATACGTATATATTGTGGTTACATTGCATTTTTTTTCTGCATCACATTTTTTACAGCCTGTTACTGTCATTTGGTGTTTGACTGTTATCATCATAAAAGATACAGGCTTTTCTACTTTGTTATTTGTAGCATTATCTCATGTTTTACAACATCTTTGCACAACATGCCTGCACATGAAATATAACTAGTGAAAAGTTCTCAGTGGTATTAATGCATAAAAAAGAATGTGGTTCCATCTCTACTGTCTTTACCCAGCCAAAAGCTGATGAACAGCCAATTTTCCTTTATCACATTAGCACAGCCATGAGGGAAACACATTTGTTCTAGTCAGCTACACTAAAGATACTATTACCAATCTAACATATACATGTTTTATATCAGCAGTATTCTCAGAGTATGAGGGAGCCAACAATATATTAACACTAGCATGACAGTTTATTTAAGAAAAGAAAATTGTCTCTGTAGAGGGACAGAAGTTAGAAATGTATGGCTAAAGCTCAGTGTCACTGGTCTAATAAAGGTAATAATTCTTAAGCTTTCTTTATAGCAGGTAACACTCCTGTGGCAGCTCTGTCATATCATTCAAATAAAAATGTTGCCTTTTACAAGTTTAAGAGTACCTTTATTTTTAGTCAGATATGAAGCATGTTTCCACTTTCCTGTTTCCACTGTAAAACATTTGTAAGGGGAATTCAGAAACGGGCACGCTCACCCCCATCAGCTTCTTGAAAACTTACTGTCTCAGGCACAGCTTTATAGGATCTAATTCTGCCTCCCTCTGTGGCAAGCAGAGTGCTCACCTCCATGAACCCCATACTAAAATCAGGGAGTCTATTTATGACTTAAGAGCCACAGAATTGGGCCCTAAGTGACCAGGTATTTTTACTTGTTGAAAATAGGTGACTAATGACAATTTTAAATCTCCCTCCCCCCTCCCCCACCACCAATCTCTTTGTATTAAATAGGATTTAGAATAGTTGGGTTTAATATAGCACATCCCCAAGGTAGCCCTAAGCACTTTACAATGCTGAATTGGATATCAGTAGTGCAGTGACTGTGTAAGGCAAAGGCAGCAGTCATTATGCATTTGGCAGTAGCTCAATGTAATGATCCCCCTGCTGGTTATTAAAGGGGGTATGAATATCTGACATGGGAGGAAAATGTAGGAGGGAAACCATGTGTGGTATAAAAAATCCCAGCGGCTCTCCACTGTGGGAGGAGAGGAAGTCTCAAAGTTTGGTGTCAGTTTAGACCAAGCTAAATAAGAAGAAAGGCTGGCACCAAATGGGCTGTTTGATGTAGTTATTTAAGTGCTCCTGACCGTTAGCATTAAATTCCATACAATAGCACGGAACTAAAAAAAACACTTTCCCTCCTGACTAGGACAACAGGATTATTCCCCAGTTGTCCTTATTAATAATGTTCCATAGGAATTTGCCCCAAGAGAGTAACAGGATGGGTAGGAAAGGTTGGCTTTGTGGTTATGCAGAGCACAGAACCAGAAACCTGGAACATCAGCACTCTAATCCCAGCTCTGCAACCACCTCACGCTCCTGTGCTTCCCCATCTGTCAGATACAGAAAATCACCTCTCAAGGAGGTGGCAAGGATTAGTTACGAAAATCCATTTGCTCTGAAACTACATCAGCATCTGCCAACACAGAACCGAACACCAACTCCAAGCAATGGAAAATCCATTTGATGGTGAACTGAGGTGGTGAAAGATACCAATACTCTTTCCTCTAATAGCACTCTTGGTGTGATCTGGAAGGGGTTCAAAGATGAGAGGTAGTGGGCCAAAGAGCTGAGAGGCAAGTTCCTTCAGTGTATCCCAAATTAAGCTTACAGTTCTCCACCACAAGCAAACTGTGCATCAGAAACAGCAATACCAAATGAAAGCACTTCCTAGCAAGGAAATCTTCCCTGCCCTGTGGGTCACAGTACTGCAGAATCACAAAATCACAGATTGAGTAAGGTTGGAAGGGACGACAGAGGATCACGTGGTCCAACCTCCCTCTTCAAGCAGGGTCATGCCAGAGAATGCGTAGCACAAGACTGTGCCTATTTTATTGTTAATAAAATGAGATTGGTACAGGAAATATATTAAAACTTTATTTTCTTACCTAAAGATCTGTGCTCTTCAGATCCTACCCAAGAAAACACAACAAAGAAATTTAGCATGCATTTTGCCACTTGGTTTGGATCAGGCAGAACGGTCATGCAAACAAAAGCCAGTATTTTTGATGTATTAAGTGCTAACAGAACTGCTAACTTTCACTATATTACAGTAATCTGTGTGACAAAAAAGAAACAGCACAACCAAATACTCCACTTCAGAACAACTGCACTGGCCAAGGGACTATGGCAAAAGGCAGAAGCTCCTTAACTGAAGAATACTGCGGGTTCTTCCTTTCTCTTTTTTTTAATAAGCCCTGTATTGTACTGATATTTATATGTATAATGCATATTGGTATCCCTACGTATAAATAAAAATATAGTACAACAGTTACAAGTAAAGAGTACAATAGGTATTGCAAAAATGTGTAGTAGAACAATAAAAATTAATATGCTTTAAAAAAAGAAAAAACCAGAAAAAAGCCTAATATTCCTCATTAACAACAGAGGCAAAAGAGATTTTGATATCAAGTGAAAGACACAATTATTTTGACTCCACTTTTTTGAACTACAATGCCAAAGTAGTTTGGGGGAGTTCTAAGACCACAATCTACAAAATTTTGGCTGTCACATGATAACGCTCACATTTATTACCTTGCACATGAGTGATATCTGGCCCACTTAAGCAACATACACTTTTTCTTCACAGGCATTAAGCATCCTGCCATCAAAATGTCTTCTTACATATATAGGCAACTGAGACAATTTTAGTCTCTTCCATGTGGAATTGAATTGCACCATTTCAGCCAAAATAAATGAAATTAACTGAACCGTTCCTCAGCGAACACTATGATCTTTTCACATTAGTAAGAGTCTTCCATTAGAATTCAGTCCTAATATTAATACTTCCCATATACCTCATGGAAAATGATTTCTAATAAATAAGACAGGAAGGAGAAACATAGAAAATAATCCTCTATGTTCCATTAAAAAAAAAAAAAACTAAGAATCCCTAAATGTATCACAGCAGAGCTAAAGATCACTAACCAGAGATCAAAGCTTCACTGCACTAAATGACATACAACCAGAGGGAGTAGTCTCATTCCCAAATATTTTAATTTGTAATTAGCATATGCTTCAAAGACACCAGTTTTTCAGTTAGTACAACCTTCTCCTTTATGTTATCTTTCCTATTCCAATATTTATTGGCATGAGAAAGATTTATTAAAATATTATAGATAAATTAAAGGGAGTTATTTCAAGACAACAGGAATCTCTTCCATTGGTTGAATATACATTTTTTACTCTTATTCATCATAGCTTCTAGTAACCATAAAATACAGTTCAATCTCAACATTTCCTTTCATCATCTTTTGTTCTAATAACTAGATCACAGTGTCTGGCAAGACAGATTAATAAGCCAGAAGGATTGCTTCCCAGATTCGCAGGTCATAAATGAGGAGTTCCACAACAGAGAGAACTCTGGCACCAAAAATGAAAGGAATAAAAAAAATCTTTTCCAGTCATTTAAGCCAAATGATATCAACCCTGGCCTACTTAGTGTTCTAGCCAACTTAGTGATGGCAAGCACTTCAGCTAAAACTTCAGCTCTTACAGCTATTCAGATCATCACACAAAGTCTCAGATGGCAGGGGCAGAACTGACTGACACAGATAAAACAAGGACCAAAAATGCATCTTGCAATACTAGGAAATGATTGCATTCCAGTACATGTAATGGACATCACTATTTTCAAATAAGAAGAAAAACGAGCAGCTCAGGGATCTATGATATAAATCTGATGGTGAACAAGGTTATTCCAAAAACTGAATATCTACATAATAAAATTTAAAAAAAAAAAAAAAAAAAGCTAATTTTTAAGTTAAAGATGCAAATTAGGTAGTTTGCAAATAGAAGTCAAATGTAAACACTTAATACAAACTAAAATACAATGTCAGTTTCTTAAATACAAAAAAAAAAACCCACATCCCAAATCCTCCCCCAAATAAGAGAACAAAAAATAAACTGTAAGAAAATTCAAACAAGACTGTTTTCATTTCCCTTAAAATAAGCTCTATTTGCACAGCAGGTGGTTACTCAGAATTAGAAATAATTATTATAAAGATTATACACAATATGAAGAATTTTAAAATGTTTTATGAGAAGCAATTAGGTAGTTATACAATTTATCTATAAGGCATAAAAAAAATGGGGAGAAAATGTTCGATTTATTTTCCAAATCAGCAAGCTAGCAGGAATAACCCCTCCCTTTGCTTGTCTTAAAAACTAAAGCAACTCCAGAATCAACAAAGTTACACAGGCTTTACAGAGATGTAAATTAAAGCAGAAGTTAACATAAATTATTTGCTTAATAATTCAGAATTAACAAGGAATCAGAGATCATGAAAAATCAGGAGGAGCTGCAATTCACCCAGCGCAAAAATTACCATACAACATACCATTACAATTGCATACTGTTACTTAATTTGGTGTGGTTCTTATAAAAATTTCCAGCTGAACACAGCTTGATATCTGTTAAAATAATCAAGATTCAGAAAACCTTTTTTTCCTTCTAAATGTATTGCAGATTTGCGTCAGGAACTTTCTCAATGAGCCCATTCTATAGAAACAGACAGTGTATTAACACATTTTCTCCCAAGGTGAGAAAACAGATTAAGGTTATGACCAAAATGACAGGTCTGTGGCTTCCTTGAATACTTTAATAGAGTCAACAAATCAACAGTGGTCACTGATGACAACAGAGGAAAGAAGACAATAGATGGAAGGAGGGGAATTAGTGATGCTGCTATAATGGTCTAATCAGAAACTTGAGCATAAAAATCTTTTTCACCTTCAACCTGTCTAAATATGCTCTTTTTGCCTGTTCATATAAAGATATAAAGCACATTCTTCCACTGGGGGTTCATGCATTTCCTCTGCAAAAGCAGATGAGTAACAGAAGCATAACAGTTAATAAAAGCAAGAGTAAAGGTCTTTTGCATATCAAAGAGATGAGATGCACACAGGTATGTATTCCAGTATTTTCTCACATAATTGCAAATCTTGCTGAAGCTGCAATTACACAGGCTTCCACATAGCTTTAATATTTCATAAATGATTTTCTGTAAAGAGGAAAGGTCAGTGATATGGACTCAAGCAAAAGAATTTTGGGGGAAAAGCCAGCATGAATCTGAGCTTATTTTCAGCTGTCATTTAAGCAGAGCAAGTGACCAAAAATCACAATGCAGTATTTCATATATTTTTTTTTTAATCTAGACATCTATGTATAGATTAAAATTGATGAATCAGAAATGGCAGACAACTTTCTGCCAAAATTCAACACCTTTCCTCACCGAATAAATTGTGGAATTTACATAAATTGAACATTCATTTTAAAGGCTCCTTCCCCAGCCCCCATTTTTGCCTTATTCTCATTTTGCATTATTCTACTAATTTTTACTTCTTTTTTGTCTACAATATTTACATTTACCTTTAAAAAGAACAACCAAACAAAAAAAAAAAAAAAAGAAAAATCCCAACAGCAACAAAAACACTCAAACAATGTGATAAATGTAGTGAATACAGGTGGGAGCAGATTCTTGCCAAGTACTATCTTTCTCAAACATGAATACAAACAAGGAACAAAACAGTTTAACCAGAGAAGGAGAGGGGCATGCACTGATGTCTCCTCTCTGGTGATCAGTAATAGGGCCCAAGAGAATGGCATGAAGTTGTGTCAGGAGATGAGGCCAGACACTGGGACAAAGGTCATCATCCAGAGGGTGGATGCCTTCTGGAACAGGATGCCCAGGGAAGTGGTCACAGCCCAAGCCTGACAGAGTTCAAGAAGTGCTTGGGCAATGCTCTCAGGCACTCTTGAAGCTGGTGCTGTGCAGGGCCAGGAGCTGGACTTGTATGATCTGCGTGTGTCTCTTCCAACTCAGGACATTCTATAATTCTAAGACCTCAAGACAGTAAAACTCCTCTACTCCTCCCAACCCTTCAGGCAATCTATCAGCCACCTTATGAATGCTTTAGAAAATAAAGAGGTTCCCACTCTTATAGAGTTTAAGCTCTGCAGATGAGTCAGGATTCTACATCACTCTCAACCATCTTCTACTCCACACATTACTCACCAGCACTAGTACAGAGCTTGCTCCCATATGGCTTAGCTCTCCTCACGAAGTATAAAATGCAGCCTAACCCAAATTTAAAATCTTAGCTGAACAGATAATTCAAGAATAAGAATTATCACCATGATGACATTATTGGTAGAGATCTTTGGGCAGATGTTTTACATACATCAAAGTCTCCTGTGGTCATTTTTTTTATTTTTATCTCTCTCAGAGACAAAGCTTACAACCTTTAAAACAAAAGGAGTTCATTTTTACTGTTTTGCACTTTGCATTTAATTTTTTTTTAAATCTGGAATGAAAATTGAGACAACAGAGGGAACTTGGCAGATCTAAAGCTTGGCAAGAGATAATGAATTTATGTAGCAAACATATGAGAACAAGGATATGTCAGGAGGAATTTGTCTATGAACTTGTTCTCAAACAGACCAAAAAAGATGCTAATAACCATGTTAATAGGGACAGGGGGTTTGTGGGAGGGAGGGCTGTGGAAACTAAAGAATAATATCCAAGAGGACAAGCCAGCTCAGACAATTTATCTGCATAACACTTGACAGACAAATGGCACCTTCTGTACCAGCAAAAGAATTGCCTGACGAGTTTGCCAGTGAGGTTGGTGCTGCTCCAGCTACAACCCTGTCACAATTTCAAATTTTCAGTCTGTTTTTAATTGGTTTGCCCAATTGTAAATGCAAAAGCTACACACATAATAAAATGAATTTTACTGCTCTTATGAAATGATTTGCTCACATTTCTAAATTCCTCTCTTTCCATATTCAAATACTATATTACCTTCACATGGCAAAAAATGTAGACTTTAAGCTGTAAGAACTCCCATGTCCCCAGGCAAACCCAAATTCACCCCTCTGTATTTTAAGCCTTTGAAGCAACTTAGCTGCATATCTGAAGGAAAAGAACAGAAGATGATAGAGGCAAGGGGCAACCCTGGCTACCATGGAGATTTCAATATGATGCTTTTCACACATTTTTGGTTCTTAGGACAAACAGCATTTTACAGGAAGGAAACAAAGAGGGCTCAAGGCTTTTCACTGCCACCACTTACAGAAGTAACAATGTGGCCAGGGACTTTATTGTGATAATTTTAAAATAAAAAGGTGCTCATGTTACCATCCATGGTTAGGAGAAATTCCTTTACTCAACCACTCTGTCAATTTTAGAATGAAGACTTGCCAACATAGTTCTAGGCTGAGATTCATTATCTAAATCTTGCCAAAACTACAGAGTCAACTCTGTCCTCTCACCAGATCATACCAGTCTACCTGAAATATTGAACCAGAAACATTTTAATTTAAATATTTTATTTTTGGTTCATTCATATCAAAATTCAAGGATGCTTCAATCCTATTCTTCACTGAGAGATGGAATTCTAAAATCTCCCTTTCAAAACCTCCTTAAGCTCTCTAAGAGAATCACTTTTGCCTTTAAGAACAGAAGCAGAATTTGTAAGTGAGTGGAAACAGTATATGCACAAGGCAGTTGGTGTCAAATCACTGATTTTTTTTTCTTCAGAATCAGGATGTTGCTTTAAGCTAACTAGGAACCCACACAGGGAAATGGTTCAAAATAATTCAGAAGTTTGATTCTTCAGTATGTTCCAAATGAATTTTAAATGTATCTAAGTTCACCATAAACAGGATAAACTAACAATCAAGGATTGAAACTATTTTAACCCAGACTATTTTAGAACTGTTATGAGAAATTACAAAGAAAGATGCCTTTCTTTGCAAAATTTATAGGGGATGCTAACACACATCAGTATTTGATGTCACTGTGCACAATCTTGTTGCAGAATCCAGAAGATTTTAACTTTTACTAACATAACAGGATAAGAACACCTGTGCTGACTATATTTCCCTGCAGGCCAGAAAAATGATAGAATACCAGAAAAACATTCCAAATTTTCATCTTTGCTTACATCCTCTACCTCTTTTTTTTTTTATCCTCTTCTTGTTAGACTTTGACAGACACTTTTCCAGTAGTTCCTGATAAAAAATAGTCCTTCATTAAATAGCTTCTGAAATTAAAACTGCCTAAATGGGGATAAAACCAACATTTTTTAAATACTGAAATTGACTCATCACAACATTCTGTCCAGAGATAACAAGTGGAGTGACTAGTATTTCAGCTGTGAGTTTATTTAAATGTAGACATACACATGCAGTATTAGGAAGGCAAAAACAGGATATGAAATAAACATAAGGCATCAGCTCTAAGCTCACTGTCAAGAATATACCAAGGCTTCTAACCACAGAGTTCAGCTGAAGGTAACTATCTGTCAAATGTAATCTGTGCAAGTGAATATGCTTAAGCTGGTGCTATGAATCAACCAAAATTGCTTTGGTCTTATTGACATTCAATTGCAAGAAGTTGCAGCTCATCCAGTCCAATAGACATCTGACAACACCAAGAGTGCTTCAGTGACAGAAAGCTTTAAATATAGATGCAACTATCATCACAATGCACACGGAACTAAACTTTATGATCCCTTACACCATCTTCAGAAACAGGGCATCAGTTGAATGCCATAAGACCACATGGTCATCCTCTCTGCCTGTTGCCAATTCCTGCAGTTAACAAATCACTGCAATTTAAAAAATAAAGAGAAAACAAATTGACAGAAAAAGACCATTCAATCTTCCACCAATGTCCCATTAAATCTCTCTCCAAAATCCATTTCTGATATTATAATCTTTGTTCACCTTTTAAAAATAAAATGCCAGATCAAAATTTGTTCAAACTGTTTGCGTTAGTTAAGGGCCAGATGTTTAGCTACAATAAACTGCCTTCAGCTTCAGCAATGCCGTTTTACACCTGCCCAGATTCAGATCTTAAAATATGTTAAATTTCCTTTCTTCCTCACATCCATTCTTTACACCTTCAAACAAGAATGTCTGATAACATGTGGATGTGGGCAGTTGAGCAATAAAGCAACTTGCACAGAGGGTCCCAAAAGAAGACACAATTTGTGTCCTTTGCACAAAAGAAACTAATATCACCTGCAACCATGTTTGTGTTTGTTTCACTCTTGTCTCTCAGAAAAATCCTGCCATTTCAGCAGCAGATGTTTCAGCACAGCACTGGAAAAAAAAAATCTTTTTCTAAAGATTTTCATATGTCCACACCATCTACATGAGTTGTTGCATACCCCCATGCTTGCCTTTCACAGCTCCAGCTTCCCTTGCCACACAGTGAATCGAAATCATCCCAGATGCAAAACAGATAAAAGAAGTTGGGAAAGGAAAAAACATGTTTACTATATACAGCTTGCAACTATGTTTAAGAGGATGCACAGTGTGCTTTTGGGGAGAAGGACTTACGCCCATGTTATGAGCACTCTGAACAGTTATGCCCACACTCTAAGAAATCCAGTGTGAAAAAAACAAGAGACTTGAGGAAGAAACCTCATCAGGGGACCACAGCGACAGATCTATCTCAAAACAGAAGGGCTGGAGAAGATAAAGGGACAGTAGAAGAAATGGTAAAGAACAGCGAAGGGGAAGGAAAAAGCATAAGGTCGGGAGGGGCAAGTTGTCTCTTTGCCTTTCCTTTTTTTGCCTCAGGCCCATATCGGCCTTTCCTTTTCTTGACTTAACTGGGATGAATTTTAATTGCAGCCTCTCTACGTGTTTTATACACTATGTACTCTCTACTTGTGTGGAGTGGATTTCCCATTCATCACAGGATTGCAGGCAAAACCCCAGGAGCATTTTGCTTTCCTTCAAAGTTAGCTTTGCTAAAATCAATAACTTTAGGGCTGCTTCTCCATCTAGCCCAAGCCCCCACCCCACAACCATTTCAAATTTCATGATTTTTATCATTTGATTTTGCTTCTTGTCTCCACATTCAGCTTTATATTTACAGCTTTTCCATAACTGTGACAGTATTCTCCACTGCTTCATTAACACATAAGATAGCAACCTTACAGCAACAGCAGAAACATGCTCTCATTAGTAGATTTAACACAGTTTATGTTATAACTGATCTCTAACAATCTCTCTCCCTACTGTCTCCTCTTCAATACACCAGCATTCTTCAAATAAAAGTTCTGGTTTTCTTAGGGACTACTGTATGTATTAAATACTTTTATGTATTTAAGGGCTCTTTTTCTGACCACCAGCAAGTCTGGTACAACAGCCAAGAATCACATCTACATTAAACTGTCCTTAGCTTGCATGCAAATCACTAAACTTAGTTTTTTTTAAAAGTAGTTACAAAAAAATTAAAACTGAGGGGGTGAGAGTAGCAGTGTTTCCTACTGCAGATGGAGTATCATCCCTCAGCAATATTGTTACATCTCTTTCAGCTTATTATTAGCTCTCCCTTCACTGAAACTGTGTATCTTGGCATTTTAAATCCCCCTTCATTTTCCTGGTTGTCTCTCTTATTCCAATAATATCTTTCTTATCCTTGAAAACATGTCACTCCCATTCAGCAGTCTTATTACATATGCTCCTAGCATTTGTATAAAAGATATTTAGCTTTTCTCTTTGCCCTCCTTTACTTTTCTTTTTCACTATCTCCTACAATGTTAATCCCTTCTCAGTGGGAAATGGTTTTCCTTCAATCCAAGTCTTTCTTTTCCTGCATAGATCCACTAGTTCAGCTTGAATTCCCTGAAGAAGAACATAAATTAAAAAAAAAAAAAAAAAAAAAAAAAAAAAAAAAAAAAAAAAAAGGCGGGGGGGGTGGGGTGGTGCGGCGGTGTACAAGGGGAAAGGAGCCCTGGAATGCTCCTGAAACAATTAACTGTTTAAGAATAAGCTATTTACTAATATAAATTTGACCCTAAACAGCAAAATCAAAAAAGCATCTGGAAAGCAGACTAATCCATAAGGCAGTTCACAAGCTTAAGAAAAACTAATAGATATTTCATGAACAAAGCCTTCGAGATGCAAAAATGCAAGCGACAGCAAGCAGAAGGATCCAAAATAAGAAACATACAAGTTCATCTTTTATATGGGGTAATTTTACTACTGTATTAAAAACTGAATGATGTAACCCATACTCAATTATCTGGTAAACCAGGCTGGAGACAAGATCAATGTCAAACAGACAGCTTTTGAAATGGTCTGTATTTTTAAAGAATAGGTATTTTAAAAAGTAAACACTGCTTTAGAATCAACATTGAATCAGATATTAGTGATCCTTTTGCACAGAGTAATCATTATAGATTACAGATTGGCAATTTCACTTAATCTTGTGTTGACCAGTAGTTTGAAAATATTTCAGTAGCACGAAGTAGTATTAAAATAGTTAGTTACAGCTATGCCACTTTCTACCCTGCACCAATTACCCCTCATTGCCAGTGTCAGTAGAGCTGTATCAATCTATTACTGATGCCTAAGGACAGAACAAACACATCATGGCAGGGGAGTGGCAGACAGAAGCCAAGAGTGCAAAACCGCAAATACAGATTCTGTCAGAAACTAAAGTAAATAACAAACAAGCTTTGCTACAGCTACTATTTTAACCCATTGATTAAACTCTATTCTTTTTACATGAAAAGCTTCAACACGTGACACCTGTAAATGAGTTCCAAAAAAAAACATGAGAGGATCCTAGCCACCAGATCTGAAAACGCATGAACAATTGCTTTCTTGCTACATAATGACTCTATTTTCCCCAAAACACAAAAGAAATCAGATCCAACATTCGATGATCAGGACAGTAACATGAAAGACAAGTATTAAGAATTCAACAAGCTGCTTTTTAGTAGCTAAAACAGTTACACAGACTTGCCACAATTAATTGAAGCAAAAGGTCAGAAAGTACATTTTAGATAATCTCATAACAATGGATATTTTCTCTCTGCCCCCTCCATTTAAAATACAGCAAAACCAGAGATTCAGAATTTTCACAAACTACTTGTAATCATGTAAATTAGGGATGAGATGCAGATGTCAAATGAAATGTCCCTTCTGAATAAAGTCTTCTGCTTCACTAGTCAAAGAATAAGCAGATACCTGCACAAATGAGGGGAGCTGTTACTAATATACAATTATTAACCTTTTATGACACTATCAGCTGCATATTAAGTTCTAGTCTTTTAAATTGATTACATCTGAAGATTTTGCACCATTTTACACCACTCAGTACTATGACTCCTAAGTCATTCCCAAATTTAATGCAAGAATATACTGGTTCTACAAAACAGAGCTAAACAGCTCTGCTGGGACTGAAAAGTTGAAAATCCATTCCTCTTTTTTAGGGGATGATTTACATAAGAAGAAAGCAATTATTCTTGCCCTCTGAATGCCTTGCCACAAAAAGTTCCATGTATCCAGTTAAGGGATTTTTGCAAATAAAGTCTCATCTCTTCTTTCAGGGCTTAGTTTCTTTTCATGGTCAAGGAGCCACAAAAGTCTGGTTTTGATTCTTTTCATATTCCTCCCCACAACCTTACTTCAGGCTTTTCCCTCCTCCTCTGTGCCCTGCTTTCTTCTGTCCATCACAATGTCCTTTAGAAATGGTCATTCAACTGCTCCTTTGTACTGCAACTCTCCAACAGTCTTTTTGATGGCAATTCACTATAAGCTTCAATATTTTTTATAACAACTGCTTTTTTCCAGAGTTACCAAGCATCTTAGCAGCCAAGCTTTGCCACAGATCCAAACTGTGCTGTTAATTGCACACAGACCAAAACGGACTTTGGCTTATTGTCAGTAGTTTATTTTTGGAAAAAGTTAAATAGTTTATGCAGCAGCTCCCTCAACTGCATTTTGCTGGAGATGGGCCAGGAGATGACATGGGGAGACTGCTTATAAAGTTCATACTGATGTCCTGAGCATTTTAGAGTACAGGCCTCGAGTTAAGGCTCATAAAAGCCAGGAAGACTACTGAACAGCCCAGATGAGGATGTCAACAAAGAGAATTTAAGGAAAAAGATAAAGGCCCTTCAAGCATAACTAAATGCACTCAGAAGTCCAGCAGAAGAGTGGCAATGCAGCCTACTACATGCATAATGACCTGACTTACAGACAAGAGGTAGATAAATAAGGCAGAAGTAGTAACTAGAGAAGCTCAGAAAGACAACAGACTTTTTCTTTTGACCAGTCCTGATTCCAAGAACCACACAAGTCCCATGGGACACAGTCATCCAGCTGGAAAGAGAAAGGCACATACCTCTGAGCACTGAGGAAAAATCTTCAAGGGTAAAATTTCAATGTAAATAAATAGAAGTTTGAAGTTCTGAAATGTCAGATTAGGAGCAATGTTGATGGTTTATTCTATGCTGCCACTGAATATCACATCATGATTTACTTAGAGGTGCAACGAGGATGAACCTCACAAGATTGATAGGCCATCTACAATCAGACAATAGTAAGGATATAGCTAAACACCACCAGAAAGGAAAGAAGAAAGTTTCGAGAGGAAAATATTTTGGCTTTTATTCAGGAGGCAGAAGATAAAAAGCCAGTGCCATTGTTTGAAATGCTGCCAGTATCACAAAGGGTCAGACAAGCAAGGCTGCATGACTCTGCACACAAACAGTGCTCAGAAGAAGGGATTTAGGTCAATTCCAAATTGAAATCCTTTTCTAGAACAGATATAATCAAAGGAGGGTCAGCTGCTGTTATACCCAAATAAAGGCAGTTTATTTGTGTATCAAGATGGGAAAGAAACAAAAAGTTGGGGCAGAAAAATCAAGTACCTAAACCAGAAATGTTCTAACTAAGCACGCACATAGACTGTAAATGATGACAAAATATATCTGTCTTTGAAATCTAAAGCCCAAGATGTTTGAACCTGAATGTCAGAAAATACATAGATCACACCACTGGAAAAGTGTTGCTATGCCTTAAAGAAAGATCAAATTTTGATAAAGTAAATGGGGTAATTGTATTAAAACATTACAGAAGCTGGTATTCTAGCCCTTTTTATTATTTAAAAAAAAAAAAAAAAAGTAACTTCAGATTCAAAGGAAAATCAGAAAAGAAGCCGAAACAATGAAACCCCTCAGACCTATTTTCAATTAATCCCACACAGAGCAAAGAACAATGAAGAAATTAAAGTTATAGACATGATGCAAGAGGAGGTCTTGGACCATTTCTTCTGAGATTCCATCAAATCGAGCCTACACTGGATGAACTGGTTGGAAAAGCACATGAGTTAATACTGTACACTAGAAAAGGCAACATGACTTTTGTGGAAGGAAATCAAGATCCAATTTGAATTCTTTGAAGTAAAGATGCATGTGGTTAAGAAGAACTGACCAATATAATATACTGGCTTTCTAGAAAGGTTTCAAACTTGGGAGAGATTAAATTTCACACAGACAGTAGTTTATCACTAACTCCAACAATCTCTGCTATCTAGCATTTTGTACAGGATTGAAGAGTGGTCAGTGAGGGGAAAAAAAATGGAGTGAATACATGCAGACAATAAAAGACAAAGTTTACAAAGGATCTCAAAATTGTTAAGGACCAGACAGTAAAGTAGCAGACTGAATGTCTTGTTAACCACAAGTTAGCAGACAAGAAAAACATTCTTGTCCATGTAAACACAACACTAAATTCTGAACAGTCACTGCTCCAAGCGGTCTTGGACTTACTATAGAGAGACCCTCACTAACGAGCAAAAAGGAAACATTCCTTATTAGAAAAGAAATTAAAAATAAGCCCACAAAACTTCATTGTTTAGAAATTTATAGTGCAAAGTGTTTGGGATAACAAGTGGATTTCTGTCCCTTGCATCTTGAAATAAGCCCAAGAGTTTCTGAAATGATCAATGAGGATGAAAAAAATTCAGAATGGCTTTAATATAAGCAGATATAAATGATTTTAACATATGATACAGTTCTATAATCAAAATATCAAAACACATGAGAATGATAAAGAGAAATTGGCAAAAAGAATGGGCAAACAACAGATTTAAAATAAAGAACAATTTCATACAGCCACAATTCCATATGAGGAACTCATTGTGACAAGAGTCCAATGCTAAAATAGAAATTATATGTATTTATATGTATTATATATATTTATAATTATCTTTAATTATATAATTATATATATATAATTTTGTAAATTAGAAGAAAAAATAATTAGACTATTAAACTAAAAACAGGTTAGCTAGTGACTATTCAAGACAGCTTAAGAAGCTTCAAATCCCACTGATTGTCAAAAAATTAGCAATATGTCTAAAAGAAAGTTGTTCCTTTTAATGTACTCTTCTTTCTTATCCCAAGACAAGCTATCTAGACAGCTATCAAACAGACAGAGGAGTCCTTAAATTATGCAAAAATTACAGCATTATTGAGCCAAGGCCCTGGAATGAGATACGTGGACAGGAGTTCCTCCCCCTCTTCCATCTCAGAACTTTCCACTTTCCACACAAGCTGATAAGTTATTGAGAGCCAGGAAATATTCTTTGCTTCCATGAGAAAATGATACATGTGAAGACTTACAAGATTCCCCCTCTGGACTGTCACCAGCACACATGGATTTTGTGTTGTACAAGATCTATACACATAATTCATGTTACCCTCCATTTGTTGCACACACAGATGTTAACACAAGATGTAAGACAGAGTTCACACATAAATAATGGAGGTTGCACAAAGGACAACCTGAAAGTTTCACCATCCATTTCTTGATCATACTTCTGATTTAAGTCTGTCTTTAAGCTACAAAAACCTGTAGCTTAAATGTTAAAATGTAGAAACTACTTTTAAAAAATAAATTAAAAAACCCAAACAAACAAACAAACCCTAAAGCAAACAAAAAAAATTCCCAGGAAAACAAAAGCTCTTCTATTTGTTTTTGAATATGATATTTTGAGACTCATCAAAAAAAGTTTCAAGTACCTTGTGAAAATATTTACTTAAAAACTTGCACAGTATAAAAAGGGACAATTGTTCAGTATTTGTGATCCATCTTTACCAGCAAAGATGCTGGAATCAGTTGCCTGTTTTCTGCTCACACACTGTGCATGCCAAGAACTATCTACTGGAGTGCCTTCTGCCCACATTGCAAGTGGTGTGCTCTAAATGGAGATAATCCACTCTACAGCTTAAGCTTGGTCTCCCCAGTAAGGAATCAAAGTGAAGCATGTCAATAGGACTCTTCAGTAAAACAAGACTCAGAAGGCAAACCTGGATCAACGAGAACTCTTCCCATGCACAAAAGTGACAATATAGGTGTACCCAGCAAGTCTCCTCTTAGCGCAGCATACCAACAGCTACAACAAGCACAAGGAGACACTTCCAAACTCTCAAAGTTTCTCCCCACACAACTAAAGGGGCACACAAAAGTACCTGAGACCTGCAGGACAATTAAAGTTTTGAGACTGGGGAAAAAATAAGAAGGCAAATCATACTTAATGGAGTGTTTCATTATTAAAAATACAATTTAATTGGCTGCAACTTATTTTTGTACAAGGAAAGACACTGCTTGCAAATTGAAAATTGTTTTTTAAATTTTTTTAAACTCTCCAGACAAATAAGGTAGTTTCTGCAAAACATTCAAACTACCTCCTCTCGATGCCTTAGGTTTTAGCTATATATATGATATTTTTTAGACTCTGTGCTGTTTTGGTGGGTATTTTAGGTTTCATATTAAGTGCTACTAAGCTCTCTTCGCGGTGTAGATAGACAAAACAATTCCTTCTCTAGTTTGATACCAAGGACAACTTTCAGGCCCAAGAAAGAAAACAACGGTGAAATGAAAACAATAAACAAGGAGGATGGAGCTTTATAACCAGAAGCTGTGGTTGGACAATTGATTCTAATATGCTAATGGACCAGAACTTATAAAAATGTGGGACCTCATGATCAGGTGTCCATTTTGTGACCACTTTGGGTGCATCTTGAGTGTGGTCCGGCTGGACTCTTGCATGGCCCAAGAGTACCCATTGAGACCTTTTAATAAATACCTACTTTATCCTCTGCCCTGTCTAGTGTCTATTCCAGGTCAGCCTCCAGAAGGCATCACTCTCAGCACTAGCCATACAAAGGCTTAATTCCATTCCTACCACATATAACAGAGTCTGGGCAGATTTCAGTGGTATTTGCAATTGCAATTATAAAAAAAATTTGCAATTTTTAGAACTGGAATCAAGATGGCATTGACAAAACCTGTATTTTTGGCATTTTCTGAAATTAAAAACTTAGCCCAGGCGAAGTTCCTTGCCTTGTGTTCCAAGGCAGCTGTTAGACTGCAAACTTAAATCTGCAAATATATTCAAACTCATATTCAGGCAAGAAAAGAAGTAATTTTAGAGACAGTGTGAGTGGAATCAATCATCTGGGAAATACCCTGTTTTCTCAAGAAGCTGAAGTTACAACAGAGCTTTCAAATTTACACAGTCTGCATCCTAATACCCATAGAACAGGAGGAGAAGAGGCAAGAACCACAGTAGGACCTCTGGATGCAGGAGAAAACAAAAAAGTTTTACTGATATCGAAGACCACAGAGACTGCATGTCCAGCAGCAGTACCTGAATGGCCTGCAACAGGAGCAGAATAGATGCTGAAGCAGCTCCATGCTCATTGTGAACAGTTCTTCAAACACACACTCAAATACACGACAGACTGTAATGGGTGTTTTATTTCTGCTGTCTGCCAGGAGCAGAGCACCAGCCATATGGGTAGACTGCATCCTCACAAGTATTTTCAACATACAATTGCAATTAATAGACTAGAATCTCCCAACTGCAGAATTAATGCAAACTCTCCACACCCTTCTTGGACCTGACAAACTACTCTTAATAGATAGTAAGCAATGACTTCAAAGAGGAGATCAAAGTGGTTTGTTAAATCAAAATGCTTTCTTGTTTTCTCATGTCCTTATTAAACTTAGGGACTATATAGTTTAGAACACCCTGTATTTAGTAAGACATACACAGGGAGTGTACAGAATAAATGTCTGCCTCCCTGCTTTTAAGTCTCAGGTTCTTTGCTTATAAAATAAACTGTAAAGTATTCAAAAACTTGTGCAGAAAATAAAAGGATTTCACAAATTGGAAAAGACAAGTTTTCTCTTGATAGTCAAACAGTTATGATGTAAAGCAGGCTCATTAAATCATAAGTACTTTAACCTTTTCTTGAAAGAACTGGAAGATTTAAAGATTTATAAAGAAATTTTGCCTAAACTAGGAAATGACTCATATTTGACATGTATTGAAATGATAATGCTGATTTCAATAGGCACTCTAAGAGCATTTTCCTCCCAGGAGAGTAATTCAGTCACGGTTACCTCTCTGCATTTAGATTTTAAACTTACTTTCCAAAGCTTTTAATGTGCTATAGTCTGCCAAAACACGGCAGAGTTACATAGATATGATCAGGCAAAATAAAGGCCAGCAAAAAGACTATTTTTATAATTGCAGACACTAAATATGAAACAAAAACATCAATCTGACATGTTCTCAAAGAATCTCCTGTTTCAGCAGCCTCATCTGTATCTGCAAATTCATGTTTAAACTCCACTCTTCTTAATTGGTTAAATAAATTCTGAAATATCAAAGGGAAAGTGAAAGACTCTTAACACTGAAACTGAAAAAGAAAATACACAATGGCGCTGCTGCTAATAAGTGGAATAAATCTGATATTGGTTTCACTTTGCAGAGATAATATGGTACACAATTGGCCTTAATTATGCTCAACTTTTTATTTCTTTAGAAGTTAAGATTTTAAGATGCCAATTTTTCTGAGGTTTCACTTCAGTGCATATCAGATTCTTTTAAGTTAAGGCTATATATCTTTTATCCAGCATGCACCTTCTGAGTTTTTCCTAATATATACCTAAAAATATACAATGAAAAATTTCATTAAATCAAGATCAAACTCACAGAAGGACCCTAAAACTTTCAGATCAAACTCACAGAAGGACCCTAAAACTTTCAGAAGCCTGAAAGACTTGATCCTCACCAACAGAGGACAACTAAAACGGGAGAAAATTTTGTAGAGGAGTTTCAAGTTCACTACTTTGAATTTTGTAACAGTAGTTTTATTTCCTGCCAGTTCCCCTAGTCTTCTTGGTCATGCCATTTTTCCTTTATGACATCTTACTGTTCCCCTTTCTGATTATGTCTGTTACCACCTGCTGCGATAGGTAGACTCTTAATATTTCTGCCAATATCATTAACAAAAATAAAACATAAGGCTGGTCCAAAGACTGATTCTCAAATAGTACAAATTTGCTTTGTGCCTGTCCCCTCTTCAGGATTATAAGCAAGTTTCTTTGAGCAGTATCTATTGCAACCCTTCCCATGAGCATTCCCTTTGACCCTACAACTTCTCCCAAGTTGTCACATCAAAGCTAAACTCAACTCCAGATAGAGGAAATCTGACACATTTACTTTGCCTGAAAATCAGCTTTCTCATCAGAAAAAAAAAAAAAAAGCTAAGAGGTTAGACAGTGATGAGCTATCTATAGGAAATCCACACTGCAATTTTATAATTTTATCCCCTTTTTCATTTAGCTCCACATCTTTAGCTATTTCTTCAAAGATCTTTTCTAAATCCTCATACGCCACTGTGTCAAGACATGATTCTGCATGACCAAGATCATTTTTCCTTCCTTGTAGTACATTCTTTGGCTGGGGTGGAGGCAAATTTCCCACAACACTCTGTAGGGTGCTGTGTTTCAAATTTGTGGCTAAAATAGCATTGATAACACATTAGTATTTTAGTTATTGCTGAAGATATATGTCAAGCTCTTCTCTTTTCCCAGTTGAACTCCTCATGCCACCTCAGCAGTAAGCCAGGGCTGGACCAAGAAATTGAGAAGGGAGACAGCTGTGACAAAAAGATATTCCTTACTCTATAGCCTCATGCTCAGCACTAAAAACTAGGGTAGAAGAAGAAATGTGAGGAGATAAGAGTTTTACTTTCAAGATGGTCTGCTTGTGGGAGGCAGTGAATGATTGTCATTACATCATTTTTTTCCCTTCCCAGACTCTTTCCATCATGAGTTTTTCTCAGTTTTGCTGTTTCTGTTGTCTCCCCTGTTCTTCTGGCAGGAATAAGGAGGGCCCAGGTGCTTGGCTGCTGGCTGGCATCAACATGACACCTTTCCTAAATAGCAGCATTATAGCTCCACCTCTGGCTGGTAGCTTTGCATAGAACATCTCTTTGTCAAAGGATTTTATGGGCCAGTTCTTCCAGACTTTTTGGACAAAGACCATCTGTGAGCAGCAGTATGTTGCAATAAGCCTGAAAATTCCTGTTTCTACTCTTTATGATCACTTTTGTTTCCATACATTAATTTCTGTTACCTTGATTTGGTTTGCTCTGTGACTGCTGAAAACAGAACCAAGGTATTTATTTATTCTGGGGACCTTACTCAAATCATCCTTAAGCACACTTTCACTATACTCAGGTCTTGCCTTCTTACACACACACAAAAAAAAAATTGTAAGAATTTTTTACCATTTGTCAGTCTAATACATATCGACCACTTTATAGTTTTATTTCTATCCTACCTAGCATTCTCTGTGAATCTGCTTCGCCATTCCCCAGTGCTCACACACTCTGTCCTCCCTAACTGCAGGGGTACTTATTCACACAGATAAGCCTGTGCATTGCATATTCATATTTTTTTCTTTAAGGGCAGAAAAGGAAATTCTATTTTTATATATATATATATATATATATATATAAATAATTCTATTATATTAATTTTTAAAACCCTCCAGGCTTTTTTTCCATTCAAAGTTTACCTTGTTTCATTAAAATAGTTGCATGTGTTTGTTCTCTTTGAAACCCAAAAGTTTTCTTAGAGAACCAAAGAACTGTTTACTCTTCTATTTCATCTGACTCTAGTTATGAATGCTCAACACTATTCTTGAGACCTACACCTCTGATAATGCCCTCATCACTTAACAAAGCTGGTATACCCAGACTTTCTGCTTCAGCAAGTATTTGATGAAGAAACCCTTCATGCAGAACACACAGGAATGTTTGGGCCCTGCTCTTGTTAGTAGAACTTAAATTTCCCAGCTATAAACTGGAAAATAACTCCCTGCAATGACACAGTTCTTAGCTCCCTCTAACAAATTACATATCTAAATACAAGCCCAAGGATTTAAATTCCTAGATTACCTCAGTAGAATTAATTTACTAGCCTTCTCTTGCCTTAGAATTATTTTATTGCAAAGAAATAATTTTCAGTCTGGGCTATCCTTTCTTCTTTCCTTCCCTCTTATCATTTAATTACTATTTGGTGCTATTCCACCATTTAGCTTTCATTTTTTCATTCCTGAATAGGCATGTGCTCTTACACCTGAATTCCAAACATATCTGCCATCCCACCATATTTTTTCTCTCTCTAAATTCAGTTTCACATCTGTAAACAATACTTCACACTGCTCTGTCATGGTGTCTGTTGCCTAGCATCTGAAACACAGACACTTCCAGATGGAAGTTACTTTTGCATATTTTTTTATTTTTATTTTATTTTTATTTTGCTCATGTTGTCATTGTCTGTTTATGGAAAAACAATGCTTTTGGCCCCCTGCTAAAAAACAAACAAACAAACCTTTGCCTGAAGTTTGATAGCGAGGCCAAGGGCTAAATGGATCAGGCTGCAGCCACTATCATCTTTAATGGCAAGTCGCATCCTACAATAGCACCAAGCACAATTAGGTTCTACCCAGAGCTCAGAAACTTTGAACAGGCATTAAGCCTGCAGGGTTTTTTTAAGGGTCTAGAAGCCGTATTTCTTTACTCCTGCTATGAACTGAACAACTTTCTACAGAGAAACAAAGGACCAAATTCCACAGGGTGCTTCACATTGCTCTGTAATGCACTTCAAGATCTGTGTGTGTATTTAACCAGCCCTTCCACTTTCACTTGGCTATACCAGGCTTTAGCAGTTTCTGAGGTACAAAATGTGGCTGACAGCAACAGCAGTAATATAGCACCCTTGGAGTGCTTGAAGTGTAAAGTTCATTAGTTCTACCTTAAGGTCACTCTTTTAATCCAACAGCCAAAATCTTATTCACACTACCATGCTGTTATTCTGAAAAAAAGAAAACTGCAAAAAAATCAAGACGTCGGCTTAGATACTTCTTACAAGTGACAAGATCAGCACTAAAAATCCAAATCACAGTCAATACCTTTTAGCAAGTTTCAAGAAAGCAGCAAAACTACTCTTGATTGTGCTGTAGACCAAATGAAATTTAATAGAAGGGATAAAGGAAATTAGAGAAGAAAAAGATAAACATTTCAATACCTGATAATTGTGTTTCATAATTATTAGTTGAACTTGGCTCACAAATAGAATTTACAAGGGTGTCTGTTGGGAATTACAAGACATGCAAATAACTGAATTTTAATTTCTTCTGTGTTTGTTTACTGATTTTTGAACATACAGTTTAAATTTTAACAAACTCAATTTTGCTTTATCCTCAGTGGATATTTGTACACTTATTAAAAAGTTATGTCAACAGAAGACTTTTAGAACACAGGGATTGTGCGCTAAAAATTCTGAATTATATTTTTAAAATAAGAGGTAATTGTTTTGTAACTTACTAGCTTGACTGATCCTGCACAAACTCACACATTTACTTATGTGCACTGTAAGAAGTTTTTAAAATTCAACAGAACACAATTCCGTAAGGTAAATACATTAGCATACATAAATCAGAATGGCATTCCCTTCTATAGGAAATAATGTGAGACCCAAGAATAATTGGTAATGTTAGATATAAGTATCAAAGATATTAGTATATGCTTTTCTTCACCTCACATACTCATATTCTTAAAGGTGAGAATTTTCAGTTGTGTACAGTCTGCTTTTTCAAAAGAATGGGACAGCATTTGCCTCAAAAGGAGCTCTCAAATTAAGATCCTTACCTAGGAGACTCAGGAGTTATCATTTACATCTCCCAATTTATTCTTTTATATTTATACAGTTATACCACTCTCACACAAATGTTGCATTTCAACAAATATTAAAAGGTTTTTATTTTACTCACCTGCACACTAAGATGAATCCATTTCTTCACAAGAATTCTCCCCAGTGTCATTACTTTTATTGGTGGCTGCAAACCATTTACTGTGCGATAATAAAACATGGTCTCTTTCTCAGAGATTGTGAGTTTGAACACAGTCTGCCCATCAATAGCCTTTTCTATCACACACCTTTGGAAACAACCAAGAAAAACAACATAAGGTCAGAGGCACACACATATACACATTCTTGCCAAGGTGCTATCCTGTAAAGTGATGCTAACCAGAATGTATTAAAATAAACATTAAAAATACAGCTCTTGAGAAGATGCTCAGTGACAGTGAAAGTCACAGGATGTACTAAGCGTAAAATAACTTTAGCAAAGATATTTGCTGTCTTGATCTGTGAGGTTTTGGGGTTGTTTTGGAGTTCTGGCTGGTTGTTCTTTGTGTTTGGCTTTGTTTATTGAGGGCTTGCAACCCCAGCTCATTTGGGGGTGGAAGACAGGTCCAGTTTTGCCTCCTCCCTTGCAGGTTCCATGACAGAAACCACAGTGACTGTTCAGATCTCTGCCACACTTTTCATACAAAGCTGTGCAACTCAGTACATCCTGTGGAGGCACTTTAATTTTCCTTAGTCTAAGGGGGCAAATGCAATATAACCACAAAAAGCAGTACAAATGACACGCTTTGGTAATAAGTCTTCTATCTTCCCACCCAATCCGTGCAGGTAAGGCAGCCCTAACACCAGCTTACCCTACACTCCCCGCTTTGCAGCATCTTTCTTTAACCTAAGAAACTAGAGCAAGGCAAGAAAGATATCCAGACACTTACTAGGGTTTTTTTTTACCACAAAGAAACCACATCAATAGCAAATGGAACAATGTCATATAAAGTACATAGAATAACACCCATAGCAACCTATTTTGCATTTCAAGCTGCTGAAATGTTTTTGCCAATCCAATCACCATGACCTCAAGAGTCCTTAAAAAGCACAGGTTCCATATGTTTGTGTAACAATTATGTATTTCATTAAAGCAATCATAAATATATGAAAAAATTATAAAATTCTACCCTTCCCATTTGAGCTGCTCGAGAAATGCAGTTCTCAATGAATTGACCCATGAAAAGTCAAAATATTTTAATGTTACACCGGACTAAATTAGTGCACTAAGTCACAAAAGGGAAGCATATAAAATTTCTATGAGAGTAATATTTACTTACACATATTTCAGAGACAAAAAGAATAAAACCAGAAAACCCCTATCTACTGATAAGAGTCTTCATCTACTCTGCATTTATAAAAGAAAACTATCAAAAAGGCTGTTCTTTGATACTGCCATTATTCACTAACTCACCTTTAAATCCAAGAGAAAAATTAATTCCTCCTGTTACTATTCTAGCCTGCTGGAACATTGTCCATGAAACACCTTGCAAAATGAAGACTTCTGTTTTCCCAACCTTACTAAAACCACATTTCTTAATAAATTGTCCACTGGTCTTTTCAATATTTTGTTTGCTTGTAAACATGCTAGTTTTGCTAGATAATAAATGTGAAGGAAGGCTCAGCTAAGTAGCAAAATATTTAGGAACTGGATTTACCCAGTTCCTGGATAAACAATAATTGGATAATCCAGGGTTTTGTTTATTTTACTTATCTAAAACAAACATCCCCACATTGTTTTTATCCCCAAAGGTGTCATGACTTTAAGAAGGGAAGCGACCTTGATGTACATCACTTTGAAAACTGGAAAGAACAAATGTGAATTGTGACTTACTAGTAAAAGAGGAAAATAAAGAGGGAGAAGAGAAGAGAGGGCAACAAAAAAGAAAAAAGAAAAAAATCCAAACCAGTTCTAACATAGGTGAAATAGGAAGAGGCATTACTTCTGACTCAGCTTGATTTTCCATTCCAGCCATGATTACAGAGAGAAGCCACTATTCTTTGTGAAGTCTTCAACTTCTGGTAACCTGCAGTCCCACAGAGCCAATACCTGACTACATATATCTCAGTGGTGGGGTTGGAGGGAAAAAAGCCAGTAACACAAATCTACTCAGTCAGCTTTCAAAGAGAAAAATATTCTAGAGATTCTGTTGCCACACATTACTGGAGCAAATAGGAACATCTGCACTGGTTAAAAATCAGATGCATGGTATCTTAAGGCAAATGTCCCTTTCAGTCTATTCCCAAATGCAAAACATCTGAATGGATAACAAGTAATACCATGATTTTAGTCCCTCAGATAAATAAAGTTTAAAAAAATCTATGTGCTACCCACTTCACAATCGGGCCATTCCTGCTGATCCTTTTGCTTGTAAAAGGTCTCAGCTCACTTCTTGCCACCACTAATATCTTCTGGGCATCTGAATGTGATCTAGTTCACGCTGCATTGATATAAGCTGCCTGTAATGGCTACTCACATAGGCAAAGCTTGTACCCACATTCTTATCCTGTTCTATTGTGAAGGGCTATCATCATACACAGTTCCCTATATTGTGCTAATGCTTACATACAGGCTACACACAGGCTTACTGAAAGCAATTATAATAACTGATGAGTACACGCAGCAAGAGAGGAAGCATGAGGCAAGAATGAAACTCAGGGGCAAGAACTATGCTCACTTACTGCCTAAAGGGAAAGAAAATTTAAAGACTGGAGTGCAAAGGTCAATGCTTTCTCACCCTTTCTTTTCTTCAATATTTCTAATATGCAGTGACTTAAAAGCATGCCTACAAATCTCTCTCCTAAACAACTTAGAACAACATCAGGGGTTCAAACAAATCTGTAACATGACCTGACTCTTCACTCTGTGTCAAACTGTATTGTCTCCCAGATTCACATAAGAAAATTTGGTATATCTGAAAGTGATGAAGAAAATTCTTAGTGTCTCTCCTTATGTGCAATCTTTAAAGGGCCTTCAGATCCTCACTTGGATCCTCACATCACTCTCTCATTTCAGCTAGCACAGTAACTTCTAACAAAAATCCTGCTAATCTCTGTATGGGTATATGCCTATCATAATGTCACAGGATGCAATGGGATACTGTGCAGCAACACTCCTAGCTTCTTTCCTAAGCACACTCTCTCACAGGTAGACCATATAAAATTCAGCATAAAGACACATTAGTATGGCATGTCCAAAACACAGGGATCTGCTATACTTGATGTAAGAGCACTTCGTCAGTAAAAAAAAAAAAAAAAAAATCTTGTTTTTTCAGTCATCTTTCAATCATTCTACTGGCAAAATGAGCAGCTCGTTCTGGCTGATCTTCCTAATGCTTTGGTGGGAACAGTAAGACTTTGTTAGAACGCATCCCAGTTCTGTGAGGCTCCTCTGCTGTGATAATTTGGTTTAAAAGTTCTCACAAATGACATGTAACAGAGACAGCACCCCATCAGGGACTGCAAAATGCAGGACATCCAGCAAGTCAAATTTCACCTGCCAACCCGAAGGACCCACTAAATCATATAATCGTATAATAAAAGGGAAAGCATCTTAGTCTGCTGGTAAATTATTTCTCTTTTGTAAGATGCCTTCAGAGTCAAGCTTCAACGGCTGTTCATGTGCAACAACTGTTCCACCAGAACTGGAGCTCAGTATTCCTCTTATGAAAAAAGAAAAATTAACACAATTCTTTCTGTGCCAGCAAAGCAAAAACACCTGAAATGTGGCATATCATCCTGACCACTGGAATAACTGCTGTCCATCTTCAGTTTTCAGGACTGCGCTTCACCACTGTCTTTCCTACATGTTGAATAGCAGCAAATCTCACAAGGCATAAGAATGAAGTGATCTATTACAAAAATTTAATAAAAACATTTAAATTTTAAAGTGATCTATAAAATCCGCTGAACAGGAATATGTACACTGTGTAGTTATTAACACAGCAGCAATTGGAAGCTAATCTTTTACACTAGTCCATGGCTTATCAGTCATCAGTAGAGTCTAGTTTCTTCACAGCACTTAATCATTTGAAACTAAGGACATAACATTTCATTGTTTTAGGCTCCATGCATCAAAGCCTATCCCATTGACAAAAGACTTTCACAGATCTCACTCAATACATCGCTGCAGCAGCTTGCTTGGAAATTAGCAGGATGCTTCTGCTTTAAGTTAGGCATGTGCTCTGCTGGAGACTCTGATGCGCCCACGTGTATGTGGACAGGAATTCATGGCATGGGAACACACCAGAAACGGACTCTCCGACATTCAAGATTCAACCATTATACAGGAAACCATAGGCCAAAGCTCCAGAGATGCCTCTACACACACCACCAGCTGTAATGCTTCAACTTCAACTCAACTTCAACTCAAAAGTCCCTTTTGCTCTGCAAATATCATTTATTTCCACTTTATAACCACAAATTCTACAGTTAGGTTTTTAAATCTGTAAGGTAATTATCACTGCATGAAACATACTATACTTTAGCATTATGATTTTAGGTATTTCTGTTTTTTCTGATGATTTTGCTACCCTTAGACAAGTGACTATTTCACAGCAGCATGCAAAATAAGTATCAAGAATGCTTCAACAAAGCAGATCATTAGGTACATTCTAAGAATAAGTTATGAACACAAGTATAAAATCATTTGTTGCACATAGTCCGAAGGAACAAACTATAATCTTTGTGTGCTTTATTTCCAAGAGATCTGCACAACGAAGACAAGAAAGAGTAGGAGGCTCTGCATTTTGTGATAGATGACAGAACTTTTTTTGCAGGATCTGGGATGTGTTTTTCAAAAAGAAGGTTTTTCATTATAGTAAGGCCCAGTCAAGCTGAAAGGTCACTTCTAACAGCAGTATTTCCTGAAAATGCAACATGTAGGTAAATAATAAAAGAGGGAGCATGCTTAGCCACCTTTATTTTGTGAGCAGCTAGCGAAATTTCACTAGCAGTTTAAATAGTGGAATCATTTGTTAAAGCAGCAACACAGTCTGCCAGCTGGACAACATTTCCCAGATCTTCCAGGAACACTATGACCTCTCTTCTATATGTCCAAAACATACATTTTGGTGGCTTTCCTTGTTTGTTTTTCAGACAAACTTGTGTTGGAGAAGTCCAAACATCTTAGGTAATTGTTTTTCCATCATGAAAGCAGCAACAGCACAACCCTGTGACAACGTAATTTTCTAGCAGCTTTTAGAAGGAACGTGAATCAGAAAAACACATTTCTCTTTCTGAGAAAAGGCATGGACATTATGTACAAAGAGTCCCAAACACTGAAAGACATCGGACTCCATCTGAGTCAATGCCACTGAAACTGAAGCCGCTTGTCTTGACATCTGGGAAGACCCCAACCTAAATATGGCTCTGTAAACGTCACAGTTTCCCACCACACCTTTTAAAAGTTTAAAGAGCTTGCAAATAATGACTGTGACTACAACGATCAATTTTTTTAAGAGCACCAGGAAAGTAAACACCTTCAATACTACTTACATTACACCTTCTTGCTCAGGTTTCAACCATACAGTTAACGTAAATGAAGCTCCGAGCCTTGGAAGACGGGGAGTAGAGAAGCAATCCTTGTGATTATGAAAAATAAAACTGGAAGCGCTGCTGGAGGACCCTGGATGCAAGTCCCTTTTGTCCTCTGTGATACAAGTCCCAAGGCCTTCTGAAAGAAGCTGTTTGTAGGATGAAGGCGACGACCTATATGGACACTCCTGAACACAAAACCTCTGAGTGCAGGATATAATACTTTGAACAGCTACTGAACTATGACAAAAAGTACTTCGGTCTGGCAGCCCACAAGTGGCTTGAGTTGGCACGATTGACACGTTCTTGAAAGCTCCCACATTTTCAAGCCTAGGGAAATGTCCCTGAGAGCTGACCAACACAAAGGAGTCATAATAAGTTAAGATTAATGTTTCAATAGCATGAAACAAGAAACGACATCTCAAGGAAAGAGCCCAGCAATTCATGTTTACAAAAAAGCTCCTCCTGATTAAAGCAAACGTAAATAAATAATGATGTCCATGTCGGTAGCAATGTCCTCAGGTGCTGTGCTTTAAGAGTTTATGTAGCGTTTCATCCTCAAAACACCCATGCAAGGACTCAGTCGAAAGGGACATCTACATCTTCTGGCCAGCGAAACGCATTTGGGTGACAGCCGGGATCTGCAAACCACAGAAAACACACGGTCCGTAGGAGGAACCTGCTCTTTTGCACCAACAGAGGTGATGCCCGGCTAGGGATTTCAAGGGTTTGAATTCTTCGTCCAGATTCCAGCCAGCAGGCCCACCTGCACACCCTTGCCAGCCAGGGCCGAGACATTTCTCGGAGCCAAGGCCATGGGATTAGGTTGGCTTGAGGGCGCGCAGGCTCATGGCCGAGCGGCGTTTATCCCGGATCTGTCCGCGTCACCTGGCTTTGTGTCACAGTAAGGAACAGGGGACACGGCAGCAAACCGGGGCATGCAAGGTGGGCCTCTCAAAGAGTCTACGGAGGGTTTCGGGCGAGTTGGGTTGGACCTCACGCCTACAGCCCCCCGGCGCTTACCTGAGCCTCGCACCGCTCCCTGGCAGCTGCCATCCCCACCGCGCTATTCCCGAGGGACACCCCCGCTCCCGGGGGAGCCGTGTTCCTACCGTCCCCTCATGCCTTACCCCGCCGCCCACCTCACGCCGGCTGCTCCTCTCAGCGCTCGGCAAAGCTGATTAAAACCACGTTCCCCATCTGTCCCGTGCGGAGCTTTTTTTCTAACAGCGAGCGCCGGGGCGCCGCGGGCCGGGGCAGCGGTGGCAGGGCTGCTTTGGCGCTATTGCCCGGCCGGGAGCGGCGCGCAGCCAGCGGGGCCAGCCGAGCCCGGCGCTCCCCGCGGCGACGCCGCCGTCGCCCGGCAACGCCGCGGCCTTCCCCGCCCCCGGGCCCCGCCGCGCTTAAAGCGGCAGCGAGCGGGGCCCAGGGCACTGCCGGCGGCCACCCCGCGGCACGGAGCGCAGCGCTGGGCTCGCCTCACCGCAGCCAAACCGTGCGCAGGAGCATCCATCCATCCATCCATCCACCCACCCATCCATCCCTCCACCCACCCATCCATCCATCCCTCCCCAGCCGCGTGTGTCCCGTACCCCGGTTCTCCCCCTTTGACGCGCACCAGCCAGCGGCAAAGGTGTCGTCGGTGAGCTGAGCGTGAGCTACAGCGGGTTGTTTACGTGTGCTTCTGGACAGAGAAGCACCAATTAATACGTCCCCTGAGGAAGCAGGGAGCATCTATGAATTTGATCTTTATTACGGAAGTTGCACCAGCTGCAAGCTGGCTGGAATCTTTCCCTACAATTTTGTTGCTAATGGCTCCGGTAACTCATCACCTTAGCATATTTGGGCTTTTACTGGCTATATAGTGACAAAATTCTTTGGCAACATACACAGCTGCTAAGAAACCATCCTCTGTCATAACTCTTAATGCATTTTAACAAGCCCTTCATCCCGTATCAAACAAGCTCCTTGACCATTCCTGGAACATCTCTGCTTTAATACTTTTTTTTTTTTTCCTAAGGTCATGAAAGATAAATAGTAATTCCTGCTGCAGTGTTATCAGTCATTTTGCAGTGTTTTCATGTTCTGGTAGTCATTCAGCATCGTAGCTCTGTAGTCAGAATTACATGCCCTAAAGTATTCAAATGTAAAGAACTTTGTTTACCACAGAAGGGCCAGGGGGGAAACATTTGTCTGAGGCACGGTGTGGGAGCTCAGCCCATAAAGCATTTCTAGATAAATACAGACCATGTGTTACCACACTACCCTTGACAGTGCGATGGCCAGAGCTTTTGCACATCAAGAACAAACCAGGTCTTACAGAACACATGTGAGAGAGGACAGAAAATATCGCAATGAAATCCTAGATATTAGCTGCCATCTCAGGCCATCAAAGAATGGGAACAGCTGTGAGCATGGAACGTGCACCTGACAAAGTTAGGAGCTTGCCAAGTGGTCAAAGACACCAGACCGGCTTGTGTGTATTTCTTGGCATTTGTGAAATATTAATAAAGAAATAAATAAATAAGTAAAATCAAGTTTTGCTTGCTCCTAGCAGGCTTGCTCCAAGAATCCTTGCAGGTCTTTTCAAATGGCTGAAAGGAAAGTCAGGAGACATTCACCCCAAAATGCACTTTGTTATATTCTGCCAATACTTGACAGCCTCACCACCTCCCAGACAGACTACAGCATCTTTCAATAGTGCTCAGTTTGGGAAACTGGCCCTGACTCATATTACACCCTCTACTTCCCAAAATAACAAGCAGAAACGACAATTTTTTCCTTGGCATATTTCATCCAAATATACAAGACAGCAGTACAAACCTTGCAAAACCACATTGCAGGCCAACAATTACCCAGGTCAAGGATCACTACATTGTTGTTCATCAGGACTGTAATCAATAAACTACCTGCAGGAGGTTAAACAATGAGAAAGCGTCCAAAGGCCTTTGCAACCAAGAACAGGCATGTAACATAAACTGTACTGCAAACAAAACAAAAAAAAGGGAGTGATTTTTCAGGAAATACAGATCCTGTTCACAAGAGTGTTTTGCAGGCTGTATAATGTACATTTATGAAAACAAGGAATCCTACCAGGCAAAAATAAAAAAGTATATTATCACTATGCAATGAATTTTCATGAAGAATCCATTATGCCCATTTAACAGAATTAGAAATGTGGAACAACGAAAGTGACATAATTTGAGTGCTTCAAGCTTTTAGTTACAACTGTTCATTTCATCAGGAAAGAAAGCCTGCCTTCATTAGCCCCTGGGGTGCCTTCAGCAACACCAGTGTCAGTGGAGAACCTGACCTGCACCAGAAAGTTGTGACATAACTGGCCTCCTGATCCTAACGATTTAACACCCTATCCATGGCAGATAGCATTATCCAAAAAAACCCCTTTCCACAGCAGTTGTTTTCTTAACCCACAGATAGCAGAGAGTCTCAGGACACACGGAGGCTCTAGGAGGTCAGGGCAGGTTGCTGAGGAAAAGAAACCATAAAGCCTGGTTTGTTATACAGCAGCCTGTGCCTTGACCAGAAAATGTGAAGACCCCATGTCTAAATGCTCTGAATGCTCTGAAGCAAGATTTTATATGAGAAGTCATCTTCCTGAAATCAAATTTTAGCCCTCAAAGCCTATTTGCACATGGTCAGTGTAACATCTTATTGAAGATGGTAAAACTGCGGGGGCTAATTAAATTTAATAAAAGGCAAGCTTAACACAACCATTGCCAAATTTCAATGTGTTTAACTTTGTAACAATGATCCTCTGGTAGGATGAAAAAGTAAGAATTAAGGGAATACAGCAATACACTTATTCAAAACTACAATTGTGCAAAGCCAGTGTGCACAAACAGTGCAAAATTGCATGTGTGTGTTTTATACTTACACAATGACAATTTAAAATTTCAAATCATTTCCTAGGATCATAATTCTTG
This sequence comes from Certhia americana, assembly GCA_018697195.1. Lineage (NCBI taxonomy): Eukaryota > Metazoa > Chordata > Aves > Passeriformes > Certhiidae > Certhia > Certhia americana. The sequence continues at coordinate 91,854,619 of CM031859.1, forward strand.
GAATGACTGAGGTAGAATTCCAGGTAATCCATTTCTCTCCTAAAACAGCATGGGTGTTCTGCACCCTCACAATTGCTTTTAAATATTTTCATTAACGGTAGGAAACGTCTTGACACCTAATTTGTTCATCAGTTTTGCCTTGTCTGCTGTCCACAAAGAGTTCTGAAGAAATGACAAATTTTGCAGTGTATTGTAAGCTTGCTTTCATATCATGCAATGCAACCCCCTTAAAACCAATATTAGCTCCAATTTGTGCAGTGCTGACTAGTTGAATGCTGCAATTTTTGCTATAGTCTGAAGTGACCTATGTAAACTAGCCCGCACAGCATGACATTCAAAGATTAGGCTCAAGTGTACCATTCAAGATTCACTTTCAGTGAATATTCATAAAGACTTGCTTTTATGAGTGCTTTTTCCCGTAAAACTCCACCATTTGAATATTTGCAGGAAATTAACATAAAAGATCCATTTGCATTGCTGAGTCAATATGTATATTTCAAATTCAACTGTCTAGCAAAATTATTTTTTCCAGTATTTTGCAAGCAATAATAAAACTACAATGCAAGTTCATTTTAATAGCTGGAGGGGAGTTTATCATGACAACCCAGAAATAATTAACAACTTAAGTTTTAAGGGGGAGGAAATTCTGTATAAGCCAGTGAAATAAATATTGGAGTAAAATTTTCTGAAAGCACAGGAGGAGGTGGCAAGTATTTTATAGAGCTGTTAAGAGCCTTTTAACAGCTTTAGAAGTACAGTACATCACACCACTACTTTTAGCACCAAAAACTTTCTTTGTTACTGGAAAGGCAGAAACAAAAGACTCTTTTAGGCAACGAGCTTTACAGGCTTCCTTCACATGAAAATGCAGCGCCACAGTGTACATCTCTACATGGTAAATCCAGAGAAAGGAAACCTCTGCAAGGACTTCTTTACACAGAGTTTCTTTTCAATGACCATCGTAGGCTGTAATAATGACCGGTCCAAGCAGGAAAGGCCATCCCATACAGCTGGAGCACTTGGGTTCTAATAATTTACATTTTGTCTCCTCACAGCATCTGTTATTTCCTCCACACCTCCTCACACCCCAAGCCATTATATGCTTTTCTGGCAGTTACCAGCACAGGACATGTCCAAGAAACCATTTCTTTTTTATTAGTCCATTCTTCGGGGAAAAAAAAAAAAAATCCCCAAACAAATGAGAAAACCCGCAACTTATTCTTTAATCTATCCTCTGGCCTTAGCTCTTTTGATATGCTATCTGTACCTAATTAATCAATTTGTTTTCATCATCAACACCTTCTCCAGAGTCTCAATCAACTCCCTGCCTCTACTTTTCATTTTCCATTAGACCTTCTGCTACACTCCCCTATTTCATGGCTGCTAGGAGGAGCAGTCAGCAGCCAAAATTTCTGTGAAGTCTTACACCTGAGATATTGCAGACAGATTCACCAAAGGTAACATTTCTTCTAAAGATTCTTCCCTTTTTTTCAAAGATGTCCTGTGCTTTGTAAAAAACACAGCAAACAAACAGAACAAAAAACAAGTAAAACCAACCAAACAAATAACCCAAACAAAAAAGGACCCCAAACCTCCTCCACATGTTAGAAAGTTGAATTAGTATTTGTCCAAATATCAAACAATTAGGCAACTTTCTGAAGACAGATAATTCTGGCTTTCAATTGAAGACTGCATCATACAGCATGAGCATAAACATTTTTAATTATATAAATGTTCAAATTCTGGGTGGTCTTTTTCTTGAAAATTACTATTTCACAATTCTCAAAACACCTATATTTTTACAATCTTTTTGTCAAAATCCCTGCAATTACGCTCTTCTCCTTCAGCTTCTAAATTCACATCTATTTCAGAGCCCTTCCTGTTGCTTATTGCAAATCACTACAGCCAATTAAGTCATATTTATCATTCCCAAGGACATGCTTCTTCCCCAAATATCTCCTCCTATTTGCTCCCATGAGGATCCCATCACTTTCTATTTAGAACAACTCTTCAACAAGCATCAGGTCCCTCAAACTTCTATCATCATCTGCCCTCAGAATACCTACTTCCCACCTATTTCTTCTGCTTTTCAGTGTATCCCTCTCCTTCACAACACAGACATCTCATAAATACTCTGACCTTAAGTTTTCCCTCTCTCTTCTTACTCACTTTCCCTTTCCTCTGAAAACTTCCACCTGAACTTACCTGAGCCCAAGGTTCTCCAAATTTTGTGGTAAATCCTTTTTCTTTCCATGGGCTCTCTCTCTCTTCTATATGCCATGAGGGAGAGACCTGAAGGAAGCACTCCAGAGCCCTAAACTGGTAATTGCTCTGCTTTGCTTAGCTGCTGGGTTAGCAGACCCAGGAATGGTGAACCAAGGGCTTCATCATCTCCACAGAAGAATCACAGTCCCCTCCTTTACTCTACAGGAGAGACACATTGAAGGTCTCCCCATGCCAGGAGGAGTAATAAAACCAGCTTCACTAATGAGATCCCTAATGAGCAGTAACACAGGGGAGGAGCTGCTGTCTCCCCATCTGCTTCCCCCTCCGACAGAACTAAGAAGAAAGCAAGTTGGGTGTAGGCCTGTTTTCTTCCCTTCCTCCCACCCCTTTACAACTCCCCTGTGCTATCACAGTGCAGATTACCTTCTCAAGGAGCAGGTCTTCAAATCATTTCCAGCCATCAGGACCCATTTACTCCCTCATCCCTGGAAGGCACGGCTGCCTTGGGGAACATCAAGCAGCTGAATTCAGGTCCTCTCTCCACTTCAGACAGATACAGAGCAAGAACTGCACCATCCCTACTGTTTCCCTCCAAAGTTTCCCCTGCTGTATTATATGCCATCTTTCAAAGGTGTGCAGTGCCTGTAGAAACCACATTCTTTTCTTTAAAGTAGTGATTCCTCTGCTTCTGGCCCCTTCTTCTTTCAAGAATAGTTTAAAAACTGTGTTACATTCAAAGAGACAGAGGTCTCTCCAGAACCACTGAGCTGAACTTGTTAAACTAATGAAGCACATTAACATTTTTCACCACCCTAGCTTTGAGGTGTTCATTATTCCCAGTTATCTTTAACAAGTCCATCTCCTGTAATTGCTTGCACATTTCTGCATTAAGATATTTTTTTGCACCTTAATCTATACCATAAATTCTGAGGAGCATTGGCATGCACTGTTGTGGGATTTAATACTTTTTCAGAATTGTAGGATAAGTATAGGCTAGTTTAAAAAAGAAAAATTAAATTCAGATGCTAGGTTAAGGGAAGCTATCCAAAGAAGAAACAAAGCACTCAGAAAATCCAAGTAATCAGGGCTAAGAAATGAGTAACTGCATGTCCATATCTTAGTTTCCTTATCTACAGATTGAGAAGGTTGATGCTGAGTTTAGCAAAGCATCTTAACATGTGCAGAAGGGAACAAATTGCCAAGGAATTATCAAGTGCAGCAAAATTTCTGAGTTAAATTGTCAAATGTCAAAACCAACCCTTTTTTCTGAAGTTCAAGAAACTGCTTAACTTAGCAGTAAATCTAGTTTCAGCTATGAACAAAAAGGTCTGCTCTTAAAAGCCCAAAATTGGAAGTATTATATGATGGCCAAATGCTCCAATGGACCAGTCCTGTGAAATGTTAGAGGGCAGCCAGTAATTAATATCCCATGGCAAAAGAAAATTGATAGTAGCACTTTGTGAGCCTTCTATATGATCAACTAAAATAGAAATAGGGTTAACAACATGAAAATACACGCTAACAGTTGCAGCAAGGAATTATGGATTTACATCTTTGCTGGTGAAGATGCTCTAAAGGGTAAGACTAGAAATTCCTTCCAGGTTGGGGGTGACAGCACAGGGAAGCAGAGAAGCCTCCCACAGTAAGAAAAGTGACTACAGATGAAACAGACCTTTCGGTTTTGTCCCCAAAACTCCCAGTGGAACATCTCTGTGAGGAAAGGATGATTTAACTGCATTCTAGTTGAATAAGTAGAGATCTAGAAAGCTTGATAAGCTGTGCCAGTGGAAGACAAGGACACAGCATAGGAAGCATGTCAGGATAATCAGAGGGAGAGGGTGCTGGTAGAGGATACAGCAGAATGAATCTATGAGCTGACTGCTGCCCAAATGGGCAGTCCCACTCCGCCCAGAGGATTTAGCAGATTGAATCCACACACCAAGGAGTCAAGTGAGTGCCAAAATTGGGAACAAGGATATTGGCAACAACAGGATCATCCGTTCTAAGTGTGGCTAGCTTTTTAGATAGTCTCAGTTTGCTTTGAGGAAACATATCCCAACTTGTGTGTTTATTTGATCTTTAAAGTCTCTTTCTGAGGCCAGGGCTCATGGCAGTTTTTGAACCACTTACGTAGAGTGAGGCATGACTTTCTAGGATATTATGCTTCCTGGTGTCTTCCCAGACACTTTAGATGAGTAGAGGCCCAGAGAATTCAAAAACTACTAGCAAAGGTAAAGGAAGATATCTAAATTGGTTATACCATAGATGTCAAGGAGGTGGAACTCAGCCATGATACATTCTCCTTGGCTGTACCCAGTCCACCTGTAATTGCATGTATTACCTTGACAAGGCACAGCCCCTGATGACCAGGAGCTTAACAGCTACATCAGAAAACAGAGAAAAAGGGACAGAATGTGTGTGTAAGATAAATAGGATATCATTAAATAGACAAAACCATAGGAAAATGAGTTCCATTTGTTTTGTGAGAGGCAGAACTACTTTGCACCATTACCATTGCATTTTCATGACTGTCCTAATGAATATACTCAAATGTCAGTGCAATTTTCATCAGGAGTATGCAAAAAAATGCAAGCAATTTGGTACAGCCATAACCCAATTGTAAAATCTCTGAGGAAACGTAAGTCCTAATATCCCAGTTCTCCTAAGGGATGGGAAACAAAGTGTATGTGCATCAATATGTTTCTACTGATACAGCTGAAGACTGGGGAATGTATCAATATTGCCACAACAATGAAGCCTGTGCATATAGAGAAGGTTGAAATGTAGCAGGCAATGATGCCCTTGCACATAATTTATTTTAAGTATTATATATATATATATTTTAATCAAAGTAATTTACTTAACACATAATTTTATAAATCTCATAATGAAGAGGGGTTTTTTTATTTGTAGAGTTGGTCTTGGAGCAATGACAAACACTCAGGCTCAAGTGAGGGGTGCTAAATAGCTGGGGGTTCCTATAGCCTCGGCCACACATCCATAGGCTTAGACAGGGACTGGACAGAAAAGTCTCATTCCATTAGGATGCTCTGCAGAGGAGAGTGACAGCTGCATTCACAGGAAAAGCCTCAAGACCAATGAGGACACATGACTTGGCTTGGGCCCAAGCAACACAGTTGAGGTTTAAATCCTCTCATTCAAGGACACCTTGACCAAAATCACGCAAACATCTATATTTATGCCTTTGGAGCGTTTGGATGTTTGGGATTGAGAAAAGTAATTACTGTCATCATCCACACACTTCATGTTAATTTTTAATACAGATTTTACCAGGTAACACTAAAGATACCAGCATATCAGCATAACATGAGGATAACAGTGTAAATGAGAAAGTGGGCTTATATTACAGTCCAGTTTTCAGGGCCAAGATGACTATTAATGACACACCTTATTTGCATATTTTAAAGGTGCAATTTGCTTCCCAGTCTTTAAAATAGATTCCAGAAGTCCTTTGAATACACACTGCTTTTTTTTGAAATTAATTTCCAAAAGAAAGCAATTATTTTTGCATTAATCTCTACTAATTACTCCAGAAGTAGTTGTTTACAAAAAAAAACCAAAAAAAAACAAACAAAAAAAACCCCAAACCAACCCTGAAATATTTTACTTAAGTTTTTTTGAAACTTACTCAAAATTAACTCAGTTATATAAATCACTGATATGTACTTCATGATTTATTTTCTAAGCACTTCACTATATATACAACCTTTTGACACTTGTTATCTAGTTTAAAATCTTTCTACAGTTGAAATTATTTTCAGTTTTAGAATTATTTAATTCTTAACTTATTTATCCAATTATGTCCAGAGTAATCTAGTGCTCACCACCAAAATTCATTGCCAGCTATTAATTCTATTGTACCACTTGGGGGTCTGTGCACAATTTCCCAATTTGATTTACTGAAAATCAAGATGGAAAATAAACTGAAGTTATTTTTCTCTCTCTCTTTTTTTCAAAGGACAAACATATTTTGCAACTACAAAAATGTCAATATTTAGTCATACTGGTAAAAATACTGGAAACTTCTGTAGTATTTCTGAGGCCCAGCAAACCTGGGACCTCACTATCATCATGAGCAGAATGTTAGATTGCACTTCCAATAGTGTTTGGTCTCCTTGGGACAGACTAAGGCCACCCTCTTTGTAATTATGGAAAGTACCCTTTGAAATCACATTTCTCCATCACAAAATGTGCCCTTAACCTGCTGCAGAGGCTGAAGGAGATATCCTGTCAATATGTGATAGTTTAGCACATTAAAAGAAAGTTCATGATCTATCCTTCTCCACGTGTATACAGTATAAGGCCTAGGTTTGCCTGGGTATTTAGAACAACAAAATTCAAGACGAACAGTTCTGTCACCTTTTTATTTTAATTTCCTCTCCACAATTCAAGATTACAGAACTATCTCCCATCTTTCAGTGAATAGTCTGACCAAAATCTGCAAGAAAATTTACTCAGAAGGGCCAGGGAGCACAAATTTGGTATGAGCATCTGTAGGGGAACAGCTCTGAAGAAATTTTTATTTGGAAGTTGTGGTCCAAGAAGACTTGGGTAAACTCTGAGCAGTCTTACAACAGAAGTGGAGTCTGGAAAACCCTGAAGCCAATTCAAGCTTTGAGACGATCAGAGGTAGCCCAGGGTATTGACTCAGGACGTCCAGCATGACTCTAAACAAGATAGCTCAAGTAACTCAGCTTAAGATTTGTTTTTCTGTATTGTTTTACCATTTCAACTGTTGAATTGAAATGTGTGGTGTCAAAGTAAAATCATGTATCTGACTGGGAGATGAATTCTTTCTCTTTTGACAGTTTCTCAAATTAGTGTGACTCAGCTCCTGGTCAAATGACAGATGACAAAAACCAGAGTCAAGATGTAGAATTCTTTCCACCTACAGTGTGCTGACTTACAGGAGACAGTGTCTCTCTTAGGATATTTTAGATGGTTCTTCTCTTCCTTGCTTATAAGTTGGTTTTGTGATGCTTTACCCTATGCAAGGATCATACTCAATTTGTGGAACAATGAAAGCCTTCCAAGGCTTTACTTCCAGGAAAATATTAACCACAATTAAGTCCAGAAATTAACAAGAGGAAGGAAATAGACATCTGCAATTTGAAACTAATTCCTGTTCTGTAATATGAAAGTGGGGCTTGTTTCCATAAAGCTGATTCATAATCTTTGCTGAGCATCTGTTTAAAGAAAGGATAACTACAGATGAACTGGGATGAAATGCTTGCTCCACATCACCCATGCATACATCTTTCAGCAGCAGGCTTGGTCTCCTCCACTTGCCAGTGCTCTTTCCTATTCAAATGAGATGAAAACTGCTTGTAGGCAAATGGAATAAAAAAAGGAGCTGACAACATACAGTGTCTTGCCTTCCCCCTGCTCCATACGCCAACTCCAAGTCTTTTTATTTAGAGCATTTTCTTTAAAGGCTGAGTGTAGAAAGTGCCTGCTAGTCTTCAGCATTCGTGACCAATCTGTCAGTCTCTTGTAATCAAGAGCTGGGATACTTCTCCCTGCCACGTAAAGCTCCTGAGGGTGGATCCACTGATACATCAGGGAAGACTGAACTGAAGCACCAACAGCAGCACATAAGAAGAGAGCTGAAATAGCACAAGGAGCAGGGACTCGAGGGTGTCTGTTTCACACGATGCCATGAAGCCAAATACTCCCAGCTATAAAAAGCATATGCAAAACACACCTGGTCTGATAAATAGGACATGTTTTTACAAATTTAAATTAAATACTGAGCATCACTGAAACCATCTGAAACCTGTTTGGTATGTTAGTCCACAGTAGTAGCAAGATAGCAAGTGGCAGGGAACTGGAAAGATGCTGAAAGCCTTCCTTTTGAAGCTATCAGATTGAACACCAGCTTTTTATTATAGAAACTCCCCCGCTACCCCACCCCACTGAAATATTGAGGGCTTATTTGACTGTATTGCAGATGAAAATAGAAATAAAATATTCATGGACAGGTTGCCAGCATACTTTAGCCTGACCTCTATAAAAGTAACTCAGTCCATGTTTTCTCAGCATTTCACTTCTCTCTAAAAAGCCAACAAGGGGTTCAAGTTCTGTGAGGAAGACATCTGCTCAGTGGAACTGTTTTATTTGGATGCTTACACTGTCTCCTGACATATCCTGAGTCAAATTTACCTTCATAAAAGCACCTCACAATGATAATTTTCTCATCACCAAGTCAAAATGGGTCACGTTGACAAGGAATTAAATATTTCCATCATATAATACCACATTCCCAAAATATGCACATTAAGACCGAAGTAATACTTCATACATTCCTTTTCCATTTTGCTTCAAAGATTAAGCAAAACATCAACAGTATTTACCAGCACCCTAATTGTTCAGGTGAGAATGTTAAGAGCTGTGAAATAAGCTTCAGCTAAGCGATTGCAGGTAGAATAAGGTTATAAGAGTTTTGAATAAATGATGAATAGGTTTTTATGCCTCTTGTACTAAGAGCTGATAGTGAAGCTTTTCTGAGGAATAATTTAGTATGCCTAAATTAGGTTCTTTTGGAGAATAGTTCAGAGGTGGAGCCAAGACACCACTTCAGGTGCTGACTGACTCCCTATGATTCGTATCTTAACTTCCTCGGATGAAGAGTCGCATGTCAGAGATACTTCTGCCTCCTCTCAAACTTTATGTATGCATGAGATTCCCAGGTTCTCCAAATCAACTACAAAATTCTACAGTGCAGCTCACATTTAAATGCTTACTACTGTAATGATTTATGTAATGATTTACTGTAATGATATTAAATAACTTTCAAACAACTATCCCAGAACGAAATTGCAAGCAGCTCATTTATGCCAGCCTCAGGCTACACTGAAGTGATACTTAGCTACATTTAACATTCTTGGCTCCATAGCTGAGTAATTTAAGTAATCTTCTTTTAAAAAGTTGCTCATATTTATAATTTGAAGCAACTTATTTTGACTAGTTACAGGCAGCTCTACAACCAGCATGAGGACACAATGCTGCTGGTTGCCACCACATCATATAAACCCTAGCACTTGGCTTTGAAGACTCCTACTGACTCAGATCACAGCTGAAGATGTAGCCAACAATTTAAAAATCACTGAAAAACATTTAGGCCCTCAAACTTAATATTTGCTTGTGTTCATGCCATAAAGCTCAATGACTATAATAGTCATGGAAAATTAACACTGAAGGGACACAGACTAATTTAGAATGAATTTGTTTTAAACATGGATGAAGACAATTCATTTGCCCGATTGCCTAGAGAAATGAAGTTTTGGTTGATGAAATTGAGACCAGCTGTTGAGAGAACAGGAAAGTCAAAAACCTGGAGAATGAAAGGGGGAGGCAGAAGTCAGCATTGAGGAGAAAACTGTCTAATTTCTATAGGAAGAGAGTCAAGACAGCAGACAATCTGAGTGTGACCTAACAGCAATTCTTATAAAGAATTGGAAATCCGGTTATAAGAAAATTTATGGACAAAAAGGGTGAATAAATTATTTTTTGAAATCCAGGTTGTGCTTCTGCTTTGTAGCTACTTGGGAACCTTTTAAATAGACTACCACAAAATATTTTATGGGTAAAATTTATCTTTCTCTGCCACGTTTTTAAATTTTCTGCTGCCACATGGTCACTAGTCTGCCATAATGAGTCTCAGCCTCGGTATCCAGCCTAGGAGAGTGTCATTTGCAGTAGACTGGTCACATTATCACTTCTTTTCTAGGACTCTACCATACGTGGTTGGGTTCAGATCTCTGTCAGGCACCTTAGAAACTGGAGTTAACAGGACAGCTACCTGTGACTATAGGGACTGGCTGAGGAACTCAGCTTTCCCTTTGCAGTCTGCATTTACACAAACCCCATCAAATGAGCTGTGGCCTTTACAGGCTTCTAATTAGGCCTGTCTCAAGACAAGGTCATAGACAACTGAAAGAAGAAAAAAGGTTGGCAAAAAAAAAGTAACATCCTGAACTACAGGAGCTTTGCTCTTGAAAAAACTCAAATACCACAGAGCTGTCTCAAGGGAAGGAGATTTGAGGTGCACTCTGCCTTAGGGTGGCTTTAAGGTCTGTTTTTCCCAGATCAGGAAGCCTACAAGGATCCATAGTTTTGGGATAGGTGCTGAAGTCAATAACATTTTAGTGAACAGAGTTTTGAAAGAATACTCCTTCCTTAATTTATTCCAGAATCATGAAGCAATTGCTTTACACTGTGATAGTCTCACATCACAAGTAAATATGCTGCAATTAAAAGAGAAAATACTCGATACTTTGTTTTGCAAGTGAACATGAAAAAGCCTGACAAACAGTCCCTTAAATCCTTAAAAATTACTTAAGTAATAAAATAACAAAATGAAACTATATGGAGGTTAGTGCAGATACCAGATGGGAGACTTAGAGGAATGTCTGCAGTTAGCAGCACGAGGAAATCTGAAGGCCAATATGTGCAGACATTATGGCAGATAAGGTAGTGGAAAGTAATCCTCACAATGAGATAATATAGCTTTTTCATATAATTATGATATTTGGAAAACGTAGTAACTTCATTTGAAATATCGACATCTAGTCAGCATAAGCTATAACATTAATAGGCTGAGTAAAGAGAATAAATAGTTTTATCCTATTTAATCATAAATTTGGCTTAATGACCTTTATCTGATTATATGAGCAGCCCAAGCAACAATATTAAATAAATAAATAGAATATTAAAAGATTGTTAGCAGATAAGCTGCTTGGAAATTTCCAGATTAAATGTATTTGGGGAAGGGAGCTCTGTCATTTACCAGTATATACATTTTCAAAATTAAGATGACTGCACAGGTGCTCCAGCTGAGCCTCAAGTCTGTTGCTGTCCCTGCCCATTGCTGTGAAAAACCTCTCCTTGGCATCCTAATGGGAACCAAACGATTTTTCAAGAGAGATGCTGGTTTGGAAAAAAAAACAAGAAGAAAAAACCAAAAAAAAACCAAACCCAAAACAAACCAACAAAAAACAAACATACCAAAAATCACCACCAAGAAAAAAAGCAAAGACAGCCTTACAACTAAAAAGCATTCTGTCGCCTTCCTTACACACAAATAATTATTACTATAATTTTCTAATGTGATTGAACTAAATAATTAATAAAAGTATAAAATCGAGGTTGTGCTCCTAAGTTTGTATTAAGCACATAAAATAAACTTCTGTTCCCAGGTGGGCACTGCACTGCTTCACACAATTTGTTCCACCTTGCCTGAACAGACCCGTATATATTTTCTCAGCACCAGCAGCAGCATGAAATAATAATAAAAAAAACTAATAATAAAATCACAGTCCCTCCCTTCCACCACAATTTTCTCCCTTCTTTAATTTTCTTCCCAAGCCTTGTTTTCTTATCTTTTTGCGCTTCCAAACCTCCAATTTAATTGGAGAACTGATTCACTGAGAGGAAAAATCTTATGGTATTTTTGGTGTTTATCTGTTTGGGGGGTTTTGTTGTTGTTGCTTTGCATGTCTTTCACTTGTTGTTTTGTTTTGGTTGTTTGGGGTTTTTTTAAACAAGGTCTGATTTCCAATATCATCACAGAAAGCTCTGCTGATAGACTGGAGCAGGCAAAAGATGTAAATCAGTACTTCTGCCAAAGACAGACCTTCACCATAAGTCAAGGTGCCTGATAACTTTCTAAACAGGCTTGATTAGTAAAGAAAAAAATAATATATTATAAAGAAATTCTCAAATGCAAGTGTTATCACAGAATGACACTGGCTGTGTGATCAGGACAGATAATGTTTTATCCTGGCTTATGGATATATTTGCATCGAGAGATCAAAATGAGAATTTTATCCCATTGGCAAGTATAGAATCCATTTTTTAATGGGAAAAGAAGGTTACAACATGGGCTCTATCTTTGTAAAAGACTTATATACATATATATCTCAGATACAGCAGAAAAATAAAATATTGTAGGCAAATAAATGAGCCTTAATATGGGTTAAAACAATACTTGTGTGACTGACATTTTATCCTTGCAACTTTCTGAAGTCTAAAACATTCTACAGGCGAGTTGTCTCCCCTGAGATATCAAGTCCCATGAACTTAACTTTCTACTCTTGTAAAGTGGCCTGTTCAGGTCAAACAGGGAAAGCAACAGCTTTCCTCACTGGCTGGCAATTCCCTAGAAGATCCCCACTAAGCAGTGAACAGAGGTACCCGAGGCAGGGATGGGTGTGCTCAGAAGCAGCTATTCTGTTATAAATGAGCACACCTCTATGCCACCAGTCCCAGGGCAATGCTCACTCTACCCTGCACCCTGAAAGGAGCTCAGATAAGGGGTCATAATTTTCTAGATACATTTGCTTTCAGTCTTAAATTATATATTTAAATTTGTAGGAGAGAGAGAATGACTGATATGTTATGTTTTGGTAAAGAATGCTTGCTTTAATTGTAGCAAGAGGTTTCTGGTAGTGAAGCAAGATCCACATTGAAGGTTCTGTCTATATATGTCTCTTGAAACAGATAGAATATGCATTAAGAACCAGGAAACATTATGTATTTCATTATACATTTAGTCTTGAAATATATAATACTGAAACTTTTATGTAATTATGTTTGCCTATAGTAATAAAAAAATTGAGTTTGATACTCACAGGCCAATGAAATTCAGATTCCTAGAGCATTGTATTCCCTTACCCTCCCATATCATCAATGTCTCTGATTCCCCTTCCTTATTTGTTAACTTGCACTGACTGATCCCTCAGCCTCCCTCCTTGACTTTCATAACACCCTAGAACATCCTGAACTGGAAGGGATACACAAAGACTGTCGAGTCCAACTCCTGGTCCTGCACAGGACATCCCCAGGAGTCACGCTCTGTGCCTGAGAGCATTGTACAGATGCTTCCTGAACTCTGTCAGCCTGGTGCTGTGACCACTGTCCCTGGGGAGCCTGTTCCAGTGCCCAGCCACTCTCTGGGTGAAGAGCTTTTTCCTGATATCCACCCTAAATCTCCTATGACTGTTTCATGCCATTCCCTTGGGTCCTGTCCCTGGGCACCACAGAGAAAAGTGCCTGCCCCTTCTTTTATGAGAAGTTTCTTGAAACTTCTCCTGTGCCAATTACCAGTCAAAAAGACAAAGAGCTTCAGAGTTTCTGTAAGAGAAGACTTTGAGCTTTTCCATCTTGCTATCCTTTGGTCAAGCCAGAACTGAACATTCCCAAGATTTTTAGCCTCGCCTCCCCCTGCCAATTCAGAGCAGAACAAGATAGTGAGATATAAATGAGATAGGTGGAAATTGCTGCAGTCTAAGCCTTAGAGTTGAAGAAAGCAGACTTTGTTCCTTACACAAACTGCAAGAACAGATGCTGAACACTTTCTAGCCACCTTCAAAACTGGCTGAATGTATTTGTTTGGGAAAATATAAATGACAAATTGACTTTTAGATTAATGGCTACCATATTGGTAACGTACAAATCACTTTTAACAGCCACTATTAACTTGGTAAAGAGAAGCTTGCTAACTGCTCTTTAATTAAGTACACTTAATGACCTTAAGGGGATTAGTAGTCTTGTCTGATAATCAATAAGCATGGCAAGATTGCCAACTCACAGTCATGGGCTGGAGAACAAAATTAATCTGTGAAGATTAGTTTACCTGGTTTGGTTTGTTTCCCAAGACTGTTGCAAAATGGCTTCAGTTTAAAATACTTATAAAAACATTAAACATGCACTAAGTAGAACATGTTTTACACAAGATTTTTTCCTTATTTAGCCGGTGTAAAAATGGCATGTGGTTTTTAAGAAAATCCCATATTCTGGCCAGGAGCTAGAGCAAATCAGTTTGGAAGAAATTAAAAAAAACAAAAGGAACAAATATATATGCTGCAGTCTCCAGAGAAAGCTGGAGGCTAAAGAAAGGAGAGTGTACATGGTTCTTAGAAGACCTAGAGTGAAACACTGTCCCCACAAATCAATCCCTAACAGTGGCAGAATTCCTGCCAGCTGCTGCCAAAGCCTCCCTGCCTGCACATGGGTTTCTCTTCCTCCTCTCTCTTGGGTTGAAGCCATAATTCAATCCGAGACAAATTGTGGGCCACTGGATAAAGCACAGCAGTTTTATTCTTTCCATACGTTTGGCAAGCAGGAGGAAGCTTTATGGGAAAAGCAGATATAGAAATATTTTTATTATTATTACTTTAAAGTTTCAGTGCCCACCTCAACATCCATGCCTCATCCTAGTACACAGATTCATCCCTTCTGTTTCAAGGCTGCAGGTCAGAAGAGAAGCCAAGAAGCTGCAGTAACACTGCAAGTGTGAAATGCAGAGAAAAGTCCAAATCAACAAAAATACTGTCCCTGCCAAATGTCAATCTCTCAGCAACAAATATCTACCAACAACCTGATAATAACTCTTGAAGTAAGGAAATTAAGCAGTTACGATGAGAATTTCTGAATGCTATTGTTGGTGTCCCCCTTTCCTTGAGAATAAAACCCCTCCCCAGCTCTTTCAGTCTGAGTGCCATGCCTGCAGTAAATCAGGGGGATTTAATTGCAAAAGAGAAGCCTCTGTAAGACATGTATATGCTATATTGACACACTACCAGAGCCATAGGGATATTAAAATTGATTTCCAACAAGCTGAGGCCTCCTGCTTTCTAATCCTGTGTCCCACAAATATACATTAACACCACTCTTAAACAGGGCTAATTAGCTTCCAAAAAACAGCTGCCTGTATGGAAGGTGGAACATGGACACACACATCTTGCCTTCACACAGTTCAACAGCAGCTGCCAAACTGCACAGAACATTTTGCACACTGGCCAGCATGGAGCTTTACCCCCTTGGCTTTATGGGACAGCCCATCAATTTAATTAAGCACTTTGTATGTGTAACCTGGTTACTGTTGTTTGTGCCCACCCACCACTTTTTTCATAGATTTTCAATCCTTCTTCTAAGCCCTACAGGTCAGAAGTACCTCCACTCAACATGCTGATGAAATGCTCCATTGCCCACTCAGTCCAAACAGTGGTAGTCTGCCCAGGCTTTGGACTGTAGCTAAAACAAACCACCAACCTGCTGGATTTTAAGCAGCTCCTGAGTAGCATCAGCATCCATCTCTGAGAGTCTGGCAGGGACTCATTACTTTTAATTACTTCACCCCACCTCTTCTACCCAAGGCCTAAACTACACCTAAATCATCTTAGCAAAAAACCTCATTTCTCTCTTTCTGCCTTAAATGCAGAGTATTGGGACCGCCTGTTCCTCAGACTTTATCGCCCCAGGGAATCACTGAAACTGATGCCAGATGAGGGCAAATTAGGCTAAAGCACTTGGTAACCTCCTGCTGTCACAGGTGTGGCAAAGACCCTGACAGCCCCATCAGTTCCAGAGGGGAGCCGAGCTCAGCCCACCCTTTGTTCTGTATCACAAAATCAAAGAACAGGGTTCTGATTTTTTGTTAAGACAAAAAAGCCTCTTTATCCCAGAATCTGCCTCCTATCTGCCTAGCCTCATTAGTCCAATTAATATTCTGCTCTGACTTAATATTACTATTAATGATAATAACACTAGATTATAACTGCATTGACTCCAATTCCCTCCAAGAGTGGTAGGCTGTTATGAAGATAACAAAAAAGCACACTGGAACATTTATTTCCTCATACGTATACCATTCCTACATATATTCTTTCTCTCTTCTGTCCCACAGTAGCATTTTCTTTCTTATATAGGTCTCTTTTCCTTTCTGCAGATTTTACCTTCCTCTTCTAACATGGACATGACCTTCTCATCTTCAGATTCTTCCAAATCCATGGGCATGCTTGATGACTGCTGTATGCTACCCCTTCTGGCCACCATTAGTTTATCTATATTAACCAAACTCTGCTCCAGATCCCCATTGCTGTTGGCATGGCCTATAAATTTAAATAGATTTTTTTATGCATTAGGTAAGTCCTTTCTGATACTCGTTGCTTTGCCAAAATGAAGTCTACTGAAAGAAGTGCAATTTGGCTGGGCCACGGTGCCAAATAAAATTAATTTATCTTTAAGCTGAAACATCTGTTAAGAGCATTTGACTTCATGAATGGCATTTCTAAACTGCGGCAGTCCAAGGAGCGTGTTGTGCTGCACAGGTATTGAGCCACATAGCTTCTGTTGCCTGCTTTTAGACACTGATGCAGGAAACAAAGAGGCATAAAGGCTCAGAGCCACCCACTGTGGGGATTTGGACCCCAGGCAGCCCTGCATTTGCTGCAGGGTGACCCAATGGGATCCAAAATGTGATACATTTTCTGTGAATCTCTCATGCTGAACAGGTTTGCACGTGTTCTCCCCACAGAAAAAATACCAGTGAGTTAAAGGATGTAGGAAGACAAGTCAGCTTTGCTTCCTATTTAATATCACCTTCCTCTGCCCAGCTGTTTCTGTTGTGAGTATATAAAAAAGTGGTACAGTCCTAAAAGGATGTTGTAGACTCTCTTGTTTTTCTTGGAGCTATAAACCATGTTGTGGATAGGCTCATGGATCCTTTTGTTATGCTGCTCTGGTGAAAGGGTTTTGTAGTGTAAAGTGACTGACCTTAATCTTTTCACATTGGGAGCTGAAATTTTTTTCCCTCTGAATCTTCTGGTTGTAAGACAGAGTCCATTTATATGTAAGATATAAGAATAGCCTGGCTCAGCAAGTCATTTAGAAAGACATTTGGTCAATGTAAAGGAGTAAGGGGAAGGAGGGGGAAGGGATCCCCCTCTCCATTGTTGACTTTTGTCATGGTCACCTTGTGAGTAGGTCTCTGTCAAGGTGACAAAGGAGCAAACGAATCAATGTAGGAACTATGTCAAACCTCATATATTGCAAGTATAGGCACATTTACATTACACATTATCAAGGCCCATCTAAATAATTTGCCCAAAATCCACCAATGTACCACAATCTCAAATATATCAAAGATAATTTTTTTTGCTGTTGCTGTAGTCAGAGGATAAGATACAATAATGGGAGAGGACAAAGAGTCATGGAATGAAATTGAAGAACTTGTTCATTTCAACCCAATCTGAGATGCAAAGCCAAAGCAGTGCATCTCTGTAGCTGTCTGCATCACTCCTTGCTGCCTTACAACATCTGGAATTGGGCTCAAGGAATGATTGACTTTTTCCCTCCCATCACAGTTTGTTTGTATCCATCTGTAAGGAGCAGAACACACATGGTGGGTATGAGTCTTTGCTTATATGCATGGACTGATTCATTATTTCCCACAGTCTTAGTGGGATATGGGATCATATCTCCATCCTACAGACAGAGAAGAGAAAGTAAATGGATGTCCAAGTTCACACAAACCAGAGCAAGAGAGAAACGTACTAATACAGATTTGTAGGCCTTCTCCCCATTGCTGCACGTTGGAAAACACCAGGTCACTGGCACTGCTGTTAGCTCTGTGTTGCACTCTGCACATTTAAACTCAGCAGAAGCAGCCCCTCTTGTACAAGGATCGGACCGTGGCTTTTAGGGTACCTTGGGCAGAGAAAAGGAATCCACCCTGGATGTTCCAGAATATGGCTGACCTCAGTCTCATCTGGAGCAATATATGACTGCTGGGGTAGGCTGACCCTGAGCCAGTCACCTGGGAGTGGGAGAGAACCAAAAGTGTCTTTAAACC